>CM033113.1:9423196-10094373 GCA_019321725.1 Paulownia fortunei | reverse complement strand
TCAAATTGTTTTAAAAGTATGCATTCATAAACTAATAATACTTAGAATATTAAATATGATATAATTTGATTAAGTGTTATATTTCAAGGTCCATATGTGCATATGATTTTAGAAATAAAAACTAGAAAATCTATTTAAGAATCAAATGTCAATCAATTTAAAGATCGAATGAACGGTTAAGAAATTATGGTAGAATTTATTATCTGATCCTACGAAAATAAACCCAAAAATTAAGGTGACTTTATATTTAAATGCCCATTTGAATTATTGAAAAAAATTAAAAATAAGATAATATGATTTTCTTGTTAATTATCTTATGAAGATAATTAGAGATATTCAATCGTATTGGAAGAGTCACAATCAAGAAGAGAGAGAGGGCACTGATTTTGTGGCCTGTAGAAGTCTAGAAAATAAGCCACATTCATTCTACGGGGATAGATTCATTGAATTGGTTATTTTTGGAGAGTGTGACTATTCCAAAATAACTAATTTCAACACATGGAAATATAGGAAAATGATGGAAATTATGGGGTAATTTTCAGCCATAGAAAATTTGAGGGACGTGTCTATCCCAATTTTTGGCCATTTTATTTTATTAAGAGAAAATAATGTTTCTCATTCTACATGCGGACAGTGATGCAAGAATGTAGATGAACAATATGTGTACAAGAAGATTAGGGGAGCACAGTGATACTTATTATGTTTTACATTGATGATATCCTACTCATTAGGATTACGTAGGATATTGATAGAGATAGATCCAAGAGGATGCTCGGCCTATCCTAAATCCATATACATATGATGCTAACAGGGTTTAGTAAGGAAGAATCAAAGAGGAGATTCTTATCATTAAGTCATAGGTTTCTGTTTCAAGTCTTTGTCCTCTAAGACTTTTGAGGAAAGATAATGATGACTCACTTATATAATGCTTTTTGGAATTAGGAGCAAAATGTATGTAAATCTATGTATGAGACGTGATATCACATATACTTTGAATATCATGAGCATATATTAGTCTAATATGTTTGAATAGTAATGGAAAGTCATAAGGATGATCCTTGAGTACTAATGAAGGACTAAAGATATCTTCTTAGTACACAACTATGGAGAACGGAAGCTAGAATGCTTCAAAATTCTAGCTTTTGAGTGTAATGTAGATGACTCAAAGTTTATGTATTCATCCTAAATAGTGGGGTGATTAGTTGGAATAGTTCCAAGCAAGATAGGACCACAGATTCCACCACCATGGTTGAAAACATTGCGGCATGGAATGCTATGAAAAAGACTATTTGGATGTGGAACTTAATTAAAGAGTTTGATGTAGTTTTGCCTGTTGTTGATATGACACCCAAGTACTTCAATAACAATGGAGCAAAATAAATGATGAGAAACACCAGGTTAGAGCTGCATAAGTTATGTATAATATCAGATTTAAACCACCATTTGACACCTCAAGCTTTGCCACCTCATGTTTTGTTATTAAGCTTAAGCTAACACCTCAAACCCTTCATTCTTAAACCACAACCAGACCCTCATTTCAGTCATTTTCAGCTTCCAAACACATACCTTAAGGTCTCTAAGTGCTCCAAATTGATTCCAAGTTGAAAAAAAAGCAAAAAAAATAAAGGAGAAGTGATTACCATCAAGTTTAACCTCAAATCTGCATAAGTAACACTTATCTACGGTTTTGCCTTTAGTTTTTAGATTATTCTGAATGGGTTTATTGTTTATTAAGCTTTCAATATCTCTTATAAAGTGGTAGAAAGTTTTAAATTAGACTTTGGTGTACAAAGAACGAGTTTTTGATGATAAACACTTAATATGAAATATTTGTAGCAGAAACTGTCACCTTATTATTTTCTTGTGTTTTAGACTTCAAAAGTGTATGTTATGTTGAATAAAATCTATAATTATTACCATTTACATGTCCATATATGAGGTAAGAGTATTGGAATGAATTTTGATCGGTTAAAAATTGAAATAGAGCATGATATTGGAGAAATACTCAAATTGTCAAAGTACCAAAATCTGTTTTGGTATGCTGTGAAGGAGACTGAATAAAGGGAGCTAAATCTTGAGTTTTGGCAATTCTATGGCATGGTTATATGTTTTTATAAATACACCTAAGAATGCTAAAATTGCTATGAAACTTAATGTGACAACAAGGAAAATAGAAGATGAAAATCTATTCTATTTTACTTCTTGGCATGTTTTAATAAAATCAAGGTACTTAGGAGATTGTATTAGGTTTTAGTCCCTAAACAGTAAAGTTTGATTGTTACATAGTTAAATGAAATTCAAGATCCTTATTTGGGATTAAGCATAATGAACTTGTTGATTGAGCACAGTGATTGATATCTTATATTTTTATAAATTATTCGCTCCTAAGGTTGGGGAGTAACACCTAAGAAACTAAGAACTAAGATATGATCGATTAAATATAAGTGAAAATTCATTTACTACTACAATGTCACTACTACAATGCATGGACATTGTATTTCTTGGCTTATCTATATTAAATGTGATCCTTATGTCTTGATGAGTATTATGAGTATTATAAATATCTTATAGTGCACACGTTACTTGGATGATGGAACATGAGATCCGTTGTGTCATTGAACATGTCATTCATCAGCATTTACACGTGCATGCATAACACGTGCTCACAGTTGAGATTTGCATGCATGATATTATTTTTAAAATATTTTGGTTGGCCACTACTAGTACACTAAAGCATGCGAGGCGTGCTTATGTGATATTTTGGGGTGCCATGAGTGTTACTTCTCGGAGGATCATAGGGATTGACAGGGGGTGTGCCTCTAGTGATTACGAGAGAATAGACCACTTGACTATGCTCTTTTTTACTCTGCTGGTGGGAAGACTTCTGGAGAATCAGAGGAAAAGATAGGGGGTGGACCTCTAGTGATCCCAAAAGATGACCCATAAACTAAGTCAATTTATTTATGACCATGTGATTCTTGATATTATTTAGAGCTCTATCCGGTACATAGTAGGTAGGCCAAGGGCCCAGTAATGGAAAATGATTTTGAATGAACTATTTTGGTTCAAGAGCTTGCATTCCTGACATGATTTCATAGAAATGTATCGCATATATATTAGATTATCGCTTCAGCATGCATGATTTTCACTTGCTGAATGTTAGCTCATGTAGTTCATACATTGTAGGTAATTATGGTGAGACTTGAGACCTTTAATTTACTGGGCTGGCTATAGGGCTCCTACATACTTTCAAACATTGATGTACATGGATGACGACCTGTTGGGGCTATTTTGTAGGTTGTGCTTTTGATTTTATGGTTTATTGTATTATATTTGTGACCTTATCCTGTATATCACTTTCAAAACTCTATTGTAAATAAGTTTGAGTTTTGTGATGATTTTGATAGACCTTTTTATCATTCAAATAACTATCTATCTATATACAATGTCACAAGATGTTAAAACACTTTACTTTATCAGTATTATGTCAAACTAACTAGTTAGAAAAAAAGTTATACACATGCATACATGCACAAATTATGTTGCACAAGTTGTTTATATATATGCATATATATTTTTGGGAGGTTGTGATATTGGTTCAATGGGTTTGTGGCAACATCAGTTTATTTGACATCTTTAGCCCGAAGATTCTAACTCTCTTCTTAACAACAAGAAATTTCATATCAATATGCATTAATTTTGACAAGCTTAAACTCAGGGGCTTTGTTATCATAATTTATCTTCAATGGTCTCTCAATGCCATCGATAATAAGGAACCCAGTGATAAAATTCCACAGCCATATTTCTTGGTTTGATGGCTCATAACAAGCTTAAATTTTTCTTCTATGGTGGAAGAATCTATGAGTGATTGTTTTACACTCTTCCATGATACAACTCTCCACCCAACAGGAAAACATAACCTAAAGTTGATCTTTTGCTATCAAGGTAACCAGCCAAGTTGAAGTTTGGATACCTAATGATTTCTAAATGGTCTGATCTCCAAAATCATGAATTTTTCTGTTCTCTATAGATACTGTAGAACATGGGCTACTTAGATATCTACCAAGCATTCTAACTACCAATAATTTTCTTTTGTTTTCTACCAATGGTCCATCCCGGGCTAGTTAGATACCAAAAATATCATGAAATTGTTTTCTTCCAATTATCTATCCTACGCTACTTAAATATCTACCAAGCATTTTAACTACCTACGCAATATCCAGATGTGTACAAACTTGAGCATACCTGAAACTCTCTACTACCATCATACAAGGGACATTATCCATCTCTTTCTTCTTAATTTTATTCCTTGGGCATTGAAGCAAACTAAAGTTATCATCCTTAGTAATAGGCGTACTTCCTGGTGCTCAACATTTCGTGCCAAATCTACTAAGCACTCGATATATGTATTTTGTGATAAGTCAAGTATACCACAAATAAAGTCATAATGAATCTATATAGCCAACAAAAAAGATGCATTATTAAGATCTTTTATTTCAAAATTATTTAAAAGAAATCTCTTAGTCTCATGCAACAGGCTTACGTCTATATTTGCTAATAGAATATCATTGACATATAACACTGGGAGAACATGTTTACTCTACTGGTCTCATGATAAATACATTGATCAAAAGTGTTTTTTTTAAAATAAAAGAGGAAATCACTTGATCAACATTCCAATATCATTGATGGGATACTTATTTTAAGCCATAGATGGACTTCTTTAGTTTGTACCCTATTTATTTGATTCTTTACATTCAAAGTTCTTTGCTCACACCATGTATATGGTGTCTTCAATATCACCATTGATAATTTTGTTCTTTACACCCATCTAATGCAACTCCAAATAATAATGAGCTATAAGCGCTACAATGACTCTAGAAGAGTCTTTCGATAAAATCGAATATAAAGTCTCTTTATGATCAATGCCTTCTTTTTGAGCTAAAATTTTGGCAACTAGACGGGTCTTATATATTTCAACATCGACTTTCAAATTTCATTTGAATTTAATAATTCATTTACAACCAATTGATTTTGCTCCTTCAGAAAATTCGACAAGATCCCAAACATTATTATCTTCCATTGATTTCATCTCATCTTTCATGGATTCCATCTATTTCTAGGAGTTCGTACTTTGTTTGACTTGAATAAAATATATTAGGCCATTTTCCAATCCTATATCAAACTCACGACATAATTATTTAAAATCATTGATCTCATCTCCCTAGAGGATCTTCTCAATAATACTTCCTATTGAGGTGGTTGTTGTTCCTCCACATGTGGAGCTAGTTCTCATATGTGAGCGGGAGACAAATTAGGAGTGTCTTGATTATTTGGATTTGCATTCTGCATAATGACACGCATAACTACCTGATCATTTTCAGTTGCAACTATAGGAAAAGTAACATATTCCTCTTCAAAATAAAGTTCTTGTGTTTAGCATTCCACCATATTCAGCATCCTCAATGAACTTCACGTTATCTATCTCAAAAAATAATTTGCTCAAGGGATTGCAAAATTTGAAGTTATTAGGTTAGTATGTCCTGGGATTGTAATGCGGTAGAAATTTAAAAAATTAAATCAAAATAATAAAGCATGCATATATTATAATGCAAATTCTAATCCTGAATTCATTATGATTGATCAATTTGTGTTTGCTGATTATTCTTTTTAAAATAAAAATTCAAAGCTTGGGAACTTGAAAGCACTCATGCTGATGTAAGAATGAAACAATTCAAATTGTTAGTCCGTGTAAGAATCTGATTTGACTAGGGTTCCAAATGTCACTTCTCTACAAGTATCCACACCTCATGAACTTCCACGAATTATGAACTTTTGCTAGTAAATTCGTATTCTAAATTCTAATCTAGAATTTTGGGAGTTCAATTTAATTTTTAATTCAACTGGGTGAAGAAAGAATTAAATTGATGTAATAAATGTAGAATATTTTTGATGAAACAAGACTACAAAAAAAAAAGGAAGGAGAGTGGATTTTTAAGCTTACTTGACACACACAAAAGAGTGTAATTTTCTGCCCACAAGCTCTTTTTTAAAGAGATGCTTCAAACCTAATCCAATTTTTGTCTAGAACTCTTTAGTTATCTTGTATCTTGTTTCTATCTAAAACTAGAAGTCTTTGACTTACTCATCAGGACTTCTAATGAGCCTCTGACAAGCCCATCAACCTTTGGGCATGGACTCTAATTAATTTAATTAAGTTCATTTAGTTGATCCTTATCAATTGAACAAATTTAATTTAATTAATCGATCCAATTAAATAATTAAATAGTTTTACTTAGGCATCCTAATTAAATTAGGCCCAATTAAATAATTATAATATTTAATTAGATTAATTTAACTCCTCAAATTAATTTATATATTTCTTAATTACTTGATTCAATCAATCAATTAATCAGCTCCTCATAGGCCCCTAATAATATTAGCTCCAATTAAATAATTATATTATTTTAATAGATAAATTAATTTAGTTCTTTAAATTAATTTGAGCTTCAATTAATTAATTTTATTATTTCATTTAATCCAACTCTTTGGATTACCTTCTAGATAGAAGTGGACTTTCCTGAGTTGTGTGTAACCCCTTAGGTTACAACTAAAGTAGCAGAGGACTCGCATTTTTTGTGACTTAGTTGAATAAATTATTCTAATTAATTAATTTAATTAATTTTAATCATCTTGAATTTAACTCTTGGATTCCAAAAAGCCTCACAAGTCATGAAAAACACCTAACAATATATCATGACCATATAATATTTAAGTGAAGAAGAGCGAACCTATTTTTTATTACAAGTGTCATGCAAGTACGGTTTTTCCACTCATAATCTCCCCGATTAAGTTTAGGACATAGATTATTAGTCAAAATCCTATTTGTTTTAATAATTATATTTATGTTCCTAATCTCATTGACTCCTTAATGAATCATTAGAAAATTCTCGTCTAATATTCATCATGTCTTGGCTAAAACTTTTGAGTCAAGGATTATGAAAAGTATAGGAGATTTACATATTTAGCAATATAAGCGACATTTAGCAATATAGGTAACAAATTCTTTGTTGGCCGCTCATTAACCTTCATATAAGAAGATATTAAACCTAACATATTCTATTTGTAATTGTCAAGCAATCAAAAAATATATTAAATTATAACATGTCATACACAAGGTTATAATGATGTCTCAAGTTTAAGGACTAATTCATGCATTATCGTAATTAAGAAATTCTCATTGGAAAAAATAATATTTCAATTGAAAATTCCCGATGAGATTGTTCAGTGTACTTATTCTTTAACAAACACCCACACACATGCACTAATATCCATACACAGATATCTATGGTGTAAGACATCCTCGTTTCGAGTGTGCATCATATGCACAAATCTTAATGGGCCTACAAATGTCTCATCTCGATAAACCCCCAACTTATAACAAATTTAAGACCACAACCATAAAAGCATATTCATGATTGTTATCATATGCGCTGTCATGCTTCCTAGTTATCTATGATATGGGGACTTTATCCAATTAATAAGTAATTATAGATGAAGAAATTACCATTTTATTGATAAAATTTGAATAAAATTGTCTATTACAAGAGTATAAATGCGACCAATCTAATTGGCTCATTGATCACTACTCTAATAGAAGCCTCTCAATCTTTCTAAGTACCAAAAAAGCACAACTTATGTTCGAGTGTAGTTTTCTTTCTTAAGTCCTATATGGTCTAGCCTCAGTTGGATAAGCCCAAACATGAAATGGCTTAATGGTAGGCTTCTTTTTGGTCCATACCTTATAAGGGTTTTAGCTACCCCTTACCTGGAACTCAAGTAAGGATATAAGCTATAATCTTTAAGGTTTTTCCCCAAAGCAGTTCTAGTAAGGAATAATGATTTATTATACATCTAATTAACCATATCTTTGAAGATTTGATTGTCTCTCAACGACACCATTTTAGCTTGCAGTCCTCGATATGGTGTACTAAAGAACGAAGCCATATTTTGTTAAAGATCTTGCAAAAGATTCTGGACATTGTTCACCTAATCCATTATATCTCTCATTGTATTCACCACTATAGTCAAATTGACAACTTTAATTTTCTTACCGAATTGCATTTTAATTTTAGCTTTATAAGTCTTAAACATATCCAACGATAGAGACTTCTCATATATCAAGAATATATATGTAATGAGAATGATCATTAGTGAAAATAATAAAATACTATTGGCCTTTTCAAAAAGTAGTAAGGAATGAACGACAAATATTACTATAAATTAATTTCAATACGCTTGAACTCCTAATGGCACCAACTTACTTGACATTTCTTTGTTTTCCCATAATGCACTCATTACATATTTTAAAATTTAAAAAATCAAGGGAATCAAGAATTCTTTAGTCATAAGTTTTGAATTCTTTGTTTAGATTTATGCCACAAAATCTTGTGTCATAACATGGAAGAATTCTCATTAATTAATTTGTGCTTTGCACCACAGCTACTTGTGTGAGGCATGAATATCAAATTCATATAGATTATCAACTGAAAATTCGATATCCATGATATTTGAATACTAAAAGAGACTAAATTTTTTAATTACAAATGAACAAAAATAACTAAATTTGTCCAAACTTGAAACAAAAATAAAATTCAATGCAAACGACGTACATAAAAAGTCTCATTCAACTCCAAATAATAAGATTCTAACTGTAATCTAAATAGACCGATCACCTCAACAGTTGCTTTTGTCAATTTCCACACATATGAATCTTTCATCATCAATTGACACTCAGCTCCTTAGACAACTCGACATTGTCAAACTTATGTGAGTAGTTGAACATGTATCTATTCACCAATTGTGATTTGGTACTAAAACCAAATTAACTTCAGAAAAAATAAAGTTGAGAAGTTTACCCTTTTAGATGAGTCATTCTACACACTTGGGACATTCATTCTTTATGGGTACAATTTTCTTATAGAAGAAATTGGTTATAACATTATCCTATTTCTATTGCACCTTTGGCTGTGATTCTGTGAAGTCCCACTATCTACAACTCATTATCCCTTATAGCCCTTTTTTTCTTTTTTTTGTTGGCAACATTGCCATTAGAGCACTTTCTATCTTCTCTTATTTCAATATCTCTTCCTCTTGCACACACCGAGCAATGAGCTCATTAAGAGTCCTTTTTTCATTTTGAGTATTTTAACTTATCTTAGAATGACTGAGCTGTTAAGAGAGTAAGATCAAGACCAAACACACGAGAATGTCATCTGATAACTCTAATTTTGGTGCCCTCAGTCGAGTAACAAAAATAAAAATTTCCATGCTCTCTTATGTTCCCTTTGCCCTTTACCATAATGAAACGAGACAGAATGGTGCTCGTTTTGACCTTTTCAGATCCAACAAATTAGTCTACTATTTGGCTCAAGAACTTTTTAGCACTTTCTTCCCTAGACATTGTGCCCTTCATAATATCTGAAATAGAGTGATTCATGATCATTAAATTCATGTGGTTAGAATACTCTCACTTTTCAAAGAAAGTTAGCCCATTGTTCAAAAACTTGTCATTAGAAATGGGAGGAAGGCCGTTCAGTCCGAATCGCATAGTCTAGATCCATACACCCAAACATGATAGTAATGTACTCCTTCAATTTCTTGAAGTTAGTATTGTTAGGCACTGGAATGTTTTTCAAACTGCAGATATAGGAGAAGCATTGACTGGACATAGAACAAAATAATAAACTCAGAATTAACAACATTGCTATTTACTTACACAAATATGATGTAAATAAACATTAGCTATATATACATGCATGGCATAAAATATAATAAGTGGCCTTTATAAGATATCTAACACAACATTGAAATTTAGTATTCCAACAAAAATAACAATTTGCAAATGATACTCTTAAAGCTATAGTTAATAAATATTAACAATAAATCCTGCAATCAATATACCTTTCTTTGGAAAGATTTATTGTGTGCATGGAAAAACACTAAAAATTATTGTATATTTATTACTATACATGTCTATAATTTGGCCAAAAAATATAATTTTTTTTTGAATAGATTATTATTCACGTAAGTATAGACATAATTCATGTAAATCTTTTACTTATCATCTGCACATTTCAAAATAAATTTAACAGTGGTCACTTTATCAACATTTATTCAAAAAAAGTCGATCCATATGATATGACTACAGAATTTCTAAAATGCAAGAAAAGTGGATGTTTCTCCGCCGAAATCGAATTGGCGAGGACCACATGAACATCCTCACTCTATGCTCTCTCTCTATATTTTTTATTAATACAAAAAAAAAAAAAAAAGTTCACACCACAAGAAAAGACAGTTTACACTCAACAACAACTCCCATGCCACTACAAAAAAAAAGAAAAAAATGTCAGCAAAAAAAGTCAAAAAGACAGTTTACACTCAACAACGACTCTCATCCTCACTCTATGCTCTCTCTATATATTATTTTTGTTTTGTTTTAATATTAATATTTATAATTTTAATAGTAAAAATAATTGTGTATATAAAATTAACCCCAAAAATAATTAATAACGCATATATAGTAATAAATAAAATAAAATAAAATTCATTCTTTAAATTGGGCTAAATATTTGATCTTTTAAATTAATATGATTTAATTTTACTATACTAAGTTTTTAAAATTAATACATTTAATTTGATTTTTATAAAAAAATTTTAATTTTGATCGATGATTGCTGATATAAAAACAAGATTGGTAAAAAGTTTCCTGCAATTTAAGAATTTTGAGAAATTGGAGGAAAAGTTGCTATGAATAAAATAAATAAATATTTAATGCTTACATAGATTCCACCTAGATAATTTAAAAAATAAAATATAAAATTAATCAAACAAATTATTATTTTTCCCATAAATCCATGTAAGTACCTATATTATTATTTATACACTTATATGTATATCAATATATGTATTATATATGTTCACAATGTATAATATGTACGTATATAAGTGTATGTATTACATAGGAAATGGTGGGGATCTGGTGGTTGTGATGGTGGGTGGATCTTGGAGTTCTTTAGATAAGAAGAAGAAGACATGAGATGGGGGTGGGTGGCAGTAGTGGGTTGTGGTGGTGAAAAAATGATGACTTTGGGTAGGGGTTGTGCAAGAAGGGGTGAGCAGGTTTGGGCTAGTTTTGGGGGCTCGTGTGGGGCAAGGTGGCAATAACGGGGTGGCTGCGATGTGGCGGCCGTGGGTGGCTGAGGGAGGGGGTACGGGTTTGGGTTGTTGGGGGTGTAGGTAACATTTGATTTAATTTAAATGTTTGTGTTTGTGTTTCTACAATTGACATATTCTCCAACACAAGTTATAATTTCTTTGATTGCCTTGGAGAACATTGTTCAAAGAATCTGGTCATTTTCTCAAAGGCTTCTGAATCAATTTGCATTCTTTCAGCTTCAGACACAGTCTTCAGTGCATAAATTCTCCGACCTGGTTCTTGTGGTGGCATTTTGAGATATGGGGCATAATCTCTATGCTAACTCCTAATTATATCTTCTATATTTGATGTTATTTTTGTTGGTGAGGTGGTGGTGAGGCGACGGTGAGGCTACGGGCTGGTGTGCAGAGGCTTGGGGGTGGGAGGGTCGAAGAAGATAATGATTTTTTTTTCTTTATGTTTTTTAAATACTATAAATTAGAGATAAACTATTTGAATTAATTAATGGAATAATTATTATTAACTAATTTCTATTTTATTTTTAAAATTTTGAATTTTAAGTATTTTTTTTAATTTTTAAATATGAAATTTATCAACATTTAATAATTTATTTAAATGTATGATAAATAATTAAAATATTAAATTTAGACTATTTTTGTCTTGCCAATTAATAAAAAATCTACAAACTATTCTTTATAATGTTTATTAAATTTTGAATTCAGATATGCTAAATTTTATTATCTAAAAAATAATGATCTACTTGTTTGATTTAGTTGGTTGTTTTTTTCTTTATTTTTTTAATTTTTTATCCACATGATAAGGATTATATACACATAAGATACCACATAGGCAACTTTTCCTCCAATTTTCAAAAATTCCCAAATTTGAGTCCATGCAGTCAACTTTCAGTCAATCTTGTGTTCGCAATTATTGATCAAAATTAAATTTTCTAGCACAAAAATAGGATAAAATGTGACAATTTTAAAAGTTTACTGTAGTAAAATCAAATCATGTAATATTCAAGAATTAAATGTCTATCTACCCCAACTTAAAGAATGATCTTTACCTTTTCCCAGATAAATAGTGATAACTTAATGACAACGTGATATAATTCCTGTTAGTTTTTTTTAAAATTATATTATGACAAAATAAAAATTATTATCACTTAATTCATATAATTAGTAATATTTTTCACATTAAAACTTAATATTTTGTAACTAAAATTATTTTTTATTTGTAGTGAGCTCAAACTTCTTTAATTTCAACTTCAATGTTTATCAAAATGCATGCAGTATTTTAGGTTTCTTTATGTTTGATGAACCATCCTTTTGCATTCTTAAACTCGCGATTTACCTTCCCGCACATGCTATTCATTTTCTCTACGCAGGTAAATAGTATTAGTTTTTAAACATTGTCGATCCCTAAAAGATAATTCCAATCACAAAAGTTATTCCACCAGAAAAAAAGCTTGGTGTTTCAAGTGATCATATGCAACGATCATTGCTCAAAATTCTATTTCTTCCGCATCGTCCTTCAAAATTATGCTCCATCAATCATTGGCGGTGGCTCTGAGAAGCTGCCAAGAAAAGGGCACCTAATTACTTTAGAAGAATAATGTAAGTAGTATAATAATGCAGCATATATGAAGCACATCCTCTTTCTGTTAGAGCCTCAATTATTAATAATCCTACCAAGAAATGTAAAATTTTCCCCATTGCCTTCGGTGGTCAAAATCCGCTCCAACCAAATTAATCATGCCTGGACCCATTGCCTTACGCGCATAATTATTTTGCTGCTGTTCATTCAAAAAGTGTTGGCCAGCTTCCATTCCTTGCCATCCAGCTCACAGGTTCTCTGCATGGACAAGTGAACAACCCCCCCCAATACACACAGACACACACACGCAAAATATGTATATATATTGACGGACTTCATGCATGACGATCACCAAATCAAGAATTAACTCTTTCTTTCATACCATGTCTCTTCTCAGCTCTGTCTCCAACTAGGAGATCTTTTCTAGTCCTGAAACTCCAGCAAATTTTGCAGTGCTCTCAGTTTTTGTGGTCTTGGCCTGTTTCACGGCCCCTTCCGCTGGTAATTTCTACAGAGACGCTGAAATTACCTGGGTCGACGGCCGTGGCAAGATACTCGAAGGCGGACGGGGCCTGTCTTTGTCACTAGACCAATATTCAGGTTCTGGATTCCAGTCCAAGAATGAGTATTTGTTCGGAAGATTTGACATGCAACTCAAGCTTGTCCCTGGAAACTCTGCTGGAACTGTCACCACATTATTCGTGAGTCTTGAATTCTTTTTGATAATTAACAAGCAATTTTCTTGTCATTAACTATATATGTAAATGGTTTCTCAAGTATTTCTTTCCTTGTACACGCAGTTATCATCTCAAGGAGAAGGACATGATGAAATTGACTTCGAGTTTCTGGGCAATGCGAGTGGAGAGCCTTACACCGTGCACACTAATGTTTACGCCCAAGGCAAAGGAGACAAGGAACAGCAGTTCCATCTCTGGTTCGATCCCACAGCAGCATTCCACACCTACTCAATTGTCTGGAATCCTTAACGCATCATGTAATTTTACGAAACCCTTTATCCATCCAATCTCATTTTCATTCACTAGTATCGTATACAGACAGTTTCTAACCAAACTGGTTGCAAAAACATTTCAGATTCTTGGCGGACAACAGTCCCATCAGAGTATTCAACAACCACGAATCTAGCGGAATTCCATTCCCGAAGAGCCAGCCCATGAGAATGTACTGCAGCTTGTGGAATGCAGATGACTGGGCAACACAAGGCGGGCGGGTCAAGACAGATTGGACCAAGGCTCCATTTGTGGCCTATTACAGGAATTTCAAGATCGATGGCTGTGCGGTGGGAACATCTGTCGGGTCCTGTGGTTCACAATCACAGGAGCTGGATGCTAAGGGGAGAAACAGATTGAGATGGGTTCAACAGAAACATATGGTCTATAACTACTGCGCTGATGTTCAGAGGTTCCCTCAGGGAACGTCCGTTGAGTGCAAGCGTTCCAGGTTCTGAGCCACGGCCATGATAAATTCTAATTTGGTCAATGATCAATGTCAAGTTTGTCTGATCTGAGTGTTGTTTCAGTTTGTATTCTTCATTTGTCATTATTTTATTCAATGTAAATGTCATGAATGGAATTACCAGAATAAATTCTTCTTTTATGATAATTCCTCAATCTTATTTACCTCCCTTTTGATTCCAAAAGTCACTAAATTCATTTAAGTCACAATATTGTTTCTCATCCAAATTTCAGAAACGTAGAAGTATGAAAGCTAACCATTGATATGTAGCAATGCTATGAGCTAAATACAATAATGCTTCTAACTTAAACCATATATACATATATATATATATACACACACATATATACATATATATATACATATATATATACATATTTTGTCGTTTAAATGAAAATGCATCCAAAGTGTCATGAAAACCTCCACTTCAAACAAGAACATAAGGAATTTTGTGAATCAAGTTTGACTTCTTTTAAATCCGATATTATACTTGCCATGGCCCATTTATGGCTTGAATTGCACAAAAGATACTTCTTAGGGTTTTTTGGCTTCAATTTTCATTTTCAATTTTTGTGCTTTCAGAAGTTGATAGTAAGAGATATAACTTTTTTGTAAGAAAATTAAAATATATATTGGATTAATTGACTTAAAACAATTAGTTACTTAAATTGATGCGTAAATTATCTATTTAATCAATTGATTTGACATGTAAAAAAATGTGGTTGTGTTAATATATTACCAAAAATAGTACATTTTTTTTCAAAAATACTATGTGAACTTGTGAAAATGTGAGTACAGGCTTTGAAACTACGATAGAAAATATAGTCAACTTAAGTTTTCAGAAATTGCATGAAGACAAATATTTTTCACATTTTTTCAAAAAAATCAAAAATGAAATCAAACAATACCTTAGTCTTACAAAGCATAGAATTCTTGCTCACTCTAATATGATTATCCATTTATAATTGAGTTGATGACTAAATACTAGCGAGTCAATCGTATTAATAAAAATTAATTATATTTTTTAATGAACAAAGTAGAATTCTCTTTCACTCTAATATGGCCGATTTGTTATGGAAACCAATGATCCAGCTGGACATTGATTCGATTATGTTTTAACTATTAATTATAACAAATTGCTTCATTAATAATGAAGCATGCTAAGTACATTTGTAAAATTATATGATTCCCTTATGTAAAATTACTAAGAATAATTGTTTCGTACACCTGTCATCCCCGGCAATTACAATCTTAGCAAGCATAAAACATAAGGGAGACGCCAATTCATTCAGCATAAAACATGCATGTCAACAACAAATGAATATCTACTAACAAACTCCCACTATACACGAATATGATTAAACACGAATATGATTAAAATGAACCAAACTCATGTTGGGGTTCGCGTAATGTTGGTAATGTGCAGTGAAAAATTAGAAAATTTAAAAATATCATATCATAACAATTATAGCAATACTCTAGATTCGATATGATTTTTAACGATTTCGTAATTCCAACTGTGCAATAAAATAATTAATATTTCAATTTACACCTTTTCACTTCGGCTATTGTAAGGATTTGAAACAATCAATTGATAGCCATTTTTTGTGAATTTAGTTTATAGGGATTTACGCGACTCCTCTCTAAAATAATCCACACTTTGAAAAGAACACTCTGATTTATTTACTAACCTAGTTTAATGGAGTGAATATAGTGAATATTAATTCTAATTATCTACTAGTGATTAAAGAATTAATATTTTGACAATAGATGGAATTTTTATGCGAAAAAAGTGATGGAAGATAAAAATAATTTTTCTCTCTCTATTTTTCTTATTGGTTGAAAATTTGGAGGAGAATTTTTTTTTTTTTTTTCAATTTTCGGCCATATGGTGCTTAAATAAAGAACTCAAAATTCCAAGAATCCCACTTTTGTTATTTTGTCTCCTTTTTAATTGGTTGAGAGATATTTAATTTATCCAAACTTCTCCAACTTTATTCCTTCATATCTTCCAAAAATATTTAGGGTCTTCCAAAATTTCCAAACCCTTAAGTTTTCATCCTTTTTCAACTACTTTCATGGGCCGCTCCTAACGGGTCTTTTTTTGAATTGAACTTGGAATTTAAAATAAATCTCACAATTAATCCGATTAATTATTTTAGTGCAAATTTATTTAATTAATTCCATCTAACTCACCTAATCAAATTAGACTCAGCCAAATAATTCAATTATTTAATTGAGTAAATTAATTTAACAATTAAATTAATTTATGGACTGCACAATTAATTTAATCTTATCAAATAATTATTTCACTTCAATTAGGCTTCCTAATCTTATTAGATTGAATTAAATAATCTAATTATTTAATTGAATAATTAATTCAACTCCTTAAATTAATTTAAGCCCCAGTTAATTAATCTCCATTAATTAATTAGATTCAATTTCCTGGATCAATTCCTAAGTTATGAAATGTTTCGTCTCAAATTGTGTATGACCATTTAGGTTCACAATTAAACTAGCAGTGAATTTGCAATATTTGCAATTTATGAATAATAATTATTATTATGATTAATTAATTCAATTAATTAATCTGCTTAACTCCTTAATTTTAAAAACCTCACAAATCAGAGGAAACACCTAACAAGTGTACCATGAGTACTTAGACTTAAGTGAAATAACGATTGAATATATTTCAATTGTGAGTACCATACACATAAGGTTCTTCCATCAACTAGTATTCCGATTGAGTTTAGGATATGGATTAATAGTCAAAACCATGATTGCTCAATAATTATAATTATATTTCAAGTTTCAATTACTCATGATGAATCGTTAGAAAATCCCGTCTAACATTTATCCTGTTTTGGCCAAGGACTTCTGAGTTATCAACTATAAAAATATAAAAGATTCATTTATTCTTCTAGACAAGTAACGGATCTTTTGTTGGCCACTCATTAACCTCCATACATATCAATGCAACATCCAATGTAACCCTTTTGTGATTGTTAGGCAATTATAAGATATATCAAAATGAACACGGCATGCACAAGACTATCATGGTGCCTCAAATCTAAAGACTAATCATGTACTATCGTAACATGAAAATTCTTATTTTGACAAACAATATTTCCAATTAAGAATTTCCAATGGGCCTATTCAGTGTACTTATTCCCTAACAAGCACCCGCATACATGTATTAGCGTCACTATGCTAATATCTAAGGAGCGAGACATTCTCCTCATGCGAGCATACATCGTATGCGCGAGTCTATTGGCCTATTCAATATCCCATCTCAAAAAGCCCTCAATTCGAAACTAATTTAAGACCAAAGCTACAGAGGTATATTCTATGATCACCATCATATGCGTGACCATACCCGCAGCTAAGTTTGATCTAGAAACTTTATCTAATTACAAGATGCAATTAAAGATAAAGAAATTTATCTATTTTATTAATACAATTTGAAAAAAATCATTTTTACAAATACAAGATTATAAAAGACTTCCAATCTAAATGGCACGTCGGGCACTACTCTAATATTCTCCCACTTGTCCTATTGCTAATTGCCCATGTACTTCAGGTCCATCTTCTCAGGATGTCCATCGCATACCTTCTGTGCTAGAGGTTTGGTTAGTGGGTTTGTTATATTTCCTGTCGAATTGACTCTATCCACTACAACGTCACCTCTATCAATGATCTCTCTGATCATATGTTATCGCCTCATGATGTGCTTGGATTTTGATGAGATCTTGGCTTTTTTGCTTGTGCAATAACTCTGTTGTTATCATAGTATATAAATGTAGGATCAATAATGGATGGAACCACACCTAACTCTTGGATGAAGTTCCTCATCTAAATAGCTTTCTTTATTGCATCACATGCAGTATTGTATTCATTTTCGGTGGTACAATCCACGGTCGTCTCCTGCTCGGAACTCTTCCAGTTGACCGCACCACCATTTATGGTGAATATATATATATATTCGAACATGGACTTTAAGCCATCTACATTGGACTGAAAACTAGAATCAGTATAACTTTCTAGTTTCAGTTCTCTAAAGCTGTATACAAGAAAAATATCCTTCGATTTTCTCAAGTACTTTAAGATCATGTTTACAGCTTTTCAATTTTTCTCACCTGGATTGGATTGATATCTGCTCGTGACACTTAGAGCATATGCGACATCAGACCTCATACATAGCATACCATACATTATGTTTCTTATGGCAGATGCATAAGGTATGCTGGTCATCATTTCCCTCTTCTCGAGTATCTAATGAGTAGATTTTATACCCATTAATTGAGTACCATTTGCTTAAATTTTTGTTTAGTTTTTAAGTGTTTTGTTACTTTTTATGTATTTAATTTGAAATATTAAAGGTAATAGCAAAATGAGGAGAAAATAAAAATAAACATAAAACTTGGTTTAAATTTTGATTAATCCACTTTTTAGTGCTATTAAGGGCAGTGTTCGTATTTCAATCATAACTTTTTGCTCCAATATCCTTTTGAATTTTTTCTTAAATCATTGGAAAGCCAAGAGATTTATCTATAATATTTATGTTTATCATAAAATTCAGTTCTTTCTATTTCAATTAGAAAAATCGGATTAAATAGATTACACTTGACTGAACATTTTATGTATGACACATCTTGGTATTTCAGGCATAAATCTTTACACATATTTCATATTGAGTTGATTCAAGTTCATATCAAAAGACAAGACATAGAGATACAATTTATATGAACACACTAAAGCCAATTTAGCCTACAAATAGATGAAAAATCAGTTAAAATAGGTTACAAGCGAAGCAGAAACTCATCTTGGACAGCAAGAGCAGCACCTAGGCGCTGCCCTGTAGCGCCTAGGCACTGCAATCACTATCCAGGATAGAATGTGCAGCTCCTAGGCACTGGAAATCAATGCCTAGGTACTGCCCTCACTGGACTGCAGCATCCTGTAGCACCTAGGCACTGCAAATTGGCGGGTAAGTAAGGGCAAATTGGTATTTTATGCCCTCCTTAGGGCATCTCCCATCAAGTTTAAATATTCCAAAAGCCTCCATTTCAGATTTGTAGAGAGAGGGAGAGAAGAGAAAACAAGTCAAGAAAGAAGAAGAAAGAAGAAAAAGAGAAGAGAATTCTTCCAAGAGTTGAGAAGAAGACATCTACAAGGGGAAGAAACTCATCCTACTTCCAAGTTTTATTTTATTTTTCTATTTCTCTCATTAATTATGTTCGTGGATATTATTGAGTTATCTTTCATTTTTATCATTATGAACTAATTTATTTTTCTAGGGTTGTGATGTAATCTAATTATGATGTTTTGAATATTTGTATTAATTCAATTCTCAATTTATGTTCAAGTTGAGTTTTATTTATTGTTCTTAATGTTTTCAATTATTTGGCCACTAATTGAATTATTTGCTAATCATATTGACCCGGGAGGTGATATATGTGTCTAGTTCTATGTGTAGAAAATCATAAATATCATGTGAGATAAAAATATACTTACATGGTTTGTGTAGTCATGTTTGAGACTCCATAGAACCTAATGAATTGTTGATTGTTGTAATTCACATAGAAATATAGTGGGTTAGCAATTGATGATATTTTCATTAGACCTTGGGAGAGGCTAGTGGATAATTTAGGAATTTTCGATTATCACTTGGGAAATAAATTGAGATTGATGAGATGAATTATTCAATTCGGATTAATGATGATGAAATTATAACCCTATGCTTTTAAGTTAGTGAATTTTATCTTTAAATGCTTTCTATCATTAATTTAGTTTAATTGAATTTAGTTTATAAGCAAAATCACTCATTTTCGTTTATTCAAATAAAATTAGAGTTAACATAATTTCGGTACTTAATAATTCAATAATTCTCGTGGGAACAATAATATACTCATCATTTTATTACTTGTATATGATAACGTGCACTTGCGTTCATGAATTTTCGCAACAGTATCTTAAGAGACATAGCACTTGAGAGAAAAAACACCATGACTCATTGGCAAGAATCCTTGCTTGGATTCCTCCATGTTAAACTTTTTTAGCACTTTCTCTATGTACGTAGATTGAAATAGTCCGATCATCCTTCTTGACCTATCTCTATGGATCTTTATTCCAAGAATAAAGAATACATCTCCCAAATCCTTCATGGAGGACTAATTAGACAACCAAGTCTTAGTTGACTGCAATATACATCATTTCTAATGAGTAGGATGTCATCAACATATAGTACAGTAAATATCACTACGCTCCCACTAACCTTCTTATTGATACAAGGTTCATCCAAGTTCTTATGGAAATCAAATGATATGATTGCCTTATCAAATTGGATGTTCCAACTTCAAGAAGCCTTCTTAAGTCCATAAATGGATTTCTAGAGTTTACAAACCTTTTACTCACTCCCTCTGGATATAAAGCCTTCTGGTTGTCTCATATAGACTCTTCTTTAATGTTTCTATTAAGTAAATCGATTTTCACATCCATCTATCATATTTTGTAGTCATAATATGATGATATGGCTAACAATATCCGGATGAATTTAAGCATCGCTACTGGCAAAATAGTTTTCTTATAATTAATTATTTACTTCTGAGTATAATCTTTCACGACCAGTCGTGCTTTGTAGGTCACTATCTCTCTATTTACTCCAAGTTTCCTCTTGTAGACCCATTTACAGCTAATACAAACTATTTTCTATGGTGGGTCCACTAAGTTCATACCTTATTTGAGTACATGGAGTTCATTTCAAATTGCATGACATCTTGCCATCTTTCCGAGTCGATGTCCAACATCGCCTCTCCATAAGTCCTTGGATCACTATCAAATGGGAGATTCTCCTCGATCTTCACTAACAAAAAAGTCATACTCTCAGGTGGCTTTGAGATCCTTTGAAATCTCCTAGGAGATTGTATGTCCAAAGGCCCAACCTCAGCTGGTTGGCCCGTTACTACATCTATTGGGAGACTCTATAGCTCTTGAATTTCTTCAAGTTCCATGACTTCGTCATTTCTATCCAATAAAAAATCCTCCTCTAAGAAGGTGGCATTCTTCAAAACAGACACCTTTGTTCCGAGGGGTCGTAGAAGTAGTATCTAATGGATTCTTTTAGATACCCTATGAACTTATATAAACTGGATCTCATATCTAATTTATCTCTCATTTGTTGTTTCACGTAAGCAGTATACCCCCATGCCTTAAGGTATTTGTTAGAGGTGGTTTCCCACACTATATGTCATATGGTGCTTTGGGCACCGAATTTGATAGCACTCTATTTAATAAATATGACATCGAGCATAGCCCCAGAATGAAAAAGAAAGCACAATAAAACTCATCATCGATCAAACAATGTCTAACAAGGTTTGATTCCTACGCTCCACAACTCCATTAAGTTGAGGAGTAATAGAAGGAGTCCACTGAGAGAGAATCATATTCTCTCTTAGATAATCAAGAAACTATGTGCTGCTCAAATATTAACCTCATTGATCAGATCGAATAGCCTTGATACTTAGCCCATATTATTTCTCCACCATACATCTAAATTCTTTAAACTTTTCAAAAGTTTCAAATTTGTACCTCATAAGGTACACATAACTATACCTAGAATAATTATCATTAAAGATTATAATGTAGTGATAGTTCTCACGAGCACTAACACTTAGTGGCCCGCATACACCTAAATGGATCAAATTTAATAAATCTTTTGTTCGCTCTACTTGCTGACAAATGGTGATTTGGTCAGCTTTTCTTTAAGACATGACTCACACATTAGCAATCATTGCTCTTTTGAAAGATCGAGTAATCTAGCATGCCATAAGAGTTGGGAACTATGATTATCTAATTTTTTTTTATTTTGTTGAACATGGAAAAATGAGTTATGGGAGTAATAAAATATAAATTATTCATCAATATGCCAGATGTAATTAGAATTGAATCTTTAAAAATAGAACAACTTCCATGTTTTATTGAAAAAGTAAAACATTCACCATCAAAAATAGGGATGGAGATAATGATCTTACCTATCTTTGGGACATAAAGACAACTATTGAAAACTAAAACTACTCTATTTTCTAAAACTAAGTTAACACTTCTTATGATTAATGCAGCAATCTTTGCTCCATTCCCCAGCTGTAGGACTGTCTCTTCTCTACTTAGCTTTTTGTTTTTTGCCATCATCTACAAATCATTACAAAGATGAGACCCACACTCGGTATCCAATACCCAAGAAGCATCATTAACTGATAAGTTAACTTCAACAAAATAAATATTTGAACTCTTCAGGCTCAGAATTCATCTTTTAATGCCTAGATTTGCGGCAGTAGTAGCACTTATCATCGGTGTTGTTGGAACTCTTGGAAACGCCACCAGTTGGCTTCATGCCTTTGGATTTCGATGAATGCTTTCATCTCTCATTTTTTCTCTTGGGCTTTGTAGCCTTTGAGTTGGATGAAGATCTAACAAGTATGATCGGCTTGTCCTTCTTTATAGTGGACTCAACCTTTTTCACCATGTTAACTAGCTCAGCAAGGCTAGTTTTCATTATATGCATGTTGAAATTGACAATAATGGTGTCAAACAATGAAAGCAAAGATTGGAGGATAAGATCCAAATAGAGCTCGTTATCCATAATGACTCTAAGGTACTCGAGTATTTCAATCAGGCCTGTCATCTTCAATCCATGATCATGTCTCGCCTGCCTAGTTTGTTTATGATACAACTCCTTCAGGTGAATGTGAATATAAGCAGTATGTGTTATATTCTCATGTTGCCTCTGTAACTCGTTTGACATTAATGCTATCATATAGCACTGAGCTTACTTATCATCATCAATAAGCTTGTGATAATCTGCAAGCTCTTTTTCAGTGGTGTCCACCAGCTCGGCGGGATCACATCAAGTATGTAATCCTTCTTTTCGGACTGTAAAACAATTCGAAAGTTCCTCAACCAATCGACATAATTGAGACCAATTAATTTATTGGTGTCCAGAATTGATGCAAGTGGATTTTTAGTCATTCATAGATAATCTACAAATTTTGACGAGGCAAAAATTTTGCATTCTTTCAAAACATATTCATTTATAATAAGGTTTTTAATAATAAATATCTCCCACTATTTTATTCAAATTCTATCATTCCTAACAATAATTTGGGAAATTTTATTTTCTAGTGGGCTTGAGGCCCAATCAATTGTCGTATACTCCAATTTTATGAACCCATAAAATATATTGAAAAGTAGTTAACTTTTAATTATTGCATCTCCATCAACCCTCAATATATTTTACCTAACTTCTTCTCATATACCCCAATTTTATGAGCCCATATGGTACTAAGTGTCAAGCAAGACCCATCAAACTTCCATGTGGATAGAGTATCAAAACATTTCATGACTCATGGCCAATGTAGAGATGAGTCCATCCCATAGGCATCACCGTACTTAGTAGAGATCGCACATTTCCATTATAGAGTCATTCCACGACTCATGGCCAAAACAAAGTAAGATAGTGTCGTCAAGTTAACTACTTTTGATGGTAGGTATGGATTATTAGGTATAACCCAATTTTATTCATATTTGCTTAAAATTAAAATTTAAAAATTTCTTTACTTGATTTTTAATTCAAGTGACATTTATTTTAACCAAGACCTCGTTAATTTTAATCTTAGTTTATTTAATGTGTTTGCATTCAATTGACAGCAAACATATCAATTGAAAATATTAAATTAACTCTACACATGCATCTAATACATACATAATCTAAATGATCGTGGGTCAACCCTATGTGATTAATTTGAGCCAAAAATCACTAATTTCTATTACTTGAATATATCTCATACTTTCATGGGTCTTCTCTTGATTCTTCATCTTGGTTCTTCTTCTTGTCCACGAAAAAAAAAAACTCACCCTATTATACTCTCATTTAAAAAATATAAAATTCATACAATGAATGAATAAAAGACTTGCAGGACCTATTTCAAAAATCTAAAGATAAATAAATCAAATCACATTGGTCCAAAAGGCTCCACGATCATCCCATACATATTAATAAATACATCACATGAATTTATTAAAGTATGCAAATTTACTATCCAAATAAATTATAATTTCATGACTTGGGATAAAATCTCAATTTTTCAAGAAAAATCCCTTTTTCAAAATTTTAAAATTATTACTTTAATTAAAAAATTAAAAATTGAATTTTACAACTGAACATAATGAGAATGCCTAACATCCCTACGTATCGCACACATGGCGCACCGCAGGCACACGCTCAGCGCTCTATCGGTATGTGCACAGTGCGTTGGCTGGACGCTATCGTGCCATGTATTTTCCCTCTTTTCATTGAATCAAATTTAATATTACATGTTCTGTTTAATAATTAAATTAATTATAATATTATTTTTCCAATCATAAATATAATAAATCAATCAAAATTTCATAATTAAATTCACAGGCATAAATCAAATCCGATTCAAATTGTGCAAACCATGGTTCTGGTACCATTGTTAGGTTCGTGTGATTCCGGGGTATATGCAGTGAAAAATTAAAAATTTTGAAAAATCATGCCATAACAATTATAGCAATGCTCTAGATACGATACAATTTCTAACGATCTTGCAATTTTCAACGGTACAATAAAACATTTAAAATTTTGATTTATACATTTCTATGCACTCCAACTGTTGTAGGAATTTGAAATAATCAATTGCTAGACAAGAATTCACGTGTCTTTCTGTTCGGGAATATTTTGCAAACTGAAAGTGTACGGTGTCAAGTTTTAATACAACGGTGAATTGATTAAATATCCACAAGGATTGTAATCAAAAATTGCATCAAGTACCGTAGTTCAAATAGTCCTAATTTTATCTAAAATATTATGATTGATAAACAAAGTAGAGTAAGATAAAAAATATATATAAAGGCAAGAGTGAATGTCTTAGGAGAAATACAACAAACACCTTATGAGCAAGAAATTGTAGAGAAATGACTCATCTAATTATCATATATGTTCTTCCTTCTAAAACATACCAATTCAAGTTAACAACACATGTAAGTTAGGAATTTCTAAACTCATCAATTCCCTCTCTTGAGTGTCGAATTGACTATAAGTTTCAACATGAATTTCATTATCTTTATAAAAATTCAAGAATAAAATTCTACAAAAGTTCAATAAATTCTTCTTTAAAATTTTAAATATTTCATAAGTTTCTCAACTCTATGATTTATAGGTTGTGTTATCCTTATGACCATATATAATATTTTCTCCATCAGGTATTGAATCTCATACATCAAACAATCTCAATTAAAAATCAAATAATCAAGCTGCAATAATAAAAAAGATAACACAAACAGGATAAATAATTTGAACTATATTGTTTGGAACTCAAAATATAGGATTAAAAAAGGTTACATGATTCTCTAGAAAGAAAAGTTTAGTTCATCATAGATGAATCCAACTTCAAACAATACATAAGAAAGAGCATGAAAATTATTCTCCAATTTGTGAAGTGAGAAAAATGGTTAAAACTCTCCTTGTCTCTAAAAATGGTTTCATAGGTTGATGCAAATTTTCTCCTAAACTTCTCAAGATAATTGTTCCATTTTCTCCTCTCAAAAGTCTTCCAAAAACCCTCCAAAATCATCCTCCCTCTTCTTGGTTTTTTTTCCTTCCTTTTATCTCCACCAAACTCCCTACTCTTAGCAAATTGTAGCCCTTCTTTTTTTAGCCATCTTGTCTTCTCTTTTTAATCCTCATTTATCTTCTTTTTAGCCTCCTTTTTCTTTCTTTTATGACACATTTTTAGCCCCCAAAATATGGTTCAAGTGTCTCCATCATATCTCCTTTATTCCCTTAAAATTAGGTGATAAGAAAAGTAGACTGCGTGTAGAAAATATGAGCATGCCGTGGCATGCTCAGACTATGTCGGGGCATGCGTGGATAAATTTCTAAGCATGTGGTGGCATGCTTTTTGTGTTGAAGCATGCACGCGACATGCTATCTACTGGACTAGCATACCGTGGCATGCACCTTTGTGCTTGCTTTTTTTTATTTTTAGGTCATGCCGCGGCATAGAATGACTGTGCCACAACATGTCGTCATCTTTTTCATATTTTTAGCTTGTTTTGTCCCTCATTTTCCTTTTTTACTTGCATTTTGAAGAATTGTTCTATAATGCATCAAAACATACACAAAAACTAGATAAATTGCTTGAGATCAATCAAATAATCAATCTAAACGTACTTAATTTGTTGATATAAAATCAACTTATAACTTCACTCTAAAGTAGTCCACACTTTGAGAAAGAACACAGAATTAGAATTCCAATGGAAATTATGATTCCTTTATAATAGAGTGAATATAATGAATATTAATTCTAACTATCAACTAATGATAAAAGAATTAATATTTTGACAAATAATAGAAATTTGGTGGGAAAAAATGGATAGAAGAAAAAAATAATTTTTCTCTCTCTATTTTTCTTAATGGCCAAAAATTTGGAGGAGAATTTTTTTTCCAATTTTCGATCATATGGTGCTTAAATAGGGAACTCAAAATTCCAAGAGTCCTACTCTTAGTATTTTTATTCTCTTTTTAATTGGTTGAAAGATATTTGGTTTATTCAAACTTCTCCAACTTTATCCCTTCATATCTTCCAAATATATTTTGGGTCTTTCAACAATTTCAAACTTTTAAGTTTTCATCCTTTTTCAACCACCTTTATGGGCCTCTCCTAATGAGCCCTTTTTTTTAATTAGACTTGAATTTTAGAATAAATTCCACAGTTAATTCAATTAATTGTTTTAATCCAAATTCAATTAATTAATTCCATCTAGACCACCTAATCAAATTAGGTCCAATCAAATAATTTAATTATTTAATTGAGTAAATTAATTTATGGACTACACAATTAATTTGATCAAATTAAATAATTATTTCACTCCAATTGGACTTTTTAATCTTATTAGGTCCAATTAAATAATTTAATTATTTAATTAAATAATTAATTCAACTCTTTGAATTAATTTATACCCCAATTAACTGGATCTAACTCCTTGCATCAATTTCTAAGTTAGAAATATTTCATCTCAAATTGTTTGTAACCCTTTAAGTTAACTAAACTAGCGGTGGACTTGCAATATTTGTAACTTATAAATAATAATAATTATTATTCTAATTAATTATTTCGTTTGAAATTTACTCCTTAATTTCAAGGATCTCATAAGTTATGGAAAACACCTAACAAGTATATCATGACTACTTACACTTAGGTGAAATAGCGAGTGAACATATTTCAATTACGAGTATCATACAAGTAAGGTTCTTCTGTCAACTAATCTTTCGATTGAGTTTATAGTATGGATTAATAGTCAAAACCATAATTGCTCAATAACAATGATTACATTTCAAGTTTTAATAACTCATAATGAATTATTAGAGAACCCCCGACTAATATTCATTCTGTTAGACAATATGAAAATATAGGAGATTCACTTATTCTATCAGACAAGCGACGAATCCTTTATTGGCCTCTCATTAACCTTCATACATATCAATGCAACATCCAACGTAATCCCTTTGTGATTGTCAGGCAATTAGAAGATATATCAAAATGAACACGACATGCACAAGGCTATCATGGTGCCTCAAGTCTAAAGACTAATTATATGATATCGTAACATGAAAATTCTTATTTCGACAAACAATGTTTTCAATTAAGAATTTTCAGTAGGCCTGTGTAGTGTACTTATTCCCTAATAAGCACCCGCATACATACACTAGCGTCACTATGTTAATGTCTAAAGAGCGAGACTTCCTCCTTATGCGAGCATGCATCGTATACGCAAGTCTATTGGCCTATTCCATGTTCCATCTCAAAAAACCCTCGACTCAAAACTAATTTAAGACCAAAACTATAAAGGTATATTCTTTGATCACCATCATATGCGCGACCATACCCGTAGCTAAGTTTGATCTAGAAACTTTATCTAATTATAAGATGTAATTAAATATAAATAAATTTTTCTATTTTATTAATATAATTTGAAAAAGATTACTTTTACAAATACAATAGTATAAAATCCGTCCAATCTAATTGATGCGTTGGGCACTACTCTAACAACCTATATAAGCTACATGCTCATGAAATACTTTATATGGAAAATTCTTAGTGATCAGATCTGCGATTATAAAGTTTGTATTTAAAGTGCATTAGACACATAAGAAGTCTAACTCTCTCCTTAATAATAAGAAAATTTATGTCATTATGCCTCAATTTTGACAAGTTTATGTTGTTTTTTAAATACAACTCGGCGGCTTTGTTATTACAATTTATGTTCAATGGTCTCTCAATACTATTAATAATACACAATCCAGTGACAAAATTTTGCAGTAGTAATTTTTTTTATTTATGAGTATTATGGAAGTATGATCCTTCTCTCAACTAATCTCTCTATTGGGTCTAAGGTATAGATGATTAATTGAAACCCAAATAACCCAATAATTATGTATTTATTGACTTCATGATGAAATTTGAAAATTCTTTTATAACTTTCATCTAAATTTGGTTAAGGATTTTCAAGTAAAGAACCATAAAAAACATAGGAGATTCTCTTGTTTATTTATCTAGATAGATAAATCATCTTTTGTAGGTCATTCATTAACCTCTACACATAATTTAATTACATCCAAAATATTCTCCTTATGCTTATCATGTAATAGAAGAATAAATCAAAGTACAACCAACTGTGCACAATATTATTATAATGTTTTTACTATTTTATTTTCAATTAAGAATTTCTAGACGAGTTGCTTAGTATACTTGTTCCATAACAAGTACTCATATATATATACTAGTATTCCCATGTTGATATCCATGAAACAAGACGTCCTCTTTGTGAACGTGCATTGTCTGTGCAAGAATTGATGAATCATTAATCTCACATCTCAACGATTCTCAACTTGGAACAATTTAAGACTGAAGTCATGCATATATCATGGCCGCATATCATGGCCGTCAGTATATGTGCGATCATGCTTGTCACCATGTATGATTTACTTCCTACATCTCAATTTAAATAAAACAAATGAAATTAAAGAAATATTTATTTTATTAATATTAACTGATAAAAAATAATTTTACAAAAATATAAAAATGACCAATCTAATTGACCGTCTAACACTACTATAACATCCCACACAGGGGATGGCCTAAGCATTCTTGACCTCCTATATGCCCATTCATTACGTTTCACTGTTCCTATTGTTGTCATTCCGCAATGGTGGGCAAATGCTTATTTTTTCCTTCCGATCTTTTTTATGTCGGACATTTTTCTTGTTTAGGATTTTACCTTATAAGTATTAAAATACCGTACTTACAAGTAGGAAAATATGTATGATTAAACTGTGGTAGAATCTATTTATTAATGTTCTACGTACAATTATTATTAGGCATTCGTGTTGTTAGTCCGAATATTAGGGTTGAGCCTAACAATCCAATTTTTCATGTTTATTCTACAAGTAGAACAGTTGCCACAAAATTTGTCTCTGTTTACTATTGCATTCCTTATACAAATTTGCAATAAAAAATAATTTAGCAACGATATGGCATACAAAATCTATATGTAAATATATTAATGTAGTATAGAGTATAAACATAGATGTATGTATGTGTATATGTATATATATGCATAAATATGAGGAGCAATAATGTAACATCAAGTGTACATAAAATTTCTTCAAAAATTGAAAGGGTAAATGTCAATTCAACCATCCAAAATTTTCCTTTTTTTACTTTACATCTCAAAAGTAATTTAAAAGTACTTTACTCCTTTATATAACTTACATTTATAATAGCATTTGGCTCCACAATGACATTTTCAGATTATTTTTTTACCGAAACTCTTTGTCCGCCACCATCATGTGTCTTTTTTCCCTCCTTCCCGTTCAAAAGTCAAGTAAAACACATTGTAATATTTATATGTTACTGCTAATGATGAAAGTACGATAAATTAAGGTACTTTTGTTGCAAATCATATTAATCGCAGTATCAAATTAAAATAAATGTTTGGAAATAGTAGCTGGAAATAGTATAAGTCGCACGATTAGGACATCGAATTTCAGTTATTATATAACTACATAAACAATTTCATTTCCCCCAACCATTTTCCTACTCCAGTGTTGAAAATGTATTTGTCACTTGTATTTTTTTAGTAATGGTATTTTCATTCCTTCAAAATACTACTCATTCATTATAATATTTAAATAAATTTATATCTTGTTATATTTTCGCTAACTACAATAAAATAATATTGACAAAATATCTAGAGTTGAAAATATCACTTACTAACCACAATAAAACAATATTGATAAGACATCTAAAGTTGAAAATATCTCCCAAAATACATCACATTATATTTTCCAACAAAAATACCACATTTTTATTCTTTACATATTATATGAACCCACTATTAAAAATATATTCTCCCAAAATTCTCTCTTAAAAATGACCAAAAATAACACCAAACATAGCGTACGTTTTATGTTGTTGTCATCCGCAACCACTTAATTATTTCTCATACTATAATTGATACTATTTGTAGCGAAAGTACCATCAAGTATCGTATCTTTATTACTGACAATAATAAAAAAAATATTGTAAAGCCTATTGTTTAACTTTTGAATGAGAAAGGGGGAAAACACTCGATAGAAACTATCAAAAAATTTTAAGTTAAAATTTTAATTTGAAAATACCCTTAGGGGCAAAGTGTCAAAATAACTGTAAGTTAGGGGGGTAAAGTATTTTTTAAGTTACTTTTATGGGATAAAATGCTAGACTCATGAAATTTTGGGGGATGAAATGTCATTTACCCAAAGTCATAAACAAACAACTTTAAAAGAAAAATCATAAAATAAGTATTTTTATAATCGGATCGATGACACAATCGATCTTATTGTCGATCAGCAGTTCAATCGGTCAAACCGGTTCAACCGTCGATCCAACCAGTGTGATGAAAATTGATTATATTTTTTTATGATATTATGTAAAATGATAATGTAAAATGTTACTTATTATGTACAAAATAAAAATAAATAAATAATCGATTGAAAAATATATTTAACAAAATTCGATATTCAAATACCAAAATTAAGATTTATAAAAAAAAAAAAAATATCCAAAATTCTAGTTTGACTGAAATTCTGATTTTTTTCCGCTAATCAAACTAAATAGACCAGCTCACGATTGAACTAATTAAATCGATCAATTCGATTCGATTTTAAAAATATTATATAAAATAATTATCCATTAGAACATATTCTCACAGAAAAGATATGTCACATTGAATGGTTATCTTGCAATCACACTCCTACAAAACGACTCGTCCAAACACATGTCGAATCCCACTTATCATTTCTATAATCTTACTTTTTGGCTTTTTTTCCCACAGAATTATTTGAAGAAACCATTAAATTCCAGCTAAAAGTTTTTCCACCTGAAGAAGCTTGGTGTTTAAAATCATATTCAACTAACCATTGGTAAGAATTCAAATTTTTCTATCTCAAAGTTATCAATTTTATTTGCTATATAAATATTTCAAAATAAAATTTTATCTTCTAAAATGAAAATTGTGTCTCCAAAAGTACTAATAATTTAATATTAACTCTCAATCATTGTTTTAAAAATTAGTAGTATAGAATTCTACAAGAATATTATTTTTTTTATTTTAATCTAAAATTTTATATCCTATCAAATAAGAATTATAATTTTGAACTGAAGAAAATATTAATTTAGCTATTCTAACAGTGCAACATCGGAAACATTATTTATATCAAAACAAGGACATGGCACAGTAACGTTGTGGACCAAACATGTCAACAGATTTGAAGAACAAACTATGTGCATTAATAAAATGGAGATTATATCAAAATACTGGTTAATAAAATCTACTTGTATCGAATAAATACCACCAAACGAATCCTCGCCATGGGCACCATCCTTCAAAATGATGCTCCATCAATGATTAGCAGTGGGTCTGAGAAGCTACCAAGAAAAGGACACCTAATTGCTTTAGAATAATAATTTAAATCGCATAATAATGAAGTATATATGAACACATCTTCTTTCTGTTACGAGCCTACCACCGTATCCGGCCTCAATTATTAATAATTCTACCAAGAAATGTAAGTTCATCTTTGGATATATTTTCGGGTATGTTTCTATAAACATGTTTGTGCAATTTTTATTTTTTATTTTCATTTACTAAGCTGCAAAATTTGACTTATTAATATTTTTTTGAGAAAATATGCTTCGTTTATTTATTTTCTAATATTTAATAGCGTGTTTTGAAAAATTGAGCATTGTTTTCTGAAAATGGGAGAAATACTTTTAAAAATAAGGTTTGAAAATATTTTTAAAAAGTAACATTAAAAAACAAAAAAAGAAAAACAAATATATTTAATAACTGAAGATACAAAAGCATTTATAAAAATTAAATCCAAACATACGATAAAATCTTCCCCCGTTGTCTTCGGTGGTCAAAATCCCCTCTTCTAGCTAGCCACCAGGCTCCAACGAGATATTGAATCATGCCTGGACCCATTGGCTTACGCGTATAATTATTTTGTTTGCTGTTCATTCAAAGAGTGGTAGCCAGCTTCCATTCCTTGCCATCCAGCTCAAAGGTTCTCTGCATGGACAAGTGACCTCCCCCCGCCCATATATATATATTGAGGACCTTCATGCATGATGATCACCAAATACAAGAATTAGCTGTGCCTCAAACTACCCAAAAAATGGCCATCTTTTCTAATCCCGAAGCTCCAGCAAATTTAGCAATGCTCTCACTTTTTGTGGTCTTTGCCTGTTTCACGGCCCCTTCAGCTGGTGATTTCTACAGAGACGCTGAAATTACCTGGGGCGACGGCCGTGGCATGATACTGGAAGGCGGACGGGGCCTGTCTTTGTCACTAGACCAATATTCAGGTTCTGGATTCCAGTCCAAGAATGAGTATTTGTTCGGAAGATTTGACACGCAACTCAAGCTTGTCCCTGGAAACTCTGCTGGAACTGTCACCACATTCTTCGTGAGTCTTGAATTCTTTTTGATAATTAACAAACAATTTTCTTGTCATTAACTATATATGTAAATAGTTTCTCAAGTATTTCTTTTCTTGTACACGCAGTTATCATCTCAAGGTGAAGGACATGATGAAATTGACTTCGAGTTTCTGGGCAATGCGAGTGGAGAGCCTTACACCGTGCACACTAATGTTTACGCCCAAGGCAAAGGGGACAAGGAACAGCAGTTCCATCTCTGGTTCGATCCCACAACAGCATTCCACACCTACTCAATTGTCTGGAATCCTCAGCGCATCATGTAATTTTACGAAACCCTTTATCCATCCAATCTCATTTTCATTCACTAGTATAGTACACAGACAGTTTCTAACCAAACAGATAGCAAAAACATTTCAGATTCTTGGTGGACAACAGTCCCATTAGAGTATTCAACAACCACGAATCTAGCGGAATCCCATTCCCCAAGAGCCAGCCCATGAGAGTGTACTGCAGCTTATGGAATGCAGATGACTGGGCAACACAAGGCGGGCGGGTCAAGACGGATTGGACCAAGGCTCCATTTGTGGCCTATTACAGGAATTTCAAGATCGATGGCTGTGCGGTGGGAACATCCGGGGGTCCTGTGGTTCACAATCACAGGAGCTGGATGCTAAGGGGAGAAACAGATTGAGATGGGTTCAACAGAAGCACATGGTCTATAACTATTGCGCTGATGTTCAGAGGTTTCCTCAGGGAACGTCCGTTGAGTGCAAGCGTTCCAGGTTCTGAGGCACGGCCATGATAAATTCTTTGGTCAATGATCAATGTTAAGTTTGTCTGATAAGAGTGTTGTTTCAGTTTGTATTCTTCATTTGCCATTATTTTATTCAATGTAAAAGCCACGAATGGAATTACCAGAATAAATTCATCTTTTATGATAATTCCTCACCCTTATTTACCTCCCTTTTGATTCCAAAAGTCACTAAATTCATTTAAGTTACCATGTTTCTTATCAAAATTTCTGAGATGTAAAAGTATGAAAGCTGACCTTTGATATGTAGCAATGCTTGAGACAAAATAAGTCTATGAGCTAACTGAAAGATTAATGTTTCTGAATTGAAACCATCTAACAAACCTCTGATAGGAGTTCAAACAGAAACAAAAGGAATTCTGTGACTGAAGTTTCACTTCTTTTATGTCCGATATTACACTTGCCATTGTCCATTTATGACTTGAATTTCAAGAAGAAAAAAATTACATCTTAGGACTTTCGGGTTTCATTTACATTTTCATATTTTGTGCTTTCAAAAGTTGATAGTAAGAAATGTAATTTATTGTATGAAAATTAAAATATATTTGGATTAATTGACTTAAAACTTTAATTACTTGAATTGATGTGTTAATAATCTAGTTGATGAATTCATTTGACATGTGCAGAAATATACTTGTTTTTTTTTTCTGGTGATTAAAGAATGGGCCGGAGATAGTACTTTTTTTCAAAAATACATTGTGAATTTTGAGTATATGAGTACAAGCTCTTAAAATACGATTAAAAAAATATGATTTATTCTGAATATATTTTCAGCTTAAGTTTTCAGAAATTGCACAAAGACAAATGCTTTTCACATTTTCAAAGTTTGAAAATGTGAAAATAAAAATCGAAAATGAAAATGAACAATTCCTAGTCTTGCTGTCGAAACAAAGCATAGATTCTTGCTCACTCTAATATGGCCGATGTGTAATGGAAACCAGCTGGACATTGATTCGATTATGTTTTAACTATTAATTATAACAAATCACTTCATTAATAATGAAGCATGCTAAGTCCATTTGTAATATTATATTATTCCCATGTACATTACTATGAAATAATTGTTTCATACACCGTCATCCACAGCAATTATAATCTTAGCAAGCATAAAACAAGAGGGAGACACCATTTCATTAAAATCTAACATTTTCAAGTCTTAACATGTAAAGAGGCTGCAAAGAATTGACTTAAATCCATTGTATAATATCATTACACTACCATTATGACGCACAAAAAAGGAATATTCTTACATACATTGATTATTATTTTCACACAAATAATAAGAATTGTATCGTGTTAGTACAATATAAGTCCCCAACCAACATAATATGATTCTTAGTATTTTGGTGTAAATATGAATTTTAGGAATCATATTAACTTGTATGTAGTTGTCTCATTCTCATAGGTCACAGCAATAGCATTAAAATATAGGCATAATTACACTTATCTTACCTCTGAAATAATTAAATTACCGAACCATACCTTCCATATTTCATAATTATAAAAATATTTCCTTAATGTTTGCTCCCATCAAAATATCCGAAGGAAGTCATGAATTGATCATTTTACCCTTTACTTAATTTTTTTTAAGAAAAAGTCAAATTATCAATGCATTAAATGATCATTTTATCCTTTTGCTACTTGTTAAAGTTTATATATTTGGTAAGGGGTGTTTTTGTAATATTTATATAATTGAATGAGTGTCTTTTTATAATATATCCATAACTAAAATTTATTTTCCTAAAAAATTTAAAATATTTTAAATGCAAATATCATTTTTGTCCTCCAATTATATAGAGAGTCTTTAGATTTTAGGATTGGTCTTAAAAAAGGATGATTTTAGATTTTTTATTTTTTTTATGATCCAGTTCAAAGATTTCGTCTGACTAATTTTTTCGGAGAAGATAGTTTTTTCTCTTGGTTCACTTTCCTGATAAATATAGTAACACAGCCTATAGACATTCGGGTCAAACCTCCTATAAGTTATTCTCCCAATAAACCTTTCTACAATACGGTAAGAGACCTCCGTACAAGAGACATCCGTAAGGATGAATACAAATACGTTACGCTCCTACCATCAAAATAATTCGAATTGCGGTGCTCACATTTTCCTCCTTATATCTTATTGTACCATGCCTACAACGGCTTTTTATTTTTTATTTGAAGAGGTTCAACTCATAAAATTCTAAATTGACTCTCTCTCTCTCTCTCTCTCTATATTGCCTCCATTTTCTCCTTCTCTCTCTCTTATCTAGTCTTATCTGTCTCTCTCCCCACACTCTTGCTCCTTCAAGCCTTTCTTTGAGCAAGACGAAAGGTTAGGAAATGAGAGGAAAAGTGAAAGCACCATTCAAGGAAGAGATTGGAGTTAGACCAAAAAAGCAAAAGAGTAAGAAGGAATTATAGTATTATGTTGAATCTTGTCCCGAGGAATTTGAAGAAAAACTCCCACAAGACAACTAGGGTTTGCTCCTTATGAAACTTCTCCCTAAGAGTTGAAAGTCATTTTGCATCTCCATAAAAGTTGAAAGTCATTTTGTTTAGTACGAAATCGCGTCACACTTCACGTTTCATTTTTATTCTCCCTCTCGCATCGGTTCTCGCTGCCATCCCCTCCCTCCCTCCCTCATCTTTCCTATCACCACCTTCTAGAAAAGAAGAAAAGTAATGATCAAAAAATGAAAAAGAATTAATGAAAGAAAAAAAAAAAGAAAATAGAAGAAAATAAATTATTTAAACATTTTTCTATATAAAATCTAAGTTTGATAGTTTTTTTAAGGTTTCTTTTTTTATACTTCAATCGTACAACACTAGAAGAAATAATTAAACAAGTTATTTTTCTTTAATAAATGCAATAATGATAGTTGGTGGAAGGACAAAAAAGGCACCAATGGCTAATTTTTGGCCTCAATCCGATGATTGTATTTTTTGGAATCATGTTTATTACTTGCCCCCTTTTATGTATCAAATTATTACATTTACTGCCTCTGATTATCAATCTTACTTAAATGTCACTCGAAACTCAGAATTAGCTGGTTCTCCCGAAATGCGTTGGTCGGCAAAATATAAGTACAATTAAATCAATGTGAGTTTAATAAAAAAAATTGCCAACGCCATCATTTTTCACGCAAAAGTCTAACCGCACGGGAAGTTTGTAAATGTAGTAAGCTCATAAATAATGTTTTTGTAATTATAAAAGAGGTTGAGGAGGAGTGGATAGTTTAATTAATTCATAAGGGAGATAAGTATGTTAACCCTAAATTAGATGAACTCAAAAGTTTAAGTAGATTAACCCTAACGGAGATAAGTATATTAAACCCTAAATTATATGAACTCAAAAGTTTTAGTTCAGAAGCTGATCATAGGTAGTTGTAACTTGCCACTCTGAATCAATCTTACAGAAAATACAATTCCTATGCATTGTGATTTGTTGGATACACTAATTCAAATCCGGACTATAATTTTTCTATGGACTATTTGAGGTCCAAAAGGAGAAGCCCCAATTCAAAACCATTTAGGGATGATAATCAATAGAATTGGAATTGATTTACCCAGATGCAGGACCTTACCATTAAAATTTTTAAGGATCCAAACCAAACATGTCAGGCAAATAAATTCGTTAAATACTCTAAACATATTTTATAATTTAAAAAATTTAAAAATTATATTTTTAAAACTAATACTAATAAACTTTTTAAAATATCTATTTTTCTAGGAAAAAACATATTATATAATTATATATATATATATCATCCGGTGAGTCCAAGTTTAAACATCGTGCCATTCCTACATATAATTTCACCACCCTTAAAATCAGAAAAAAGTGTCGCTCACTCTCCAAGCAAGCCAACACAGTAGGTTACTGCTATACTGGTATTTCGGCGGCGGATTCTCGGACTCTTGAATCTTGGAATACGCAACTATTCATCATGTGGAGCCCACATTTGGCCCCCACACTTTCATAGTTGTGATGTGTGACGGAGCACGAGAGCAACCTAACGAAAAAGCATAATAATTAAAATGACTCTAGTGTTTATTAGCTTAGTCAGCCAAGAATCAAAGCCTCCAATTTCAACGGTAACTCTCAATTGCCAGCCCAGGTCTCTAGCACCAAAACGCGTGGGCTGGCTTTTGCCAACTTGCATTGCATTGCATCCTTCCCATTCCCAACAACTTGTGAACTTACAGCTAGGAAGCTCCTATGTAAAAGACATCTAACCCATCCTGCAAGACTGCTTCATCTTCAACACAAATCCCTTCTACCACTGAGGTGAACGTCGTATGTATATGACATCGCCAATTGAGATGTAACCTTACAGAAGAAATGATGCATCTCTAAGAAGCCAATCATCCAGTATGAAACAAATGTGTTGTCTCTTTCTTATCATATTATGGCAGGAATCAACAGAAAAAATGCTGTTTCATTTTTATCCATGAACTGCTAACTCTTTATTTGATGCTTACACTGAATATCATTGCAGCATTGAAGATCCCAAGAAGCATGTCTGCTGAGAAGTAATGCATGTCTTAGTGAAGTGTGTCTTCCTTAAAGCATGGACATGACTAGTCATGTACGTTATGCAACAAGACTAACCTTAAAGGATGAAGTCACCTTCAAGTCTCGTGTGAGCAGCAGGCCTGAGCCCTTTACAGCATTCAGCAATTAAAACCTCTAACTTCGCTTTACTTATATGCATCTTAGCTAGTCAGGGCTTGATGGATGTGAAAATCATGCAAGGGAGTGAAACAAATGTGAAATTCAAACCACTGAAATTTTTGAATAGCCAAAAACCCCAAAACTCACATTTAGTTTCATATGAATCCAATTATGGGATAAATTAATATGTTACAATAGTTCATATGCTTTGCGGACCAATGGCTTCATTCCCTACAACCAATAATAATATATGTTTCAATCTACATCTTTCACTAAAGAACCAATTTCCTAGTAAGTAGTTGTCGAACAGCTCCAAATTTCTGAGGCGTTGCAGTCACTTTGAGGCCTGGATAAAGAGGTTGACAAACAAGTAGCTTAGTGACAATTCAGTAACTCGTAATACATCAGTCAAACATTCTGCCTCGATAGATTGGTATATACTTCAATTCAAAACTCACTTGCCTAACCAAATATAATTATCAATAGAGCAAGTCAAGCCAACGACCTTATATGGAATATATAATGATACTCACACGTATAAAGAGTTGATAACATTAAGGTAAATTCAGGATGATTCATGCAAGTCAGTCCAATTGACAGTGCAATTAATCAAAATTAGCATAGAAGAATCAAATATGAACAATCTACATATGTTAGTCAAATCAATTGTTTTTCACCCATATATCATTCCCTCTTCTCTAAATCAGTTACATGAAAAAGAAAAAAGAAAAAAAAAATCCGTCGGTCAATCACTACCCCAGAAACGCAAGAAACTTTGTGGCAGAATATAGTTCCCATGCTCCTCTGGCTATCTGCTATGTACCAAGGGCTGGAAGTCATTATGTAACATAATAGACTTCTGTGCGGATAATCACGTGTCATGGAACAATATGCTAACAATTTTTTCTCAAATTATAAGACTTCCCCCACCCTCAATCTCTAAAGGGAAATAAGCACTTCACTTGCTCTCTTTCTGTAACAGTTCATTCTTTAGATAGCAACATGAGAGATTCCACTCAGGTCTTTCAATTGGTATAATTATTCACTTAATTAAATACTCATCATCTCTAATGTAAATTAACATCATGCACAAAAATATTCCAAAAAGATAAATAAAAGAATGAAAACAATGAAAATATAGCTTAAAGTTAAAAGGTCTCATTTTTATTATTCATCTTAGTATGTGGATTTACATGAGATCAGTGTTTCTCCGCCTTTTCTGCCAAATAAGAGAAGTCTCTTCTAACTGCAAGAGACTGCCTTGAACAACAGAATAGAATGACATTTGTGATTCCCCAGCATGTAAAGGTTTTAACAACATTCAGTGTTGCTGAAATCTCAAATCATGTGCTAATGTTGAATTCATGTTTATCAACTATTTTGACCTCTCAGGACTTAAAATTATTTTGTGCTGCTAAGCAGACCACAATTAACAGGGAGATGCAAAACATTTCATCCCTGACTGAACATTCTAGGATTCTGCCATTAAATATCGAAAAGATAATGTCATAAACAGCGTTAATTCATGTAAAATTGCAAATCTGCTAGTATATAACTTGAGATACACATACCAAAATTTCTAACCTTTACCAAAAACTGCATGCATATCCTAATCTGTTATAATGTACTATTTATGTAAGTGATCTTTTATATTATATATCTCTATCCATAAAATCAGCACATTCCAAGGGATATTATTTCAAATCAAGAAATGAGATGTTTAAGCAATTTCATTCACCAAGAAAGAGAGGGAGAGAGAGAGAGTAAATATAATGAAAAAGGACATCATATCCTCCTAGAATTGACCACAAGGAAGACAACAGTAATAGCTTTTTTCCTTAATGCAGTGGAGCAAAATCCATCTTCCAAGATGAAAAAAGCACCAAAGAAGAAAGAAATTACAGGAAAAAAAAAACAATTTTTCAATAAGGACGCACGAAATGTGACACTGAAGCAATGCTCCTAATCCCTGGACAAAGGAAACGGAAAACAAAGAAAACAAGAAAAGAATGCAAGGACTCAGGAAATAAAACACCGGCAGGTACAAGAAAAAGAATAAAACAATCTTGAGTCTTAGAAAAATTATACCTTTTGGGAGGAAATCCCCTGCTCCCAGAAAATTGAAAAACATATAATGCCATGGCCATGAGCTCAAAACTTTGCTGGTTGGGAGGTGCAGAAAAACTAATGGCTTGAGGGGTGTGTGTCTGTCTGGCTTTTTCAGAGTAAAGAAAGAAAAGAGAGAAATGTGCAGTAGTATAAGCAGGAATTGTATGTGTTCAAAAGGATTTTGTGAGTGAGACGGAGTCTTTATACTCTCTTTTTTTTCTTTTTCGTTTTTCTGCAGTGCCAGTCAAACAGTGCGCCCTCTTTCATACTCACGCCCCTCTGTAATGTAACTGGTGTGTGTTTTTGTGTGTTGGGGGGGTGTTCGCTCAGATTTCACGAATATCGAGGAAGAAGATGGGGTAAATGTGAATACAGGAAGAGCCGAAGAGGTTAAAACTGCGGTAAAAGGCCTTAAATCCTTCTTATTTAAAAGTAGGCAGTAGGCACCACCCACCCCACCCCCTACCCCCCACCTCTCTTGTATTTACCACCGTTTTTTACTTTGCACTTTATCCTCCAAGGTGTCATTGTGAAGTTTCCTCTTTACTTTCTTGTTTTTGCAATGCACCCTGCGCCTGAGTATTTACTGTTTTCTTGATTTAAATTTCTTTTGAGTTTGATATTGGATTCCGACAGATTTGATGTGAAAATAAGTAATGGACATAATAATTCTCCTTTACGCGGTGATTTCAAGTAATTTCCTCATCATTGTCCTGAACAAATCACCATGTCCCCCGATCTTCCAACCCATATTGTCTTATTTGTTGAAGTGACTAAATCAAGATCAAGGAATCAAGTATTATATCCCGAAATTCTATAACTTATTTAAATGTCCTTTTGAGTGCAAGATGTGGATGCTGCCATCCATGGATTACAGAGCAGCATTGTCCAATTACATTCCTTTTTGTGGGCCTTGATGCTCTTCCTCATCCAGCAGATTAACATGGCAAATTATCTGTCATCACATGCTGCCTGCAAAATCTTGGTAGGCAAAACAAGGGCTCACACAAAAAATTTGTGGAAATTACCAGGAATGCAATCATCAATCAGGAGCAAAGAGTGATTCCAATATAACTATCTATATAAGCAAGAATCTAGGCCAAGAATGCTGGTGCTTGGTGAACCAGTTTTCTAATAGCGTTGAATTAGTTCTCTAGTAACAATTTCTTCTCATGATCAACACTAAGTTGAGTTCTTGAACGTTACAAAGTTCTAACTATGGCTTACTTAAATCTGCATGGCATTTTAAAGACGTATACTTTAGCAGCACCAAATATCGTTTGTAAGAGGAAGATGAATATCCAGCAAAAATTTACCAATTTCCAGATGAGAAGATGAGTGGAAAATGAGAGAGCAAGAGCATATAACTAGGTGGTGCAAGTGCAACTCTAAGCAGGCCTTGGTACCTAAAATTTCACCAGATAACGGTGCAGAACTCATCCCGACTGAATGAATATAGAAAAACTGCATATCCTGGGAACTAGCATTAATATGTTTCTTCTGTGTAAATTCAAATTTGCATTCCAGTAGTACCATGGCAATATGCTTGCTAATGGTTTGATAGGTAAAATAGGTAAAATGATTGCTCAAATCTAACCATAATCACGCAGCACTATAACAAATTAGAATAAAAACAATTACGAAAGCATGCATTTGCAAATCCAACAGCTTCCTAACAGGGCCAGCTAACACGATGCCTAGTTATCCATGGCACCAAAATCTGAAGCCGGCACCAAGGACAACTGCCTTTATTGTCACATAGTTATAGAATCTGAAAGATAGCTGAGTGCAAAAGGAATCAGAACTAGGTTAAAGTGACTAACGCTGCTGGTTAGCCACAGAAGCAACTGCAGAACCTGACAGTTTCTGGCACAAACACACAGAATAAGGACTTATCTCCATTTTGGGAAAAAGATTGATATATGGCTACATAGTAGTCTAAAACAGATTGATGCGAGCAATTCTTGCCCCTCCATGTAAGAATTTGAAAATTTGTCGCATGGCTATGATCGTCAAATTTAAACTGAATTTAGTAACAGGGATACATCAGAAATCCTGAAAGGCAAATGCATAACAAGCTAAGGAAATATTGGACAGGCTCAAACTTCAGTGAGTTTCTTTGCATCCAGTTCAAATAAATAGGTTGCTGTGAGAATTAGACCAGCATAGCAGTAAAAACCAGAAACTAAATACTAGTCATACAAGGAATTCAGTGAATGCCACCATCTCGAAGGATAACATCCAGCTGAGAAGTTATTATTCAAACGTAATATACAACGAAAAGTAGCTTCGATTTTACATTCACTCAGACCCAGAATTAACAATATCCACTGAAAGCAGAAGCATTACCCAGCCCAACTTGTCATCAAATATTCAAACTCAATTTCACATACTTCTTTGATGCCCAAAGAGAAGGGAGGGGTCTACTCCTAAATCCTAAAATTCAAATATCAGTAAAAATTATAGCTGAAAAACTCAATCCATAACATGGAGTACCCTAAAGAATTTGAAACATTCATAGTGATCCAGTCAAAGCCTTTTTATATCATAATATTGAAGAACATGAAGAGGCTTACCAGTAAGACAAATAGTATGGCATGCACGGACAAATGGTGATCGTCAAACAGGTATAGAGGCAAATAAGATAGGTCTACAATAATTCACAACATGACATGGTTGCTCTGACATTTTTAAGTAAGAATAAGAAGTAAAGGACTAGCAAAGTTTATAAGACCTACTTAAGCACAGGGGAGGAGAGTAAAAACAGTCAAATCCAAAGAAAATCACTTCAACAGAACTCCTCAACCTCTATTCTTTACATGCTGTCAAAGAAAATGGCTATTTTCTTATTTGAATGTTGTAGTATATTCTCTCTGTTTTGTTCAAATAATGATGCAGCTTAACGCTAACAAAACTTGAGTGCCCATACAATCTACAGACACGGGCCAATCCAGAGTGGAATAAGTTTATAGAAAACAAAAAAGTTAGTACTACCTTAAAACTTACCAAGAAATTGTTATGTGTATCATTCAGCTGAGCATACTTGAGTACTGATAAAATACATTGAAATGATGAAGAATATTTTGTTTTCAACTCTTAAGATGCATGTGTCAAAATTTCATACATGAAACTTAGACTCGCGTTCTAGAAGGTGCCGTCCCAAGTCATAAGCACCAAGATGTTCGCAATCAGAAAAATACACAGAACTAAGAAACAGGCAATAAGAAAAATTTCACAGAACTAAGAAATTTCTAAAGTTCGGGTTATATCTATCCAGGAGCTTAAGTCAAAATCTCAGCATAATAAGAAGCATGATTAATAGATAAGCAAAAGTATCAAAAGATTAAAGACAAGCATAAATGATTCTTCTAGGCAATACATAAAAGGAAAAAGAACACTAGAAAGGGGGAAAAAAACTAGCTGTTAAATGTCCAGTCAAGAGGTGAGGTTACTTTGGCTAAGGCAATTGAATTATTTACATTACCAAAATTTGTCAGTCCAGCACAAAGCTATGAAAAACAATCACTGGCCAAATAATTATATAAGTTTCGCTAATTTATGTCTTTATCACCAAAAACCAATTTGCATCTCATGTTTGAGTGTTATTACTAGACATAAAAGGCAGGAGGAATTACACCTAAAAGTCAGCGTGGAAGATTCCTTAGTGTCAAAAGTGCTAGTTCTTTTTGCGAGCCACTCAAATTGTTCCATGGCCAATGGGCACCAAGGTTCCTTCCAAGCTCTCACCCATTGGCTTCGCAAGTGTAGAGTGGTAGAAGAACCAAGTCCAATGTTACTTCAGAGATTTGGATCACATGGGTAATAGGTAGGGGCTCAAGGGTACTGTAGGTGTGTGAAGAGCCCTATCAGACGTGCTAGAGGGTGGTCAGAAAGTGGTGCGACATGTAAGTTGCATCTCTAAAACTGGAATTATTACATTATAAATAAATATCGGAAAAGGAAATAGACCTTATGAGTTAGTGTAGTACGTTCCCATGACATCAATCAAGTTAGTCCTGTTCACAAATTGGTCAACTGGTGTGAGCCTTGGCCCAGCAAATCTCTTATGCGTGCCTTCTCTCAACCTAAGGTGTGACAGTATATCTCTTCCAGTACCCTTTTGAAGTCATCAAAGATTCTTTCCCCTGGTAAAATTCCTACTTCTCTGTATGGGAACCCTGGCAACATAAACTCATAGTCTAATCTTTCTGAATGCTAAGTTCTTGCCCTCAACCTGAATTCCTAACTGCCTTTTGATTATCAACCATTTCCATTATGTTCGCTTCCATTTTACAAATTTCTCCAACAAACACCATTGTGATCACATGATTGAAAAATTAGCCCCACAAATTTTAATCTATTCGAGTTAACCCTCTTAAACATCAAGTCAGGCTAAATGATGACATAGGGAAATAGTCAAAAGCTCTGCACTACCTTGTAGAAGAGACTAGTGAATTATTGATAATTTGACATTGATTGCAAAGAATACAGTCACAAGCAATAAAGGAGCACAAATATGTAAATAAACGTGTGTAAAGTCAGTAACAATCAATCAGAAGGTAACAACAACCTGCAGCCAGATCCAGAAATTCAGTTTCATGATTCAAAATTCCACTGTATAAATTGAAGTCAAAGTCTTATAAATTACTCCACCAAGCACAAACAAACAAAAAACAAGATGATTCAACAACATAACCTTAATGATAACCTAATAAACTTCTCTTAACAATCAAAATACTAGTACCACTATTGTAACCAAAATATTTTGGGCATTAAATAACCAAGAGCACAATTGATCTCCAAAGAAAATCAATATTCCTTAGCAATGCATTCCTCAGTCATTCAGAATACTATGCAAGTAGCCAATGAAAAATCTGTTGCTGATTTTGATCATTTTCTTGACAGTCTTTTCTTGTGTTTCACATCCTTCACCTTGGCAATCTTTTCACTCGGCTTTTTCCCAAGCTCACTCTTTTTCTTCCCCTTCATTCCAGCAGGTACCTCTCCACTTGACAACCCTTCTTTCTTTGGTTTCCCACCCTCACTCTTCTCTGGTTTTGCCTTTTTCTTCACCCGCTTGTCCCCATTTAAAACTCCTAAAACCCCTTCCTTCAAAGCTTTACCCTTGTTCCTTTTCTTCTCCGCAGTTTTATTAATACTTAAATCCTCATCCTCAATCTTCTTGCTCTCATCCATGTCACCCTCATCATCACTTTCCTCCATCAAATTTCCTTCAATCCCCTTCTGTCCCACAAATTTGTCATTGTCCTCAGTCCTCACTTGCTCACTCTCATCCACATCATCGTCATCGCTCTCCATATCCTCTCCAACATCCATATAGCGAACCTCGTGAATCCTCCCCTTCTTCATCTTCTTCCCAATTTTACCATCCTTCCTTCCATGTATTTCCTTTGCTTCACCCTCATTATCACTAATTTTCGCTAGCTCAGCTCCTTTCTCTCTCTCCTTCAATCCCTCAATTTTCAACTTCACATCCGGCATTGCCTGGTAAACAGGCAACGCTACCGAGTCACTAAACTTCAAGTGCAAACTCCTCACACCATCCCACTTCTTCGGCACCCTCTCAACTGCTCCCTTAATCGCATCAAATACATTATCCACAACTTCATCCTTTTCCATCGCCACCTTACCAACCTTCATCACACAACAAGTCCCAGTCCTCAAATACAACAGCGCACTCCCTAAAGCCCTCTCCACTTGCAACTTCAAATTCTTCTTACCCAAGTCCACCCCCAAAGGCAGCTTCTTTTTCTTGAAAAACTCCTTTCCTATCAACTTAGGCAACAAATGGACCACCCTTTTGTCGACCAAGAACATGTCATAACTATCACAAAGCTTTCTTTTTGCCTCAAAGGGCTTGTAATTCGTTTTAAGCTTGGAAATCTTGATCACTTTTGAAATGGGAATATTCTGAGATTTGATGAGTTTCTTGATTTGCTCTGAAGGAGGGGTGGGAGATTGAGGCCTGTCGTCTATGATTAAGCAAAGGTGTGAACTGGAGTCTAAAATGGGGTGAGAAACGAGGATTCTAAAGGGGTTAGTGCGAGGGTTGGATGGGATTTTCTTGAGGGTGAGGTTGAGGTATATGTAGTCGTCTTCAGGGAGGAGTTGTAGCTTCTCGTTGGCTGATTGGGCGGCTTTATATTTCAACAGGGCGTTTATGGCGGACTCTATAGTGGATTTTCCGACCCGGGAAGCAATGGTGTCGGCTGCGGCAACCAGTGGTTCTACGTTGGAAGCCATTGGGAGGCCAAGGGAAGTGTGCGGAGTGGAAAAGAGGAGGAAGGGCGGGTTTAAGTGGGGATTTAGGGAAGCTAAAAAGCCTTACAATATTGGGCCGATTATAATACGGCTGAAGTTTTTCAATAATAGGCCCAAACAGTGTTAAAATATTGGGCCCATAACTTATGGGTTGATAAGAGGTGCGGTCGGTCGAAACTTTTTCTTTTTCAGTTTTTATTTTGAAACAAAATATACATGGAGTTGGGACAGATTAAGAAAATAAAATTTATAAGGTTTTGATTTAAAGTTTTCTAAAAGTAGTTAACTTCTCATTTTTTATTTTTTTATTTTTGGACTTGTCATCTTTTATTGAACATTGTTTATTTTTAATTCAAAAACATCCTATGAATTAAAGTAATGCACTACAATGTGTCAATATCATAAAAAATAGCATTATATCGTGTTTTATAAGAAAAAATAAAAGTAAAATAAAAAATAATACTTGTTTACAGACTCGATCAAAGTAACCTCTACACGATATTAACTCTATATAAAAAATTTACCAAAAGTATAAAATTATGAATCATGTATGAACTTGGGGCTACTCTACTCTTTTTTCAAATCTAATGGGTACGAGTCTACCCCATTTGCATGTGTATTTGTCTATTTTAATATTAATTTCTGTCATTAAGATGTATATTTTTTATTTAGAATCATTGATCGTATTTAATTGGCATTTGATATCCTGGCATAACGAATAATCTATTTGAATAACTTTCAAATTTTTGCTCATAAAACTTTAATTTATAATTTGTTCCCTCTAGATATATTGTAGTTTTCAGTTTATTTGTTTAACTATGAATATTTGTATATCTTATATGGAGGTGTGTTGTTAGTTATAGTTAAGGATGATCATGATCCGATTTAACAGTTTTTTTTATTAATTTCAAATCGAATTGTTTTATGTAGTTTTATTAAATATTAATTTCAAATTGTGATTTTATTAAATAAAATCATAAGTACGGTGTAAGGCAGTTGCACAATTTTAAACAACAAAAATAAATTATGTAAGTGCAAAAAATATATATTTTTTAATATTTTAAAGAGATGAAACAAATGCGAAATAAGTGAATTCAATATTGACATGTAATATCAAAATTACATGAATTGAAAGATTATGTCTTAACAATATCAAATCTTCCAACATATTCAATAAAATCAAAACATTAACAAATTTATGTCACTTCAAATTGATTATTCAATAAGTACAAAACAATAAGAAAATAAACAAAGATCATAAATGGCATGTGCAACTTGCTAGCATTTCAACCTTCAAATGTCTTATCTAATTGTATAAATTGCATTACTAATTTACTATACTCAATCTACAAGAAAAACAAAATTTTTAGTATAAGTAAATATACAAAATGTAAATTATAAAGTATCTTATAAAGTTACAAATCTAATGAAAATTCTTTTTCCTTTATATTAATCATTTAAGCTTGCATAAAAACTAGATCTATCCAACTCTGGAAGATGAACAAACAATCATTACTACAAATAAGAAATACCTAAAAGCATGATTTAAAAATAGGCAAAAGAAAATTTAAGTGTTTTAACTCCTCAAATTGTTAACATCCTCCATTATTGAGCGAAAATCAATTGGAGAAGGTGTAACACGCAACCAATCTTGAGAGCATATGAGGGCCTCCACTAATTTCAGAGATAGAGAACTTCTAAATGGATCAATCACACAACCAGTTATACTAAAAATCGATTCTGAAGCAATAGTAGACACTAAAACTAGAATAGCAAAAACATCTCTTGCAACTTTGAAAAAAATATGATATTTTAGAGTGTTCACCTTCCACCAATTTAATACATCAAAATATTTGTTTGATTTTTCACAACCATCAAGTAAGTATCTTGGTACTTCAAATTTGCTTTCAACACACTGCTCTTCTTCCAAATGCCTAGCAAATTGAGATTCTAGCATGTCACTTGGGTCATTTTCGCCATCTACTTGCATGTAATTGTAGTTTTGTATTGCATGTTCATCTTTACCAATTTGCTGAAAATTGAAATTTGTGTAATACTTATACAACAAACCCAACAAGTCTTCTATTTTGTTAGTCATTCTTTTCACAAAAGAAGCATCACCTTCATATATTGTTGCAAAGTCAAAACTAACATACTTTAACTTGTATCTCGGGTCCAAAATAATAGCAACAAACAACAACCAATTGATGTTATCAATGTTTCCCCAATATTTGTTGAATTTCTCTTTCATCTGAATAGCCATTGATGTCATATCATAATCTCTCTTACTGATCATAGTAGATAAACCAACATGCACAGTTGCAAGTTTACAGAAAAAGGAATTTGAAGTGATATATAATGAATCAGAGAATTTTAATGTCACAAATAGAAGATTTTTAAGAACTTGACAAAGTTCCTAGCATTAATCCAATCTATGTCTATTGGAGGTCCAATTATCTTATTCCCTCTCACTTTTCTCTTTTTCCCCTCATATTCCTCATCTTGATTCAATTCATAACAATCAAAGTAGTCTTCGTATTTTTGGTCTTCATCCACCAACCTCTCAAAAGCTTTCTCAAACTTTTCAGCAGCCTCAAGCATCATATAAGTTGAATTCAATCGTATTTCCATACCTAAACAAACAAGGCTTTTAGAATTAATTTTTTCTTTCTCTACACACTTCTTGAACAACTTTAGCCTACTTGGAGAAGACCTTACATACTTTACAACATTCCTAACAAGCATTATGACCTCATTTTGCTCTTCTAGCCCCTCTTTGACAATCAAATTAACTATATGAGTCGAACACCTTATATGCATGTAATCATTATTCAAGATGACATCTTTCATTTTGCATTTTCTTTGCAAATGATTAATTGTTTTATCATTAGAGCTAGCATTATCCACCGTAATTGTGAGAATTTTGTCAATACCTTAGTGAATCAAGCACTCTTCTATTTGTTTCCCTATTATTTTCCCTTTATAGTTCTCGATAATGCAAAAGTTTATGATTCTAGTCAGAGGCAACAGAAACCGCATCTACGGGGCATCTTTTGTGTAATTTTCATTCACTATCTATCCAATGCGCAATAAGACACATATAATTTAAGTTTTGCAATGAAGTCCAAGTATCGGTGGTCAAGCCTATTTTTTTATTTTTCAATTTCTTTTTCTCTTTAAGAAAAATTTTCATGCAATCCCTAACAACAGTATGCCTAAATGGTACTTTAAACATTGGCTCAAAAGCTTGACAATAAGTTTTAAACCTTTCCCCCTCTACAATCTTAAAAGGTAACCCATCGATGATTACTATTTTAGCAAGACTTTTCCTTACTTCTTCAAGATTTAAAGCCTTTCCTTTAATGATACAATTATCATTTTGGTTGTAACGCACACCTTTATAATCATGCATAGTCTTTTGTGACTTATCCAATTTAAATGGATACTTCTTGCACGAAGACTCCAAATGTGTCCACATACTAGTAGTTCCATTAAGTTTTGGATTAGCAGTATAGCTCGTACCACAATAGTTGTATGCAGCTCTAGGTGGGTTACTTCCTTCCAATCTAGTAAAGTGGCCCCATATTTCAGAGGTAATCTTTGAATCGTTTTTCTTAACTATTTCAACTGCTTTAGTTCTTTACTTTTTCTTGGGCGGTAGCTTAGATGATTTATTAACTTTTGAACATGATTCTTGTATGATATTTTTTTCATTTGGATTGTTTTTTTTTATAGAGAACTTTGTCATCACCTGATTCAATACTCTAAGTTTGTTCTTGTTCCTTATTTGAAGCTATCGTTTTCACTAGAATTTTCACGTTAGAAACTTTTTCAGAAACTACAATCTTCTTCTGTTTAACATAAACAAATAAATAAAAAAATTAATATAAATTATCAAATTCAAGCACATGAAAATATTATCAAATCTAAAAAAGTAAATATATTTTAAATAAATAATGAAACTTACTGTTGCATTACTGATATTCTCCATGGGATGGACTCACTAACAAATCAATTTAATACCTACATTGAATTAAACCTACTAAAATATTATTACAAAAACCCCAAATATACAAAATTAAATCAAAGATTCTGCAAAATACTATAAAAAGAATGCAATTTGCATTCGATTTTGATTCAAAATAGAATGCAAAACATATTCTTTTTTTACTCAAAACATAATGCAAAATGCATTCTTTTTTTAATGCAAAGTGTATTCTGTTTATTCAAAATATAATGCAAAATGGTTTTACATATATTTTTATTGAAAACAGAATATGCAAAACATAATGCAATTTTGCATCTATTTTTATTAAATGCCAAACATAAGCAATTGATTAAATTAATCTCAAGTAACTACCCCTCCCCTGAATAGATAGTGAAGACTGAGTATCAGATAAATAATTTTCAAAAAAAATCTTATTGATTGTTTTGAAGGCAAATGTTTCATTAATGGCCATAGAGGATGTGTCTCACCTATACACCAAAGGATTTAGCTATTTTTATATGTGTTTATTATGAATTGGGCAAAACAAACACGATTATTAGGAACATAGTATAAAAAAATGAGTAACAAAACTCTTTTCTTCAAAATTAGTACTGGTTTTTGTTGTCCAATCATTCCTCTCCCCCCTAATATAAATGAAAGAAAAAGAAAATTATAGAGAACATCTATAAACATCCAAGCATGACTGTCATAACTTATAAAAAATGTAGGTAGAATATGCAATAAGCATAATAATATCAAACAATTGCAAATGCAAATATATATATATATATGTGTGTGTGTGTGTGAAAAAATTAGACATGGATTTTATTTTTCTAATCATCTTTAGAAAAATGGAATGGAAGAAAAGGGAACCCACTTGATTTGAATAACTTGCAAGTCTTGGGTCGTCGTTGTCTACCTCGAGAAGTAGTGAGGTGAACTGAGAAAAATAGAAGAAAATTATTCTAAACAAGTCTGTGGTTGTGGCAGGTGAAAATAAGAACAATATGAAAGTTCCTAAAATTAGAATTTTTAGGCTTGAAGCACAAAAGCAAAGATGAATAGTGGCATTTCTTGTGAAAAGCTAGATATCGACATAATGTTAAGCATGATAGGAAAATAGAATGACATATAGTTGTTGAGTGTTGCCTGCTGTTATTGAAAGATGAAAGTTGGGAGTTAGTTTAATTGTTAGGGTTTTATGATAGGCTAATTATCAAATTACCCTTTTAAATTGTAAATAAGCAGTTCAATTTCTAGCAAGTTTTTTAGTTCTTAAACCGTCATCGCACCGCCCTACCAGTGTGATTTTTGTTTAGTTTTTTAAATTATGATTTTTATGATAAATTAATATTAACGGTGCGGTACGGGACGGTTCAATTGGTTCAGGTGGTTTTTTAAAAATCATGATCACCCCTAGTTGTAGTCAACTTTAATCTATGTTATTATTGTGAGGTAATTTAAGTTAATCAAATAAAATTTACTATAAAAAGGTGGTATATTACAATTTAGAAGGACATGTTTGTTATTGCAAAAACTTAGGATGGTGAACGTAAGGAAATTCATCTGTACCAACGTGATATATATGATCGAAACTCATATATTAAGATCATTTGTATACCAAATAATTTTTACCCACGACTCCATTGTTTCAAAGACCATCCGTGAGACTTTGCATGCAAATGAGCATCATAATTGATATGTCAGATTAAATAAACTCAATAAAGACATTCAATTCAACAGGGTCCAATAAGAAATTTTACAAGCCCAAAAAATTATCCAATCTAATAAAAGTCCAGTAAGAGACATTTTAATCCCATGAACTCAAAAAACCTAAAAAATATAATTATCAAGGTATATACATTCTCATCATATTATGTCTCTAACCCGTCCAATATCAATTATAAATATTCCTTTCAGATCATTATGAGGTACACCATTTTTGTCTTATGCATTTATTCTCTCTACTTCTCTTGCTAGTTTGAGCGTCAGATAAGTATCCCGGATAAATTTTATCGGTTTGTGCTTACATCCAACTATCCATTCACCAACTGCGAAGCAAGGAGAAGCGTCCGTCCATTCCATCCATCTAACCATCCACCAAATGCGAAGCAATGAAAGGTGATAGATAGGAGTGGAGTATTCCTATGGAGAGGTTCCACATAAATAGTTTTAAAGGGATTGGACATCACAAATTTTTTTAACCCTTAAATTTATTGTTTTGTGTTAGTTTAGATTCTAAATTTTTATATGTATCAATTTGATACTTCAACTTCTTAAAAATTGATATTTTTTAAAATTTTAAGGTCCATATTAGTACAAACAATAAATTTAAAGATTAAAGAAAGAATTATTCTATTTTAAATAATCCCATCATAATCATAATATTTTATATGGTAGGATTCATATGGAGTGAACTTACATTAATAATTATGGTTGTCAAAATTGCCACAACTCACTAATAATTACGCTTTAATGGACATCTGTCATCTTTTGTGGTTTCCCTTGGTGCCATGATTGTCTTCCAGCATGGATACTGCAAACAATCTCTAAAATCCAACAACATTAATACTATTTTGTTTATCTACATGGCTAAAGGGAAAAAAACATAGCATTAAAAGAATCCAATTGTATAAAGTGTGGATCTTCTAGTATTTATATATTCAGTCCCGTATATAGAATATTTTCTTAAATATACAATTAGTAATTATGTACACATGACATAAAAATATGATGTAAAATATAAGAAAATACGAAATTGAAATAGAGATTTGAAATGAATTGCAGTTCAAATCTTTTATTTTAATATGATATTTCATCTTATATTTCATATAATATATGCACGTTAACAATTGATATTAAATATATATATATACACACTACATATATAAAATTTTATAATTCGCACAATACATGCACGTGATGTATATGCAGTTAAATAAGCATAGAAGCTTATCAAAAACAGCCAGACAATCCTCCCAAGTTGCAACCACAAGGCATAAATATAACACGAACAAGACAGAAAATACATGACCTGGTTATTACTGCGTTCCTGCAACTACCTTTCAACCTCAACGTGCACACCACTCAATCCTTCTCCTTTGTGGTTGTCCACTTAATCAAATAATCTTCTCCAAGTCGAGTATATTCTGTTTATTTCCTGTATTCTTCGAGGAAATATTTAAACTCTAGCTTGGGGTCACAATTATTTCAAGTTAGAAACAAAAATCAAAGAGAAAGGAACCAAATTTTGTAGTGAAAATGGATGATTCTGAGAATTCCATTTCCAAGGCAGAAGCTGAAATCAAAACCAGTGGTGATGAAGGGAAAGAAAATGCTGCCGAGAGAAACTCTGGAACAGTGGAAGGGAAAACGGAGGAGAGGAAGGTGGATTTGGGCCAAATTCTTGAAGTTGGGCCTCCTCTTGACTTGGTTTTGAAGCCTTTCGTGGAAGAATTCACTCAAGCAGCAGAATCCCTGGTGCCGTCTTATGTTACTGAAGTGGAAAAAGAAGTTGAGAAGTTGGTCCTTGTGTCTGATCCATGGGCTTCTCTAAAGAACCTGGAGCCTGCTCCAGAATCGTCTCTGAAAGGAACTGAGGACACATTGCCAACTTCAGATGAAAATGTTGGGGAATCCTTGGAGGCTGTTAAATCCAGGTCTGCAGAACCAGAAGAAGCTGGTTTGGATGAAAATCCAAGAAGCACACACACTCAGGTATGATGAATTTCAATGGCTTGGCCCATTGATACAACTCTATTTTTTCGTATTATGCTTTGTTTATGCCTATGCATGTGCATTTGAGATATCAAACGCCTGCATCATCTTCTTTCAAGAATTCGCAAAACTAGCTAACTGTTTACCTTCATTTGAAACATGGGGCAGCCATTTGTTGCTGTTACCGCAGCAACACGGGCTTCATGGATGAATTGCTGTGGTTTGATTGATGTTCTGAGACCTTCAGATCAGTGATCCTGGTAACTGCTCATGTTTTCAAACTCTCAAAAATCAGGCAATCACTGCTCCACAATTTCTCTTGAGCCAAGAAATTAGATATATCATATAGTAGCACTAAACCAAAAAGAATACTATGGAAGCTAAAAGCAGGGAATAAAAATTGGTCTGGCATATTATAGCATGCTTATTCTAGCTAGAAGCTGAAAAGTGTTATTTCTATTTTTGCAAACATTTACGTAAGTTGCCGTCAAAAGCCTTTTTTAAGAGCGATGTTATGCATCACCAGCTAATATTCACTTTTCATCGTATGTTCCTCGTAGAACATAGCAGTGCTGAATGCTGAAATGTGCAGGATAGAGCTCCAAATTCAAATGAATTGTTGTTAATGATTGGGTTACATACATAATAAGGCACAGACTGAAGTACACCATGATCGTGTAGATTCTTGGGGATTTTTGGGAAATGAAATTGTGTTTGAACTACGAGTTTTTGTACTCATTGAGACAAGGTTTTTGTATATTTAGCATACTACCAGTCATATATGCTTCTATCTATTTACTTCTTACTAATTTAGAAACTTCAATCCAAGACGCCAAAAGTGGTACACTAGTACTTACAACTGATGGCCTACAGTCGATTCTTCCTGCACGTTAGCATCCAAATGTCAATTAATTTCTAATACCAATGTCTTAATTCAGTAGTTTTCTATATGTAAACTCACAAGGTTAAGAAATTCCTTGGAGAAAGCTTACAGCACTGTACGATACAATGGAAAAAGCCTCATTCCACAGTTAACAAAAACTGGAGTTGCTTCAAATAGTACCAACACATGGTGATCTCAAACTAATAAGTTTTACCGTGGCTCAGAGAGAGATGCCAATTTCAAGATACTGACACCACAAAAATTGCATCCTCAACTCCTGTTATATTGTACCTTAACCTAATTGCACAAATCCAACAAAGCTTCAACAGCTCCAATGACCATATCTTATCTCAATTCTCGACTAGCTAACCAATAAAAATTTACACTGTAACCCAATTACTTCGGCTACCTTTGGTGATGAGAAAAAGGCAAAACACAAACAAAAAGCTAAAATAAAAACTAGGTGTAGGAATTCAAACCTAAATGGCACAACAGGAAGCAGAGAAGCTATCATTGGAAAAAAGAAGTGTGTCAAACATATTCCCTGAAATCTCAGGGTAGCAAAAAAAAATTGTAATTTTTTCTGCATTCATTTGAAAACATAGATCAGATGATCCACATGTTTCCATTCCAAAATTGATTTGCCGAACAAGGTCATATTCAAACTGAGCATAACCAAATATCACATTTTCCTAAAGCACATAAAAGTAGCAACTCTAAAGACTGACTATGATCATTCTGCAGGCCAAACCATATTGACAGGTTTAATGAAACTGCCATGAGCAGTACATGATCCAAGAAAGTCAAACTTCTCTTGCATGATCTGGAAACAGGTAAATCAGCAGTAATTCACCAGATATTTTTGTCGCTTGGTGAACTAATTTGCAGAAGGTTCCAATCTTGTGTATTCAAATAATATTTAAAAAAGAAAAAAGTTATAAAATTATTCTAAAGAACACCTATCCATCACTTAAGCATAATGAAACTGCCATAAACAACACAAGATCCAGGAAAGTCAAAACTACTCTTGCATGATCTGGAAACAGATACAAAGTCAGCAGTATTTCACCAGATGAATGTCCGTTGGCGAACTAATTTGCAGAAGGTTACAATCTTGTGTAATCAATATAATATTATAAAAAGAGAAAGTTATAAGCCTTATTCTAAAGAACACCTATCCATCACTTAAGCATAAGATGTGAGCAACTCACAAGTATCGTGTTAAATCAGAAAGAGGATGGCCTTCCAAAAATTTTACAAATGTGCTTCATACAACTATGCTAGAGAACAGAGTTCAAACTCAATGATCAAACATAAAGGTCAATAAGAAACTACATGAAGATACATCAGCTTAAGTTCTAAACAATATCTCAAAACTTCATCCAAATATAGTGAAAGTGATTGCCACTGATATTTGATACATATAGTTTTTTAAAGAAAATAACATGGAGCATTTGCTAAGCATTATTCCACAACAATGCAACCAAATATAATGAACTGATTATCAAGCTCCATAAAGACACAAACCAAAAGGCACCCACCACCTATCAAAATTGAAACTCTTCATCATTCAGTTAGAAAAGACGTTCTCCTCACCTCTAACTTCTTGCAACATCCAGCATCCAAATCAGTGTTTCCATGCAGCATGTATGTAGCATGCGACCCCCATCACAGCAACAACAGCAATAGCTGAACCCCCAATCACCACTCAGTCCTTATGCTTCAAACCCCCAATTAATCCCTTCTTTTCATCCTCAATTAAAGCATCACCATTAAAATCATCATTAACACATTCCACAACTGCTTTTTCCTTCATTTCAAACCCACTAATCACATTCTCTTTCTCCTCCTAACTACTCTGTAGAAAGCTAATTTCCCCCTTCATTTCTTCAATCGTCTTCTCCAATTCATCCTTCAACTTCTCCAAACTCTTACTACTTTCCACAACCACTTCCAAGTCCTCGATATTCTTCTTCAAACTCCGAATTTCCTTTTCCTTCCCCTTCGATTCATCCCTCAAACTGCTTTGCACTCCCTCCAGTTTCTCAACCTTAGCTAATAGCAAGTCTCTCTCCTTCCCAATGGCCTCCAACTTAACATCCTTCTCCTTCTCCCTCTCTTTCACTCCCTCCAAATCCCTCTTCAAGTCCAACATTTCAACAGTCGATTCATGTAAATCACTCATCGCCGATACCAAATCATGCTGCAGCCTTGCCACCTCAGTTTTGAGCTCTGCAGCTCGAGCCGCCACCGCCCCCAATGCCTTATTTTCTGATTATGATTTGTCCACCTGCTTCTTCCACTCCACAATCTCAGTGCTTAATTCTTTGATAAATGTCTTCAGTTCCTCAATATGCTGCTTATAGCCCTCATTTTCCTGAATTGTTTCCATTTTCAAGCTCAAGATCGGTAATCTTTTGGGTGAGCCCTGAAATTTTCGACGAAGCTTTATCCCCAGTAATTTCCACCGTCTGATCATCAGAAAATTCTCCGTTGACACTGTTTCATCAGCCATTTATAATTCCTACAAACCCCAAAAATAAGAACCAAGAAAATAAGAAGATTAATCATTTGACTGAAAACAACAAAAAAAAAGGCAGAACTTTGGCAAATCATAACTTGGGCTCAGATTTAATTCAAAATATCGTAAGGAAAAAAAAACAGAATGATGAATTCCTTACTAATTTTAACAACAAGTGTGAGTATTTAAGTTTCTTAGCAGCCAAACAGAGTGTAAAGAATCAGGCAGGGAAGAATTTGAGTAGAATAACAGAGAATTAGGGGGGTTTCTTATTTTTTTAACAATATTTTTTGTGGAAAATTGTCCTGAAATTGGATTCCCTAGGGAAGAAATACGAATGGGAATGATGAAGCTAGCATACCTTTGGTGCGGAAATGTGGGAGGATTGTGTTGGATTACAATGAAATTAGGGTTTGAGATTTTTAACTGAAAAAGGTGGAAAAGATCTTTTGGCAAATGGCAATCAAGTACAGGAATGCTTGTAGATAATTTGCGTGGCACATGCTGAATGGTGGGGATTCCCTTTTTAGACACGAGGAGATTATAGCATAATTGGTACCTGAAAAAGGAAATGAAATGGTCCAAGTCTATTCCAAATAACTGATTGATTAGAATAATTTATTATTAGAAATATTTATTTTTAAAGGAATTACTGTTTTTAAAAATATGGGATTGGTTATTTCCTCCTTATCATGTTTCCAATTATTTAAAAATGAATTTATATTTATGTTTAATAAAATTATCATTTTAAACTTAATAAGAATGTTTGATATAACTTAGGAACGACAACAAGTCGAGTTTGGGTCAGGTTTGTCAAAACCTAAAACCCCGATCCCTCAAAATTTTTATGGACCCAAACTCGAATCGTCCTAATATATGCATACATACATAATGAATATACATCAGATAAATACATACATAATTAAAAAATAAAAATATATATGCAATGTTTTAATGGATCGGGGTTCAGGTCGGGTCTTGGTCTTGATCTTAAAACTAAAACCTAAGACCCGCTTCGAAATCTATTTGTGATTTCAAAATCGATCCCAAGCGATGCAGTTCGGGGTGATCCGGGTTTTAATCGGTCCCGTTTTCATTCCTAATAAAACTAAACCAACACAAATATATCTGCAATATATTTTTCAACTCTTTCTCTCAATTCAGTCAACAATAAAAAAGAATATATACAATAATTTTATTTGTTGGTCTTTTTTAATAAAAAATATTTATATTAGTGAGATTTTGTCTATGTTTGTCCGTGTGTGTGTGTGTGTGTGTGTGTATTAACGGCGACTAATATCATAACATATCATATATGAACATTATATCAAATAATAATTTTATAGATTAATCTCATTTTACCCCACATCTAATCCTCTTGTACTCTCAATTCACTTAACCAGTTTGTACTCTCAATTATATTATCAATTTACTCCTATGTACTTTTAAAAAATAACATAATTGTCCTTACCATTATTTTTAGTAAAATCGCTTTAAAAATATCTTAAAATTAATAAAATTTTATTTATATTCTGATATATTTTTCAACTTGATTAAATAAAATTTAATATAAAATTTATTTAAAACTTTATTGTACTTAGAATTTAGTGGCTATTTATTTAATTTAGTATAGTTCCTATTAAATTACTATAAAATAATTATTTTTAGATAATACATTTATACTTGTAAATTTCTTATTCGTCATAAATCTAAAAAATTTACAATATATTTTTAAAATAATATTTTATTAAATATGTGAAATATTAGTAATTTTCCAATTATTAATTGAATAGTCGTAATTTAATAAAAACAAAAATTAAATTAAATAAATAGTCATTGTTGTGATTATTTTGTTAAATAACAATATGATTTTTTTAAAAAAATTATTTTTATTAAATCATGATAATAAGATTGTTTATGATTTAGTTAATAGTAATAAATAAAACACTGAAATGACTATTTTTTCTTATTTTAACATAGTTTCTATTAAATTACGATAATATCATTATAATCAGAAATCTATTACTAATATTTAACGTGTTTAATATAGTATTATTTAAAATATATTACACATTTTTTAGATTTATGACGATTAAGAAACTTATAAGTAAAATATATTAGTTAAGTGTTAATTAATCTAGTTAAAAAATATTAAAATATAAATAAAAGTCTAGTCATTTAAATATTTTAAAAGTAATTTTATTAAAAATAATGGTAAGGAGAATTAGGATATTTATTAAGAGTAGAGAGGGTAAAATAATACTAATTGAGAATATAAGTGTGTAAAGTAATACAATTGAAAGTATAAGGGTAAAGTGATACTCAACAAAAGTAAAAAGGGGTAAAGTGAAATTAACCTTAATTTATTCTAAAAAAAAATATTGAAGGGTAATTTAGTTACAAAAATAATTTTATTTTATTCCTACTATTCATTTTTAATTATCAATCAAAGAATTGGAATCAAGCAAAGAATGACAATTCAATTCTTTCACCATTCTTTGTACATATCAAACATGGAAAATGCTATACCCATATCATTCTTTTCTCATCATCATTCCATTCATTAATTTATTTTATTCCAATCTAATTCCATTTCTGGTATCCATTAGTGTTAGGAGTCCCCATTCTCATAAGAATTCATATTCTCAAAAGCAGGAGATTACTCATTCACTTTCTCTCCCATGTTTATCTAATCACACAGAAATAAATTTATATATATTATTGATAAAATTATTCTTCCAAACTTAAAAAGAAATATTTAAATACATAAATATTCATATATACTATATATAGAAGTGTATAAGTATAATATATCAATATATATAGTATATAAATGTATTTATATATCTATTTTTGTATATAATTAAAATCAATAGAAAATGCTAAAATATATTATTTAAATACATAATATTTACTTTACATAAATAATTTATAGTATTTAAAATATTAAGTTAAATAATATACATTCTTTTAGATATTGATATATTTAGCTACATAATATATATTTATCTATAAATACAATATACACTAACTTATGGTATACACAATTATATATATTTCTTACAATTAAAAGTGTCTTAACCTTATTTTCCTCCTAAAGTGAAACAATATAGAACATAGCCACATTAGCTTATTAATGTTCCCAATCATGAGGAACCTTTGACTGGATAGTGAGCTCCTAAACTTTAGAAAATTCACATTCAAGTGATGGATCACGCTTGATCATGAGGCCAAGAAACACAAAAGAAAAAGCTACAATAAGATACGCTAAACTAATAGCATGATAAAGACAGGTCGTAAGAACATTTGAGACAAAGTTCATCCCCAGGATGCCAGAATCATGTTTTCTCATGGACCAGCACAACTCAATATGAATTATTAAATGGTACCAGTGAAGCATAATTACTAACACAAAGGCAGCCCACCATCACATAGTACTAGGATAGTATACATACAGCGTATATATATATATAGAAGGAAAAACCAGTACCCATAGTTTAAACAAAGGAAAAAGAAGAGCCAAGGTTAGCATATACCTAGGAAGAGAAACGTGCTTTCTTTCAAGTGGAATCGCTGGTCCACCTTTACCACCATTTTCTTCCAAATGAGCGAACTGATTTTTAAACTGATCAATGGCACTGCACAACAGATGTATGTTTCAAGATTAGCAATATCTACTTTGAAAAGGAGAATCGTGCTACAAAAATCACTAGAAAAAAGTTAATCACCTGGGATAGAGAAAATAGTTCTCTCAATTCCATTGATGGCTCAAGGGTGCGTGAAGAGCCCTATCAGACATGTGTTAAGAGGGTGGTCAGAAAGTGGTGCAACATGTAAGTTGCATCTCTAAAACTGGAATTATTACATTCCAAATAAATATCGGACAAGGAAATAAACCTTATGAGTTAGGATAGTAAGTTCCCATGACATCAAATAAGTTAGTCCTGTTCACTGATTGTTCAACTGGTGTGAGCCTTGGCCTTGCAAGTCTCTTATGCGTGCCTTCTCTCATAAATCTAAGTTGTGACAGTATATCTCTTCCAGAACCCTTTTGAAGTCATCAAAGATTCTTTCCCCTTCTAAAATTTCTACTTCTCTGTATGGTAACCCTGGCAACATAAACTGATAGTCTAATCTTTCTTAATGTTAAGTTCTTGTCCTCAATCTGAATTCCTAACTGCCGTTTGATTATCAACCAATTTCATTAAGTTCGCTTCCATTTTACGAATTTCTCCTACAAACACAATAGCGATCACATGATTGAAATATTAGCACCCCAAAATTTTCAATTCTAGTTAACCCTTAAACATCAAGTTAGGCTAAATGATGGCATACAGATACAGTCAAAAGCCCTGCACTACCTTGTAGAAGAGACTAGTGAAGAATTGGTAATCTGAAAGTGATTGCAAAGAATACAGTCATAAACAATAAAGACAGCAAACATGTACATAAATGTGTGTAATGTTAGTAACAATCAATCAGAAGGTGCCAAATCCAGAGTTCAGTTTCATGATTCAAAATTCCACTGCATAAATTGAAGTCAAAGTCTTATAAATTACTCCACCAACCACCAACAAACAAAAAACAAGATGATTCAACAACATAACCTTAATGATAACCTAATAAACTTCTCATCAAAATACTAGTACCGGTATTGTAACCAAAATTTTGCATACAAAATGACCAAGAGCACACTTGGTCTCCAAAGAAAATCAATATTCCTTAGCAATGCATTCCTCAGTCATTCAGAATACTACGTAAGTAGCCAGTGAAAATTTTGTTGCTGATTTTGATCATTTTTTTGACAGTCTTTTCTTGTGTTTCACATCCTTCACCTTGGCAATCTTTTCACTCGGCTTTTCCCAAGCTCACTCTTTTTCTTCCCCTTCATTCCAGCAGGGACCTCTCCACTTGACAACCCATCTTTCTTTGGTTTCCCACCCTCACTCTTCTCTGGTTTTGCCTTTTTCTTCACCCGCTTCTCCCCATTCAACACTCCTAAAACCCCTTCCTTCAAAGCTTTACCCTTGTTCCTTTTCTTCTCCACAGTTCCATTAATACTTAAATCATCATCCTCAATCTTCTTACTCTCATCCACATCACCCTCATCATCATCACTTTCCTCCATCAAATTTCCTTCCATCTTTTTCTGTCCCACAAATTCATCATTATCCTCACTGCTCACTTGCTCACTCTCATCCACATAATTGTCATCGCTCTCCATATCCTCTCCAACATCCATATAGCGAACCTCGTGAATCCTCCCCTTCTTCTTCTTCCCAATTTTACCATCCTTCCTTCCACTTATTTCCTTTGTTTCACCCTCATTATCACTAATTTTCACTAGCTCGGCTCCTTTCTCTCTCTCCTTCAATCCCTCAATTTTCAACTTCACATTCGGCATTGCCTGGTAGACAGGCAACGCTACCGAGTCACAAAATTTCAAATGCAAACTCCTCACACCATCCCACTTCTTAGGCACGCTCTCAACTGCTCCCTTAATCGCATCAAACACATTCTCCACAACTTCAACCTTTTCCATCGCCACCTTACCAACCTTCATCACACAACAAGTCCCAGTCCTCAAATACAACAGCGCACTCCCTAAAGCCCTCTCCACTTGCAACTTCAAATTCTTCTTACCCAAGTCCACCCCCAAAGGGAGCTTCTTTTTCTTGAAAAACTCCTTTCCTAACAACTTAGGCAACAAATGGACCACCCTTTTGTCGACCAAGAACAAGTCATAACTATCACAAAGCTTTCTTTTTGCTTCAAAGGGCTTGTAGTTCGACTTAAGCTTGGAAATCCTGATCACTTTTGAAATGGGTATATTATGGGATTTGATGAGTTTCTTGATTTGCTCTGAAGGAGGAGTGGGCGACTGAGGCCTGTCGTCTATGATTAAGCAAAGCTGTGAACTGGGGTCCAAAATGGGGTGAGGGATGGGGATTCTAAATGGGTTTGTGCGAGGGTTAGATGGTATTTTCTTGAGGGTGAGGTTGAGGTATATGTAGTCGTCTTCGGGGAGGAGTTGTAGCTTCTCGGTGGCTGATTGGGCGGCTTTATATTTCAACAGGGCGTTTATGGCGGACTCTACAGTGGATTTTCTGACCCGTAAAGCAGTGTTGTTGGCGGCGGCGTCAACCAGTAGTTCTACGTTGGAAGCCATTGGGAGGCCAAGGGAAGTGTGCGGAGTGGTAAAGAAAAGGAAGCGCGGCTTTTAGTGGGGTTTTACGGAAGAGATGAAGGGCTAAAATGAGATATAATATTGGGGCCCTAAGAATACGGCTGAAATTTTTTAAGAATATGCCCAAACCGTGGTCAAATTTTGAGCCCATAACTTATTGGTCAATAAAAAATAAGAGGTGGGTCGGTCGAAACTTTTTCTTTTATTTTTATTTGCAAAACGATCTTGAAATAAAATGTACTTGGAGTTGGGACAGAGAAAGAAATTAAAATTTATAAGGTGAGATTTACAATTTTTAAAATTAGTTAACTTGGCCTCAAGAATTCTGAAGGTAATCTCTTTGCCATTTATTTATTTTATTTTATTTTTCTTGGACTTTTCATCATATTTTGAATTTTTTTTAAATTCAAAAACATCCTATTATAAGTGAAGATTAAAACAATGAATCCAAACATATCGATATCACGAGAAATCAGCATCATACCATATTTTACAAAAGAAAACAAAAATAAAATAAGGATTACTATTCATTTTTACAAAGAGAAAACAAGAATAAAATAAGGATTACTATTTATTTTTACAAGAGAAAATAAAAATAAAATAAGAATTAATATTCATTTACAGACTCACTTCCAGGTAACGAGTCATCTATATGAGGTCAGTTCTATACAAAATTTCTGCCAAAATATGCAAATGTAATCATGGATTGATCTTGAGGCTACTTTGAGTGAGCTCCATATAAATCAAGTTATATTGAACTTGGGGCTACTCTACTCTTTTTTCAAATCTAATCGTTTCGAGTCTACTCCATTTGTCCGTGTGTTTGTTTATTTTAATAATAATTTCTCTCATTAAAATATATATTTTAAATTCAGAGTTATTAATTGTATTTAATTAGCTTGTGATATCTTGAAATAATGAATAATGTATTTGATTGTCTTTTTAAAAAATAAATAAATTTCAAAATTGCTCGTAAACTTTAATTTTAAATTTGTCAATCTCCCTCTAGATATATTATAGTTTCAGTTGATTTGTTTAACTATGAATATTTGTATATCTTATATGGAGGTGTGTTGTTAGTTGTAGTCAACTTCAATATATGTGATCAGTGTGAAGTAATTTAAGTTAATTAAATTAAATTTAAAAGTTTATCTAATATTGTAAATTACAAATATTATTTGATATTTATTTTTATTTTACAAATTATAATTTATTGAATAAAATATTTATAAAATAAAGACAAATTTCAAAGGAATATTTGTAATAACTCAAAAGAGTATTTGTATTTATCAAAAATAATTAAAAAAAATTGTAATTAGGTTAAATCTTAAAAGTAATTTTTATAATTTACGCTGAAATCTATTGTAGAAAAGTGGAGTAAATTATAATTTTAGAATGATATGTTAGTTATTGCAAAAACATAGGATGAAGAATGTGAAAGAAACTCATCGAATAAGTATGTATCAACTTGATATGTATGATCAAAACTCAAATAATTTATATACCAAATATTTTTTACTTAGGACTAAATTGTTTCAAAGGCCATTCGTGAGACTTTGCACGCAAATGAGTGTCACTTGTAAATTTGGACTAAATTGTTTGACTCAAAACGTATTTGGATTTATATATATGTTGATACTCAATTAATAATTCTTATCAATTCACTGTAAAAAAAGAAGAAGAAGAATTTGACTCAAAACCTATTTGGATTTATATATATTCACACTCAATTAAAATTTAAGCAAGAAAATCCATACAAAAAATCTTAATGAAATAATTGAGATAACGACCGCTTTCAAAAATTATTTAAAGTAGAATAACCGATATTACTTGGTTTTTATTTTGAAAAATATGTAATTAAGGGATTACATATGAAATGGGATAAGTTATAATAAAATAGTTAAAAATAATCAAAAGCTAGAAGCAGATCTAAAGAGTTGCACATTTAGGGTAATCAGAATAGACCCAAATAGGACTCAACAAAAAATTCAACTAGTACAAGTCCTGAATATAAGCTGATCCAAACTTAACAATTGAAACTTAAAATGCTTTTTTGGATTTTTCATTGTTCGACTTTTTCCTTAGTAAAACAAAGATTACTGAATATGTATATGATTGAGATATCCCACAACATAATCTGAAACTGTAAAATTGTAACTATCATTGTGCTTATTATTTCTCAAGAGAATATTTTTCACAAGACTCCACAACTACAGAGACCTGGGGCTCTCTGAAAAGGAACTATGCCCAATATTTCCCCTTCTGTACGCCACCCAGGGTTACAATGTATTCAACCCTCCTCCAAAAGGAGTTAAAGCTCTGCGCAGCTTTTCGCACTCACTTAACGTTCAACAACGTTCTGCTAATACATCCTTGCTATACCATACTGAACGGTAGCTACTTTTCTGTGAGCAGCCACATTTGTGGCAGCTGCTGCACCAACTCCGTGACCACCATATTGAGCTTTTGCTTGCAGCAGATTTGTGTCAATCATGACTCTGTCATCAGCATGGTCCAACTTTGTCACTCCAGCCCGAGTCATATAAAATGGATTGCTATCTATGTTTATTGCTATGTCGGGGGCTAGCTTGGCAGCCATGCCACAGTTTGGTATTTGTTTTGTACTAGATGAAAAGTCTCTCCGGGTCTCACCTACTGACCTCTCCGTCTTTCCTGTGCCATTTCTATGGTAACAATAAGCCAAGGGAATAACCTGGGGGGGAAGGACTGTATTTCTGACCAGAGTTCTGGGATCATATGAATCTTTGATTGCATTTCCATTCTCATATGGCAAAACTGGACCAACAACTTTGCCTGGTTTTGCTGAGCATCAAAAGTTTCAAACATGGAAAAAGTGAAATTTCACAGAGGAACAAACACAATAATTCAAATAAAAGAGAAAAGCAAGACTAGGGGTTTAACAATTTAATCAGTAAAGTACCTAGGGGGATCCTCTGTGGTGGTTGCAAGGTTCTTGATAAACTATTATGAAGCCCATCAAAATCTCTCGAGTTTCTGCTGCATGATTCTTCACAATTCTGCCGATCCCTTGCATTTGCAATAGTTGTCTGCTCCTTTGGAGGTACTGTATTGGAATGCACAACGGTCGACCTGCATAATAGTGAGTTGTTGATATTACGGGAAATAGCACAAAAAGGTGTGCAAATGAAGGATCAAACATGATTACTGAAAAGGTCTTACTGCACAATAGTAATAACATGATACAAAACTGTACCACCTACTAATCAACATCATGACCACCATAAGCAAACTAAGAAGATTAGATTATAAGCACCGACTAGAATTGAGTTTTCCTAGAATAGCCTGTCAAACACCGCATGCTGAGGAAATATAGAAAAGCAGGTCAATAAAAAGGATTGACAGAAACACGTTTTACCATGTGCTCCACTTTTTCGTTGGATTCAATTCCATATATACCATATAAACACCTTCAAGCAACATTAGGTCACACCAACAGTTTCCAAGAATTAAGGGGGAAAAAAGGCTATCATTCAAAAAATAGAACATAAAAAGAAGTAACAGATCTAAAGCAGTTTCTATGAACTCTTCTTATAAATTAGACCCACTGTTTACTTCCATTTTGCAATCGTTTAGAGTCGAACACTCATCATCGTAAAATCAAGCCCCCTTTGCTATCAAATACTATTGAAGTAGCTCTTCGAATAACAGCAATCAACAGAGCCTGTGTTAGTTCAACACTTAAGTTGTCCTGCCTTATTGTCCAATCCACCACACTTAACATGTCCAACCCTTAATGGATGACCACAAGGCTGCCACACCCCGTACAAGCCATAATCAACTTACAATTAAAATTCACTAATAAAGTAACACGACGTATTATATTTTCATATTGTGCTTCATACACTCTTTCTTACAATTAAAAGTGTCTTAACCTTATTTTCCTCCTAAAGTAAAATAATATAGAACATAGCCACATTAGCTTATTAATGTTCCCAATCATGAGGAACCTTTGACTGGATAGTGAGCTCCTAAACTTTAGAAAATTCACATTCAAGTGACGGATCACGCTTGATCATGAGGCCAAGAAACACAAAAGAAAAAGCTACAATAAGATACGCTAAACTAATAGCATGATAAAGACAGGTCACATTTGAGACAAAGTTCATCCCCAGGATGCCAGAATCATGTTTTCTCATGGACCAGCACAACTCAATATGAATTATTAAATGGTACCAGTGAAGCATAATTACTAACAAAAAGGCAGCCCACCATCACATAGTACTAGGATAGTATACATACAGCATATATATATAGAAGGAATAACCAGTACCCATAATTTAAACAAAGGAAAAAGAAGAGCCGAGGATATACCTAGGAAGAGAAACGTGCTTTCTTTCAAGTGGAATCACTGGTCCACCTTTACCACCATTTTCTTCCAAATGAGCGAACTGATTTTTAAACTGATCAATGGCACTGCACAACAGATGTATGTTTCAAGATTAGCAATATCTACTTTGAAAAGGAGAATCATGCTACAAAAATCACTAGAAACAAGTTAATCACCTGGGATAGAGAAAATTAGTTCTCTCAATTCCGTTGATGTAATCCTTCAGCAGCTGAGGATGGTACTCTAGTATCTCACGGAATATTAACTCTCGAATATCCTCCTTTGTGACTCTTCGCCTCTCAAATTCAAATTCCATCTTTGAAACTGGTTGGCAGGAAGGTTCTCTCTCAACTTTGGCCAATCCCTTAAAGTAAGGATGAGCCAGTGCCTGAAAATGCACAAAAAGATTAAAAATGAAAAACTACTGAAAGCGTCAACGCAAAGATATCTTAATATCCCAAAAGAAAGGGGTTTACTCATATAACCTTGATTCAATGATATTATCATAGCAGATTGAAGGAAAAAGAGGGGTTCACTCATATAAAAAACCTTGATTCAACAATATTATAAAGTATTTAAGGGAAGGGCCACCAGTGAAGAACAGAATGTGATCAAATGAAACTCCTAAGCTTTCAAAGGACTTCTAATTGAATAAGATTTTTACAAGAAACTAGATAGGAAACCTCTTCAGCAGTTGGACGATCCTTTGGATCAAAAGCAAGCAGCCTCTCCAAGAGCCGAAGGGCCAAAGGATCAGCATTTGGAAATTTCTGAGCAAAAGGAATAGGCTGCTTCTTTCTCATGCTTGTAAGATATCTTCTAGCCTTTTCATTCCGCACCTAAACAAAGAATAGAAGAAACAAAATACCGACATCAGGTTGGTGCATGTAGCGAAAATCAGAAACATGAAAATACAATTAATAGTAGAAGGGTGAAGTGATACATACCCGAGAAATGGTATCCATTGAAGGTGTTCCAAGAAGATCAGTTATCAAATCTAGCTGATGAACAACATTCTTTCCAGGAAAAAGCGGCTTCCCCGTCAAAACCTCAGCAAAAATGCAACCAATACTCCATATGTCAATTGCTGGAGTATACTGAAAAAATATGCAGTCAAAAACCGAGAAACATCAATACTTGTTACTATGAGAACTAACCCACAAGGAATTCACCAGACCTGATCAGAGATGGGGGAATATAAACAAATCACAAGCCATGCAGTGCAAATTTAGTATTATTTCGCTTGTTTCTGTCCATCAGAGGGCACTGTCTTCTATGACCAGGCTCATGTATTAGCACCCTTTAACCAGAAGATACTATGACAAGGTTTATTGAGGTTCAAGATTTTCCCATCGCCATCTTTGACAGTTCCATAAAACCCTCAACTTTGAACCACAAGCTTATGCTTATGGCAGCTTAACTCAATCTAATGATGCTGTATCAATCTAAGGCCGGCCCTTTTCGTAAAATTAGGCTGTTTATTATGTGCTAAGGAATAAATTTTTCAATGACTTGGGGAGTAGACTCAGTCTGAAACGAAAAAAAAAAAAAAATTGAAATAGCTTGATGTTCAAAAGACAGTTACAAAAATAAAACTTTTAGATAAGGATTACTATCTGCAATTTAACTTAAATCAACAATTATGGATTTGGCTGAAGCTGCAATGAAAATGCAGAATTACACCTTTGAGAAAAATGAGCCACACAATTCTGGAGCCCTATACCATCTTGTAGCAACGTAGTCCTGTATTTTACAACACAAAGCACATGACTCTCAGAAACAGGCAAATAGTAATAAGGGTATTTAATTATAAGTTTCTACAACTCTTGTTTCATACCGTCCAAAATATTGTTGTAGGTGTGTCGTTGAATGCTACTCTAGCCAATCCAAAATCACATATTTTGAGTTTACAGTTTGCATTTGCCAGAATATTCTTTGGTTTTAAATCTCGATGATATACATTAGCTGCATCAAGAAAACTTTAATCATTAGATATTTTCACAAACTCACCATAAAAAACTAACCAGCCTTAACCATTAAGTGAATGACAAGCCTAAGACAAGATAGCCAGAAAGCAAAGACATTGACAACATAACGGCAACCATCTCTCTTAACAATCATCAAGTTTTAGGCCATAGCTTAAGGTTGCATAAGGTAACCCAGTCATCAAAGAAGTATATAAGAAAATCCTACGGACAATCAGACTTGTCTTTTTCCTTTTCTATTGCGCTAAACAAGAGAAGCTTAGGGAAGAAAGCCAAGGACAGGTAGCAGCGGGAGTCACCTGTGTGGATATATTTAAGGGCGCGCAGCAATTGGTAAAGGAAAAATTGATAATGTTCCCGTGTCAAGTCATCATTGGCCTTAATGACTTGATGTAGATCTGATTCCATTAGCTCAAAAACAACATAGATATCTTTGAATTCTCTCCTTGAAGGTGGAAGCATAATGTGTTTAATTTCAACAATATCTGGGTGTCGCAAAAGCCTCAGAAGCTTTATCTCTCGGAGAATTCGGGCAGCGTCAGAAATGTGTTCAAAGATGTCATGTATTTTCTTTATTGCCACTTTTTCACCTGTATGAGTGTCGGTTGCTGAGCAAACAACACCATAGCTACCTTTACCTATGACCTCCTGGATTTTATACCTGCTTGCATCACCATATTCAGAAAAGAAGTCCATTTCTGCTGAACTCTGTTTCATACAATATGAAAGAATTTTAGTCTATTGCAGAAATAGAGCATTACACACCAACTAATGAATTAAATTTAATTGAACATATATTGCATATCAAAAACAAAAGTAACTTTTTGTCCAATATCATTATGACCAGACTTTTATTCATAATATATGGTTTACTAAAAGAAGAAAAAAAAATGCTGACAATTAATCACAAACATTTAGACAGAGAGAACATGATGTATGATAGAACAACTGACACACACAAGAAGCTCTTTTTTTTTTTTTTTTTTTTTTTTGGGGGGGAGGGGGGGGGGGGTGTGGAAGCATACAATTCCACTCATCCCCAATTTACAGAAAATATAAATATCATGGTTTGATGCTTTTCAATAACATAGCAAAGCAAACAACATGGAAGCAACCACAAGAAAACATTATGAGAAGTAAGACAATTCATTTTCTACAGGTAGGAAAGTATAATAAAGCAAACAGAATCACAAACTTTTGTTAAATAGATCCCAATTAATTCTACACCATCAACAAATTCAATTTCCATATGTTGTCCATATCAAGGGTAAGTCCTGAAAGATCAATCAGAAGTATCCATTTCACATAAATAGTAGCTACCAAATTATATAAACAAGAATATGACAGTTTCAGTGGATCAAAATGCTTATTTCTTTCTCTTCCATCTATTTTTCAGTAAGAATTACACATATAGTTATTTCTTAAAGAAAAAAAGTTCATGCTAACAATGGTTTTACCCTTCTGAATAGTAGAAACAATATGAAAGCAACAAATATTTGCACTAAGACCACTGTAGAACAAGTCTTCAAACAGGAGACAGCCAGCCAGTAAGAAAGAGAAGATCAAGTTAATCCACCTCAAACCTCCTGTAAACAACCTAAGATATCATGTAAAACTAGAAGATGTTGTCCCTCTTCTATTAACAACCATTAAATTGTACACTTGAACCAGGGAAAATGAAATAGTCATATGGAATCAAATAACTTAAGGATTCAAAAAAAAAAAAAAAGGAATATAAGATATGTAACAGAACCACTGCTAATAGAGAGAGAGAGAGAGAGAGAGAGAGAATAAATTTGCATACACTGGTAAGGCATTAATTAGAAATGATAAGAGAGTGATAGAAAAATAAACACAATATTAGAAGGGTAAAAATTTAAAAAGGAAAACAACAGCAACTGAAAGTGCTCACTTATTGGTTTCACTGAAATTGTCTGGCCATGACATGAAATGTAAAATATGAATACCTCAAACACCAACAATCCTATTCATTGCCTCACAACCACCAACGTAAACCCATAAATTCAATTAATCAACTCAACAATTAACCAACTGATGCACCACACGGTTCACAATTGCGTTCACTAATCATAACAAGAACAAATTAATACATAACTTTGACATCACTATCAGAAATTTCACCTTTTATACAATAATAGAATACGAAAAAATAACGGAAAACCAATAATCAAGAACAGCTATGTCTTGAAATCAAAAATCACTCCTCACAGAAAAAAAAAACATTAAAAACCTTATTGGGTTCAAAGTAAAATATACATAAAAACATAAACCCCATACACCCAAAATCCAGTCAACTTCCCATTCTCAATTTTCCCTCAAAATTCATTCAGAAAACCCAAATTAAGAATATCGCAAAACCCAAAAGGGAAAAAAGAAAAAGGAGCTCACTTTCTTTCGCTGATCTGGCTGCATTGTGAAGTAAATTCAAACCCCGCCCCAAAAACAATCTGAACAGCAGCCTTTAACCGAAACGAATTCAATTATCTTTCCCGAGATTCTCAAGAGATGTTCAACACACAATTCAGCCACATTTTCCCCATCGACCGCGGCTTCGGATGGCGAAGGAGCAGTCCCACCTCGTACGCTTCGTATTATTGTTAAAGACAAAGAGAAACCGATCCTTCATATAACGCTCCGCTTCTTCTTCTTCCTCACCAACAATCATAGAACAACAAAACCAACCATAAACACCCCCTATATAAGAAAACCCCACAAATAATTAGACCAAAAAAGCACCCCTTTCTCTCTCTCTCTATTTATTTATATATATGAGTGTGTGTGAATATGTGGATCAGAAGGAACCCTTTAGCAGCAGGTTGGGGAGAGATCTGACACCGACACAAGGTAGAGAGAGAGACAGGAGGTTGGGGTTTTAGAGAGAGAGAGAGAGAAAAAAAAAAAATTACAGATGAGCCAAATTCAGTAATACAGGGATGCTGTATGCGTACATGGGTAATATCAAGGTCTACGTACATGGGTGTGTACAGATTGGTCATTGAATATATAAGGACCGCATATTAATTTTTATTAAAAATAAATTGGTATACGAACTTTTATATATTTATCACATTAGTACATGATTTTTTTTTTAAATGGTTCAATTAATACATAATTACTTGAATTTGATTGCTTTTTCTTGCAATGACTATTATGCCCCTTGTATCAATCTAGAAAAAATAAATTTGGCCCCCATCTATCAAATTGGAAAAGAAATACATACAAATTTATCTTTTCTAGATTGATACAAGGGGCAGAATAGTCATTGCAAGAAAAAGCAATCAAATTCAAAAAGAAATACATACAAATAAAATTTTGGGAGTTTTCACCCTACAATCTAGCCCCAATTTTTAATATTTTATAATGCAACATTATCTATGACATTATTTTGTATTATTTATTAACAACATAAATGTTGTATTTAATTCATGATAATATATACTATTATTTTTGATATAGTAGAGTAATAATAACGATTCTATTTTATATCAGTAACTCGTATTATATTTTAAGTTTTTCATATTAACATTTCTCTTATGTGTGTGTATATAAATATATATATATATATATATATGCTTTATGATGTATTTTTAATGCACTATAGTATTGAATATCGCTCTTTAATTTTTTTTATGTTCAAAAAAATTGTAAATTTTACTTTCACGCCCATTTTCTTTTCATCTTGTAACAAAAATAATACAAACTAATCATAAAAACTAGAAAAAGAAAAAGATAAAAATTATATCACATAGATGAAACTTCAAATTAAAATGTCCATTTTTAGTATACAAATTGTATAAGAACATTTATCTTATATTTAGCTTATATAAGTAAAGGAACATTGCATTAAAAAAATAAGTTAATTTGTGTAAATAAATTAATGTCCCCACAAAAAGAAAACATGTCAAATTTGCGTTTCATTACTCGATGAATTATGGAATTTTGAAATAATTTTAAGCGATGATATTGTTTAATTAGTAAAATAGCTTATGGCATCAATGAAATTTATGTATGCATGAATAACTAAAAAATAATTAGTATTTCCTAATTTAACAAATGAAATACATTTGCAGAAAATATATAGTTAATATATCATTGGATCGCAAATTACATAATTAAAATGATCATATGGACAAGAATTATTTGATTTTCTTTCAATGCGGTGCTTACTAATTAAAACTTTTTCAAAACCACATTACAATGATTAAGCCAAACAAATTTCAAGGTTCTTTATTACGCATCATTATTAAGGTCTTCAAATTGGTAAGTGCAATAATAGTTATGCATATACATACATATATATATAATTTAGCCACATTTTTCTTTGTGGATTTAAGATTAAAGAAATGTTGCAATTACTTCATATTAGTGTAATTAGTTAATGGATATATATATATATATATAGAGAGAGAGAGAGAGAGAGTTCAAACGTAATATGGAGCAAAATTTGAGCAATCAAGATTTTAATTTCATAATTGTAAATAAAATTCTACGAATAATGTACAATATCGCCTATAATCAAAGAATGACTCAGGAGGCGGACAACAGGCGGCCATCTTTCTCAATTCTATAATTTTTTTTAAATAATATAAATTTTATGTGTAAAGTTACTAAATTTTAAAATTTTATTCTTCATAAAAAAATAAAAAATACTTTTTTATTTATTATTTAAAAAATAAATAAATTTCGTCCCTTCAATTTCTATTTTTTTTGTTTGCTCCATCCCCCTATAATATACGCACAGCAAAATAATAATTACTAAGTTGGTTGATTTTGATGCTTGAAATTGAAAGTCATCTATTAAAATCTATAATTAAATTTAAAAAAAAATGTTAGTGTCAATTGCTAAGTTTTTTTTAGTAACCATAACTTTTAATCCAACAATTATATATTTTTGCGGCGTCATAAATACGAAATGTAGGGCAGCAAGTGGGTGAAACCTACCACCTTCTACCAAACTATTTCTTCATAATTCCGACAACCTTCTAGAATGCATGGGGCAGGGGTACATAAGTAAACTCCAGTGCTATTTCAAATATTATGTTAGACTTGAGAAAGCCCTTTGCCAAAATGACACGAGGAAAAGGATTTACCAACCTAAGAACTAAAACCCCATGTATTGTTTTGCCTCAATTGGTTGCTTGTGTAGATAATTTAAGCCCCAGTTGTTTTAAATTTTAATTGATAAATTCACTTTATTCAACTATTGTGTATAACATAATAAATAAAACAATATGAAAATTCTTGATTTTAATAAAAAAGATTCTTTCTGATCATTTTTTTTCATTAGTAAATTTTTTTTTTAATATTCGTATCTTGGTACTACCATGATGAATAGAATTGAAAAACAAATTAAATTATTTGATAGTCGACTTGAAATCGATTGTTAAAAATTTATTTGAACTCAATATGTTAATCTAACAAATCAAACTTAATTTTTTTTGGTTCGAAAAGATTGAAACTCCACTTGACTAGTAAAATATATATATATCTATATATATATATATATATAAGAAGATTAAGTTACTCAATTTCAATTCATATTCGATTCGATTAAAACTCGAATCGATTAACTATTAAATAAGGTCAAACATAATTTTTAAAATTCGATAAAAAATTAAATAAGTTTGAATAGTGATGTATTCGACTCAATTAAATTTATTTATACTCATATCAACGAAATACTCGATGAAATAACCATGAATTTACGATATGAGAAAATTAAACAAAGACAAAAAAAAAAAAAAAAAGTATGTTGCATTGGGAGTTAGTATAAGCTAATCTACTTTTTCTCTTTTTTTTTTTTTTTTTTTTTTTGGTTGGGGGGTTGGGGGTCGGGGTGCGTGGGGAGGGGGAGTGGTTTTGTTATCGTGGCTTCACTATACAAGACAAAGGTACATTATTGGAAAGCATTAAGGAAATGATATGTTCCTTTTCCAATGGCCCTTTTGTGGGAGCATCCACACCCAATTATTAATCAAAAAAAGACTAAACTTGAAAAGGAGAGGATTAGGATTTAGGGGGAAAAAGAAGTTATTGAATAAAGTAAGAAAATAATTTATTTTTTTTCAAATGAACATTTTTAGAGTTTAGTGGACAAGAACTTTTAGGCATAAAAAAAAGGCAGATTTATTGTCACTTTCTTTAAATCATTCCGTTTCTTTGCGGGTAAGGAGGGTTAGAATATAAGAAACGTGACAATCTTGTACCAAAATTTGACCCCTCAGACAACTACTTCTTTTACCATGTTTTCAAGTTACATCAACAGGGCTTCACACTTTATTTGAACTCACATGAAATATTCAAAAACAAATTTAAATTATTCAAGGGCTATTGGATTTTATCTTATTTAATTCTAACATTAATTTGAATTAATATAAACATCAAAACATATATATATTACAATCAATTGTGCAAAAGTAATTATATTGTTGTGTGTATAGTGTCGCATTTGTGTATTGGTGTGAAAACAAAAAAATTAAAACAAAAAAGATTAAATTAAAGAATTTTTGATTGAAAATGGTACAAATATTTATATATTTGGTGGAATTCGAATTCAAAATCAGTACTTTTATAATCGGATCAGTGATCAATTTAATCTTAATGTTGGTCGGTGGTTCAACTGATTGGACCAATTTGATAAAAATTGATTATATTTATTTATTATATTATATAAAATAATAATTTAATAAACTAATTATTATGTATAAGATAAAAAAATAATCAATTTAAAAAAAACATACAACAAAACATAAAATTCAAACAATCACATACATCACATACATGCAACCAAATATCAAGTTTAAGATTTAAAAAAAAAAAAAAGAGTTCTTATCGATTTAGCTTATTTGTTGTTCAATTTGACTGCTTTGACTTGATTTTAAATTTTTTGTCCTCAATCACAGTTGACCAGTTATTAATTTGCAGTTAGATCGAACGAACGGACTAATCTAATACAATTTTAAAAATATTATTCAAAATCTTAAAATCTTAGGGCTTCAACTTTTATCATTGCTATATTAATTTTCTGAATTATATAATTTTCCTTGTTGAAAAAGAGGTCACCACTCTTTGCACAAGAAAAAAATGTGGTCATTTCAAATTCATATCAAGACAAAATAGAGAATCTGTTAAATTTGGTTTGACTTCAAAAATATAGTAAATCAGAGAATCCGCAGGCCGATTAAGGGTCTTCCAGCTCATGATGAATGTAATAATGCCATTCTTTAATTCCAAATCTTTGGGAAACGATTTGAAATTCTTCAAAATGTGTTTGTGTATTGGAGGATTTTAATTTGAGAATTTTTTTTAATAATTTTAATCTTAAATGAATTTAAAAAATAATTGATAATGATTACTAAAAAAATTTAAATTCATAATAATTAAAAAATTATCCAAGTATAAGGAATTTATTGTTATGAATTTTTAATTTTTACCCATCTAATCCTTCGATCCAAACAGAATATAAATATTTTTGAAGACTATATTAATCATATTTGGAAAAAATTATTAAAATATTATTAGTAGCTGTAGAACCGATCATCTACATAACGTCAGGTGAAAAATTATAACTATTGAATAATGACTCGATTTATTTTATTTTTTATTTTTTATTTTTATAATTTAAATATCACATTTCATTTGTGATTTGCAAATTGCACTCTAAGCTAAAAAGCATGTGGATAATTGTTGGCATCACGTTTGGACTTGTAATTACCATGTACACATTATTATGAAATAGTATATTTTTTATTTTTTTGTTTATTGAAGCAATCAAAAATAGCAGTTTTTCACACATCAATCAATAATAAATTATAATTATCAGTCAACAATTTACAAATACCAACTATCAACATTCATTAATGTAGAAACAGACAAATAGCCCACGTTTTGTAGAGTTTAAACCCAAAACTTTAAAATTTTAGGACTTTAGATTTATCACTTGAATTAAGCGTTATTGGTTGATATGAAATAATTTTGAGTATTATTATAATTCATTACATATTTAAACCTTAGAACTAGTCAAAGAAAATTTAGTGGGAATTTCATCTATCTAAATTCTACTTGACCTATCATTAATTTGTAAGAAGTAATCAAAATTTTAGCACATAAAAATAAAGAATTCACTATTAATATCCAATTCATGTCACCAGTGGTTGAATCACACTAACTTTGGGCTAATGGTCAATGATAATCTCAATATAAGTGATGTGTAAGTTAGACCTAACATCATTTATTTGAAATTTTATTGAATCAATTTTTTTGGGGCAAAAATCCTATAAGGTTGTATTTGGATAAAAGTATTTTAATTTAAGGGAAGAATTTCAAATGACTCATTGTAAGATGGATTTGAAATTTACCACAATAACTCTAAAATTAGCTTAAAATAAGATGTCAAGAATTTAAAATTTATTGTATCCAAACAAGTTCAGTGAATTTGTAATATGAATTTGAAATCCTACAATTTTAAATCCATCAATCCAGATGGAGTCTAAAAGAATTAATTAAGAAATGCACAAATTGTCAAATTGATCCAAACACTACCCCACTATAATAATGGATCGAGAAAAAAGGAGAAGGAAGAGGAAGAGGAAGAGGAGGGAACAACGCGATGGTAAAAGCTCTATGTGTCTGAAATATAGCGTAGGAACCAAACTTTTCTAATCACTTTCGTTGGCGACAAGATTAAGACCCATGACCAGCTGCCTCCTGCCTTGAAAAAGAGAACAACTCTTTTACAAAAAGAAGGCAGCTTACAACTTTATGTTAAGCTAATTGATTTTTTCACTTTTTAGTACCAAATGATAAGTGACGAGGGGTTTTGTTTTGGTTGTGACGAGGGATTTCGACTAGAGTTCCTTTGCCTTTTGGAAATGGCCGTGCATGCATGAGTTATTGATTAATTTTAATAAGGTGAACAGAAGTACAGAACTAATGCAAGTGGTTTTCCTTTTCTTTCACATTGACGGCTGACAACACTTCATTTTCTGTATTTTGCCTATAAAAAAAAAGAGAGAGAGAGAAAGAGGCTGTTGGCATGATGCAGGGATAAGATAGATGTAGGTTAATAAAAATATCGAAAATTTGAATTCTCACGGAGGCACGGGATATGGTATACATTGCCGTTCGTTCTTTCGAGAGTTTCATCCGTTTGATGTAAAAGAGGGTTCATGGAGAGAGCAATTACTTTCGAAAGTTTATTGTAAATATACATAAGTTGTGATCACATTTGAATTTATTTTGAAAACGAATTAGCGGAAAACCGTCATCCCTCAATATTAGTTGGACGAAACCTGAATATCTAGGTAAAAAAAAAAAAGTGATATATATGTGTTTTAATTTTAAAATTTTGATGTTTATAAATATATACTTGTTAATAAATACATTTGTTCATAAGTGTGACAGAAAAAAGAAGACGAAATATTTTTAGTGTCCGTTTAGTTTTGTTTTCAAACTCATTTTCAGATTTGAATATATTTTTACTCAGTTTTAGTGTAAAAATAAAATTGTATTTGAATTAATTATATTTCTAAATGGATTATATAAAATTGAGAATGAAAATGTATTTGTGATTAAGTTTTTTTTTGTATAAAAAGATGTAAAATGTTAGTAGGTTTGAAAATAAATTTGATAGGCACATGAAAAACCTGAAATATTAGTATGTTTTGAAAATAAATTTTATAAATATAAATAAATTATATTTTTGATTAAATTGAGTAAAATAAATACAATTTTAAATTTTCAAATAATAAAACCTAATAGATTCTTTGTGAAACTAAAAGATTCTTTGCATCTTCTTAATTATGAAAATATTGATTTATTAAGTCCATCTAAACGAGATTAATAACAATAATGTCTAACTAAAATTATAAAAAATAAAACACAGTGAAGATCAGTCGGTGATATATAACATTGTTTAAGAAGAAGAAAAAAAAGTGAGAACAAATCCTTTTGCCATAGAATCGTCCTCTCGTTCTTGAGAAAAACATATTGAATATATTAGAGTATTACATATAATTGATTCCTACATTAGAAAATAATGTACATGTTACACTTAATTCATTTGCATTTATCCTATATTTAATTGTTTGCAAGAGTTTTGGAAATTTTTTTGAGGAAGTTTTTTTGGTAAAAGTGAGACTTTTGGAATTAATAGATTTTAATTGACTTAACATATAAAAAATTATTATAAAAGGTTACAAGGTTGTAGACCGAAGTCAATCTATTAATTTGTTCTTCTCTTCTATTGCCATTTTAGAGAGAACATATAAAAAAACAATTTCTTTATGTTTATCACTAATCACAATGGATCAAAATACGCTTTCAATTTAGTATTTAGTTGGTTTCTTGGATCCATGTACTAATTTAGTATTCAATTTGTTTATTGGATCAAGGTATGCTTTTAATTTAATATTTAATTTATTTCATAATAATTGTACATGGATCATATAATTATTATTCATATTTATATTTAAATTCTAACACTAACAAGATATGAAGAATTAATGTTTTATATTATGCATCACAAATCTGTTAATTTTTATTTTAATATAAATCAGTATTATTATTAATTTATTTTGATAATTAAAATGCATGGAAGGAGGCGTACACGTATGTTTTTAACCATATGAATTTTCCATTACTGTGGCCATTGAGTCATAATAACTTGTATGGCTACATTGAATAATGGACAATTTCATAAATACAATTCTACTAAAATATCAATCGTACCAAATTTAATATTTTTATTCCAAGAATTTAGATATCCCACGATGTTGCACGGGTCCATAATATATGATAATATTGCTTCAAGTACATTATGATAAAACATATATATTATATAAGTAATATTCTTGACTTCCATATCAAGTATATCTTGTTCCATGAAGACTTTTCATGACATGTGACCACGTTAAACTTTCCTTAGGGTGGAGATCATATCAAAATTGAGTGCACAACTAATTTTTTGTGAATTCACCAAAGATTGGTTCTCTATTTAAATATTTTAATAAAATGGTTATGTATATTTCACACATGAAAAAGAGTTTGCCCTCAATAAATAAGTTGACGTACTCAATTTTTATTTTTAATTTTCTATTAGAGTTATCTCGCCTTTATGAATTATTGTTCTCCTGCATGTATATTAAAATATATATTGATACGTATGAAAATTGATGTTAAATAATTTTATTTTTCATGTGATTTTTATTTCGAATCTATATTATTGCCTCATATATTCGATCTACAAAATAACATAATGGAATGTTTTTCCTTTGTAATTGTTTCTTCAGTTAATGAATGAAATGTTACATGAGTGGTTTCTGAAAAATGAGGAGTTTTTTTTTTTTCTTCTTCATTCTATTTCTCCTATAAAAAAAGAAAAAAAATGTTCAGAAATAATTCTTTTATGCAAATTGTGGCTGTAATTAAATTCTATAATTCAATTTATCTAAATACTTATAAGTTAGAATATCCTTAAAAGTTAGTGTTATGGCCTTGTTTAGTTTTATTTCTCATTTCCAATTTTTTCAGAGTCAAAAATATATTCCCTAAGTTTTTCAATAAAAATAAAAACGTGTTTTAGTTTAGTTGTGCACAATTGTTAACTTTATAGGACCAATTTATTTTTTTTGGTTTTATGCTTTCCCATGCAAGAAAATATGAAGAATATGAAAAAAATAATAACATTTGATTCTAATATTTTCAAAAGAATATAGTACATGTTATATATATATATATATATATATGTGTGTGTGTGTGTGTGTGTGTGTGTGTGAGTGAGTTTAGAAACATAAATTATTGGTGGATTATAATAATTTTTAAATAGTGAAATAATAACATATCAAATAATAATGATATGGGTTTTACTTTGACATGATATCAAAATAACAAAAAAACAAGTAACAACAAAAATTGAAAAAAAAGAAAATTAGGTCTTAATTTTCCAAACTTATGACAATGGAATCTACTAAATTGACATCCTTACATATAATTTGAGAAATCTAATTCAAAGGATTTATCTATTTAAATAATGTTTTAAGATAATAGAAAATATTTTCTAAGTTTTGCTTATTTGGAGAATATTTCACCAGTGGCCCAATTTCCCACACAGTCTCCGTGGGCCTCCAATATATGAACTTTTCACTAAAATAAAAGCATATATGCAGGCTGAATTTAATTAATTTGGGCCGAAGTTGATACCTCGGCCCACTACTAGAAAATCCAAAACGCATATTGACACTTATGCTGTTAACGGGTCAAATCACAAATGTGAAGCTGAATCCGATTAAAATCCCCCATTTGGATTTTGTAATCGATTAGAAAATTTTATGAACCTGATTTGAATAAAAGACCCATTTTCTAAAATAAATGGAGCGAATATAGAATTGAGTTGGTTGATCCGTTTAAGAACCAATGTGACTATTTATTTTTTTCTCTAATGGTATATCTTATTAATAGGTTAATCTATTTTTCATATGGTCTATTTTAAAACTATGTATGTATCATCATTGTTATTTGTAAATAATCTGATGACTATTTATTATCAAATCTTTTTTTATATAAATCAATATTATAAAAAAAATAATATTTGGATTTTTAGTTTGGATCTCAATTTTTCTTTTTCAAATACGGATTATATTATGTATAATGATCAATTTCATCCCATGACTACTACTTGAATTCAATCACCTATATGCCAAAATTCGATTCAAGTTTGACTTGTTAACAATGCTAAGTAGAATTATATACTCGTATTGAACATAATATAAGGGTTTGTATCTAATACAGTTTTCTTGAAAAAAAAAAAACAATTCTATTTTTTTTTTAATTCTGATAAAGTATACAGGCTAGGTATTTAAGTGTTTTTATATAACAAAATAAAGACATTTTAAGCATGCAGTCACTAGTATTTAATGAGAAACAAAGTACATAATAATGTCCATTTTAGGGTGATGGTATATAAAAATAGAATGCATGAAAGCTTTAAATCATTGAGGAAGACAATGAAGTCAATTGTACTTTAGATCTTTTTAAGAGGTGGATGAGATCAATTGTACACGGCCCCATTTGTAAAAGTCATATAATTTGCAAGACCAATGAAATTTTGTAATCTAACATAGGCTATGTTATTTTGATGTAGCTAATATCACAGTGTAGAGAATTACAGATTGTGGCCAACGAAGCTTAGTTCAACTAGCAAAGTTGAAGCTTAAAACTATGAACATTGTTTTTCATTCGAATCACTCTAAAATATAGGTATTTATCTATTTTCATAATAGTTGTGGTGGGTTTTTTAATTGTTGATTGTTAAAAATCTGAATTTATTTTTTTTGTATCCCACACGTTGGTATATGTTCAAGCATTCGTCACTCACTGTTTGGTTTTTTATCTACGCCCCTCAACAAGAAACGGGATAAATTATTGATGAGGGTTTTTTCCAGGTACATGTAATGTAGTTTGTTACACGTCAATAAATTATAAATTTACTTTAATCTAGTGCTACGTCGTACTTCTGCTCTATACCATTGCGAGAAAAAAGGGTTTTGATGCGTGAATTCTCTTGTTACTATTAAGCACTAAAACAAGCCGGAGAGGAAGAAGGTGCAACTTAATTTTTGTCCTGTGGTGGAGGGATCGACTATTAGATTTCGTTCGAAAAAAGAGTTTTTTGACAATTTCTGTGGTTTGTGAAAGGCACGGAAAAGCCTAGCCTAAGTCATAGAAGAAGAAGTAGATTACTATTACTAGTTGTTGTTAATAATCGTTGATGATTTATAATTTATGATGTAATTAAATATGTAATTGGTTCATTCAAAAAGAAAAAAAAAAGATAGGAAATTATGAAAATAAAGTGAAGCTTGTGATCCCCACCTCAACTCCCACCAAATAGCCCTCATTCTTTTGGTTATTTTTCAAGGAGCAAACAAGTTTGGAAATTCTACAAAACCCTAGAAGAGTTCCAATTTTTTCTTCGAAGAAATCAAAATCCTAAATTTATTATTTGCAGCAAAAGCAAATATACATGGAGATAATGTTTTTGTATCACAAATAAACTAGCGATTAAGGCTTTGATGATAAGTGACATTTTCATGTACAAAATTTGAAAAAATAATGCACCTATACTTACCTGAAAATCAGATATTGGAGAAAGAAAAACAATAAAAAAATAAAAAAACAATAAAAAAAAATAAAAAATAAAAAGAACAAGAAGAATAATTTTACACCTTTACCTATTTCTTCTTTCTTATGAGGACAAATATTCCGAAAATGGATTATAACTAAGAGACCCTTAGAGATGTCTTGTATGCTTAACAAATATTTCAAAATATGCCTAAAAGACAGGGGTGTGTATGATTTGGTAAATCGATGAAATCGTGTCGAAATTAAAATCGAAATCGAAGCGAAATTTTCGATTTGATATATGGTATGCATTTTTTAAAAATTTTGCTATCGGTATTGATATTGGTATTTGAATTTGGTATACCGTATCGAAGCGAATACAATTTTTTTAATATTTATTTTTAAAAATATTATTGATTAATTTTGACCTTTTAAATATTTTTTAATCTGTTATCTTTATCTTCAATTGTTTAGTAATTAATTAATAATTATTTAGTTGGTACTTATGAAGACGATTAAAATTTAACTTAATAAATATATATATTATTTTTAATAACTAAAAGAGTGCATTTTTTTTTATTTGATGAAATGTATCACCAAAATACCGATTAAATACTCATAACTTACGAATTAAGCTAATTGTTAGTCACCAATTGAATAAATATATAAGCATATTTTTATTTTCAACAATTTAATTATTTACCTTTGTCCAAACAATAACAATTTATGATTGAAAATAAATTCTAAAAAATAGTACAAATGATTGAATTATATTTTCCATATGTCACAATTCATTGATTAATAATTGTTATGAATGAATTTTTGAAAAAAAAAGGACTATTTTTTTTTATATATAAGTTTTGATTTTATCAAAACCGTACTGGTAATTACCGAACCAAACAATTTATTTTTGTATTCGGTTTGAAAAATTTTTATATCGAAATTTTTGTACGATTCAATACGATTTTCACCGAATGCACACCTCTACTAAAAGAACAATATAAAAACAAATAGTTCGTACAATTGTTCTACATTTTTGACAGGCAATATGGTCTCCTTCAAATTCTTAAATTACAAAAATAAAATAAATTAGGCACAATATTGTCTCCTTCAACTTCTTAAATTACAAAAACGAAAAAAAATAAAATAAATTAAATTTGCCTCCCACTAAAAACACAAAATGACCCATGGGAGTGTGCAAGTCACGTGACACGCATGGATCCCATTAGCCATTGCTATCAGTGAAAACTGAACAGCCTTCCCTCGCAATAATTTTACAAACAAAGTTGGGTTGATAGTCCAATCAGAGAGTTGCAGTGGGAGGGGTATGGATTATTATCATTCTGATTATTATCCTGCTACACTTGTACACTGTACTCCTGATTATTATTGTACTAATCCTTGGACAATAAGAATGTTCCTGATTTCATCATCCATGTTGTATGTCTAAATAAATTTATCTTTGTACTTGTGGTTAGTTGGATAATTTGTGATCAAACTTCTAAAACAAATTGCTTAACCTTGAAAGAAAGATTATTGTAGGCCAAATGCTAAACATCGATATAAAGGGTTAGAAATCTTGATTCGCTTTTGGTTTGTGGGATGAGAATATTCTGCTGTGAATACTTGTGATCTGCAATAAATTGATTATGAGTTTAAAAAAAAGAATTGATGTAACATTAAATTTAGTTAATTTTTTGAGTGGATAAGTATATAAAAATTGAGCATCTTGATGTAGGTCAATAAGTACAATAACGATTTTTTTTAAATATTTTATCATCCATTTGAATACTATTCAAATAAAATTATAATTTTCTATATATATAGATGATTATATTAATATTTTATTTTTAATTTCATCAAATATGCATAAATCCACTCGACTATAGCAACATGAAACTTCTTCTAGTTGAGATTTTTTTTTTTTTGCCTTCAATTTTCTTAAAAGGTTTTATCCATGCATGTATTTTTCAAACTCACTAAACATTTGTTATCTAATTTTACACTCTCTCCCAAAATAATTTTAATGTCACTTCTTTGATTATTTTGATGGCCCATTTTTTTTAATCAAGGAATTATTTATTTTAATACTTAAATGACGTGTAAAATTGTCAACACCTATATAAAAAAAATTGAAGCAAAAGACTTTGGAAAAATCAACACCTAATCATTCATTTCTAACAAGAATTCAAGTAGAATGTTCCTACTAGGAACCAAAATTGATACCAATTATATAACAAAATAAGCATGACTATTGCTTAACTCATTATTGAAAATCGAACACAAATTCTCAAACCAAGAAAGTTGAAAGCCATGTTATTAATCCTTCTAAATTATTATAATCCCTCTTTTGCCCTTTTTTCCCCTTTCCCCCAATAAAAAAAATAAAAAAATACAACCTTTTGGTACGTTTTTTTTATGATTTTACTTTTTCTTTTTTCTTTTTAAAATGGGATAGGAATAAATAAAGGCAAAGTACTTACCCCCAATCCTGTTCCTAATCCTGTCTCTAGCCATCAATCTTGCCCACATACCAACCAGTGGCACTCTTTGTACTTTACTCCAAAACTCTGCCCAAATCATAGCCCTAATTTTATCACCCATCTCACTACTTATCCCGCACATTAATGCTATTATTGTCAACGGACCTCAAACTAAATTTAAATGCAGCCAAATATTGCTTGATACGCATCACAAAAGAGGATGAAAACAAGCAAAACACTAAGGTTTGTTTGGAAGAGTCATTTTCTCTTCCACTATTCGGGTCATTAGCAATTACCACAAATGCGTTAATCTTAAGGATTACAAATACATACGAGTTATGAATCTTACACGCAAAAAAGTTAGGTGAAGAATGGCAATTGTACATTTATTTATTTTTGCTTAAATTCACTTGTGATTTTACGATTTTTTTATTACACTTTTGTAAGAAAAAATAGGGTATTTTCACTGTTTAAAATGAAATAATTTTTTTTACAAAAATAGGGGCTGTGCAATTCTATTATATCCCCTAAGAGTGTGAATTCACCCTATGCCTTCTTAATTTTTCTTTATTATATATTTCTAAAAGGGCCGCCTTTGGAAAAAAATAAAAAATAATATATATATATATATATATATTAATTTGAAGCCACGCCTTCAATTAAACTTTTTTCTCTTTTCTTTTAATTTGTAGAAGTCATGAAATTTGTGTAGGTCTTTTAATAATTTTTTAATATTTTTTTTTTGTATATTGAAGGTTTGAAATGACACATTTTCAATTATATATATATATTTAATATAAAAAAATTTAAATGCTTTCAAAGTCCACACTTCTCAAATATATAATTTTTGTTATCAAAAACTAGATGTAATTCAATATATATTTTTTGGATCAAAAGGTGATTATTTTTTTAAGTGTACTCCAAGGTCTTCAATTTATTTTGTCGGGTGAAATCATAATGGTATTATAATGACTCATAGTGGTATTATATTCTATAAAATTAGGTAAAAAATATATATTTTAAAAAATTCTCAGTGGTATTATTTTTTTAAAAATATATATTTTTAAATTTTTTAAAATTATAAGACGGCCTAAATGATTTAACCTTTCAAGTCCAAATTTTGGGATAAATTCGAGTCCGGATCCTAACAACTTTGACAGGGAGGGTCTTGGTTTTAGGTTTTAGGTTTTGAATTTTAAATTTTAAATTTTGAATTTTGAATTTTGACAAATCCTTTTCATCATTTCATTTTTTTGGTTCATGCATTCCCAATGTGCAATGCATCAATTATGCTTCCGTAACTCTAATACACAAATATTCCATGTGCGGATGTATACATTTGTAATAGATATATTTTACAATGTATCAATAATATTCTTTTGAAGCATATTAAAAGACAACATCCTAACATCAAAAACTATTTTCTTTATCTTTTAAGTATGTCTTTATCTTTTAAAATGCCGTTGAAATACACTTAAAAAAATTACTTGCATTATGATCTGAAAAATATATACTAAAGTCACGTTAGTAGTTTTTTAAATAATATATATTTTAAAAAATTGTGACCCATACGATCAATATAAATAAAAATAAATATATAATTAAAAACATGTCATTCTACACCTTCATTAATACCAAACAAATTATTAAAATACCTTAACAAATTCATACCTTCGTACATAAAAAATATATTTAATCGAATGTATGGTTTCCAATCATATTTTTTAATAAAATAATAATAATACATAAAAATAAAATAAAATTAAAAAATATATCTCTAAAAAGCATGAACTCTATCCACACAATTCAAAAATTTATAACAAAAAATAAAATAAAAATTTTATTTACAATATTTTATTTACAATAGAATAACAAACCCCTTGATTACATGATATTTTGTAAATTTTTTAATTCAATTATAAATAGTGAAAAAAGCTAAGAAAAATATGGTCGAAGATATGCAACTGTATGCTACTCAAGGAACATAATGAAGACCTTTACAAAAATCATTGGGTTTGAGATCCACTTTTAGAATCCCTCCCAAACAGAGCCTACCAAAGATAGAAATTAAAATCAATAATTTTCTTAGTCTTCCGCGATTAATGATTTACTAAGCCAAAAAAAATCTAATAATCAATTCACTGTTATAATTATACAAATAAATACAGGATAGCCAGATACCCTCTTTCCCTCCAATCATTCTCCACTGCGTTCCCTTTGGACCATTTTTGCTATGTGGGCCTCTCTTCCTCTCTATCTCTCTCTCTCTGAAAGTGGTCTTTCCTCTCTCTAACATTTTCCTCTCTCTCTGAAACATTTACTGGTGTTCCGGCGGGAGAGAAGGAAGTGAAAGAGTAGAAGAAAACAATTCCTCTGCTTCTACGGAACTGGTGTTCATTTCTTTGTTCGGTTCTTTGTAACTTGTAAATTCATTTCTTACTCCCCTTGACTTCTCTTTTCCACCAAGCCTAAGATTTATTTTTGTTCCCTTTTTCTTTTGTCTCTCCGTCCCCCTTCTGTCTCTCTCTTACGTTTTCTTTTCTGGCAGTTATCAGTCTTCTTCATCTTGCTCATGAGGTACTCTCTCTCTCTCTATATATATATCTGTGCCTTTCGGAAATCTTGTCCTTTTGTTTTCACTGTATAATTGAGGTGGGTTTTGTTTGTATTATATTATTCTTTATGTTTCTTGGGTTTAAGATGTTGGGTTTTGTTCAAAACCTGGAAGTCAAGAGGATTTTCGAGTAAAGTTGCGATCTTTATATGTTTACATCTGTAAAGTTGTGATCTTTTTTTTGGTTGTCTAATTTTTGCATGTGGTGGAGTAGAAGTGTTAAATTTCAAGTGGTTTACATGATTTTTTTTTTGTGTGATTTGTGAAATGTATTGGTTTTGGTTTATACTACTGTATCAGTTTTTGGGCTTTCGCGTGGGTTGACCAAAACTAAATTGTACTAAATGAGTTCATCTTTATATATTGTTTTAACTGCACAAGTTCTGATTGAGATTTCACATGAATTGAGGTCTTACTTTGATTGAGCGCTGAGCATTTTTTATCAGAATATTATATGTGATATTTTTTAGTAACATTCTATGCAATGCTTTTAATTTAGGTGCTGTTGTAGATTCTTCTTTTGGTCATTTGGTAAACTAAAGCTTGTTTTCTTTCTGTGCAATAGTTTTTAAATTTTCCTTAGTAAGCATTTGTTTTATTCATTTTTCTTCTTTTTGTCAATTTGATATGCTTGTGATTTCTTGGTGTTTTAGTGTGGTAAAGAAGTAGGCAAATATGTTTTGCTTTTTGTGACCATGCTCCTTTATGTCTCTGCGTTGCCTATTGAGCCTGTTTCTGAAAATGACTTCTTTTTTATTCCAAAGAGCCACAATTTTGAACCTCTCTTTATCTGAAATTGTCTGTTTAACTTGGCATATTTCACAACTTGGTTAAGACATTTATATTTTCTCTTGCTTCTTTTTCATTAATGTGTACTTCGTTGGATTGACCAGATTAAATATTTTTGCTGTTTGTGATCCTTTTGTCTTTTAGCACTCTATCCCATATATCAACTTTCTATGTTATCTATATGTTGCTCGAGCATTCTTGTCTTCCAATTTATAAGATTGTGAACATCTGTTTTCTTTGTGGACTTGCCAACTAGAGCTATGATACTTAATTTAGGATGCGCTGTTTTTGCAGGAAGTGATTTGAATGGAGCAACCATCAAAAAACTTCATTCCTGGTTAGTTTAAAAAGCCACTTTTTTGTCCTCATTAATGAGTTACGTCTATTTGATATATCATAGCACTTTCTATGTGAACTTTTGAGGAAATGTATTCTCCTATAACCTGAATCGCCAGATTATTTCACATCTGATTTTGTAGGTCCTAAAATCCCATTTACTAGCATTCCAGGGAAAGACAAAACTGTATGGAGACTTCCTAGTGGAACTGATGTGTATCACGCGTCAAGTGATGCTAGCTTGTTTTCTACTTCATTGCCTGCCCTTTCACATGAGAAATGTGAGCATGAGTAATTGAGCTTCTGACTGAATTGTTGTGATTTTCTTTTACTTTAGAATGATCTCTTAGAACTGCTTCTTTTTAATTGCAGTTAATTTTAATGAATCCGATCAAAGTGGTCAGTCACTTGATGATGGCTTTCCTAGCCTTAGTGAACTACACCTAGAAGATGAAGTAAAAGATCCACTTGAAGTTATTGAACCAAGTAAGCTAGGAAGCTTTCTTCCTGGTGATGAAGATGAACTTTTAGCTGGTCTTATGGATGATTTTGATCTTAGTGGGTTGCCAACTCAACTTGAGGACTTGGATGATGATTTTTTTGGAAGCGGAGGGGGGTTGGAAATTGAACCTGAAAGTGAAGAGAATCTAGTCAATGGTATATCAAGGTTAAGTATGTCTGACAGTATTAGTGGTAGCAGTATTTCTCATTATGGTTTTGCAAATGGTCTTGGAACTGTTAGCAGTGAACACCCATATGGGGAACACCCTTCAAGGACACTTTTTGTTCGGAATATCAACAGTAACGTGGAGGACTCTGAACTTAGGACTCTCTTTGAGGTATTGTTAACAAGATTCAAATTCTTTTCATCTGCGAGTATCTATCATCTTTTGCGGTTCACATACTCTATTAAGATCTCACCTTTCATTTTTTTTGCTTGCTAATCAATTTTTCTGATAAAATTGCTATATCTGGATTTTCCTTGCGGTGGTGCACCAACCCCTCCTCTCTTCCTCCCTCCCTGACCCTCTTTTGTACATTAATGGAGATTGTCCTTTTTATAATGCCAAAATGTATAAGAGAATATATATTTGGATGCCGTCATACTGCAGTTGTTTCTGTACAGAAAGCTTCTGATTTTTGGAGCAAGCAAAGTATCTTTCTTGCATCAAGTTGAATGAGGATGGTGTGAGGCGGTGAAAAAGTGTCTGCACTATATATTTGCATAAGGTGATAAATATCTAATTAAGAAGAGAAGGACTAAGTAAGCTTTTGTGGTCAATGAAGTTTAGGTGAAATAGCTGTTTACTAATGCCCAAATAGTGCCTAACTCATGATATCATTTTGAAATGGAAGAATGTTTGAATGTCTATAGAATTATACATTGCCTTATTGCTTATTTATACTTGGCCAACATTTCTTAAAGATGGACTCTTATGTCAATGTTTTGATCTCCTTAACCTCCATGGTTTCATGCAAAGGAGATAATGAAGATATCTGTCTAGGAAGGTGTTTACTAGCTAAAATTATTTTAGTAGTAGTGAGAAATAGAATGCACAAGCAATTTATAGTTGGTAGCAAGATTGCATGCACCATCTACGTGCTAACGAGAATTGACACTTTCTTTTGTTTCTTATTTCGTTAGTCTTTCCTGTATTTGGAAATTGTGAGAAAATTCACCATTGCTCCCCTCAAAGAGATGTATATTTGCCCCTACTATTGGGGCCTAATTCATGTATTCTTTCCGGATACATTATTGTTTGCTGCATGGAATATTCCTCTCAAGTATAGTGGTATTATTTTCTTTTTCCTCTGTTAAAACACCCCAGTTCTGACAAAACTACTTTGGGCTCACAGAATCTAGTAGTTACAACTTGTACATATATCAAAGATTTTATGTTGCTGCCAAATAACTTAGTACATAGATGCTCAAGCAAATTTGCTGACCAGAATTCTGATGACCCTAAATTTATTTGTGACATTATGATCAAGCCCCTGTATCATGGTTCCTGATAGTTTATTCACTCATATTTCTGTTTCTTACATATCTTTTTTACTTCTTTATGAGTATTTCTTTTTCCAACCTAAGATAACTATAGAAATTTCAAAATTCTCAAAGTTTGATTGAAATACTAATTTGTCACTCTGCTTTTTCTTTTTGGCCCCTCCTAATAGCAATATGGAGATATCCGAACTCTTTATACTGCATGTAAGCACAGGGGATTTGTTATGATATCTTACTATGACATCAGAGCTGCTCGAACTGCAATGCGTGGATTACAAAATAAGCCCTTGAGACGAAGAAAACTTGATATTCATTTTTCGATTCCGAAGGTTTGAACTCTGGTATCTTTTCATTTTGGCTATGTATGTCGTTCAATGAATGACCTCTTAAAATTATTGTTTCTTGCTACGTGCAGGATAACCCATCCGAAAAAGATATTAACCAAGGAACTTTGGTGGTGTTCAATTTGGATGCTTCTGTATCCAATGATGACCTTCGCCAAATATTTGGAACTTATGGGGAAGTTAAGGAGGTCGAATTTCTGTACCATGTCAAGTTGTGTCAGTTAAATATATTTTATTGTTTCTTCCCCTGCAGTTCCTCTGCTTCTGTCAGCTGAACTGAATTTTCTGTTATTTTGCATTATATGTAGATAAGGGAAACACCACACAAAAGACACCATAAGTTCATCGAGTTTTATGATGTTAGAGCTGCAGAGGCAGCTCTCAAGGCTTTAAATAGAAGTGACATAGCTGGGAAGCGCATAAAGCTTGAACCTAGCCGGCCCGGTGGAGCCCGTCGGAGGTAAACTCCAAATTTTATACTTTTAGGCCAATCTTATCTTGGTTGTTATCTAGTATCTCATTTTTATACTTCTGTGTACAATCATTACACGTTTCCTACTGGGATTACTGCTGTTATTGTTTTGTTGTAATTTTCAAGCAGAACAAATAGCCTCTTGTTAGCATCCACCTGCAGCACACTTTTACTTGATCGAATACAGGGTAGTACCAGAGGAAAATAATAATAGGGTACCTACCGTAGGCAATAGGCACACAAATTAGGAGATACAAAAAATGCTAAAGTATTTAGCTCTGCTGGAAGGTTGATACCTAGCTAAAAAGTGATGCTTTATGAGGCCCGTGCCTCACAATATTATTATTTTACAATTTTATGGTTTCACAAAACTTTTCCGAAATGGAAGTTTCAGATAGGATATTCGGCAGTTGGAATGTATATATATTCTGATACCTATAGAACTTTTGCATTTCTGCTTGGTTTTCCACTGATTCCAATTTTGATGCAACAACTGCATTATGTAACATTAACAGAAACGTTGATAACCTAGCCTGGTAATGCTTCATACTAGTAGGGATATCTGTACAACTTTTTGCATGCCTGGGCTTGTGCGGAGTACTTGTATCTTGGGTTCTGTGTAGTGGATAAATCCTTTAAATAATGTTGTACAGCAAAAAAGTTGGATTTTAGAGGCTTGCGACCTTAACTAATTATGCCCTTGAAACCTGCAACTTCTACATCCTAGTTGTTTGTTTCTCTATTATCGTGATTGGTCCTGTGGGTTTATAATTTAGTTTCGATGAGGATTACATCTTTTGACTTGCTCAAAATATATTTAGATGTGGAATTGATTGCTAGTAATTTAAAAAGGATAATGATTGTGCTTTCTGTGCACAGCTTAATGCTGCAACTGAGTCAAGAGCAGGAGCAAGATGAAGCTCGAGCTCTCCGGCATCAAGTTGGTTCGCCCGTAGCCAACTCTCCTCCAGGCATCTTGATGGATGGTCTGTCTATTTAACAATCTCTTGTTGATTGTGTCTATAATCATGATTCCTGTACTATGTATATACTTAAACAGGTGGCATGTTTGCAGGTAGCTGGCCAAATTTTGGCAGTCCAGTTGAGCAAAATTCCTTGCATGGTTATAGTCAGACGCCTAATTTAGGAGGACTCAGCCCTGTAGGAAGCAATCACTTGCCTGGTTTGGCCTCTATTCTTCCTTCTCATGTATCAAGTCCTGTGAAGATTGCACCCATTGGTAAAGATCCTGCAAGGATAAGCCATGTGAACCAATTAATCACTACGGCTAATACCACACATGGAGCGGCCTATCAGCAACATTTTTCTGTTCCCGATCCTAAGTTCAGTTCAAGTCCTGGACCTATGTCATCATTTAGTGATTCCAAGCCATCCAGTGTTGGAACACTTTCTGGTCCTCAGTTTCTTTGGGGAAGTCCCTCTATTCACTCAGAGCAAATCAGTTCTTCTGCCTGGTCATCCTCACTGAAGGGACGCCCATTTCCATCTAGAGGACAGGGAACTGGTTTTCCTTACACTAGTCAGCATGGCTCTTTTCTTGGTTCACATCATCATCATGTTGGATCTGCTCCATCTGGTATTCAACTTGAAAGACATTTTGGGTTTTTCCCCGAGTCACCTGAATCAACCTATATAAACCAGGCAACATTTGGAGTCACAAATTTTGGTCACAATAATGGGAATCGTGCTGTGAGTATTGGTGCCCCTGGGGCTATGAACATCGGAGTTGCTTTTGCTGGAAACTTTCCTGAAAGTGGTTCTCCTAGTTCCCGAATGATGTCAATGTCGAGAAATGGTCCTATATATTTTGGGAATGGGTCTTTTGGAGGCATGGGAGCAACCATCAATGATGGCATAATCGACCGTGGTCGAAGTAGAAGGGCTGATAGTGGAAGCCAGATGGATAACAAAAAGCAGTATCAACTTGATTTGGAAAAAATCACAAATGGTGAAGATATTAGGACTACTTTGATGATTAAAAACATTCCCAACAAGTAAGAACTGATAACATTTTCTTTATGTGGGGCTTTGTAATCAGATTGTTGATTCCTTTTGTATTTGTCTTCTTTTCCATCTCTGAAGGTACACTTCGAAAATGCTGCTTGCAGCTATTGATGAAACACACAAGGGTACATATGATTTTCTCTATTTACCAATAGATTTTAAGGTAATTATGTGTTTGGTTGGAAAATCTTATCCCCTCTTTTTGTGAATTCAAAAGTGAAAATTTATTTATTTATTTTGTTCCAGAATAAGTGCAATGTTGGGTATGCCTTCATCAATATGGTGTCTCCTTCTCACATCATCACCTTCTATGGGGTATGTGTTTCATTCCCTGGTCACACTTCATTAGGGATTGGTTAAGGTTGGTAACATTCTGCAATCATTCTTGTGTTGCATGCTTGTCAACTGATATACTTTTTTAGCATGTGGCTCTCTTATCCCTGGCAAGCCACATGATTATGGATTTTCTCTCTACAAACCCCGAGTCTGTTTTGTGTCAATTTGACTTGTGATTTACATCTTTGAAGGCATTTAATGGGAAGAAATGGGAAAAGTTTAATAGTGAAAAAGTTGCTTCCTTGGCATATGCGAGAATCCAGGGAAAGATTGCTCTTGTCTCGCACTTTCAGAATTCAAGTTTAATGAATGAAGACAAGCGATGCCGACCAATTCTTTTCCAATCTGAGGGCCAAGAGACTGGTGATCAGGTATGTTACGGTAGCTATTTGTGCACAAGAGTTTCTCTCCCATCTATATAGTTCTATATAAACTCTTAGAAATTTGTGATAGTTCTTATTGTGCATGTATAGCCACAAAGTTTGTGTCTTCTTTTTACCAAAGATAGTTTCTCTAAGCGGTATGAGAAGGAAATTGTTTCCTGGTCCCTTTTTTTCTTCTTTTCATGACTTTCATAATTGGAATTTCGCCTTTTTGGTTTTTTGCTATATAATTTATAGATCTTCTGGTTACTAATGTGCGGTCTTTTTGGGCAACTCAGGAGCCTTTCCCGTCTGGCAATCTGAATATTTTTATCCGTCAGCCAGATGGATCTTATGCAGGAGATTCTCTGGACAGCCCAAAGGGTGATCCAGATGAGAAGCTATAGGAAGTTAAATGTGCTCCTAAAGTAGCTGATCTCAATAAGAATTGGTGGGAAAATATGTGCTAACTTCTGTATAGTTTGTCGTATATAAAGTTCCGTGTTAATAGTGAATCTGGATTGCCTATATCATTACTCTTCTACTTGGCGGGTCCACTTTTTGTGATGGATGCTCGTTCTTGGAAGAAATATTTGATGAGTGTTGTCAACCTTTTGTCCATATGTATGACTGCAACTGATTATTAAAAAAGGAGAGGAACAAGGTGAAGCGTCGGCTGATATGCGAACATTTCTACTGCCATATGCTTTGCTCATCCTTACGCGCATAACCTCTCTTTTTTCTTTTCTTTTATTTTTCCCCAATTTTTTTGTTTTATTTTGTGTCAATTCCTTCTTGTCTCCAACTCTAGCAAATGTATAGTAGTTTATAGAGCTGGCTGAGGGTCGGAAATATGTATAGATAGGTTGTCTCAGAAGTGTATAGTAGGTTCTACAACAGACCTTGAATCTTTTGTGCGACGTGTGGTTTTGTACCAAGGGAATTATGGATTTATAACATGAATGTACAAACTTCGAATAATCTTTTTACTTCTGCGTTCTCTTGCATGGACATGTTTGTTATACTAAGTGTGATTGTTAGGGAATCATAGGTCACGGGACAATTGCGGTTGGTGTTTGGTGGGTTTTATGTGGATCCCATCAACAGATGTTCTCCCAACAACAATCCGGCAGCATGCATCATACTGTTAAGTATCTCAAAGTATTGCAGGCGCAGCCCCATACCATGCATGTGCGCTTATTTTCTTTGGTTCAAGTCCAGACTTTCCTGTTTTGTTGCATGCTTATTTTCTGTGTCAATTTCCCTTGAATAAACATAAAGTGGCAATTTTATCAATCTCAGGATGACACTGTTTCTGTTGGATGAGATTGATTACATGCATGCTTTTTCTGAGTCATTCTGTTGTTTTTGCTTTTCCCTTTTCTTCAGCCAAAGCCTCAACGCAAACAGTTTGATGCGACAGTTTAATCCCTTTTCATGCTTTACACCCCAGAGGAGATGCTCCATATTAGGAACAGAAACACCGAGAACTTACTCTAAAGTTATTCAGGTTAACTGTTATGCTCTGTCAAAGATTTTTATGGAGCCAAAGGCACCATCTGCAGCTTAAACTCTCGAGTGTTTCTTGGTTCAACTTTTAAATTGGAATCATGCAAATACTGATCAAGTTCTCCCCAAACATCATGGGAGGACAACAAAAACTGAAAAATAAAAAAGATCAAGCTTAAAAATACTGCTCAAACAAGACAAGCCTTATTTATGAGAAAATATAGCAACACATGTCTTGATTTGGTCAAATGGTGAGATTGTGAGCTGTCACACTATATGGACTGGATAGATGCCAATTCTAAATTCCCAAATGAATTCTTCAATGTAAAACAGAGTTGTAATTTATCAATCAATTAGTTGGTTCCCTTGTCCATCATGACCGAAGGGTCTAGAAATCCTCAAATTTGGAGAGCATCGGCTATAGATCCCGCAAGACTCAACACTTCAAAAGGAGCTTTGCTGGCAATGGCTTTCACGGTAATGGGGCATGAATCCGTGATCCAAAAGTGGGCGAACGCCTTCTCAGAGTCTTCTAAAACATTGATGACAATCAGAACCAGAAACAGAAAAAAGGAACCATCAGCGAGTAAAAGCAAACATACCTTCACTCTTGTGAACAAACCGCTCCCATGACCTCTTTGGGAACACACCATGGGTGACATAGGCACTCACCTTTGCTGCACCATGAGCTGCCAAAACTTTCTGACAAAACCGAACAGGAACAAATAAATATGAGAACAGTTCACATTTTTGCTAGTCAAATTTATGCCTGGTCTTGATTCGAAAATTTAATATGATACATGGATTTAGTGTTTGATGATACACCCAAAGCTAAATTGCCCATCTGTTATATCTCAAATAGTTGAGTTTTGAGAATAAAAATCAGTTTGTGGAGATGAATGATCCCATTTTCAATCACGGCCAACTTGATATGTGTGAATTGATTGGTTGTTAGCACATACAGAATGTCTAAATGATTATATAGGTTATTCTACTTCACAAATCCCCAGTTAATAACAATCTTCTCTTGTTGGAGACTCTCTACTGTAGCTTTAGAATCCTTTTTCATATTAGGTAAAATCCAGCACTTAATAAGAGGGAGGTTGCAAGAAAGAGCTCGTATTTAGAAAGCTTTGGTTTTATGAGAATGAAGTTGCATGAATGCGAACATACAGCTATTCTTACCATCTACAATGACAATAGCAGGACCACCAAAACCACTATAATCGTAATTTTAGCGATTTTTCAATTTATTTTGCCAAATGTTTAGCCAAGAATCTATATTTCCCCAGAATATTTCTGCAAAAATAAAATCCACAGACAATTCATTGGTGGATAATTAGAGGCTTATACATTGAAAAACTCAAGAGACATAGTCTTTGCCAAATTAAAGGTAGAAGGCAAGAAGGAAAACCTGACATTCAATTAAGGTGCCCCCAGACTGCACCAAGTCATCGACAATGACAACATGACAACCAGCAGGATCACCCTCCTTTATCCTAACTATTCTTTTGTCTCCTTCCCGAACCTTGTTGCAGATGACCTATGGCCAATTAATGAGACACAAAATGCCCAAATGATAAATACAAAGCAACAGATAAAGAAAATCAATATTTTTTTAATATAGACAAACCATGGGAAAATGATCCAGCAGCTTGTGGAATCTTTTCCAAGCTCCATCATCCGGAAATGCAACAACTATCTGGGGGAAAATTATAAGTTAGGAACCAGCCAAACATACTTGATAAAATAAAATTACCCGGGTTATAATATCATCAGGAGCCCTCGAAAAGACAACAGTAATATCTTTCACACAACTAAAGTACTCACCTTATCCGATTCTGGAAGTTGCTGAAGCCGTTGCTTCAAAAGTGGGATCCCACTCTCAAACACAGGCAAAACAGTATCACTGAAATAAAATCTTTCCTGTAGAAATGAGCAGATGGAAATAAAGTTCATATTCGGCTCCATATTAGAATTATGAGACATAAAATGTGATTTTAGTATGAATCCCTTAGTTAGAAACTAATATCACGAGACTTCAAACGACAATTTAGAAGGACAAAAGGAGATAGGGTGATAGGAGCAAATCTAGCTCTATAACCCAAATCTTGGAACCGCATAATTTGTGAACTTCATCCATCATCGTTGGAATATCTCATCCTCCAAAAATCTACTCACATTAACTGAATGAGATTGTAAAACGAACAGTTCCTTGCATTAGAACAACTGAAATACTAGATTATCAACTTTTGAAAGGATTATGTAAACATGTTATTACTTGGAATGAATCATGGGAGACCCCATCATGTATATGAAGTCTTCTAGGGAAGGATAACAAATGAAAAGGACAGGACAAAAAAGAGAGGAAATAGAGATTTAGACCACAAAATTCCAAATATTTAATACAATGAAGTGTCACCACTCCTTTTGCAGAACTATCTTATTTGTGAATATTGTCACAGGGTTCCCTCAACATCTGCACTCAGCAAACAAATAAAATTTCATTATAGCATTCCGGTTTGCCCTAGTTTGAAGCCAACCATAAAGGGAGTTCCTCAATACACCAACTCAAAGGATATGTTATTCTTGTAGGCCATCATTGCACATGAAGACATACAATAAATACGTGACTGAACATATGTCCATATCTAGCAACAAATATGACGAAGATGAAGACATATGACCACACCGTACATCTTAAAACACCTGTACACAACAACTGAAAGTCTACCCAGCTTGAATAAACTGAGCAGTTGAAAAGGTGGCCTAAACTAATGCCAGAGTTGGGTCATGGGAACAACATCCAAGAATTGGAGCTTTAGTTCCTTCAATTCTCTACACATCCACGTTCTCGTTTGTTTGCCCCGAGTTCTGGAATTTTGTTCACTATCTCAGAACTCAGAAGTATGTTAAAAATGTCAAGACACATATATGCTAGTATTTATCTAAATACTCTTCCTGTGCAAATGATATTCTCAGGTTACAAAAAGTAAGTTAATGTTGCCATGCTGCGTTACTGTAAATCCCCTGGCCACCAAGTCGCTGTAGAAAAGCTCATGTTGGGGACTAGGTTCTTATCTTGTTTGCACATACTTAATTAGGAAAAGGGTTGAACAACTATGACCATCAGAATCTGATTCAGTGCAAAGAGCCAATACGAAGAATGAATCTTTAGGTGCGAAATTTTAAAAAATGAAGAAGATATATAGTATGCATTCCATAAATTTTTGATTTGATTACAAGCTTAATGTGTTTCATGAACAGAGGATTAGACATCTGCAGCAAGAATGAGAATTGAAATTAAATCAAAAGTACCAAAGTCTAGTCCTGGATAAAGGGAAACAGTGAGAAGAAAAGCAACCTTTGCGCCTTGCCACCACTCACTCCCCAAGGTCAAGACCAACACTGTTGTTCCAACATTTGTGGATAGATCTATATAAATTTTGTTGTGATGCTAGACATCCCACAATTCTCACATCACAGGACCTGTATCCTAATATAACTAAATTTGGTTCACTATTTTGGCTAATAGTTTCTTAAAGGGACGGCCACCAGACATTGTCCACATGATATATGCCCAGAAAATTACTAAAACAAGATTAATCATATTTGCTTTCACATTTCCAATAAAAAATACAATTGCCATCACATAATCGCATGTTCTCATTACATTGGGTTCTCTTTAGAAGGAGGAAAAAAAAAAAAAAAAACAGCATCAGTGGTAATTTTTAACTAATAAGCTTTATAGATCTGATACAGTTATAACATCTATATAGACTGAAAAACTGCACATGAAAATCACAAATCCTAAGCTAGCCTTTTTTTTTATAGTGCTATAAGCAAAAGAATAAGGACTTTTTCTATGCCTGTTAACTTCTAAAACACAGCCAGAGCATGCAGCTTTATCTGTATGATAAGAAAATGAAATTGCTGCCCTAGTAGATGAAATTTCGTATAATCTTTAACACCCAAGGAGAGAAAGGACTAAGGAGCCATACATTTCAAAGAAATCTATCAAGAAATGGAGTAAATAGATCTAAAACAAAGGCATAAACAGAAGCATCTTGAACAATATAATAGCAATTAGTATGGGTATAAGAAAGAAACCTGCAAAGCGTGTATGTCATAGATAACTAAACTGGTTGGACCACCCCTCGAGATAGGAGTGTTAGACAGCATTCTAGCCAAGGTAAATGCAGTTGCAACATCACCTTCCTCTTCGATTCGTTCAAAGGAACCAGTTGGAAAAAAAGGCAATACCACCGTAAATGAGGCAGCGAACAGCATTGGAAGTGCATAAATGACTGAAAGCTGCTCAAAAATGACTGCAGTTGAGCTGAAAGATGCTAAAAAGGCAACATGCTGGCCTCGGATATCATGTGCATTTTTTATGAAAAGATTGGGAAATCCATCATCAAAACTCCTGTATACAGTCAAAACATTTCAACTAAAAAATGCCTTATGCAATAGTAGACAAAATATCAACATGCAAATAATTGCTGGCACTGCTGTTCAAATTGAGTTTGAAACAATTATTAAATAAGCATAGTTGACAAATTCATTACACACGAGAAGGAGAAAGAAAAGAGTGAAGTACATCACCACGGAAGCCAAAATTCCTAATGAACCCAGCGATCAACTCTTTGTGAGTGTACCACCACTCGGATAACTTATAATTGCTATGTCCCATTTTCCAAATTCAAATTTAGGCTTCACAATAAATAAAAGTTATATTAAAATGTATCCATGCTCATGGTGGCATTCACAACAACTCTTACTACCGTGTTTTAGTTCACAAGAACTAATTTTTGAAGGCTCGAGCTAAAGAAAGTTACGATTGAGTTCTAATCTCAATTATCCAATCTCTCTGAGTAATTTACACAGCTGCCTGGATGCATAGCATAAGTACACAACCCATATGAGCAAACAGAAGTAGAAATTTCCTCAGCTCCACCAAAAAGGCAATTTGCTAAGACTTTTCATTCCTCAATATCAAAGTCACTTTAGTCTGCAACCACAATTACCTTGGACATAATAACGGGAATTCGACAAACAAAAGTAACCCACTTTAGAACACCGTAAGAAAACATACAGTATACCTTTTTTCTAAACAAATCAAACATACCAAGAAAAGATTACAACATTTTGGAAGGGCTGGTTTACCTCCAGTTAATAGATTGGAGCTGAATGAGGTCTGACTGAGCAGCAACCTTGCGTGCCAAATCTTCAGCCTCCACACAGTGGAAAAGCAGCACTTGCTTCTTCGGCCTCGCCATTCCTCTCCCTCCCCTTCTCTCTCTCCCCCTCTGTGTATGAGACTTTTACCGCCAAGAGAATAAAGAGAGTCAAGACAGAAACTGTGTATGACTGTATTTTGGGTTGGGTTGTTCTCTTGCCTTGTTGGGAGGGTCGATGACCGCTTCTTGCAGTGCCCTACGGTGTGATTTCGGCAACTGAAAATCGCTAAACTTTATGTGGTTAGCGTGTTAGGACGATTCTCGTTAGAAATGGTAACAAACCGGAGAGAGAGAAACTGGAGAAAAGTAACCATAGTACAACTTTTGAAACCTCGCTTTTTTCGCTTTGTGGGACGAACCACGCCTTTGGACAGGTGGGCCCTCCTTTTCTTTCTTTTCATTTTCTTTTTTTTTTTAAATAGTTAAAGTAATGATTTAATAAGTTAGTGATTTAAGATATTTTGACACTTCCCATGCGCTAACGCACGATGAAATCTAAGGGAAGTTCGTTCTATTAAGATTCAAGTTTTAGTTTAGTTCTGGGAGTATTCTTGAACAATTTTAACTAAAGTAAATATTAATTTTAAAATTACACTAACATAATCCAATTCTAAGCTTCGGATTTGACCAGAAATTATTTGAATTAATGTTTTTCTTTAAACAATAAAAAATATTTACATGTAGATTTCATATAGGCGTAGTAACTGGCGTCGCGTATAAGATTTTTATTTTTTATTTTTAAAAAAATCCTAACCAAAAAGATAAGTCATTTTTGCCGAAATGTTTACAGGGAATTCAATTTCCAGCGGCAAAAGTCTAATTGCATGAGCTTGAAATTTGTTTAAATGTTCAATTATTTTTAATGATAGTAATGGGACGGATTGGGGTGACTTTGTCAAAATGTGAGATTCGTCCCATTAACATTTTTAAAAATTCGAAATCTAATTGTTCCGAATTTATTGGGTCTAGGTTAGACCCGTTAGATCCATTTTATAACTTAAAAAATATTAATTTTTTTAAAAATAATATCACTATTGTTTTTAAAAAATATATTTTTTAAAATATAATATTATATAAATACATATATTAAAATAAAAAAATAAATAAAAAATTTAAAAGGGGTAAGATTAATTTAAAAATTAAAAATCAAGATCCGCCCCATTACTACTTATATCTTCTTAAATCCGCCCCAAGAGGATGGATACGGGTTCAACCCGAACCTATAGACATACCTAAGTATTCTGCTTGGAAAGTTATCAGACCTTTGTTATATATTTAAATTTAGTTTGTTCATATATTTTAAATTCATGAAATTCAACTGGAATTATGTTGAGGTCTAATTTGAATAACGCAAAGACTGATGTTCTAAGATTTTACAAATTGAAGTATAAGGTCTTAGAGTTTTGTTGCACAATTATCTAATTAGACTCTTGTTTTTGAGTGGTGACGATTTAATAGGAGTTCATGAAAAATGATTTTGTCTCGTATTTTTTAGTTTAAATAAAAAAAAAACAATTTTTTTTTGTCATTTTTAAAGTTTATGGTTTTCAATTATTACTCTATTTTCTTTTAAACTCTTGTTTGCCTCTTTTGTCTCTCTTTTTTTTTTTTCATGTCCCTTAATTAATTGGCTTGAAAATGTAAGGAAGTATTCACGTAACATATTTAAAGATATTCGGGAAGTATTTATTTCATTTGCTTCACTTATAGGTTTTTTTCCTTCCTTTGCCTTGTTTGTGCTACCTAAGGGCAATGATGTCAATTATGCTAAATTGGGTCTGGCAATAGGAAAAACTACTCTGGCATTATCACCGGCCATACATAGATATGTCATGTGTGGATTTAGATTTTGAATTTTATTGCCTACCTAAATAGGTTGTTATGGATTGGGATGTTTTTCTTAACCGACTTTGGGACCATGCACCTTGAAACCTCGTGGCTATTGATGTACCACAAATTATGTAGGGGGTTTATACATCAATGATTATCATATTTTTGGGTTAATTGATCTTGTGATTGTATGAGGATTTAGGGTGGATTAAGTTTAGACTTGATTAAGTGAATTTATAAATACATCCCCAAATCTTGTCGACTCATTGAATCTTGCAAGAATTTAAAAAAAAGAAGAGAAAATTAAAAGAAAATGATAAAGTGTCATTTTTGGATTTTTTTTGAAAATTTTCTTTTTCTTTTTTCCTATTTTGCCCATGACAATTTTCCCTCCAAAAACTAAAAAATACCCAATTCTTTCGGCTACTACGTAGACATTTTTAACAATAAATTGCGACCCCAAAATAAAAGACGAAAACTAAAATAAGGCCAATATACAGAAATAAAAATGCAATTTGTCTATCATGAATTTATGCATAAAAATACTAAAAGGTCATTGTTCAAACGGGAAATGAATGGCCTATTTCACTATTATTCCTAAAACATTAAATTGATAGTATCATCATAAGCTCGTGAAGACTATTGTCACATAAAAATGAGAAATGCAATAAAAGCTGAATGTTTAATTTTGTTCCACAAATCATCACCATGGTAACTATTGTTCAACCCCATAACAATTCAAGTCTTTGGTTCATGGATGGAGGAGTGGAAAAGAAAAGGGACAACATATTAGGCGTGGTTGGACTATTCAAACTTGCAGAGCTGCATGCAAATCTTATGCAGACATTATCAGAATCAGACATCCACATAGAATGATTGAACACTCACCAAACTCATTGACAAGGATTGCATGATCTATTGTTAACTGTCGCACCAAATTTTCAAACTGCAAGAACTTATCCAAGATTCCCATTTTCATGTTGTGATTGTTCCGAATGTTCCAAGTATTAGTTGGCTCAAACCAATGCCTTGGTAAATAGCAAAAAAGAAATCTTGAAATTCTTGGTGAAATGCTGTTGGGATTTCAACCACTCCCAATTTGTCTTAAGTTGAATGAAAAATTTCCATCAATTCTGAGTTCAAAAATATTCTAAAGAAAAAAAAAAATAAAAAAAATATCAAATGATTCTAAATACGCGTACATATATATGTTTCTGAACATACCATAATAATCCACAATCAGATTCAGTTCCATTTATTGCATCCAACAATTAAGAAATACCAAAAAGAATTGGTTTAAACAATTCTTTAACCAAATGAAGTCAACGATTTATGGGCGGTGGATGGTTGTAATTAACAGCAGGAACTTGGAACAGTAACTCTTTCTGTCAAAGAATCAAACTTATTGGTTTAGTTAGTAGTTCAAAATTTGATCAGAAATTAATTTCTTGTGGCTTCAGTTGGAACACATTGATGGCCTTTTCTGGGCTTATCTCAAGATTGATGATGATGACGAGGAACAGGAGGTCCCCTAGGCCTAGAGCATCCTTAACTTAAAACATCTGCACACAATCCAATGCACAGTAAACTATAAAGTTCTATATACATAATTTTCAAAGGAAAAAGAAAGAAAAAAATTGAGATGATGGCGGTGACCAACATGTAACCTACCAATATTGCTCACCTAGGAAAGGAAAAAAATGTAACTTTATTCAGAGGGACGAAGAGATTTAAGCAAGAAGTAAAATGTATGTGCGGCCATTAATGCCAGCGGTATGGCTAACCAAATGTGCAAGGTCAACACCCCCTATCCCCCCTTCCCACCCCACGCCACCACCCCTCTCCACAACCCTTAATTACTCCTATAAATTCTTCTGCACCTGTCCCTATTCTCTTCACTGCTTCAGTTTTTCTTGTTCCCTTTCACAGTTTATGCTATTTTTCTTTGTCAACTCTTTTAAAGCATACCCAAATGACAGCATCAGTAAAAACCATGGAATTTCCCATGGTACTACTCAGATTAGCAGACTGGTTCTTGTACCAGTTCTTGGCAAACTCATGTTACAGAGCTGCAACGAAGGTCAAAAACCATGGTTTCTTCCTGAAAAACCCATCCATCAGATCATCACACCAGTTCCCTCTCTATCCTAGTGTGACCAAATTCAATCTGTATGGCAGAAAATCTGAAACACTGGTCTGTGACATTCATGGTTGCTTGTTAAGATCTCCGTCTTTCTTTCCTTACTTCATGCTGGTTGCTTTTGAAGGTGGCAGCATTTTCAGAGCTCTTTTGCTTCTCTTATCATGTCCCTTCTTGTGGATTTTGGACTATGAGCTCAAAATGAGGGTCATGATCTTCATTACATTTTGTGGGCTCAGGTTGAAGGACATGGACAGTGTATCAAGAGCTGTTTTGCCTAAATTCTACCTTGAAAACCTCAATCTTCATGCTTATGAGGCTTTAGATTCAGCAGGATCTAAAGTAGTTTTTACAAGTGTGCCAAGGGTTATGGTGGAAGGATTTCTTAAGGAGTATCTCAGTGTCAATTCAGTTATAGGAACTGAGTTGCATACTGTAGGACAATTCTTCACTGGTTTGATATCCACTTCAGGGTTGCTTGTAAAGCACAAAGCTCTTAAGGAGTTCTTTGGTGAAAAAAGGCCAGATATTGGTATTGGAAGCTCAACCCTTCATGATCATTTGTTAATCTCCCTCTGCAAGGTATGCATCTAGCTGAGTAATCATTTCTTCTTAATCAGCTATTTTCAAGAACAATTGTTGATCAGCAGACAAAAGTTTTTTAGTTTTAAGAGGACCCTTGGTCAGCTAGCTAGATCAGCTACTAGACCCCACATGCCATCCTTCCTATGCCTTATGGTTACTGTCAATTCATTCTTCTTTTAGCAATAAAACAAATCATGGATACACAGCCATGAGTTGCCCACATAAATAGTTAGCTATGTCCTTGTAAACACTTTTCTTGATCTTAACATCATTTAACATTTTCATAGGAATCAATTCATTGATATTGATATGTCTTCTCTTTGTGTTGCAACAATTATCACAGGAAGCATATGTGATAAGCAGAGAAGATAGCAAATACAGTCCAAGCTCAGTAATGCCAAGAGAGAGATATCCAAAGCCACTAGTTTTTCATGATGGGAGGCTGGCTTTCCTGCCCACACCCTTTGCGACTCTATCGATGTTCATGTGGCTTCCCGCCGGAATCCTGCTCGCCATCTTCAGATTATTTGTGGGAATCTGCTTGCCTTACAAGCTGGCCATCCTTTTGGGCATTGCCAGTGGTGTAAACCTCAGGGTCGAAGGATGTCCTCCCCGGAAATCAGAAAATGGCAAAGGTGTACTCTATGTTTGCACCCACAGAACACTTTTAGATCCTGTTTTTCTCAGTACTTCACTGGCTAAACCATTGACTGCAGTTACTTACAGCCTGAGTAAAATGTCTGAAATTATGGCACCTATAAGAACAGTCAGGCTAACCAGGGACAGAAAACAAGATGGTGAAACAATGCAGAAATTGTTGAGTGAAGGTGATTTGGTGGTTTGCCCTGAGGGAACCACATGCAGGGAGCAATATCTGTTGAGGTTTAGCTCTTTGTTTGCTGAATTGGCTGATGAAATAGTCCCTGTAGCCATGAACACGAATGTAACCATGTTTTATGGGACTACTGCAAGTGGGCTCAAGTGCTTGGATCCAATCTTCTTCCTGATGAACCCTAGACCAAGCTATAGTATTCAGATTCTTGGGAAGGTGCCCAAAGAACTTACATGTGCTGGTGGGAAATCTAGTTATGAGGTGGCTAACTACATACAGAGACAACTGGCCCATGCTTTGGGTTTTGAGTGCACCACTCTTACAAGAAGGGACAAGTACTTGATGCTAGCAGGGAATGAAGGTATAGTCGTCCAGGAGAAGAGAAAAAAACCCTAGTTGTCCATACAACAGTGGCCTTTGCTGGTGATCTATTGAATTATTATTATTTTTTTCAAATCTAAGTAATTATTATTTTTTTGTGAAATACATTACTATTTATTTACCTATAGTTTATCAATTTTTTTATACAATTCACTTTTGGTGTTGAACTGGTTGTCTGTATCAGGGATTCAAGATTATAGTACGTGGTTAATTAATTTACTTTCATTTGAAAATTTTGACAAAAAGTAGTCGGTTAACTTGGTTGTTATGAATTATAGTCAATCAAACTCAAAAATCTTAGAACTTTTAACTATCAGTATAAAATGGTAGTGTAGATACTATATCCGATTGTATACATCAAGTGTATATCTCACCTATATTCACAATAATCATACACATCCATGTGTTTGTGTATGAATATGTGATAATATGCATATCCAATATACACTATTGAGTATAACATTTACTGGACCGATATAATACAACTAATCAATTTTAGTTTTTCATTTTAAATTAGTGTTTCATCATAAATTCTATTTATAAATATGTCTCAAGTGGATATATATCCACTTGAACTATTCACACATATTTTAAATAAATTTGTGTGATTTTTATATATATATATAGAATATAGTGAACACCAAATTTAAAATAAAAGATGGGGACATGCGTCCATTAGGATATATACTGGACATTTTTCAAGATGATAAAGTCAATCGTGTACATTTAGGAATGGCACAAATATTGGTGTATGGATGGCTAAGTCAAAACTTCATGGGGGATGAAACGGACAACCCATGAGTTGATGATATATTTTCTGGGTCTCATAACGATACTGAAGTTAGGTAGAAAAGATAAAAGAGACTGATACCATGTTCCTCTCATTTATTACCACTATGTATTTATATCTAGATCTATATACGTATTATTATATAAATTTGCATAAATTCACCATTTTTTTTATGTTTTTTTAGGTTTTTTTGTGGTGTTCACTATAATCCTAATTAAAATATGTTAAATTTGATAAAAGAGCATACTCAAAATATATATGGTTTTCAAAGTTTGAGTATAAAAATTTAAACTTTTTTTTTTCATCCCAAACTCTTTTCAAAATCTGGTAGTCTGTCATTTTTCTATCATAATTTTTTGCTCTTTCGAAATTTAAGCAAAATTATATGTAAAATTAGACTTTTTGACTAAGTATAAGAGTGTTATAACTAGACCCGACCACGAGCCGGGTCCAAATCGAACCCGGCCCATGACCGGATCGTGGTCAATGGATCAAAACCCGTTGATTACGGTTTGCGGGTTCGACCCGTGAATCTGCCCGTGAGTCCACGCGCCGGTTACGGTTTTATCGAATCGAAAACTGTCGGGTCCAACACTTACGGGCCGGTTACGATTTTATCGAATCGAAAACTGTCGGGTCCAACACGGCGGTTCCACGGATCGGAACCACCAGCCCGACCTGCCGATTTTTTAATTTTTTAATTTTTTTTTAACAAAAATTGTATGAAGTGTGAAATATAGGTTTTGAACCCATAACCTCCAACTTATTAACAAAACACTCTAACTAATTGAGTTAATGAATTATATGTTTATAATTTTGAATAAGTGTATAAATAAATTTTATAATTTATTTTTTTGATTTTTTCCCTCTCTAATTGTTTGTCTTGTTTCTGAAAATCAATATAATTGGTATTGTGCTCCTTTTTAAATTTAATTAATTAGTTGCAACAAGTTATAAATCAAGTCCTATATTTAAACATTATATATTTCATCTTAATAATAAGTAAAATTTTAAAAATTATCTAATGATACTATTTTAAAATTATTTTAATAATAAGTAAATGATGCTACTTTATAATATCTAGTGTTTATTTCTCAATTTCTTATTTAATATTATTAAATTATTGTAATGTTGCATCGATTTTATATGATAACATTAACTCCAAAAATTAAAATTTAGTAAATTGTGCTTTATCAATGCAGTATAAATGGTAAAATTATTTTTTAAAAATTTCATAAATTAATTTAGTCACTTTTGTTTTTGACTATATGCTTAAATTTTAGTTATTTTTTTTTCAAATTTAAGTTATTTTTTTTTCATTAAGTTAAAAAATTAACAATATTTTTTGCAAATTTAAGTTCAATTTTTTTTTTAAAAATAAAATAAAATATAAGGGTTGGAACCGGAACCATAACCATAACCGGACCGGCGGTTCTGGAACCCGGACCATAACCGGCTTTGATGGTTAAAATTAAGGATTGAGATTTTCTTGAATCGTGGAACCGGCGGTTCCGAACCGTAACCGACAGTTCCTGAACTGTGGTCAAATCTAGTTATAACCAGTTAAAGTTGGTCATTTTGTACATTTGTGAATTCATTAAAATTTTCCTTTTTTTTTTTAACAAATTGTTCTAGTTCAATTATTATTCTAGGGAAATACAAAGATAAATCCTGACCATAAATTCTTACAGAGAATATAACCCTAATTAAATGTATCATGCCTCTTGCTTAAGGGGTCTCAAAGAGTGGGAGTTCGAAAATGAGACTCAGGTATATGAACTTCATTAACAACTAATTCTCATTTGTTTTTATTTTGAGAAAATAATTTACTCATGTTATTAGAAAAATTCATTGTATAAAAAAAATTACAAATTATAAAAAATAGCATTTCATAAATTGATTAATTTAAAATTTTCAAAAATCATTCCAACAGAAACTTTCAATGAATCATAGTTGCCAATGCCCTAAATTTCACGCTCATACTCATATAACAATTCCAAATTCTATAGTACATATGAATTCCTGTTATCAATACAAGTTTTTTTAAGAAATTTAATCCTCAAGATTGGTATTTATTCAAAATACTTAATAATGCACGAAAGTCAGTAACTAAGTGGACTCCGTTATTGCTTCAAAATTTTGTATCGATATTGTTTGATATTAAAATTCTAAAACTAATCTAAAATCTAAACTAGACAATAAAAAAAAGATTAAGAAAATGCTAATATTCTTTTATTCATAATATATTACGTTGTGCATATTTTAATGGTTAAAAAGAAGAATAAACATGATATCAACATTCAAATTTTGAGTGAGGGAGAAGATATACGTGAAAAATTCAAGAAGAGAAACATAAAAAATTTCATGAAACCAAATTTGAAAAAAATAAAATTGAGCCATCATGGTCAAATATGATAAAAACTATGCAACCATGAATTCAAATAATTATTGTTTGTAGAGTAAAAATTTACTTAATTAAACTATTGCTTAAGTTTTGAATATTTAATAGTTTTCGTTCTTTAAATATTTTATTCAATTATTTTTGTTGATCAGTTTTTTTGTCATTCATTAATTCAAAGCGAATATTTTAAACATTTCCTAAATCAATTTATAATTCATGCCATGATCTTATTGACATCATATATATTATTAATCATATTCATGACAAATAAATTGTGAATACCACAACGTTATTTATTTAGATTATGACTAGAACTTTGTTAAAAAATGCTTAAACTAGACGGTACAAGAAACTAAGTTCAAATATAACAACATTATCCATAGTATTTTTCATCATTAAATTTTATCATTTATACATATATTTTTATGCACAACATGTATTTTTCACTAGTACATATTATATTAAAAGTTCAAGTTGTTCTATACTCCAATTTGTATCACTTTGACGTGGTACAAATTTTAAATTTTCGTGAATCGACTTCTCTATGATTCTTTCTCATTAGGGAAGGGGTTTCTGTCTGCAACATAAATAAACAATTAGGGATTTTTGGGGTTGTTCCGAGGATAACCTTCAAGTAATAAATAGAATAAGAATAATCAATGAAAGATGGAGAAAAGACTGAAAGCTGTAAATGTTTTCCACATCTAATAGTACAGAGAGGATATTTATAAGTATTTATTATGATATTTGGGCTATATGGCCTTTTGCTTATCTTAGGCCTAGTAGGTCCCTATGGGTCCTTTACTTATCTTGGGTCAAGCAAGCCTATCTGTGCTCTATAGGGCTTGAATCTAATACTTATGGGTAGACCAGACCACAAGGCGGGTCGGAACTGGACTTGTCCTGTAACCGACCCGTGGTCAACGGTTTAAAAATCATTGATCACGGGTCACAGGTTCAAGTTTCAATTTTTTTATAAACCAAAATAATTTTGTTAATTAAAATACCAAACACCACATGTAGGATTTGAACCTGCAACCTTCTCTTTATTAGCATAACCCTCTAACTAACTGAACTAATAGGTCATATGTCTATGACTTTGAATAAGTACATAAAGAGTACTTTATAACTTATTACTCTGTCTGTCATGTAAATACTGTCATGATTTTTTTTTTTCCCCTCAAATTGCTTGTCTTGTTTCTGAAAATCAATATAATTGGTGTTGTGCCTCTTTTTAAATATAATTAATTAGTTTTAGATATGACAAGTTACAAATCAAGTCCTATATTTAAGCATTCTATATTTTATCTTAATAATAAGTAAAATTTAAAAAATTATCTAATGATGGTATTTTACAATAATCTTAATAATAGTAAATTTGTAATATTTTAAAAATATTTAATGATACTACTTTACAATTATCTAGTATTTATTAACCAATTTTTTATTTAATATTATTAAATTATTGTAATGATGCATCAATTTTACATGATAACATTAACTGTGAAAATCAAAATTTAGTAAATTGTGCTTTATCAATGCAGTGTAAATGAAAAAAATATTTTTTAGAAATTTTAAAAATTAATTTAGTCCCTAAACTTAATTTAGATGGTTTATAAGATATGTTAGTAATTTATTATAAATCTTTAAGACGTTATGAAAATGATTATGAGACAGCAAGAAACTTGAGAGTTATTTTAATATTTCATTTGAATTTAATGAGATAGATTATGATGGAGAGCTCGACATTTTGTAAATTTAAGTTAAAAAATTTTCAAAATAAAAAAAATAAAATCAAGGATTGGAACCGGACCCACGGCGGTTAACCAGAATCAGAACCGAAACTGGCTCGACGGTTTCAGAACCTGGACCGTAACTAGCCTTGTCGGTTATGATTAAGGGTCGAAAAATCTCGAACCGTGGAACCGACGATTCCGAACAAAAATCAGCGATTCTTGAATCATGGTCGGGTCTATTTATGGGCGTAGTCATATTATGCCCATAATATAGCCCCTCAACTTCTAAGCGGACTGATGCGAGCACAATTCGGTTGAAAGTTAGTAATTTTGGGCTAAACTATTAACTTTTTATTTTTTGGATGAAATAGGTCTTTCGAGTGAGGTTTTCTAGGCGAGGCCATCCAGGCGAGGCATTCCGGACGAAGCCATCCTGGCGAGGCCTTCCGGGCAAGGCCAACTGGGCGAGAAAGTTTTGGCTTCGCCTCACCTTTTTGACCTCGTCTATTGAGAAGTTTTGATTTTCTAACTTCCATAATTAAATTCATCAATTTCAAGTTGGAATGGTTTTCATTTATTATGAAGGAAAATAAATTCTACGAAATGGGTTTGATTTTAGTCGATAAATTCAAGAAAAGAGTTTGTGATTTTTGGGGCCAACTACAACTTTCTTGGCTTCAAGGGAGTCGTACTCATTTTCGTGGTTTGACTTTAATCAATAAACTCAAGAAAGGAGTTCGTGATCTCCACGACCAACTATAGCTTTCTTGACCTTAGGGGAACCACATCAACTTCTGGGGCTATGCTATTTTACGTGTTGATTATTGAACCTCAACCGAAGCCTATGGCTTTGGGGGGCTTTCACTTTTTTCTTATTTAAGAATTTTCTAACTTGTTGTGCAATGCAATAATTGATGCTTTCACAATGCAGTTGGTTATATGGAATAGAAAATATATATTCATTCTCCTCATGAGGAAATTGATGTTAAAATAAATTGCACAAATAATTTTACCTCTTTGGTTTCATGAAAGATAAATTTTTCCACCTTTGTTATAACAACCAACTTTTTTCAAATGGATAATGTTTGCTGGAGTAGTCTGCTCGTCATTGTCTTTGTTGTTGACTTACTTTCATCATTTTCAAGGTGTTGGTGTAGCATTCATGAGCCATCATAAGGTCACTCATAGCGTATTTTATCCTGTCAGCAGTGGAGAACTTCATCTTTGTGTACTTGCCTTGATTGGGGCATGGAGTTAGTTGATGCCTTTAATCAAGGTATGGAGTGTTGATTCTTTGTGACATAATATAGAGCTAGTTGATGTCGTTGGTCAAGTCTGCCGATCAGGATATTGTGTCGGTTTAATCCCCTCTTTATTTTCCTCTCGGGGTTGTACCAGTTGTCGTTTGTCTTTACTTCTATTATCATCTTCACTTTACATATTCTTGAAGTTGGAGCCTCCTCTTTCTTGAATGACTAAGATGATAATGTTTCTACGAAAGATCGTGTGTGAGTAGCTCAGTTTCTAACTTCCTATTTATTGTGAAGCCTTCTTATCTTTGTTTGATCATCAACTTGGTAGATGTTTAGATTTCTATGAGAAAACATGGCTAACAATGTCTTCTTTACTACTTGCAGGATAATTGTTATAGGGGATATGTTGAATTATATTTCATATGAGTGTACTCTGAATAGAGGATCTTGCTTTCGCATCGGATTGTGCTCAAGGAGAGGCGCTTGTCGCTCCAAGAAAAACGTTTGTCACCAAACATGAGGAGTGTGCTCCAAGGGGGGTGTTTGTTATTGGACTTTATGAGTGTGTTCCAACTGGAGCTGTTTGTTGCTGAACTTGAGGAAGACACCTTTGGTGAAGATGTCTATTGTTATATTGGAAAAAGGGTGTTCTTAAGGGTACACTTTCTCACTAGATGAACACTTGTGCAGTTTTTTGTTGCTACTTCCATCTTTACTCAGATCCTCCTCCTTAGGGACTTTTCTTGCTTTATTAGAGATCGGGTTACCCCAAGTGCTCGCTCCAAGTTAATGCTGGTTGCTTATTGGGGGAAAGGACATCATTTTTCTATTTCGATGATAACTACCATGAGGGACATGTATTCCACCAAATGACCATTAATGTTGAGTAGTATTGTGGGTTTTGTTGTATGGAACTTTTCCACTTTCTCAGATTCCACCACACATCATCATCAAGGCAAAGATACTCGTTGCTGCTTTCGAGTACAAGCTTATTTTCTTATTGACTATCACTTTGGCTTGCTATTTTCATCTCGATATCTGGAAATGAACTTAGTTGCTAGCTTCATCTTATTTGTCAGCTTTCTTCTTCCATAGTTTTCCATGTTCGGGCTCTTCTCGCCTAATCTTGGTTCTCTCAGATATTGAGGAAGATGTTGTTATGATAGAGGTTACTAAAATTGTTAGAGTGGAAGTTTCTAACTTTTGAGACCTTGTGCATGGATGTTTCTAAAGTCGTTGGGGCGTGAACTCCTGAGGCTATGATGATAAACACTCCTAACATCAAAAGTCATTGGGTGAGCTTTTAAGGCCACGAGGGTATGAGTTCCTGATAGTGCGAGCTTCTTAGGCCATGAGGGCGTAGGGGCATGATGGCAAGAATGCACAATGGTGTGGGGATGCGAGGGCGCACGGGCGAGAGGATGCGAGGGCAAGGGGGCGAGAGGATACAAAGGCACAAGGGTGCAAGCTCTTGGTGCCGTAAGGGTGGATGCTCTGTTTCACGAAGCTTTTTCTCAGCATGGTGGATTATCGCTCCTGCTAAGGCATCTTTTGTCTGAGTTAAGAGATACTCTTAGGTGCTCTGCAATACTATCACTTAGCTGATATTTCTGTCTTGGAGGTGATAGATCATATCGATAGGCGAGTCTTTCATAGCTGCTGATCCAATAAGTTATTGTTAGGCTTTTCCTCACAAGGGAAGTTTACTATAAGTTGTTTGAATTTTTGTTATTCTTGCTAACTTTTTCGTGCTTGGTAACTTCTTGTGTGTGTATGTCTTCTTGTGGGGGAGACACTTTGCTGAAATTTTTTTCTTAAGTTGTGAGGCTTCTCTTACTGGGCCCCTTGCTCGAGGGGCGCATGATTCTACTAAAGGTAGAAACTTTTGACATTGCTGTGACGGAAGCTCTTGAAAGCTTTTAATAATGCTGGGGTGAAAGCTCATGCGACAGTTGGTCTACTCCACTTCCATTAAATACTTTATCTTGAGGGATGTCTTCGGTGCTGGCTTATCTCGCTTTAAATCTTTTTTAACATTCTCAATGTCGAGGTACGGAGTTCCTACACACGACGTCAAAATGATGTGGTCCAAGCTCGAACCTTTTTGAATATTCATGAATCGACTCCTTGTGGTTCTTTCTCATCAGGGAATGATCGCAATAGAGGTTCCTGCCTGCAATACAAACAAATGGTTATAAGTCCCTAGAGTTGTCCTGGGAATAACCCTCCAACACTCAAGTCAGTAATAGAGCGAGAAATAATTAATAAAAGACTGAAAAAAAATTGAAAAATGTAAATGTTAAATGTAAAAATGATCTTCCTCATTTAATGGTGTGGATATGATATTTATAAGTATTTATTATGAAATTTGGGCCCTACGTCCTTTGTTTATCTTGGGCCTAATAGGCCTCTCTACACTCCATTAGAGTTAAATTTAATATTTATGGATTTAGTCTAATTATGTTCATCACACATGCACAAAGCTACAGCTGGGTCTTAACATCGGAACATGGTTTGAAATGAGATGGGTATTTATCTTTTTAAGTACTTTACTGGTATAATTGTTAAATCATCAAGAAAATTATAGCACAAATTTATGATTAGTACATCATCCACCATGAAAGAATGACAGTAAGTATCAAAGATGACATTCGTATATACATATATATATATATATTGATGCATAACAAAATTATACATATCAAAAATATCAAATCAACACCTTCAATCCTTCAATCAGCCCCTGAGATCAAGCCATCCGTTAATTAAATAGTTTATTTCAGATGTGATTTTTTTTTTATTATCCAAGACCTAATAGAATCATTATAGGACTCTGGTTAGACGTTTATGATTCTTGGACAACAATTCTATTTAGACAAGAATATTGGGTCACACTTATTAAAGTCGGTCTGTTGGGGTCTGACCTACTCATTTAGTTCAAATCATCATATAAGTCATTCAATTCAAGAGCTATTAAACTCAATTCAGTAAAATTATTAACACCATATTAATATTACGAGTTCGTATGAATATAGTCCCTCAAGTTCAAATACACCCAATGATCAAGCCTATTTGTAATATTGTGTTCAAAATCCCTAGAGGCAATTTACCAAGCCAAATTCACAATTGCATATTACACATCATTTCACTTAATTATTCTTAGAAGATCATAGGCCGTCACAATATTTATACAATGGGACTCACGTGGAGTACACGATGAATGGTTGTTATTTTCCAGAAGTGTTAAAAAATTACAGCATTTCATTTTCCAATTAATGTTCCTCCACCTTGATATTTCATGGGAAGTCTTCTTCTCCCTCAGGCTTGCTGTGCATCGAAATGAGTGCAACTGTAATCATGAGTATGGTGTCAAAACATCTGCACTTTGTAGTGAATGTTACAATCAATTCATGCCTCTGATGGAATTGAATTCCACATTCAGATGCTGTTGTTGCTGCAGCATCATAACTGAATGAGGTGAAATTCTTCCAACATGCTGTGAATTTGTGATGATCCTTCTATTTTATATTGAACTTTTACCACTAAATTTAAAGGAAATTAAGCTGAGATGAAGTACAGTTACAGGAAGAATGGGTATGTTTATTTTTTTTTTCTTTCAATTAGCTATAAATAAAACTAAAGGGGATATAGTTTTGACACAAAGAATAAGTTTCAAGAACAGGAATCCATACTTTGAAGAGCAGAATCAAAGAATCGCTCTTTGAATGTAAACAAAAATATAGTAAACTTTTTCTTTAATAAATTTAAACATCTCAATTCGTTGCCTTTTTTTCTTGTCTTCGTATTACGTACTCAAATTTAAAATTTATTGTGTAAATCTACTTTCAGTAGAATTCAAATGAAGTTATAAAATCATATATGACGTCATCATTCACTTTATAATATCATTATGTATACATATTATAACTATTTACAAACCCATTTGGATATTTTCATTTAATTTGTACATTTATTTCTTTTGGTTTTACATTATCTCATTTACATTCAAATTTGATATTTATTTTGACCAAGAAAAAGATTTGATGAAATTTGATTTTCCATACTTTTTCTTTACTTATTCCTTCTTCCCACTAAAATCTAAGACGAAGTGTGTGTTTATACCAATGTTGTCAAAATCGAATCGGACCGATCGGTTCAATCGAGAACTAGAGGTTGGTCCGGTCCGATAAAGGCTAAAAATCGATTTGACCGGTTAAAACCGATTAAAATTGATTTGACCGATTTTAATATTTTTTTTATAATTTTTATAAATGTTTAAATTTGATATTTTGTCATATTTATGTGATTATTTGAATTTTGTATTTTGTTATATGTGTTTTTATATATATATTTATTTATTTTTATATTTAAAATATATTACATAATAATTAATATATTATATTATTATTTTACATAGTAAAATAAGAAAATATAATTAATTTTTATTAAACTAGTCCGATCGCCGATTGAACTGATCCGACCGATTAAACTGTTAATTTTGATAAAATTAATTTTGTCATTAATTCAATTATAAAAATATTTGTTTATACTGGGTGTGTAGTTGTTTTCAAAACTCGGTAGATTTCTTACCTTGGATAATTAATGAATTTATTGCTCAGAGATGACATTCACATGTGAAAATATCAAAATAACATAGATTTTCTGGAGACCAATTAGGCAGTGGTATATAAGTGGATTGCACTAAACCGAAATTTGATATCCGAAATTCGGTAACCAAACAACTTAAAATTCTATGTCCAAGTCCAATCATGGTACGAGAGGGCCCACCTAGACTACTCAATGGCCTTACTTTGGGAGTAAAGACTAAAAAGTATAAGTATTTGTCTAATAATAAAAATTATGTGACAATTTTTTCATTTTTGTCCAACTAACCTGATTTTTTAGATGAAAGTCAATCCATAGGACTTTACCATCAAATTTAATCTAAATAGGCTAAGGTCAAAATTAGGCAAATTTAATCTCAGACTTGAATGTCTATTTCATTTCAATTGTGAATACTTAAATGCTCAACTTATTTAGAAAAATAAAATAAAATAAAATAAACATTTGATTCGTAATTACAGCTGGAGGATAGCATTAGATCAAAAAGGGACAACTAAATTATCATTTTTAACATAAAAATGAACTCCTTGTAATTCAATGTATTTAATAAATTCAACTATTTTTTATTCACAAAGCCACCAAAATAAAAAAATAAAAATTAATAAAAAATACCAACTTGCAAAAAATTAAACAGAAAATAAAAGATACCAACTCGCATAACCGTGCCGCACGATTTGGATAGTCATTGGAGCTCATGTTCTTGTCATCGTAAATAAAAAGGAGGTACCAGGCCCTACAGAACACATCCACGCCGTTGATTCCTTCCCCAATGTGGTGTAGTGGACCCGCACCCTGTCCTTCCAATAATTGCTTTGTTTCCTTCTTTTTTGGTTATTATGGCAATTGGCCGATCTGAAGTAACGTGGGTAACAACCCTGATGCACTACACGCTGGAAATATTGTACCTTAACGACTCGTAAGTTGTACATAGATTCTGAACCGGCAGGCCTAATACGCCATCTAATTTGCCGTCATCCCAGCCGTCCTTCATGGCTTGGTTCAATCTTCTAATGAACCCGGGCCGGCGGCGCTCACAGTAGTTCAAGAATTCCGCCACCACTCTAGAGTCCTCGTGCTTCCAACACGCGGTGGCTGATTCCGGTGGCTCAGCCGTGTCGGGGCTGGACACGGCGAACGAAGCACCTAAGTTGTTGGTCATGTATTCCACAATTCCATTAATTAGATTTCTTGGGGCGTTACCTTGACCATCCCATAGCCAAATACGTGCCACACCTTGTCGCACTGCTAGGATCATGGCGTGACCAAAATTTGTACCTTCCATAATTGAAGGACTTATGTTAACTACAAATTCATGGTCCATGCCCGAGTCAACAATGACATTGTCGGTCAAATTCCGATCGGCCAACTTCAAAATTATACGTCTGATTGGCTTCTTGGTGGGATTATCATAATCGGAATAAAGAAAATTTTCGACAATTTTACTTGCCTTGATGACAATACGCGTGGCTTCATCATTTGATACGTAGAAGAGTTGGAATCGCTTTCCGGGGAATGTGTTGCCGGATTCATTGACTATAGTTATGGCATATCCTTTGGAGGCTTCGTGGTTTGCCCATATGGAGACTATGCCTATAAAAGCCAACAAAGAAAGCCGGAAAATGATGCCTGAATTTGATGAGATGAGGTTGAGGTTGTTGAGTTCATGGTCATCTAGTGGTGGTGTTACGGTGGTCGCCGAGGAGGATGTGGAGATGGAGTTTGTGGTGGATGGGTGTAGAAGTGGTCGGAGGAGGTGGTGGTTCTCCTCCATATCTATTATTGTGGAGGGAATTAGTACAGGAAAGGGAAGGAGTTGGTGTTGGGCATATTCAATATTGGAGATGCCCAAAGGCATAATGAGTGGCTGATCAAATGGGAGGAGGGGATATGACAACTTTTTCATGTAAAAAATGTGGATGGTGCCATGCGACACGATAGAATTCTGTCTGTACACATCCTTATCTGGTATTAGCATTTATATTTGGTAATTTATTTATTTGTGAGATTCAATTTTGAGGAGGATTAGTTAGTAATTATTTCCAATTATTGAATTATACTTACGCTCATGCCAAATTGCTAATAAGCAGTTTGGATTCGGATAATTGTATTCCAATTTTAATATTCTACGCCAAAGATGTTGTCGAGTATATAAAATACTTCTTAATTTATATTTGAGTATAAACATTTATAATATGCAATACAAATGAAAGTAATTAAAGGATCCAAATGGACAATATATATGTTAAATTTAAGAAAAGCTCTTTGAGTCTGGTTCCGTACAGTTATTGGTAATTTAGTGTTTTATTTTCCATTAAATAACGTTATTCCATAATAATTTTGAATTACACTACTGAAAAACAACTTAAATTATTAATCATAATAATTAGGGGTTAAAAGAACACTAGTATGAGGCTTAGCAGCAGCTGGAGCTAATGGAAGAACAATTCACCTGATGCTGGAGCTAATGGAAGAACAATTTTGTCTGTAATTGACAGCTTTGTCTGTTTTGAAATCAACCTTAAAAAACAAAATAAAAAAATAAAAAAAAGGATTTGAAAGTCAACTTAAAAAAAAAAAAAACAAATTGAGAGAAAAAAAAAAAAGCAAGCTTTGTTAGGATAAAGAAGATGGAGTGCAGCAGCACTTCTGTGTCAGTAAAAATAACATCACCAGAAAAATGATACAAGTTAAAAAAAAATTAATTTGATAAATAAATGTCAATATCAATTTTGATCATCTTGCTCTTTTGAGTAAGATTGGATTTGTTGTGGGTGAAGTATTTTGAGAAAATATATTAAAAATGTTATGTATTAATAGGATAAAAATATATTAAAAAATATGATGTATATTTAGTTTTATTTTAAAAGCATGACTTGAGAATAAAAATAAATATTCGATAGAATTTTTAAAAATTTGAAAGTGTAATTGATGGTTTGATCTCTTATAAAGTAGATTTGATTGTCAATGCACTTTCACATCTTCGTCTTGTTAAGATAATTTTGAAACTTCATTCATTGTCTCTCTTATTTAAATACTTGAATTTTGAAATTTTTTTCATTGTCTCTCTTATTTAAATACTTGAATCGAGAATTTTGTATTGATTCCTTAAGGATCACCCTTATTTATACAATTGAAGAATAAGAATTATTGCTATAGTTAACTACTGACTATCTTAAAGGTTATCCCGATTTGACTACCTTAAATATCTACAATTCATACATAATAATAATAATTAATTTGCTTATTAATTAAATATCTTATCTAATTAAGAAATTCATCGTACATGACAGTAGTTGGTTTACTTATCAATTAAATATTTTATCTAATTAAGAAATTCACCGAAGATTTGAGGTTGTGATGATTCTATATCTTTTCTTTTTCAACAACTTCAGCTTTATGATTTGTCCTTAATGAATGAAATTTGAGTAAATGGATCACCTCTATTTGTCTTCGCTTGCATATTTCTTTAAAATATTGATTGATGCTTGACAGCTTCATGTAATAAATATTAAAATTTATGGAAAAGAAGTGTTTGTTTGTGTCGTTATAACCAAACGAACTTTAATTTAATTTGGGAACAGAAAAGATAAGAGGCAACAATAGTTCTATTGGGCATATTAGAAATTTATAACACAAATTTCATATCTGCAAAAAGACAAAACAAGAAAAATGATACAAATTAAATTTTAGTAATTTGATAAATAAATTATATAAAATCTCAATTTTAATCCTCTTATTCTTATGTTTAAGAATAAGGGTTTTGATATTTAAAACTTTGAAGATGGAATTGATGATTTGATCTATTTCAAAATAGATTAATTTGTGGGTTTAACATTGTAGTCATCGAATTAAATCCTATAATTTTACGTGCCTTTGCGACGAACATTTGGATGCCTTTGAATCTTTTTGAACATGATAAACTTGAGTTTGAGATAATATTGGAACTTTCTTAAATATTTTTCTCTTACTTGAATATAGAATTGTATGTTGATTCCGAAAAAATCATACTTATTTATACTTGAAGGATGATAATTCTTATCATAATTAATTGCTGATGTGTTGCAAATTAATTAGTCTTTAACACGTTGAAGCTTATCACAATTTGATTTCTATAGCGATTTTTAATTTGCAATCCAATTAAATATTTTATTTAATTTTAAAAAGTAATGAAAATTCCAAAAATTTATAAAAATGTAATATTAATTTAATGAAATTATATTACACATATCTATTGTCGAGATTATTCCTTTCCATGGCAACTCAAGGTAAAGATATCAAATAGAGTTTTTGGTTCTTCCATTAGTAACACTTTTTCAAACTTGAGATACAACATGCTTGAACTAGTCCTTGAATAATTCTTGTCATTATTATTTTTATTTACAGTAATTTTGAGATGACAATTGAACTTAGACGCCGGATTGTCATACTTGTTTTTTATGTTAAAAAAAAATGATATTTTATATATGGAGGATCCTTAAAAGGAAATAAAATCTATATGCTTGCACAGGGCAGTCATTTTCAACTTTTACTCGAAGAAAAAATAAAATTGCACTCGAATATGCAAAATAAAGTATATAGTAGTATTATTTATTTTTTTCATAATTGAATCAATAAGCAAATTAATCTTACTATCAATTAGCGATTCAATCGGTCAGATCGGTTCAACCATCGATCGGATCAATCTAATAATCGATCGGACCAATATAATAAAAATTAATTATATTTTTTTATTATATTATATAAAATAATAATATAATAAATTAATTATTGTATAATATATTTTAAATATAAAAAAATATAAATAACTACCTAAAAAAACATCAATCAAACCACAAAATAATAATCATATAAATATAACAAAATATTAAATTTAAATTTTTTAAAAAAAATAAAAAATAAAAAATAATCAAATCGATCAAATTAATTTTGACCGATTTGATTGATTTTGACCATTCAAATCGAAAATTCAATTTTATATGTATAATCGAATCGAAAAAGCTTTCGATTTTGGATTGAACCGATTGATTTAGTTTGATTTTCAAAATATTGGTATTATTAAGACTTTCTCAATTCACTGACACCAAATTAGCTTAATTATTATTGGTAAGTTTTTTAAATTATAACTATATTAATTAGGAGTTAATCGAGCAAAGCTCGCGTCAAGCTTGAATTTTTTTCAACTCGAGTTTGGGTTTGTTGACAAGTAGAACTTGAGTCCAAACATAAATGTTCAAAAGTTTGCGAATTGACTCACGGATTTTTATATTTTTGGTTTTTCGAATTTTATTGTGTTGTTGTATTAAAAATAGTGGTGATAATATGACCACAATTATTAATGATACAAATATTAATTTTATCTAACAACAATTTAATATAAAAATATCAGTTTTTTACAATTACAATTCTACAAACAAAAATTAAATTACAATAATTCTATTATTTAATACCTATTATTACAAAATAGAATTCAAATTAATTTAAAATATCATGATAAATTTTTTTATGCAAGTAAGGTGGAGCTTGAGTTCAATGTAAATTGATTATATTGTAAATGAGCATATATGAAGCTCAAGCTGAAGCTCAAGCTTGACGCTTATATTGAACTTAAGCTTAAGACCAAAATTTACCAGCTCAATTAGCTCGACTCTAAAGTCTAAATGGAGTCGAGCTCGAATTTGAAAATTTCAAAGTCTTTGACTCAAGCACACTTGTTTGCAACCCTAAAATTAATAACTCAGAACTATTTTTTTATGATTGATTATACTTATTCGAAAGATTGATATACATAAAAATTAAAATACTTTGAGTTTCAGAGGTTAGCATTTATATGTCAAGATTGTGAGATTTTGAACATGAATATGGTTATTATAAATAAATTATTATTATTGATCTTAGAATAGAATACTGATGTTTAGGGGGTAAGGAGTTGCAACAACTTGTTTTATCAATATTGATATACCCAATTATAATAAGAACCTAAAGAGATTTGAGAGATCTAGTCCAATAAGCTATAATTTGAACAAAGAGACTTGAAAGGTCTAGCTCAATAGGCTGAAGTCCACATATGCAAGATACCCTATTAGTTCTTACAATAAATACTTCTTTGGATATTAGGTGAGATCCAAGATGAATCCAAACTCATAGACATAAATCATTTATATTGGATATTTATACTTTTCTTGATTATCTCTCATTCAATTACTTACTCACTTCAACGCTAAAGGATTATTTTCGAGATAATTTCAAAGATTCTAACCATTTGTTCGTATCGTAATTACTTACTCACTTCAACGCTAAAGGATTATTTTCGAGATAATTTCAAAAATCCTAATCATTTGTTCGTATCGTATAAAAGAACTCAATATAACAATTGTTCATGTCACATATCTGAATCATATAACAATCATTCGTTCCCTGGCGATGAAGAACCACGAGAAGTCAATTCTCGAATATTCAAAGAGATTTGAGGTTGGACCACATTAAATATATTAAACTTGTAATTTGAGAAATTACAGGAATATCCATGAATTTCTATTTTCCAACATACGCAACACATTCGTAATGTTCTCTAATACCCAGCACAAGTTGAGTTTGAGTCAAATCTAAAAAACAAAAATAGACATATCTGGCTTGTTTTATTTACCGTCAATTTGGGCTCGATTCACAAAACCCAAACTTCAATCGAGCCTCACTCAAACCGGCTCAATAGCTCATCAGCTAGTTTGATTTATCTTTCACCCCAAGCATAGCAATGGGATTGGGTGTAGGGTTTAGCATGAATCTTGCTTTACTCTTTTTACTACTTTTTCTTTCTTCCCTTTCGCTACTTTGTTCCATTTCAATACAGTATGCTGCTTTCAAAGATACAGTCAGTTATGCTGTCAAAGTTTATCTATATATAGAAGACTGCTTTTTATACAATTCCCTACCAAGATTCTCATTTTCACTGTCTAACACCAGAAAAAGAAAAAGTCTCAGAAAGAAGGAAAAAGAGCTACTAAAGTGGTGCTAACTAGTAGTACCAAAAACAGTTAAGATCACTACAAAACTCCAACTAATTGTTCCTTTGTTCTTCATCTATACACTTCCTTTAGGTGATTATCATTACAAAGATGTCAGCTTGGCAAATGATTCAAAAAGAGCACCAATTGACATCAAGGGCCTTGTACATGGCTACTGGATTCTACTCAAACCAAGAAATTTTGCTACAATCCTTGCAACAAAACCTTTCCTACATTCATATTAAGAGACTAATATAATCATGAGAGATACTGATATATAGTGAAAATAAGGGATGCAACTTGGCATGGCAGCTGCTGAAGTAGAGGGGGTGATTGGTCGACCGGCACCAAAAACTCGGGATCCACTTGAATTGGTTATATTCAATACAGATGAACTTGTGCTGCAAATTTAGGCACTAATCAGAATTCTTCCTCCATTGAAAAAGAATTACTATGACTTATAGAGTATGGTAGTAATATTCACCTAGTTGATGGATATTGACATGTACTATAACCTGCACAAGAATAAGATGCATCAAGAAAGAAAGATTGCAAAAAATTGTCAAATTCTTGGCTCGAGTTACCCCTATAATGTGTTGGACCTCGGATATTAGTGGGGAAAAGGAAAAGGAAAACGAATAGAAAAATAAGGCATAAAGCTGTATTATTTGGAATGAGGTAAGGAAAGTGCCCATTTTCTTGGATTGAAAGAATTTGATTAAAGCAAAATGCAAAATGACCTGTTTTCACTAATAGCAAGAACAACAGACCTCATAGCAACAGTGAAAGAAGTTATCTTACTTGGATCAGTGCTTGTGGTAACAGCAGCGCCACCAAAATTGCAGCTAGTAGGGATTGGATTCTTCTGATAATAACTGTTGAATGCGTAAGAGGCGTGGTCACGAGCTGTGTTTGGGTTGTAACAAGCCCCACCGGCCTGGATGGCCGAGCAATCAGCACCACCATAGCCACAAGCATAGTCTAATGCATCCTGCAATGCAGTTTGTGACACAGATTGGCTAGCTATGCACCAGCTTCCGGTCGATGATGCTGGAGTGTTTGTTGTCAATGGAGTCATTGCTGGATTAGCAGGATTCATGATGATAGGAGATTCAGGGTTAGAATCAGTTGGGTTTAACATTGGATTTGTTGTTGTGGGAGTGGAGGGATTAGTTGTTGGAACTGTTGTAATAGGGGTTGTTATGTCCATTTGCCGAGTGGAAATTGAGACAGAGTCTTGCAATTTTTTCTCTTCATGGAATGACAATTTTCTGTGCTCTGTTGCCTCCATTACTTTGACAGTTGAACCTGAGAAGAAACCAAAATCCAAGAATGTTTTAGTACATCTCATGAAAGAAATTCTTGTCTGATAAATTAATGATCTAAGTTGTGTAGACATCAGAGAGAATGATATCTGGATGAGCAGGAAAAAAATTTAAGACACTGTTAGCCTTGAGAAGATTCATACGACAGGGCATATTATTACATGCATCAAACTTTACTAACAAGAATCTCCTATTCAAATGATGACACTCCAACAAAAAAAAAGATAGGACAGCTATTCATCAATTGAAAATTTTGAACCAAAAGGACCAAGACATGATCATGACCAACAAGAAGATGCTAACTAGAAGATTATACTAAAAATGATGAATTGAGGAAAGGATTATAACTACGAAAAACTCGAATTAATCAACATCCCAATCTAAAAATCTTGAACATTGAACTGAGTTTTTTTAACAAAACTCTAAGCAATCCTGTGAAATTTTTAAATTTGGAAGTGATGCAAGAATTACCTACCCATTGTAACAAATAAAAAGAACTTTACATGCATGATTAAAAATAAAATAAAATAGAGGTATGGAATTTCAGGTGAAGATGGACAAAAACCAAAAATATTTCCTACTATATATCCAAAGAAGTCTTTATGCAACAAAGATGAAAGGGATTCTTGCCTAGCTACATGCCCTGGTTTGAAATTAAATCAATACAATCAAAGAGAGAAGAAATGTACAAGTATTGTGATGAAGAAAGACTAGACTAGTACCTGAACAGAGTACAAGAGCGGCTAGGTGAATGAATGGAAGGCAACTAATGCTTCTTCTACCCATTCTTCTCAAATTTGTAATACTTCTTCCTTCCCTTCTTAGCTGCCCTTCAATCCAGTTGTTTCTTCAAGCAGGCTCTGCTTCTAGATTGGTTTTCAAACAGAGAAAGACAACTGATAAACCATTTCAATCCAAAGAAACATGATTACTCTTTTAAAAGGGAGGACTGTGTGTCATTCTTGATATATACAAATATAAATATATATTGATGAGTGAGAAAAATGTGGGTGAGGGTGAGAGAGAGAGAGAGAGAGAGAGAGAGTGGTAGTGTGTGTAAATGGAAGCTTGAGAGAATGAAAAGAAGGGGTGGGGGGGGGGGGGGGGTTTGCTACAAAAAAGGTGGTGGAAAAATTAAAGTGGTGAAGAGGTGGAGGAGAGGCAAAGAAAGTGAGAGGGAATTGTTTGGAATTTAAGTGGGGTTGAAATATTGATGGTGGTAATGATGATATTTGCTATTCTGCTTTTGTTCTCTCTTTTCTGCTTTATAACAAAACTTTTACTATCTCTTATATAGGACTGATTCTAGTTCCCAGGAGCCAAGATACAGGAACAAACATTGTTTGTTCTAGTATCTCTGATTTACTTTTATTTGGGACCTGGGGAATTTATAGATTTTTTTTTTTTAAATTCAGATCCAATTTAGAAGGTAAAATACATAAAAGAACTGTCAAATAAATGAATATATATAAGATATGGATACAATAAATTACTATTTGTTTGGTTTGTGCAAGAATTATTTAAACGTTATCGCTCCAATTAGAGGTTTACTCACTGAAAAATTCATTTCAAGAATTACCTTAAAGTTGATGCTACAAGATTAGGTATTAACTTTAAATTCTACCAGACGTATAGATATTTATTTCAATTGAAATTAGTCATTATTGATGATTTTATTAAATTAATTATTAACGAATGTAATTTCTCTAAAAAAAAAAAATGAATGTCAAATTGGGGTGTTGACTAATCAACTTAATTATTTTATGAAATATAATGCCCAATGTTGTATCTAGTAGATTATTTATATTTATTTTAATAATATTAAATTATACACTTATTTGGAAGTTTTCATAAGACTAATCAAATTGTGAACAAATTGATATAATTAATCAATTGAGAAATAAAACAAGAAGATTTGATAATATACTAAATTGGACAGTCATATATGTAATTTAATTTTAGATAACAGAGTTAAATTTGTGTGAATTATGAATTTTAGAATGATTACTTTTATTCAGTTTGTTTGTTTTCCTTTTTTGTTAGCAATGCTTATAATTTCTATTCACTTTATATACATTCCTATTTTCCTTTTCTTAAAAAAAAAAAAAAAAAAAACCAAACCCTTTTGTGCAACTATCTTGTCAAGTTCTGCCTTTAAAGTTGGAGAAGGTAGTGATTCTGTGCGCCAAAGAACACGTTTCCTATGCTCATATGCAAGTAAATCATTGCAATCCATTAGTTTCATGGGCGATTTTAGTTAAATTTAAAATTCGTTCCATAAAAAAATATTAAACCCAATTTTCACCTTGATCCGTCTAGATTGAGGATCCGCCCTCCTCGTTCTGCTCGGATCCAAAATTCGATGAATTCAACCGTATAGATCTACAAATCTATTAAATATAATTTATTTATTTATTTATTTATTTTAGTTTTATAATTCTTTTTATTTTCATATAACTATTGAATTTTAATATTCTAAATTGAGGATCCGTCCTCCTCATTCCGCTTGGATCCAAAATTCGACGAATTCAACCCGTATAGATCTACAAATCCATTAAATATAATTTATTTATTTATTTATTTTTATAATTATTTTTATTTTCGTATAACTATTGAATTTTAATATTCTTGACTTGGTACTAGTGATACAATGTTATTTTTTTTATTATATTTTTTAATTAATAAATATGATAATAGCATTAATTTATAAGAGATAAACATGATAAAATTATGTACCCATTATTTTGAAAGGTAATATACATACTATTACTTTAATCTTAATATAACTTATTCATATTGTATATTTATATTGGGCCGTATATAAATAAATTATAATATTTTTGAATTGAAATTGAAGTTTATAAATATTTTTGAAATAATTTTTGAGTTGATATAATTATATTGTACTGTGAATAATCACTCAATTTAGAAATTAATTAAATTAAAATAATTAATAATTATAAAATTTATTTTATATTAAAAATAATAATAATACGAGACAGGTCCACAAATACCCATTATTCGTTCCAAATCCGATTAGGTTTAAAAAATTAAAATCCATTCTCATCCCAAAACCCGCTTAGTGGGGTTTAGACCCGCGTCAAATATGACGTGTTCATTACGGTCCGAGTTTAAACCTATTGTATTGTTATCCATATCCTTATATTATGCTTTTACAAATATGTAAGACTTTGTTTGGTTTTGTTTTTTAAAACTCATTTTGTTCTCTCAAAATGAATACGTTGGTGATAATATTTTTCCAAAATATGATTTTTATTTTCTCAAAATATTTATCAATCATTACTTTATTTAAATAATCCTTATAGTTAGTATATCCTCAATACGATAAAATAATATTCACAAAATATTTACAGTTGAAAATATATCTTACTAAATACAAGAAAATAGAATTAATAAGGTATTTATAGTTAAAAATATCTCTTGAAATACATCACATTATTATTTTTCAATAAATCATCCAAACTTATTGTTATTCTCAACACATTCTCCAATATCATTGACAAAATGCAATCTCCCAAAATATATTCCACAACATATTAAAAATAACATCAAACTAAGCCTAACAGTTTGAATTCTCTGTTCCACACAATGTTTTTCTAAGATTTTCTTTTCTTTTCTTTATTGGTTCCACAAATCTATTTTATTGAACTATTATTTGTCATTTTGGTAAAGATATAACTTCATTCTTTTTGTTTCATATGCACATATAAAATATTTTTTAAAATATATAATTGATATTTATAATATACACAAATGAATATATATAAAAAAAAGTATAAGATAAAATATTAAATTAAAGTAGAGAAAATAAAATGGGGTTCATCTTCCCAAATCCTAACCTAAACATGTAGTTTTGACCAATTGTTATACAAAATTTAAAGGCTACTTAGGTACACTATACATAAATATTTTTTTTATCACTAGACTGTATTTTATATATTCCTTTTGCTTCTTTTTAAAGCTAAAATAAAGTTGCTTCTTGACTGTTGCGCGATTAAAACATCATTAAAATAGCTAAATAGAGAATAAATTTGATAGAGACAATGAAATATTTTATTGTGGATAGTGGGTGTTGGTATCATACATATTTATGTTCACCTACTTTTTATTTATACACAACTAGTGAAAAATCATTGCTAAAGTATAGAATTGTCTAAGTACTCCACAAATATGAAGAAGGATTTGATCATAGAATGTTGTTTGTAAAGAATTTCTAAACTAAAAATATGATGCTAAAGTTGGTTGAATAATACTTATTGTATTAGCTTATCACCGTAAAAAAATTAAGTTGTTTGTCGCTTGAACGAGAAAATTATAAATTTTATATTTTTTTGAGAAAATTCGAGTAGGTTCAAAAAATAATCTATATTTTTATCTTTATTACATGATGTGATGTCAATTTTTTTTTTTTAATTTTAGATATTAGTAAGAAAAATGTAAAATAATATATTTTAGATTTTATATTTTAAATGTTTTTCTCATTAAGATTTAAAGTCTTCTCTAAGTTTGGGCATGGAAAGTCTGAATTTTATTGGATGGGGTGGACGACTTGTTTTTCACAAAACTAAAAAGGTAAAATAATTGATGTGTGCGCCAACTAAACTTACACTGCTAGACCTAATACCAAGAAAAAAATAAATATATTTTTCAGTATATATTGTTGTATATATTTATTGGACCACAAATCATGATCCTTAAACGTGGTAATAGATTTATTTCTGCCCACTCTTGTACACTGCATCACAGTAAAATGGTCTTCTCATGTCTTGTACACCCTCTATTCTGAAATATTGCTCATTTGTTACATTTGAAAATCAAATAATTTGATATTTCGATTAAAGTATTCAAATTGTTTAATATTTCATTTAAATTATTTTATTGGCTTTGTTTTGACAATATATTTTTACAGAAATTTCAAATTTCACCATTTGCACTATTGTTTCATATTGTTCAATTAGATTGGAAAAATAATTATTTAAATTATTTATTATTGTTGATGGATTATTATTTTCATAAGGACCCAATAGTTACATAGTCCTAATTTAATGGACAAATAAACCTAGTCAAATGGGGTCAAGAGTGAATTTTTTTTATCAATACATGGAATATTGAAGACAACAAGTACAATAAATAATAATATCCTACAATAAACTATCATTTTATAATCTCAAAAATTACAAGCCATAATATTATCATTTACCCTCTTCCAAACCGGTGGCTCTTGGAGTTCTCTTCCCTTCCCTGCCCACACATGGTCCAAAACACCTTATCCATTAGCACAGACTGAGGCTAATGCCACTGGAATTTGCCAATATATTCTCCATTGACAAGCTTGAACAGTTAACATAGAGCAGTCCAAATTGTTACCAAGAAGCCATTCATTAATGGTAAGAATCTTTTCTGAGCTCTGATAATTATGCAATTCTTCTTCTATTACACATTCATTTGATTGACAACAACGTAGTAAAGAAAACTATACACACACACACACACACACACACACACGAATGCTACCATGTTTTTGCTCCTTCAATCCACCATCAACCTCTATCTCAAAGTTTATCTCAGACCAACCACTTCTCTCAATGCTGGAAACCAATTGCCACACAATCAAAGACCTGAGAAAAATTCATGCTCAACTCATCAAAACAGGCCTAGCCAAAGACACCATAGCTGCTAGCCGTGTCTTGGCCTTCTGCGCCACGTCCCCAGGCCGCGACCTGGATTATGCATTCTCAGTCTTTTGTCAGATTGAGAAAACAAATCTTTTCACTTGGAATACTATTATCAGAGGTTTCTGTCAGAGTTCAGACCCTCAAGTTGCAATTTCACTTTTTGTTGAAATGTTGGTGAGTTCAACAGTTCAGCCCGAAAAGCTCACTTATCCATCAGTTTTCAAGGCTTACACCCAGCTTGGACTAGCCAAAGATGGAGCTCAGCTTCATGGAAGAATCATTAAACTAGGCTTGGAATTTGATCCATTTATACGAAATTCGGTTATTCACATGTATGCAAATTGTGGGCTTTTGGGCAATGCTTGGAAACTGTTTGATGAAGATGAGGATATGGATGTTGTTGCTTGGAACTCAATGGTTATGGGCCTTGCAAAGTGTGGGGAAGTGGAGGAGTCTTGGAGGTTGTTCAGTAAAATACCATTTAGAAATGAGATATCTTGGAACACTATGATAAGTGGTTATGTTAGAAATGGGAAGTGGATGGAGGCAATGGATCTTTTCTGTGAAATGCAGGACAAGGAGATTAGGCCAAGTGAGTTTACACTCGTTAGCATGTTGAACGCTTGTGGAAAATTAGGAGCTCTTGAACAAGGGAAATGGATTCATGACTACATCAAGAAGAATGATATTGAATTGAATATGATTGTAGCTACAGCAATCATAGACATGTACTGCAAGTGTGGAAACATTGAAATGGCACGCCAAATTTTTGAGACTGCCCCACGAAAAGGACTATCGTGCTGGAACTCAATGGTGTTGGGCTTAGCAACCAACGGCTTTGAAGACGAAGTATTTGAATTGTTCTTGGAGCTTGAATCTTCAAATCTCAGACCGGATTCTGTGAGTTTCATTGGAGTTTTAACAGCCTGCAATCATTCACTTCAAGTTGATAAAGCAAGAGAGTACTTTAAAGTGATGACAGAAACATATGGAATTGAACCAACAATTAAACACTATGGTTGTATGGTTGATGTGCTAGGCAGGGCAGGGCTCATTGAAGAAGCAGCAGAGCTTATAACTAGTATGCCAATGAACCCTGATGCCATTATATGGGGATCACTGTTATCAGCTTGCAGTAGTCATCAGAACATTGAAGTTGCTGAATGGGCAGCACAAAATTTGATTTTATTGGATCCTGACGACACAAGTGCTCATGTATTAATGTCGAATGTTTATGCAGCCTCAGGGAATTTCAAGAAAGCAGTGCAGGAAAGGATAAAGATGAAGAAGAAGCAGATGGAGAAACAACCGGGATGTAGTTTCATTGAAGTGAATGGGGAAGTCCACGAGTTTGTAGCTGGTGGGAAGTGGCATTCTCAATTGCAGGATGAGCCGGTTACAATAGTGGTTTAGAAGAATGGAATTTATAGCCATATGTTACTAATATATGTTGAAACTTGCGCTACTAATATATGTTGAAACTTTACATATGAGAACAATACCAAATGTTTGTGTTATCTATTGATATCTACAAATTGAGTCGACCTTCAAATTTTAACAAAAGAATTTCCTGACATAGAAATGCTATGTGACATATACTAGTAGTCCGACTACTAGTATATGTCTGTTCTTGAGTTTTGCATTACAAGGTAGAAGTGAAAATATAACTTGAATTGCAGTTTGCTAGTACTTGAGACTTGAGAGCTTTCTTCTGTTTTTTGACCCCTGGATGCCCATATTAGGCCAATAGGAAACCTCCAAAGGCATTCAGTGAGAAATTGCTTAAAAAGTAGTATCAGTATTCTTTTGGGTTGTGATGAAGTGTATTAGTTTGGCCTCCATTTATGGTGATTCTGGATATTGATTCCCGCAGCAAGTTATTTAGCTCAATGTTGTCAGGCAATATGGTGAGTCCAACTGCCCCAGTTTTGTGAATCGATCATTGATTTAAAATGTGAAAATTTTGTGTGAAGATGTAGCAAAATACAGTGTCATATTTTACATGTTTCTATTGTATTTTCATGTCCAAATAAATACTTTACATACACACAAGAATATTATATTTTCATTTCCTAGTACTTCCACAAACAAACTCAAATCACTAATATACTTCTATGAGCACTAGCTTGAGCCCAAAAGAAGCTTCATAAAATTTAAGACTATGGATTGGGCAGGGGCCGCGCGAACGCAGGCCCCCTCTACCACAAATTATGACGTAGGCTCGACCACTTGAGCCGACCTTAGGCGGGCGCCCCTCCAAAGTGCAATGAAGGTCGCCAACCTAGGCCATGGGCCTTCTTGATCGCCCATTGACCCCGTCCAGGTAAGTATGTTTTCCAATAACACTAGGTCTCCATTTATTTAGTTCCCCATCCTCCTCTACACTTTTGTAATCAATGTGGGATACATTTATCCACCTCCCTCAAGAACTCAGCATCCTTTCTCAGTTAATTGCAAACCTTCACCAGTCAGGCCTAAATTTCAGTTTCTTTGAATGGTTATCCTGTTTTTACAATCATTCATCATTTTTTTCAATTTTTCAATCCACAAAGAAAAATAAAAGGTCAACATAATATATTAATAATGACATCTGATTATGATTACAACACTCTGAGATTGAGATATATATATATATATATATATATATACACACATCAAACAAGTAATAGCAGAAGTGTAGAAAATTGTCTGAGCATTTTCTGAGTGAAACATAGTAACATAAAGTGATTGAAAACTGGATTTCCATGACAACATTGTTGGAACTCTAAACTATATGAGCAACTTAGCTCCTATCATCTAACTAATGTAAATCTAAATACATTATGGCTGCAAATTCAAACACAGAATTCTGTAACTTGAATTGAGCCAAACGTACAATTCAATTTAGTGACCTACTGCTGTAGCAACTACAAGTTTGGAAAAAAAAAGAAAAGAAAACAGCTATAAACAGCCAGCAGGGATCTGTTTTCCATAAGAAGAACCCATGACATTAGAACACAAGGCCGTCGCCCGTCCTCCACGGCTCTTGTATGCCAAGTTGATGTTTATGAGCTTAACATTCTTGCAAGGCAGAGCTCCACTGCATTGTATATTCACCGCAACTTTTGTACGTGATATGCCCCAAATGTTCTTGAATATCACATTCTCTAATTGCACAGCTGACTCGCCCTGTAATCAAGAAAAAGAGTATCATCAGTAACACAATCAGTAATTGATCCTAAAGAGGGACCTTACGAGTCTCACAGAAACGTAACACCACAAGTAAACTGTCACTATAGTTGTCATTTCTTGGGATAAAAATGGGCTTGGAATTAAAGAATATTTGAGCTTACCCCTCTGCAACGGGGTAATGGACAGTATTGTTGATCAATAACAATAGGGTTGCGGGCATTTCGCATGACAATGTCTTGAAAAGTTATATTTGAAGCCAAACTGGATGAAGAGGGTGCCCATGTTTTTATCCTCACGCCATTATCTGAACCTATAAAAGTGCAGTCTCTGACGCTTATTCCGACGACATCTTCATTGTCATGGCTTCTTCCAAGGCTTCCAACACTGATGCCATGGCCAGGCCCGCAAGAAACGTGGGATATATCGATGTTTTGGCTTCCGGAGACCATGGATATGCAATCGTCTCCGGTGCTAATGACAGCACTTGAAATCTTGATTGTGTTTGAGGAGCCAATGCGGATGCCGTCTGTGTTGGGGCTGTTTGCTGGTGCTGTCATCCAAATTTGGCTGATTTCGATGTTGGAGCAAGCAAATATGTTGAAATGGGAGTTCTTGCTGTTGATTGATCTTAGATTGTGGACCCTTGAGTTTGTGACGAAATCGAACCTCAATGTCTGCAAACATTAAGATTGAAAACAAGAAAACTAATCAGATAACCTTACAAGCCTTTTTTTTTTTGAAAAAAAAAAAAAGGATTTTTGAGGGAACCCATAACTGAAAATTTGAAATCAGCTCAAGAAAAGGGATATTTATTAGTAACTGTCACTGCTGAATCTGAAATTTTTGATAATTGTAAAATTTACTCCAAAAGGATTTTGGGATTCTGCATTCTAGAATTTATGCAGAATCTTAAAGATGTAATAAATTTCTTTCCTCTAAAATCCAGCACATCCCGGGACGCAAAAAATCTGCAGGAAATTGCTCTAAATCTTATCTCCACAACATTCCTACGAAACTAATGAGAAACAATTTATGGCAAGCAAAATCCTTTAGAAATATCTAACCAAAAGACTCTCATCCCTCTTTGGGAAGGAAAATGACAAGAAAGTAAAATTAAAAACCAAATCTTTATCAGTTAAAGATCAAAATATTATACTACTTCCAATGAAGATCATATAAAAACCAACTTATAATTGAACTTACAGCAGGAAGAGGCTTGCATCCAGGATTCTTCTGGCAATCATTATATGGCCATGCAGCATGCCCTTGTCCATCCAAATATCCACCGCCTATCACCGTCAAATCGCTGATATACCGGAAACCAATCCATGTGTCTGTAAAGAACTTCTGGGGATCCGTCGGAGCCCTGAGAATCCCTTTTATCAGAAAGGCCATGGAACCATTGCATGGGCCCGAAAAGGACACTGACCCCAACATGTATGTTCCAGGAGGGATCCAAACCCTACTCCTTCCATGATATGCACATGCATCTTTCCATGCCCTTAGAAAGGCCTAAGACACCCAAAAAAAAGAAATATATATATATATATAAAATTCAATGAATCATTACATGCATATAAAAAGAAAGAAACAATCAGGACATCTTGTTAATATTGATTGAGTTAGATGGGCTTTCACTGACTGAAATCCATCCACAAACCTAGTCCTCGGTAAACTTAATTTGTTGTCACGACAACATTTTGTGATTATAAATGTTGGTATATGTACGAGGTTTTCTCACTCACTCACCTGACTGTTATCCGTCCTTCCATTAGCAACTGCACCATACTTGATGACATCAAAGAGTTGTGGTGGTAAATAGCCATTCACAGCTACTGCAATGGACAAGAACAAGAGAAGTATTACAGCAATTTTGGTTGCCATTTTTTCTGTTTTTTTTTTTTTTTCTCTTAGTTATTGTGCTTGCGAGCTCTTTGCAAATGTAGATTAGATACACTTCTTGTTTTCTTGGTACTGTATCATTTATATAGGCACGTGGTTGAATGTAAGAATATAGAATGATATGCCATCAGATTAATTCTCTCTTTCCATGTATAAAAATAGAGGTTTTTCTTTAAAGTGTGGTCTTTATTAGTTTCCATTGTTAGATTTCATTTGAAGAAAGAAACCGGCAAGAATTGTGCCATTTAAGTTTATGAATTGAATTCTTTTTTCTTAACATATATGATTTCAAAGATTTGACGAAAATGAAAAGAATTCTATTTGTATTAAGAAGAATTCTAATTTTTTTTTCTAATTGTAAAATTGAAATTTGATTACCTGACACTAATTTTTTTTTCTAATTGTAAAATTGAAATTTGATTACCTGACACTAATTTTTTTTTCTAATTGTAAAATTGAAATTTGATTACCTGACATCAAATAACTGCTGTGACTGGTACGATTCTTCAAATTTGGAAAAAGAAAATTAATTACTCAAAACTGAAAAATCTTACATTCAAAACCTTGAAATCAAAGTCTTAAATTCAATAAGTATTTGGTTTTTTAATTCCTTTCGTTTCACTGAGAATTTGAGACCACAAATCTACAATATATATACATATATAATTATTTTTTTACAATTCACTATTTTTAAATTTTATAATAATGGTAATTTGATACAAATGATAAGTATAATGATATGTAAGTTATAGGATTATGATTTTTTTTATGTATTATTAGTGTTAACTTATTTCTAAAAGGTAAACAGTTAAGAATAATTAATTAGTAGTTAAAAGAAATAGTCCTGTGGTAACTATATACGTTAATATAATTAATATAATATAATATGTTTATATTAGTGTAAATAGCTATTTTTTATTTTCAATTTGTTATGTGAACGATAAATAACTGTTCACTCAGCTTACTCACGGAATTGGAAATGGAGAAGCGTCCAAAGAACTCAATAAATTCATTAAATGCAAATTGAACTTGGATAAAAGAGGAATATTGTTACAGTTTAATACTATCCATTTCTGAAATTATAGATCTGTTGGTGATGTTGACCAAGAAATTTGATTATTTTTTTAAGTATAATAATCTAGTCAGTTTTTATCAATTCATTTGAATAATATTTAGTGATATACGAATATGAATGTCAGATATTTTAATAATATTAAAATGGTCAAATATCAATATGATAAGTTATTAGAAAGATTAAATTAATTCGACTTTATAAAGCAACAAATGGAGTAATAAAATTGAAATAATGTGAGTAATCTTGGACGAGAAAACATTGTTAAGTATAATGACAAACTTGATGCAAAGAACATATCATAAGTTTCTTTAGACATTATTTAAATATTTGACCTAAGAATATAGACTTGGGAAATATTTTGATTATGAATGTATGAGTATAGTGAGGTAAATAGTAAGTCGAGATTAAATTGATGAAATATTTACAGATTATTTTATTTTTTATTTTCAATTTGCACTCGGTATACATATACTTGAATCGTTCTTAAGTTATTTTTATTTATTCTTTTAAGTGTGTTGTTAAATAATTTATATTCAATTATGATATGATAATGAATTACCTATTATTGAAAAGCGGATAATTTTTTTAAATATTGAAATTCTTATATAATAACGGACCCACAATCAACTAGGGCAAAGACATGATTTATCTAGCAAATTATTAGTAGTAATTAATAAGGTGAATTGAGAACATAAAGTGAGTCATTTACATAAACAATTGTGAGACACCTATACTACGAGTTAGTACCAATGTTTTCATAATTGACTCGCTAATCAAATCGATCTTATTATCGATTAAAGGTTTAATTGGTCGAAACGATCTAATAAAAATTAATTATATATTCTATTATATTATATAAAATAATAATATAATAAATTAATTTTTATGTAATTTATTTTAAATATAAAAAAAGATAAATAACTAACTAAAAAAATATTTAACAAAATAAAAAATTCAAATAATTACAGAAATATAACAAAATATCAAATTTAAACTTTTTAAAAAAATAAAAAAATGGTCAAATCAATTTGACCGATTTTGATCATTTTTGGTCAATTTGACCAATTTTGGACTGATTTTGACTACTCAAATTAAAAATATAGCTAAATAAGTTTAATCGGATCGGACCAACCTCCAATTCTCGATTGAATCGAACGATTCGATCTAATTTTTAAAACATTGGTTAGTACAATCTACCATGTACATCCTTTGAGGGTGTAGTACAATATGTAAAACTCGTACAACTCATCTCCTACCTTTGATCATACCTATAAATATCTTTTGTTATTCTACAATGAAAGGTACTTTGTTTGTTACGTCTTGACTATATCTCTTTATTTTTTACATTCTCTGAATGCATAAAACTAATTTGACCATCAGAGAGGACTCTTTGGCTCCCCTAACTACAGATTGGACCTCAATACCTTAAGCTCCTTTACGAGTTGGAGTTGATAGTACTATTCTTAATGTGGATTTTTGTCTAAATCATATTGGCACTGTATACAAATACCGACCTAAACAATGAGGATGCAAAATAAATCTTCAATTTGAGAGACTAATGTGATGGAAGTTGAAAGACAAGCAAATTGCTAGTAGGAAACACCTTATGGGAATAAGGCAAACCAATTGGCCCAAGCAGCGTATACGACCTCCCAAAGTTAATCGTCCCACCACCTTAATATTTTTGGAGACACAAAAAGCTCTGCGGGCTATCATAGATATACCTCTGCCTGAGTAAGAATACCAGCCCAATAAGCAGCCAACATTAACCCTAAAGCAAGCTCACCTCAATCATTCGTCAAGATTAGAAAACTATGTAGTCCCTTAGAGAATTGAGCAAAGGTGGAAGAGCCACTAAGGATGAGAGTTTAAGTGACGAAGAAAGCAGTAGTGAAACTTTTTCAAAGGTTTCTCTAGCACGTCGACAAGCATCTCCCCAAATAGCTCTTTTCTCCATTATGGTGACAGGTAATTTCCTAGGAGTGCACTCCTTCAGTGTAGCAGCAGACACCTCTCTCAAGAGTGCACTCATCCAGGGTGGCGGCAAATGCCTCTTCAAGGAGCACATTCCTCTATTAAACACTTTCCTCAAGATAGCGGTCCTCCAGTATAGTGGCAAATGCCTCCCTAAGAGCACCCTTATCTAGTAAGGAAATAGATATCTCCTTTAAGAGTGCACTCCTCCAGCAAGTGCCTCGCCCAAGAGTATCTTCCTCCAGTATGGCAATAGGCACCTCTCTCAACAACTTACTTCTCCACTAAGGTAATAAACGCCTCCCTCAAAAGTGCACTCCTTCAATACAATGTCATGCACCTTTCCCGAGAGAGCGCTCCAATATGGGGACAAGTATTCTTCTACGGGTACACTCCTCATGTGCAAAATTAATTGCATCTCCCTAAAATAATTATCTTGCAAGTGATGAAAAAGTTAAGCACCATGGTAGAAGACAGGCCTCCAAAGTAGTAAAAAACTAGTGCAGTACGCAGATGTATGTCAGCTTAGGTATTCGCAGAAATTAAGGTATCTCATTAGCTCCTAAAAGAATTGAACATAGATAATAAGGACCCTGTCAATTAGGAGAGTCGTCGTAGATGAAAGAGCTAGAATCCAAGCCTCTCTCTTGAAGTATCAAATGAGAATATTTCAATGGAATATGGGATCAGAGATAGATGAGACATATCTGAACATGCGAAACATAAAAAGTTGTCACTACCATAAGGATAAGATAGTGAAACTAAAAAGAGGAAACACCTAAAGGAGTTTGTAGATGAGGCTACTAGAGTCTCTCAAACAGATCTCTAGCAATAAGTATGATCAGGCAAAAAGAGTTGTCTGACTTGAAAGCTAACCTAAAGTCCATAGAATTGTAGTATTCAATGCCATTGCTAACACTATTAGAGATCTTAGGGGAGAAAAGTTGGTAAACACATAAGAGCTCTCACTGAGTAGCCAAAAAAGACCTCACTTAGTAAGAGCCTCTGACTGACAGAGGGTGTCAAATGGAGATAACAATAGAACTAAAGACAACAGATGAAGTAAGCACGGATCAACGCAACCTACCCGTTATACACTCTATTTAACAAATAAAGGGCAAAAAGCTTTGATAGTAGGAGAACAACCAAGATTTGTACAATGGTTAAAAAAAGTTGAGGAAAAACCTGAGGATAGCTCACAAGTGCTAACATCCCAACTTTGTTGAAAATCTTGGAGAAATAAACTAAGACAAAAAGGAAAAATCATAGGGCATCAAAATCATAACTACAAACTAGGCCTCGCCCTATAACTTAATCGGCCACACACTTCGACCTGTGGCGTCACATCACGCCTTGACTAGTAGCTTTAGTTTACATCTTGATGAGTAGCCTCTCCTCATGCATAAACTAGAGACTTCACCATACGTCTTGATCAGGAACCGCTCATCAATTGACTCCACACCTGACTGGCAGCCACAACCAAGAAAGTTCATAACGGATGTGAAAATCACTTGCGGGGGGGGGGGGGGGGGGAACATTGGCCAAATAGGCACTAAGACAAAGGCAATAGTTGGAAGCCATTTAGGTAAGGATTCATTTAGCCTATCATCTTCAATCAAGTAATAACATTAGTGTAAAGAGCATGCAAATACAACAACATAGCTGATAATCCCTTTATAGCCAATAGAAGATTAATGTAGATATCTTCCACTAAGAGTAGTGAAATTAACATAAAACCTGATGACTTTCCAAAAAGCACAATCAAGTGTATATTAAAGGAAAAGTAAGGAATACAACTGAGGGAATGCAACCTACCACACCTCTATCAAGCTAGAAAGTAGAGGGAGAGAACTAGGATCACTAGGCGAGCAATGTGAAACCTAAGACTAAAAAAATAAAGTTGACAAATATCGATTTGTAGTCACCCTGGAAGGTCAAAGAGAAGCCCACTGCACAAAATTGAAAAAAAAAGTTTAAAATATAATTTCTTTGACTGTTTCATTTTAGTCTCAATCATGTAAGTAACCATTTCTCTAATTAAAGTTACCTTAAATAAATTGATGTGATCTTAAGTAAATCACAAATTATCCTGAGCAAATCAATTAGTTAATTAAGCCCCAGATTCAAGTGCTCCGATAAGATATACCCTTTCAAAACTAAAACAAAGTACCTAAAAAGCTATAGATATCTCCTAAGAGGTCAAAATAGCTACTATTGACCCCAAAGATCATAAAAAACTTTCCTGAGGCACTTAGTGTTGGGTTCGCTATAATCGCAGGGGTATACGCAGCGGAAAATTAAAATTTTTATCAAACATAAATTTAACCCCTTTGATTCGAAAGCGATTTTAACGATCGCGCTTATTCAAGTGAATATATATATAAATATAAAATCGGATTATACCTTTCGTGCACTCCGGTTGTTGTAGGGAATGAAGCAATCAATTGCTTATCCTGGACTATCAGAACTCGCAGGGATCCAAGTGTCTCCCCTCTATCAGGTCCACGATACGGAAAGCAACACCAATCAAAAGGATTCGCTAGTATCCTTTTAATTGTTTACTAATCTAGAACCGGAGTATATTTTCAAGAACAATAAAGATTGATTCTTTATGTTCTTGAAACAATAATATGAAGAAAATAACAAGAAACTGATTTTCCTTTTTTTTTTTTTTTCTTTTTTCTTGAAGAGTAAAAATAGAAGACTTTAAACAAAATATTTTTTTGCTCAAATTTTTGAATTGAATTATGTAATTTTCATCCCTCATATATATATATAGGGTTGAAAATTTTAATCCTTTTCCAACTCTTGGAAAGTTTTTCTATTTTGAACTACTTCAAAACCTTATCTTGGAGGATTCCAAATCTTTCAAGAACTCTTCTTTTTTTTCACTCTTCTATTGTATGTGGACTAATTTGAGACTACATTAATCATCAAAACTGTCTACATACATTGTTGATATTAATTTGAACTCTTCAAATAATATCAAGTTAGATATATATATCATATATATATACTATAATTATATTTATACATAAATTAAATCTTAATGGCCTATTTTATCCTATAAAATTGGTCACTTTATTTATTTATCTATAAATATATTAATTAAATAAATCATATTTATTTAATTTATTCTCTTCATACTTTAGTGGGCTTCTTAAGTGATCCACATTTATTTTGGGCTTGGACTCAAAAATCCCCAAATCAATTCAATTGATTCAATCCCAATTTAATCAATCCAATTGATTAATTTAATTTACTCCAATTGGGCTTCCTAATCAAATTAGGTCCAATTAAATAATCCAATTACTTAATTGAATAATTTAATTTAACTATTAAATTAAATAGAACCCTTAATTAATTAATTGATCAGTATTAATTAATTAATTTCCAACCATTGGATAAAATCTAAAATTAAAAATGTTACTTTTCATAAAGATGTGTGACCCTCTTAGGTTCACTACTAAGCTAGTAGTGGGTTTGCAACATTTACAGCTTATGAATAACAATTATTCCAATTAATTAATCCAATTAATTAATCCGCTTGGAATCAACTCCTTAATTTCAAGAACCTCACTATCCATGAAAACACCTAGCAAGTAATCATGGCAAACTAGTCTTAGGTGAAATAGCGAGTAAACCTATTTCAGTTGCGAGTACCATACACGTACGGTCCTTTCGACAGCTAATCTCCTGATTGAATCTAAGGCATGAATTATAAGTCGAAACCCTAAATGATTCAATTGCTGTGATCCCATTTCAAGTTCCAATGATTCTTGATGAATCATAATTCATTCTGCCTTGACCAAGGTCTTTGAATCACGAACTATGAAAACACAGGAGATTCCCTTGTTTAAAAAAAAATAAGTGTCGAATTCTATGTTGGCCACTGACAAACCTCCATGCACACCAGTGCAACACCCAACATACCCCCTTTGTGATTGTCAAGCAATCAGAAGATATATCAAAGTGCTGTAGGATGCACACAAGGCTACCATCGTGCCTCAAGTCTAAGGACTAGTCGTGTACTATCGCAACACAGAAATTCTTATTTCGACGGGCAAAGCCTCCAACTAAGAATTTCTTGCGGGCCATATTCGGTGTACTTGTTCCCTAACAAGCACCCACATATATGCACTTACGTCTCTACGCTAATGCCAATGGAATGTGACATCCTCGTCTCACGAGCATGCATTATATGTACGAGTCTTACTGAGCTATTTGATATCCCATCTCAAAAAACTCTCGACTCGGAACTTATTTAAAACCAAAGCCTTAGAGGCATGTTCCATGATCGCCATCATATGCGCGACCATGCCCCTTAGCTAAATTTGGTCTAAGAACTTTATCTAATGTGCAGAAATAAAAAATGCAAGACATAAGATAAAGAAAATGCCATTTTTATTAATATGATTCTCAATAAGATTGTCTTTATAAAAGCAAAAGAGTATAATATACCCAATCTAATTGGGGCGTTGGGCATCCTACTCTAACAATCTCCCACTTGCCCTAGCTCCAATTGCCCATGTATCTAAGGCCTATCTTCTCAAGATGTCCGTCGAATATCTTCTGTGCTAAGGGCTTAGTAAGTGGGTCTGCTACATTTTCTGCTGAGGCAACTCGATCCACAATGACGTCGCCTCTACCAATAATCTCTCTGATCAAGTGATATCGTCTCATTATGTGCTTGGATCTTTGATGAGATCTTGGCTCTTTTACTTGCGCAATAGCTCCATTATTATCACAGTAAATCATAACTGGATCAACAATGGATGGAATTACATCCAACCCTTGGATGAAATTTCTAATCCAAACAGCTTCTTTTGCTGCATCTGATGCAGCAATATATTCAGCTTCGGTGGTAGAGTCTGCAGTCGTCTCTTGCTTGGAACTCTTCCAACTGACCGCACCACCATTCAAGGTGAATATGTATCCGGACATGGACTTTGAGTCATCTATATCGGACTGAAAACTAGAGTCTGTATATCCCTCCAGTTTTAGTTCTCCATTGCCGTATATCAGAAAGATATCCTTAGTCCTTCTCAAGTACTTGAGGATCATCTTAACGGCTTTCCAGTGTTCTTCTCCTGGATTGGACTGATATCTGCTCGTGACACTCAGAGCATGTGCTATATCAGGCCTTGTACATAATATTGCATACATTATGCTCCCTATTGCAGAAGCATAAGGTATGCGAGCCATCTTTTCTCTCTCTTCAGGTGTCTTAGGAGACATAACTTTAGAGAGTGAAACCCCATGACTCATAGGCAGAAATCCTCTCTTGGATTCCTCCATGTTAAACCTTTTTAGCACTTTGTCTATGTACATGGACTGGGATAGTCCGATCATCCTTCTGGATCTATCTCTATAGATCTTTATCCCTAGGATAAAAGATGCATCTCCCAAGTCCTTCATGGAAAACTGATTAGATAACCAAGTCCTCGTTGACTGCAACATCCCTACATCATTCCCAATGAGTAGGATATCATCAACGTAGAGCACAACAAATGTAACTGCACTCCCACTAACCTTCTTATAGACACATGGTTCATCCGGGTTCTTATGAAAGTCAAACATTTTGATCGTTTCATCAAACCGGATGTTCCAACTCCTCGAAGCTTGTTTGAGTCCATAAATGGATCTCTGGAGCTTGCAAACCTTTTGCTCGCTCCCGCTGGATATGAAGCCTTCTGGCTGCTTCATGTAGATCTCTTCCTTAATGTTTCCATTAAGGAAAGCGGTCTTCACATCCATTTGCCATATCTCATAGTCATAATATGCAGATATGGCTAACAGTATCCGTATGGATTTAAGCATCGCTACTGGTGAAAAAGTTTCCTCATAATCAATTCCTTGCTTCTGAGTATAACCTTTTGCTACCAATCGTGCCTTATAGGTTGCTACCTCTCCATCTACTCCAAGCTTCCGCTTGTAGACCCATTTGCAGCCAATGGGAACAATTCCCTGTGGTGGGTCCACCAAAGTCCATACCTTGTTGGAGTACATAGAGTCCATTTCGGACTGCATAGCTTCTTGCCACTTCTTCGAGTCGATGTCAGACATCGCCTCTCCATAGCTTCTTGGATCATTATCCAAGGGGAGTCCCTCTTCTTTGTTCTCTAACAACAAGTTGTACCTCTTAGGTACCCTTGAGACCCTTTCGGATCTTCGAAGAGATTGTGCCTTAGAGGGTCCAGCATCAGCTGGTATACCATTTACTGCGTCAGTTGGGGTGTTCTGTGGTTCTTGAACCTCTTCAAGTTCTACGACATTGTCACTTCCATCTGAAAGAAATTCTTCTTCAAGGAAGGTAGCATTCCTCGAAACAAACACCCTTTGTTCCGTGGCATCATAGAAATAATATCCAATAGACTCCTTTGGATACCCCACAAACTTGCATAAGCTGGATCTCATATCCAACTTATCTCCCACTAGCTGCTTCACATAAGCAGCACACCCCCATACCCTAAGGTATTTATAGGAAGGTGTCTTTCCATACCACATCTCATATGGTATTTTAGGGACGGCTTTAGATGGCACCCTGTTTAATAGGTATGCCGCCGTTTCTAAGGCATAGCCCCAGAATGAAAGAGGTAATGAAGTGAAGCTCATCATAGATCTAACCATGTCCAACAAGGTTTGATTCCTGCGTTCCGCAACTCCATTAAGTTGGGGAGTAGCAGGAGGAGTCCACTGTGAGAGAATCCCATTCTCTTTTAGATAATCTAAAAATTCTGTGCTTAAGTATTCACCTCCTCGATCAGATCGAAGAGTTTTTATACTTAATCCAGTTTGTTTCTCTACTTCAGTTCTGAATTCTTTGAACTTTTCAAATACTTCAGACTTGTACCTTAAAAGATACACATAACCATACCTAGAGAAGTCATCGGTAAAGTTAAGAAGTAGTTATAGTTCCCACGGGCACTAACATTTAGTGGCCCACATACATCTGTATGGATCAAATCCAATAGATGCTTAGCTCGCTCCACTTGTCCAACAAATGGAGATTTGGTCATCTTTCCTTTGAGGCAGGATTCACAAGTTGGTAGTTCTTGCTCTCTCGTTAGATCAAGCAATTGTGCCAATTTGTTAATTCTCTTCTCAAAAATATGTCCTAATCTTGCGTGCCACAGGCTCATTGAACTGATGATTATCTAATTTTCTTTTATGTTGTTGAATTGTGAAAATGGGGTTATGGGGAGTAATAGTATATAAATAATTCGTCAAAGAACCAGAATATATAAAATCAGAACGTTTGAAAATGGAACAATTTCCATTCTCAATGGTAAATCTAAAACCTTCTCTATCCAAAACTGGAATAGAGATAATGTTCTTAATAATATTTGGAACAAAAAGACAATTATTTAAAACTATTACATAACCATTCTCTAAAGCCAGATTAACGGTCCCTATAGCTAATGCAGCAACTCTTGCTCCATTTCCCATCCTAAGAACCGTTTCTCCTCCATCCAGCTTCCTACTTCTTGCCATCATCTGCAAATCATTGCAAATATGTGAGCCACAACCGGTATCTAATACCAAGAAGTATTGTTAACCGACAAGTTAACTTCAACAAAATATATACTGAACTCTTCAGGCTTGCAAGATACTCCTTGCAATTCCTCTTCCAGTGCCCTGGTTTGCCGCAGTAATGGCACTTGTCATTGGCTTGAGAAGAAACCTTTTTGACACCGCCCTTAGCTTTCAGCTTGTTGGGTTTAGAGGAACCCTTTCCCTTCTTCTTTCCTTTCTTGGGCTTTTTAGCCTTTGATCCGGAAGAAGATCCAACAAGCAGAACCGGCTTGTCCTTTTTCATGGTGGACTCAGCCGTCTTTAACATGTTCACAAGCTCAGCGATACTAGTCTCCATGTTGTGCATGTTAAAGTTGACAACAAAGGTGTCAAATGATGGAGGCAGAGACTGCAGCAGAAGGTCCGTATAGAGTTCGTTCTCCATAACGACTCCAAGGGACGCCAGCCTTTCAATAAGGGCTATCATCTTCAATCCATGATCATGGACTGAAGAGCCCTCAGTCATACGACATCTGAAAAGCTCTTTTGAGATCTGATATCTCGTCTGCCGAGTTCTTTCACCATACAACTCTTGTAGGTGAATGAGGATCCCATAGGCAGTATCTTGATCCTCATTCTGCCTCTGCAGCTCATTTGACATCGATGCCAGCATGTAGCATCGAGCCTGCAGATTGTCATCAACATGACGTAAATAACCTGCATAATCCTCTGAAGTAATATCCTCCGGCGGTACCAAAGGAGGCGCAGTGTCGAGGACATATGCCCTCTTCTCTGACTGAAGAACTATTTTCAGGTTTCTTAACCAATCGACAAAATTAGGTCCAGTTAATTTGTTTTGTTCAATGATTGTTGCAAGTGGATTCTTTGCCATTTTAGTAGAATAATCTACAAAATATGCAAGAAGCAGAAAATGAGTAAACTATGGGAAAAACATATTCATTTAATATAAGGTCTTTAATACTAAATGTCTCCCACTATTTTCTTCGAATTCCATCACCCCTAATGGAATTTCGGGAAATCAAATTTCCTAGTGAGCTTGAGGTCCAATGAAAATATTTCACACCCCAATTTTATGAGCCCATGAAATATTTTTATCGGTAGTCAACTCTTTGACGATTGTATCACTATACAACCCTCAAGTTTGTTTTGCCTCACCTCTTCTCATATACCCCAATTTTATGAGCCCATATGGTACTAAGTGTCAAACAATACCCATCAAACTTTCGTGTAGATAGAGCATCAAGATGTCCCACGACTCATGGTCAACATAATGACGATTCCATCCCACGAGCATCTCTATGCTTGGTAGAGATCACAGCTTTCCAACACAAGACCACCCCATGACTCATGGTCAGTGATCAAGTGCGGTAGCGGTCGTCATGTCTCTATCTTTGATGGTAGGCATGGAACGATAGGTCCTACCTAACTTGTCCATTTTTGTTTGAAATCGAATTTTCAAAAAATTCTTTTACTTAATTTTAAAAATTAAGTGGGGTTTAATTTTATCCAAGACCTCATCATAATTTAAATTATGTTGGTTATTTAATGCATGACATCATAATATCATTCCACAAGCATAAAAGCATTAAATAAAATCCTAAGCATGCATCTAATACATACTTAAATAAATGGATGATCATGAACCAGTCCTATGCGGTCCATTTGAGCCAAAAATGGACCTAAAGTCAGTCTAAGGGTAATAAAATGAAATAGAACCTATTCTATTACATAATTGTATCCCATACAATCATGGGCCTTCCTTTTTTATTCTCCTTCGTCTTCCAAAGAAAAAAGAAAAACCTTACCTTCTATTCTACTCTCTTTACAGAAAATAAAATAACTTACATAAATGAAATAAGAGGCTCACATGCCCCATTTTAAAACCCAAAAATATTAAATAAAACCAATCACATTGGTCCAATGGCTCATGATCATCCCATACATGCTCATAATTAACATCATATGTAATTATCAAAATATGTAAATTTACCAAATTGTTAAACGCAATTTTTTTTTTTTAACTTGGTATAATTTTTAATTGCTTGAAAAAACAATTTTTCTTTGAAAAACAATTTTTCAGAAAAAATTAAAATTAACATTTAATTTTAATATTTCAGAAAAAAAAAAAAAAAAAAAAATCAGTTTCTTGTTATTTTCTTCATATTATTGTTTCAAGAACATAAAGAATCAATCTTATATTGTTCTTGAAAATATACTCCGGTTCTAGATTAGTAAACAATTAAAAGGATACTAGCGAATCCTTTTGATTGGTGTTGCTTTCCGTATCGTGGACCTGATAGAGGGGAGACACTTGGATCCCTGCGAGTTCTGATAGTCCAGGATAAGCAATTGATTGCTTCATTCCCTACAACAACCGGAGTGCACGAAAGGTATAATCCGATTTTATATTTATATATATATTCACTTGAATAAGCGCGATCGTTAAAATCGCTTTCGAATCAAAGGGGTTAAATTTATGTTTGATAAAAATTTTAATTTTCCGCTGCGTATACCCCTGCGATTATAGCGAACCCAACACTTAGCACAAGCTAGGCCCTAGAATTAATAAATGACTCCTGAGACGACCAATTATAGCTGAGCTCGGAGATCATAAGCACCTTTTTACTGAGGTATGTTATAAAGACTCAGTCCAGAGATCCCAAGAGAATGAATCATTAATGACAAACTAACAAGGAGAAAGTTGATATGGGACTAAGTATTTTGAGAAAAATATGAATAGAAACAAAAATATATGCATAAACTGACAACATGATATATACAAAGAGTTACTTTAATGACTTAATATAAAAATCTAAGATAGTCTAATTCATATGTCTAAGAAACAAATAAACAGAGATATGTCCCTCCAACAACAGAAACTTGAGAGCCATCATTATCATGAGCTGTAGGCAGATGCTCGTGCCCTATGCTATTATAGCTTTCTTGATGGCACAAGTACGCTCTCTCTTAATTAGCTCAACCTTAGCAACTCTTGAGATATCTCTCTAATTAGGTGTCATAAAATCAAGGAACATGAATCTTTTCTAAGAAACAACTCATCTCCCTAAGCTTGGAAAAGCACTCCTGGATAGTTTAGTTAGAGATTCCCTGTAAGTGGATCCTCATATCTCCTAATAGAAGGAAGTGATGAGCCATACCATCTCTTACCAATGGAGATGCCTCTCTCAATAGGAGAATATGATCTACTCCAGGAAGTAGCATCCTAAGAGCTTTTATGCTCATGAATCTTTTAAAGACTGAACTTTTTTCTGAAACCAAAAAGCAAAATAAGTAATCAAAAAAGTTACTTCAAAGAATATAAAAGAAGTATGATTAAAGAATAAAATGACTGTGATAAATATACCAACAAAAATAAGTAGTTTGTCTCACTAAGGTTAAATAATCATCGAGCAGTATGGTCATAGATGTGAGCAACTTTCTATATAATTGATCTTTGAAAAGCAATAGAATTCTTGTATTCCCTAGGCAAGAGACCTCCTATAATGAATGCTCCCAGCACTGATGCAACATTTCCAAAATTGTAGCAACCTCAAATAGAGATAAGTCATAAGATAAGGAAATATCATACGAGATTGGGGGCAATAATTGGGGATCTTTAAACCCCCTAGAGGGGAAGACAAATGTCTAAATGCCCTTTACCAACATTCTATCATAGAGGAAGATCTGTAATCCTTTGACCCCTTCCTCTTCCCAAAAAAAGTACGATTTTAATGAGAATAAGACAAATTGATTTTTTTTCGTAGAAGCTTCAAGTCTCCAAAGAAAATGTGTGGTCACAATTTCCTATATATGTTGTCCTGCAGTGATCCTTAACACTTGTCTACATAAAGGATTCAATCATCCAATCTCTAATTATAATTCAATATCCATGCGCACATTGGCTCCAGAATATTTATCTACATTACTAGAGCGAGAACTTTTAACACTTATGATAAGCTCATTGCTAAGTATTTCTAAAGAATAAAAAAAACACTCAATAAGTTACTGAACTATCTCAATTACCTCGCTCAAAAAATCAATAACCTTATCTAAGTCCCATTTGAATGGAAATAAAGCAAAACTAAGCAAACTAGGAGGTGGCTTGGGAGGCAAGCCAACACCAGTCGAGGAAACACCCCAACCAACAATAGTCAAGCTTGTCAAGCCTAAGGAAGGACTAGTCAAGGCATGACCACCTCAGCTAGCGCCAGCTGAGGCAATGCGCTGACTTGGGCTGGTTGGGGTATGATGGTGCCTCAACCAACATCAGCCAAGGAAAGCTCACCTTGGTCGACAATGGTTCGGTCAATCCAGCCTCGACCCAGCCAGTCGAGGTCCTGCCTTGATTGAGCCTTGTTGAGATAAACCCTCAACTAGGGACACCTCGACCTAACTCCTCCCTAAGGATTAGGGTCGACACTCTCCTCTATGTCTGATGAGATCCAAGAATTTTTTCCTTACAATCCATGGAATTTTCTATCTCTCACTCTTAAAAAACTTCAAAGAAAATAGAAGAAGATAATATTTTCTTACGAGAAGAAAAGGCTCAAGTAGCAAAAAATACGATTGTAGAGAACGTAAATATTATCTCTTAAAGACATCTTATATAGAAGATGGGGCTCTTCCAAAATGAATGCAATATCCGCCTAAGACACCATCGTGTACTTACATATCAACCAATCACAAGAAGTCCTAATCAAAATAGGCACATACTAGAAGGAAGTTACTTGAAGAAAGAGTAATTATACTCCTCATTGCATTTGTGAAAACACAAATATACTAAGAATGGGCAATAAATGGACCCAAATTACCGCTAAGGGCAAAGACGTTATTACCTCTCAAATTATTAAAAATAATTAATATATGCTAATCGAAAAGATAAAATAAACCACTTACCACAATGCCTCAGCTAGGCTTGGGAGACATGAGCACTACGAAGTACAGTCCACCGTACAATAACTTCAACACTCCTCTTATCTTTAATGTCAACTATAAATACCCCATTAATTCTATGGTAAAATGTATATTGTTTATTATTATCTCGAATCTAGCTCTTTGTTTTTTTACATATTTTGACGTCATAAGACTAATTTGATCATTGGGGAGATTTAGTTCAGGGACTCCTCATCTAACAATTTATTTATATTGCAGGTGTGACCCAAATATCTCAAACTCCTCTTGTGATTTTAAATTCTTAGTCTTTGTTCACATCACTGTTTAACTTTCAAACAAGGCTTAAGTTTTTTTCCCTTTTTTTTCCCCAAAAACCAAGCTTGAAATAGGAATTAAAACTTTTAAGGTCTTTGGTCAAAATTGAGTATAATTCGCTAAGTACAATTAGGAATCTGAAATTGTGCGGATTACACAACTCAACTAAAAACTAAAAAGGCCGAGTACATTTTGTTAAATTTAGAACTGTGTATAAAGAAAGAGAGTAAATTTTCGATTATTCCTAACATACATGTACTCTTAATTAGTATGACTACCTTTGATATTCTTATCAATACAATTGAAAAATAATTTCATTTTATGCACACTTTTGGAACGTAATAAAAATATATATAGTTTTAATTTTAATCATATGACACTCGCATTACACGCATTTCTCATAACTTTTTTTTGGCTAATACTCCAATTTGATGACAATTTTTAATTTTTATTTTTTACTTGAAACTTACACTCTGTCTTTCATTTTCATTTTGTGTAAATATTTTGTGTAAATATTTTGTAAATTTGTTTTGAGAAGATTTATTTGGGTAATATGTAAACTGAAAATGTATCTATGAATGGGTAGAAAAACTTGACTAGTTAAGTTAACGAGTTGATTAATATTTCATTTTAAAAAAACATTTTTAGTTACTTATTTTCAGCGTGAAATAAAAAATGTTCTATGAAAATATATTGTAGGTTTTAAAAATAGAATTGTTTTCTGAAAAGATTTTCACAAAACAATTTTGTAAGACAAGCAAAACAAACATATTTTTAAATTGAAAATGCCAAAATGTAATATGGGAAAATGAAACCAAACACAGCCTAACTTTTATGGCACCATTAATTTATATGTTGTCGGATGAATGTTGTATCAAGTGGAAACTATAAATTCAACGAATTTGTCTAAATATTACTAGTTTTTTTATTTAATATGTTGCCTCTATATTGCCGAAGAGTATTTTAACTGAAATTGAAAAGATAATCATCCAAGATGAGCTGTCGGATTTACCTATTTGGAAAGGTACTTCACATGGTGATTTCTCCATGAAATCAGTTTGGAAAGAGCTCCGACAGAAGAGAGGGAAATTGTTAATTGGCAAAGAATTTTGGAATCCAGCATGCACGCCTACTATGTCCATATTCTTATGGAGATCTCTTTATAATAGACTTCCATTGGATTGCAAAATGCAGGTTCGGGGATTTGAATTAGCATCTGTTTGTCCTAATTGTAAGTCAGATATTGAATCTACTTCTCATCTTTTCATTCGATGTCAGATTACTTCCCAGGTTTGATATTTTTTTTGCTGCACAATTTCACTTGATACACCCTGATACGGATGAGCTAGTTCACCTACTTCAATTTTGGTTTACTTCAAGGAATTTAGGACGAAATTGCATGTGAGAAAGCTTATTCCATTACTAATACCTTGGTACATTTGGTGCGTTATGAACAATATTAAATTTAGAGAGAAGAGAGCATCACCACGGCTGATTATAGATGAAATCTTCCAACACATTCATAGAGCCCAATCTCAAAATTTGCTTGGAACAACATTCTGGAAGGGTGAATCTGAAATTGCAGCACCATGGGGATTTGAAGGACGTAGATGCATTACCAAGCAAGTGAGAAAGGTTATATGGAGGAGGCCTCAATTAGGATGGCTAAAGCTGAATTGTGACGGCGCTTCCAAGGGGAATCCAGGCGTGGCGGGTGCTGGTGGAATTGTTAGGGATCATGATGGCTTTCCCTTGTTTGCTTATTTTAAATATCCAAGGGTAGCTACTAATGTGTATGTCGAACTCTTTGCCTTGGTAGAAGGTACATCTTTGTGTTTTGTTAAAGGAGTTAGCCAACTTTGGATTGAAGTAGATGCAGTGGTGATCTTCAACCTCCTTCAAGGGAATAACTGTGGCAATTGGAAGTTGCAACATTTGATTACAAGTTGTTAGGAACCAATGTAAGAGATGTCGCCTCTCATGATTCTTAAAGCCCCGAATCTGTAAAGAGATCAATCGCTACAGTAAGACAGGCTTGATTGGTGTTATCAAATGTGCAAGAGTGGAAAGTGCAGTGCACCTGCATTCGAGTTTAATCAAACCTCAGGGCCTGTAGATGCATTGTACATCATTTGGTCACACTCTGCACAAAAAAGTACGCAGATATAGTTCCAAACCCAACAATCACAAAGTTATCCACTTGTGATTTCATCTTGCTTGATATTGGATTCTTCAATATATTGCTAAGTGGACTAGTTACATATGCTATTGATCAGCAAGTGGCAGAGCTAATAAGGGCTGTATATGAGAGCATATAAAAGAATTGTGTTAAGAAATTTATGGACAGTACATAGGGAAGAATGAGGATATGAATTAAAGTCGGCCATAGTTGGCTGCAGTGCCTTAGGGACAGTGACGGTGCATCTCCTGGGAGAAATGGGTTAGGTCGATTCTCTTGACAAATGGAGCAAATGAGGATTACGAGTCCATATTAAAAGGCAGTTTTTTTGCAGTTTGGCTGTTCGTAAGAACCTTGAACTCTTTACGTATGTGACTGAGCTAAGCATCGACTAGAACTGAAAGACAGCTAAATTGGTTCTCCAGAAAAAAGTGAGCTGGGCAATATGGTAGCTGCTGATCTTGATCTTGTGGATCAACAAGGTTCTCTGTCATTGTCCTCAATATTTGCAACACAGCCACCTACAGCAACACCAGTTGTGCTAAAGTAAAAATGTTACCTGGTGGACTTGCTAAGCTCAAAGTCTAGTTGGATTGAAGAATTTAGAAATTATTTGAATCTATGAACCTATGTGCTGTGCCCACTGTGGTCCATTGGACTTGTAGACACAAGAGAATAGCAGCTAGAAAACCAAACTTGGAGCTTATAAATCACTCTCAGAAGATAAAAGGCAGAATGAGATAAAATAGAAAACATAACATCAAGCAAGTTGGTAAACACCAATATAACGCGTAAAGCTTTATCAAGTGCAGGAGGAAAAAATATTCGAGTTCCAGAACAAAATGATGAAGATAATGGACATATAGACCACATTTCACAAAAAGAAAATAGCCAGCAGATATTTTGTCATAATACTCATGGTCATCTCTCTTTGTTTTTCAGCTTTATACTACTTTAATCTGCAGTATGATTACTTTGATCATAGAAATGCAGCCATGACTGTTCCAGAAACAAAAAGCAACTCGCCCTTTCTCGTCATGTCATCTGCTGAAGGAGACAGCATCCATCAAAATGGGACCTCATTAGAAATCATTTTGTTTGCTTGATAGTTGCAATTCTGTAAACATATGGATTATGGGTAAACAACAGTAAAGAGAAATATTCATCTTAGGATGGATAATAACAAGAATCAGATGAAAACATGTAAGGCATTGAGCAAAAGTTAGTAACTTTACCTTTCTCTAATATGACAAACACCCGCAAGAATTTCTGTCACATGGTGCACCTTTGAATATTCTGGCTTTTCCTTGTTTTCCAAAAGTAAGTTTGAATACCTTAAAAATGTTTCAAGTTCTTCTTCAATTTTGTTGAGCTGTTGATCTAGGTGTTTCATGAAGTCCTCATACGTGGAGACTTCCCTCAGACTCTGGACACTGTCAGCACCAGTCAACCTTTTTTTACTGAAAGACTCCTCGCTATTCCACTCATTGTCAGCATGGGTGTCCCTTTTACTCTCGGAAAAAACTTGCAATTCCTGATCCTCTCCAAATTCCAGGTTATTCAGATCCACATGCTGGTTATCATCTGTATTATATGGATTTTCCTCTGTCGGAGATACAATTCGAATGGGACTAGGGGCTTCTGTATCACTAACTTCAACATCCAATGCCATATTCCCAATTAGTAGACTTTCTTTCATGGAAATTGCCTGAAACCAAATGGGATCTTCAGACCAAGCTTCAGATACAAAAACTCATAAAAGATATAGATAAAGCGATCCCTCTATCTCAGCCCAGAACCAAAAAAAAAAAAAAAAGTGAGAGAGAGAGAGAGGACGAAAAGAGAATAAGCACACCAATATGCATCTCAAGTGAAAACAAAGATCCGAAAAAAATTATAGCATCATTATCCATTGCAACTACTTGAAGTTATCTTGCAACATTTGAAATTACAGCAAACCTTCTTTTAACTGAAATTGCATAAGGCAGGAAAAGCTTTGGCCAATTAATTACTAGAGGTACCATTAGCTAAGAGCTTCCAAATCATCCTTATACAAAATAATATAATTTCTGTTCTCTAAATGTCAAGTATATTTTCATCTTTTATGGTCTCCATAACGAAAAACATAAATCTAATATATAAACTTTACACGCAAACTTTCAGTCAACTATATTGGTCCTTGTACAACAAAAGAATAGCCATATCCATCACATGACCATGCAAGTTCTGCAGACAATTTATATACTATTCACCAAAAGTGATGGAGAACTTGGGCTATTTTAGGTTTCATTTTCAAATCTCATTTTCTTTCCCGAATAATAAAACCAAACATACTATCATTCCCAATACATTTCCCTCCAAAACAAATTTTTCTTCCTCCAAAATATTTCAAAACATACTAATCATTAAACTTCAAAACACATTCCCAAAATAAAACCAAACATACTACATACTATTCAATGCATTTCCCCAAAACATATCCAAACATTAATTTATTGATCTTGACACCAAAAAACAAGAGAAGCTTCAAAATAACCCACTTTGCTTTATAGTGGCATATTACAAGATCTTAAAGCAGAGAAAAATAGAAAAATAAATATTTTGGCATACACACCATAATATAAAATCCTGGCTACCTCAATAACATCCAACCCTAACTACACTGGCACAAAGAATCAATGAAAGCTATGTTTCTTGGAATTGGGTACTGGCACTGAGGGCAGGAACATCATACCTCTAAAACTTATATATGGCCCAGCAAAAACATTCATTTCTTTTCAATTCTATTTTTTTTTTATTTTTTAGGTAAAATGATTTCTAGTAATCCAAAGGAATAAAAAATTGCATGTCCAATCGGTTTCTAATTTTTAACCACTGCCAGATGTCAAACAAAATGTCCCCTACACTTTTTCAAGTATAAAGTTTCGGACACAGGTAGTTCCTCCACTAGCAGAGTCAGAATTGCACAGATGAATTGTAGCTATACCTCATTCAGTTTCGCAGAAAGCTCATCAAACAATTCAATACGACTCTTCAACTTCTCCATGGCTTGCATTACCTTCTTCTTTTGAAATAGCAACTCTCTAGCATCATTTTCGTTTCCAGTTTGAACACTTACTGCAGCTTGCCGTCTAAGCTTCTCAACTGCTTCAGACAATCGTATGAGTCTCAACCTTGCATTATTGGCTGGAAATAGAAGCATCAGTCAGTGTTATCCAGAGGGAATATAACTCCTTAGCTATTCATACCAGGAAAAGAATGTCAATATGTAAGTCCTTTACAACCCAAATAATTGGATGCAATTAAAAAGTTGTTTTCTAGCCTACGCATCTGCGTTTGCACTAGAACAGGCATATGCATCTTCACCTGAACTCACAGCTTAAAGCTTGGCTAGCAAAGCAACAATACTGCCTTCCATCTTTATTAGTCAGAAAATAACTCATTTCATTGCTAAAGAAGGGTGGAACAAGAATTGATGTTTTTTGGAGATTATATCTCACCAAGCACAAAAGAAAGTGCTATGACGAAATGAACTAACTCAAAAGTTGATGAAACATCCAAAGAATCAGTATCTGTAGGCATATTCATTTTAGCCTTGAAGTTTTTTCATTGAGGCAATCACGGGCACGGGGCACCGATGAAACTGACCCTGCAATCTCCTTTTCAGTAACCTTATGAAGGATAGCTAAAAGTCTAGTAATTCGTCTGTACTCCATTACAATTCAATCCAACTGAAGCTTCCATCGCAAATAACAGAAGAATTCCTGGTTTGCATAAGGATGCAGCACTAGGCAGCTAACGCAAAACCAGAAAAAGAATCACCAGCCAGCTCCTGCCAAAACAGAAACACCTAAGCAATTGCAACTAACAAGTAATACTCTTGTGGATCTGCTCAAGGAGATAGCAACAAAAAGAATCCCAGCACACATGTTTGGAGCCCAATCTCAAGCTAATAGCTTTAATCCATAACGTCTTTTAGGACCACCAATACATTCTTCCTCTTTCAGTTTCTGATGTCAAACCATTTCCCTCACGAATTACCTTCAATAATCTCCCTTCCACAGGTGAGCACCCACATCACCTACTACTCACTCAAGTAAAACTTCAACTCTAAACAAAGCATGCCTGGTCAGCGCTTTCACACTTCTAGAAGAAGTATCTTGATTGGCAGCTCAACTGCTCTTGAAAGATCAAATGTGTATTTTACATTTTTATATGTCCCCACAACTCTTCAATTCGTCTACAAATCACAAGACAGCTCCATCAAGTTTTAAGCCATGCTTTCAAACCCTACATGCCAGTACCACCCTTAGTCATGATCTATCAATACGTTTCCACATACTCTCAGAAGGCTGCATGCCAATGCTATTGCTTGAGAGCCACTGCACCCTGTACCTACTCACTTCCAGAGACTGGAATCCACTATATTTTGACCGACGCTTCCTTTTACGCCAGTGGTAGGCCCAACAGAAATAACATAGAAATTGGGATCTAAGTTTGCCCTAGATAAGAACAATTTGACAAAAATGGTACAAACCAAACCCAAAAAATTGAAAAAACAAAGTCACATAAGATTTATATGATTCAGCAAAAGCCAGTACACGGCCACCGGAAGATTCCCTTCTTTTACTATTTAAAAAAAAAAAAACAAAGCATGTACAACTAAAAATCCCAAAGCCTTTGGTACATCCTCTGTCATCACTAAAGAACTCACTCCAAGCATTTATGCTCAAAATCCTTGGATATAAACCTAGACACATCTAAGATACTCTCTAAGCCATATAAACTATTCATTCTCTATGTTGAACCAATCCACCAACACAAGCTAAAAGAATTGGACACCAAGTGACTTTTCCACCATGCAACTTACCACCAACTCATATCACTTGGTGTGGAAACAAACAACTATAGGGTTCTTCATTAGTACTGGCATCCACTTTCTGTCATAGAGCAAAAATGGAAATCTTTCCTTGGACAAAAGCTTGGTTTCGTAGGACCATGTGAACCTACAGTGCACTCATGTACTTTCCTACTGATATTCTATTTATTTTAATAAAATTGCTATTATCTAGATTGGAAGTGTATCTCAATACTTACATTCACTCCGTTGGGCCAAAAGAATTGTTTTGTTTCTCCTTACAGTGTAACTATAGTTCATAATTAACACCTCCATGCTCATAAACAAGAGAACTACAATTACACAGACCCATTAGGCATTCCTCAAATATAAGTGTTAGTGGTAATTATATGCAGTATGCAATCCACAAAACACAGAAACACATTCATCGCTCTTAACAAAGATAAGGCACTTTATCAACCTACTGAATAATTAACACATTCATCAAAAATTTACAAAATCCATATGCTACGATGCCAATTTCTTACTCAACTATCCAACCAAAGTTTGAGAAACGAACCAAAAACCCAAAAAAAAAAAAAGGGGGGGAAAAAACAGTTTCTTGAGATGATCATAAATTAAGCAAGAAAACGACCTTTGGCTCTCGTGTTGTCCGCCTCCTTGTGAAGATTATCAAGTTGTTGGCGAAGCTGCTCGGCAGTAGCAGATGGAGAAGCCAAGCACACTGTCTTCATGCGCGAACAAGGCCGCCATTGAACTAACACTGCGCCACAATTCAGTATCATCTGTCTCGCTCTCTGTTTCAAGTCTCAACTATAACAATTATATATGGGTAAATGAACTTCACCACTTAAATTTAATATTTTAGCAATTTATTCTTTAAAATCATTACAAAAATAGCTTGGCTTCTTTGTATTTATCATAGTACTTTATCTACTAATAATATTTTTAAATTAATTTTTTATCCAAACATTCTTCATTCTTGCCATCACATGTTTTCCTATTTGTCATCGCAAAAAAATTTGTAATAATTTTTTACTATTATTTAAAAATACAGAATAAATGATAGTATTTTACCATAAATAAAAGCAATGGCTGTATCAAAAATATATTGCTACAAATACTATTTCACAGAATCAGCTTCCTAAAATAGGACGTATAAAATACAGGACATTTGTATTGGGCCAAAAGCATTTTAACTATAAATTGCTACATATTCTATTGGGCCAAAGTTTTCAAAATTTACATTGGGCCAAAAAATTTCTATTAGAGTTATAACTTTCCGTCTATTAAAATGGAGGCCCATCTACAGCCCATTGTGTCGTCATTCTATTTCCCAAATGAAAGCTTAAATACACCAGCAAAAGAAAAACCTATGGAGCTAAATGACTGAACTGCCCTTCATCTTTAGTCTATAAGGCGTAAGCTAGGTCACATTGCAAAGTGAGACAAGCTTATATACATTTTCATTCAATTCTTTTATTTCGATCATATTACTTTAGATCGAGGTTATTAAAATTTGATTTTCACAAAGTTTTATATGTGAGTTGAAAAAAGTATCATTATTGTGTATTTTTATACTATTATTCTTAAAAGTAATCGTCAGTGATATGACATCATTATATTAATTAACATCATATTTAAAAAAAATCGATCAAAAAGAAAATTAAAAAAAAAAAAGCATTTAAACTAACTCATTTGGATATTCCCTTTGTTCTACACATTGTCACAGACATTATCGCAAATGAAAAAAATAAAAAAGTGGTAAACTTGAAAGGAAAAAACAAGGGTAGATGCAATGAACTAATTTGTGGGTTGGCCCCATTTGTTGCCTTTAATTTCAAATCAATCAATTAGTTTAGGTTGAAATTGAATTCCTGAGAGTGGGCCTTGCCTATCTTCAATCCCTACTGCTTCTTGACATGGACTTAGGTGCGGGTTTTTGGCCCACTTTTGAAGTGGACTTCTTAGAAGACCTCGGCCTATGATTAGATCTTCATCTAATCATTTTTCCTTTTTCCTTTTTTTTTTTTTTTCTCTTTTTGGTCTATGATTTAATCAATAGGTTAATCATTTCAGTCAGTCCCACGAAAAAATATCTTATATGACTAGTCATGATAACCACTCCAGGAATAGACCCACCAATCCTGGCCAATTTAATTTGGGATCAATCACAGGATAAATAGATTTTTATTTTATTTTATTTTTTTGCTATATGAGTTGCATTTTCTTTTTCAATATTTCAAATTTGTTGTTTATATTTTCTTATAGTCCCAAATAGAGATTTTATTTTTTAAAATATTTTTTAGAATTTTTTTTTATTTAAAAGTATGATGTGATACTATTAACTCTCAACTACTATTTTTAAAGATAATAATTTATAAATTTAATTTTTTTAAACTTTTTGTACCCTTTATTTAAAGTTCTAGGACGAGTTAAATGGAATAAATAATTTTGGGACACATTTGAACTAAATCTTTTTCCAAAATTTTGATAACTAGGGGCACATCATTTTCAGGAGAAAAAGCTGCAATATTGACAAAGTGATCATTTCACCAATAATTAACCAACTTAATACTCCAACCATAACATCTTAAGAAATATTTAATATTATGAGTTGCATTTCAAATTAGGCTTAAGCGAAGATCTAGTTTAACAAATAAAATTAGAGGGAAATCATATTATTGTCCTCATTTTATTTGTTTCTAACATTATTAATCCTATTGATGGAACTTGTAATATTTGTAAATTAGGTTGTCTAATGGGCCAAGAGTAGAAAAGGCCTTGTCATGGAGTACACTCCACGACGAACGACAGTATGATCCCATTTGAGCACTTACAATTTTTTATTTAATTTATTTGGCATCTACGCAGACTTGATAATTGAAGAATTTTTATTTAATATTTTGAATATCTCTAATGATTTATTTTTGTTACATATGAAAATTACTATTCAATTCAATACTTTAGAGGAATTGAATATCATATCTTCAACGATCAGATCACACATTAACTTAATTAAAAATGAATTCAAGAAATAATATGGATTCTCCAATGAACTAAAGTAAGAATATGATATGAAATGAAAGTAACATTCAATATTATTAACTACCATACTTTAGGCATTCATTCTATCAAGACCTCTCTGCAAGCTGTGAATTAGTAGATAGTTTGATAAAGATTAATATATGGCTTATAAATAAATAAATAAAATATTCACCATCCACAATTTGATTAAATATTTTCTGATTAAATCTTGATATCTTAATATACTAAGTGTTATAATTAATCGTCCTTCTCAAAAAAAGAAAAAAAAAACATATTAAAATTTGACTCGTCATGTATTTGTATCAAGCTTGTAATATGGACTATTCAAACTGTTTATTACTTATAAGGCATTTGACAAAGTTTATTTAAAATATCTTCTAACTCTATTTCTCGTAAAATATTTTGAAGCTCATAAGATGCTAAATTTTGGAAATAAACTCTTAAAATTTTTGAAAAAAATATGAAATGCAAATTTTGTAATTTTATAATCAAATTAAAAGGATTTATTAGTATCTCAAAAATAAATTGGGAACTCCTTACTGGTTTTTAGAGGAGCTTATAAGATTCATATGAAATTTTTGTATCCTAAATTTTTTATCAAATATTTTTAATATCATATAAAATATTTTAATAAACTTATAAATTGAGTCAAACAAACTCTTTAAGTATTCAAAGATTGGTAAATGCCAAATGCTCCAATGGCATGCTTTTTGATGATATAGAAACTTGTAAAGCGATACAATTGTCATCTCTTGTGATAAGAATCCAATAAAATAATTCTAGATAAAGACTTTTATTAGGTTTCTTGCATTAATTATGGCTTTTGCCAATAAAAAAAAAAAAAAGAAACTTAATTTTAAGGTTAGTTACATGGTTAGGCAGTCTAAAAAAGTACCTATACGCATAGAAAATACGTGGTTAACAAAAAGATATGTAACCTATAGCCACATAAATGTCATTTGATATTCAATTATTTACATATAAAGAACATATCTATACAAATATCTAATAACCACAATGTACATTGAAAATAACATAATATTTGCACCAAAAAAGAAAAAAATATCGGTCTTGCGAATACTATACTCAATACATATATATTAGATGGAACATCCACAGCTTAAATATTATATTTTTAACAAAATAGGATATTTGGCTAAAATTCATATATTCGGTGCACTATACACTAAATGTAACATAAATATTTCAAGCTGGCATAATTAAATCTAGTATTGAATGCCTATATAAATAAATAATTAGGGGTTTGTTGTATATATAACATTAGAAATCTAGCTATTTTTACCTAGTATTCAATGCCTATATAAATAAATAATTAGGGGTTTGTTGTATATATAATATTAGAAATCTAGCTATTTTTATCTAGTATTCAATGTCTATACAAATAAATAATTAGGGGTTTGTTGTACATATAACATTAGAAAACTGGCTACTTTTTATTCCTTCTATTTTTTTATTTTTTTTAACTAGGAATTAAATATGGTCGACATTTTAAGTGAAAGTTAATTTCATATATGCCAGTAAATGGCCACATATTCCAAGTTCTGCATAATTAATGTTGTAACAATGATTAAGCCCTTGAAAGTATGGTTTTGTTTAATGAGTAGGGTAGGTAAGCTACTTAGATTCTATTAGATTTGAGAAGCTCTTTTACCTAACATGGAATGGTATTATCACTGCTTCTAGTGTGTTTGGACACGCTAAGTATACATCAATCCTTGTCTAATTAACTATCCAAGAACTTCATTATAGTCGTTGAAGGCACATTAATTAAATTCAGGGACTAATTATGCTAATAACTCTTGAACTCTAATAATGTTCTCTTTGTTCTTTTCTTGAGCAATTTTTAAGTTGCAATTAGTGTGTAATCATCTGTATCATTTTTAAGTTCCAATTTATTTAAAAAAATATTTTATACATTATTTATTTATAATGTGAAATAAAAAGATAAAATATTTATTTGTAGAAGATCCGAGTACTATGGTGATCTTCTTCATATGAGTACATAACCATTAAGCTTTGAGTTTTCTTAGGATGAATTACAAGAATTATTTTGGAACTTTGAGCTATTTAGAAAAAAAATTATCTAATTTTATAAATTAGAATTACCCCCTACATATTTGTTTCTATTTTACGAATTGCACCTATTTATGGGGTATTTATAAAATAAAAACAAACATCAATAAAATATTTGTAATACCTCTCAAGGGTATACGTAATTTCGAAAAATCATTTTATTTTTTTATAATTAGATTAAACCTCAAGATAATTTTTATAATTTACTCATTTTCTTATATATAATCCGACTTTTCTGAATGAATCACTACATGTTATGATGTATTTGATTTAAATCATCCTTAACTACAATTTACATGGATAAAATCTGAAACCAGCAAATAACAAATAAATAACTACCAAAAAAGAAAGAAAGAAAACCTGGATTAGAAATTATATCAGCCAAAATCTTGAAGTACTAACAAGTGAACTATGATCATATGACCCTCAAATCTAACAAGAAAATTTGACTAAGGAACATCAAGTGGACCAAATCTAGTTCATTATCTATTTTCGACTGACTCTAGTTAATGTCCTGCCTGTGAATGGATCGATACCAACAGTGCATAAACATTCTTGGTGTTCATTCAACCTAATACATAGAACCCTACCCATTCAATTATCAGTTGACTGAGACCACTCCTTTAAAAGATCAATTGCCAACATGTGGATGCTTAGAAATTTATTCTAAGGTTCATGTCCACACAAACAAAGGTAATAAAGTCAACAATTTCACGTTCCTGGTACATTTTCCAGGGTTGTTTCAATTGCAAAGAGAGGACAAAATCATTGGAAGCTTGTAATGATTCCATCCAATAATGCATAACTAACTAGTAGCTCCCTCAAATCATAGACAAACATAGTAAAACACACACAACATAAAAGGTTCTTTGGAACTTCCATAGGAATTTTTTGTGTACCATTTTGAAGAAACATGTAGTAATCAATTGATAGAGTGTATGATTCAAATCGGTCTTGTTTTACGACTTAATTTGTATATGTGAATTCATTTCTAATCAATAATGTTATTAAAAATGTTGATACCTTGTTCTAATTATTCCTCTAATTGCGTTGTTGGCTAAAGTGAAATTTTATAACATATTATGGCATCCCATTAGTAAGTTGGTTTGGGCTGACTTATCAAATTCTAATATTATTGATCGACTTTGGGTAATATGTAGAAAATTTTCTCATTATTATAGTGAATCTTACCCCCAAATAAAAAAAAAGAGTTTATATCGAATAAAGTATAAATTTTGATTTTTTTTTTTAGAAGAACTTTGGCTCAAAAAAAAATTCCCACATTATTGAAGGACTCTTTTTTAGATGTTGTCGTTTATATATGTTATCAATCCAGGTCTCACTAGTGTTTTCCAATACTTACACTTTTCAAGACCTTAACCTACAAAAGAATTTGTCAAATGTCAAAATGACTTACTCAATTAATGGACCTCCTTTGAAGTGAGAGTTTGCATATGGAATTGATCAAGTTCAATTGCTAATCATTATTACACTAAAAGTGATAAGAGAAAGCAATAATAGTGTAGAATGTAATGTATACAAATTATGTTTCTCTTTTTTATGATTTAACATAAATGTTAGGAGTACTTGTAATATCTCTCATAAATTAGACCTAAACTAAGTTGTGAAAACATATAACAATGCGGGTATTTATAATGTGTAATATAATATGAAACATTAAATTAAAATTTAAAAAACAACGTAAATGGAGATTTTTGGGCCAATTAAAGGAAGATAAAAGGAAGGGAAAACCAATGAAATCCATTGGTAAATAGTAGTGATGACCTTTTCTTGACAACGAAAGGTCCATCAAATTATGACAATTACTCATTTGAACACAAGAATACATCTTCATATAATTTGCACAAAGTGCACGAACCCATCTCTTCCAAGGACCTGGATATATCATAATCTCATTAGATTTCTCATTGACTAATCTTTTTCTTTTTTTGCTTTTGTTTTTATGAGTCTCTCATTGACCAATCATGAAGTAATCTTTTTTTTAGATGTGAGTTCCTCATTGACTAATCATTATCTAATCGTGACAACCTTTAAATATGCCAATATAAACAGATATAGTATGTTTCATAGAAGACCTAAAATTTAAAAGATCAAGCAAAGAGAAAATCAGCATATTATCTGAATCTTTGCTTTCTTTGGTGGGCAATACATAGACATATATATATTGCCTGAACTGCTCCAATAATTGTGTCATCAACATCATACAAAACCAATATTCAACTACAATTGCAAATATTTTGTAAAGGACAATATGTTTAATCTTCCAGTTTGTGAATGAAACACTTAATTGCAAATATCTAAATTCCAATATCTGCATAGAACTAATTCTCCAAGCTCAAACCTAACTAATAATTTATGATACTATAAAATGAATAATTTATAAGAAAAAATTAACCCGAATGAAATCATCAACATCCAATCCACCCCTCGATCTCCTGATTAAAGACTTCAATTCTTAAACTGGAAATACCAGACTTGGTGTTTCATACTACAATAGAATAAAGGATACGGACTGAAGTTATGTATATTTCTTGAAATCTCATATAAAATACAAAATTAGAATAAAAGAACCGAACTGAATATATATATATATATAGGGCATGCATCCCCATTTCTTGAAATCTAGAAAAATAATACATTTTGTAAGTCAGAAGAAAATTGCATTGAATGCTCATATTTAACCTCAAATCCACCAATAAAACTAGTCAAAGATTAGATACAATTACAAAATCAAGAAATATACAGGTACCCTGAAAGAGAAAGAGAAGGACTTAAAGCTGTTTTTCATCAATCATGGCCGCGGTTTGTGGAGGAAAGAAGAAACCATGCCAGGCATTAATAAGCCGTATTGATCAGGAAGTTGAGGCTGCTCCTGCTGGTGGTAGGGATTAATTAGATGTGTGTAATAGGTGGAAGTTGGGTGGTTTTGGTGAGTAGTTGAAGGAAAAAACAGGTCTTGAGAGGAGTGGGGAAATGCTGGTGGCGGCGAGAATAGAGAGGGCGCCAACATTGCGGCGGCGGTGCCTCGGATGGCAGCCGGGCTGTGGTGGTTGTGTTGGCCCTCATAGGTGGTGATCACCACCGACGGGTCTTGGAATGATCTCTCAATGCGTTTCTTGACGCTGCACTTCTGGCTGGTGCATCTGTAATAACTCCTAAAATGACAGAATATGTGATACTAATTAAGATCATTTTATGCAAGACATTTGAAAGAAAAAAAGATTTTAAATTAAAACAAAACAGGCTACATATTCTTGTTTTCCATGTAATAGAATTGATAACCTAGACAGGCAAAATTATTAAACTATAAGTTGAGATTAAATGATTGTCAATTTTCTAAAAATTACTTATCCTGTTTTGCAGGTAACTGAAGATATGAAGAGACCTTGGAAAAGGGCTGTTTTTGACTGCTTTTTGCCCATATTTTCTCCATTTATATCCATCTTCCAGATTATCTACCTCGCTTTTGGTCATGAAGGCAAACCGCGGTTCTCTTTGCTTTTTCTCTTCCTTCTTTTTTGCTTTGCTGGTGAAGGAAAACACACACACACACACAATCATAAGTTCAGGTCTGAAACATTAGATAGAATATCATACATCAGACATTTGATTTGCACAAAATTCCTGCAATCAGTGTTGCAAGACCAGAAATTCAGTGCTGGAGATACTAGGGTTTCTTTTCTTTTCCCATAATTTTTTTTTTTTTGGAAACAAATTAGTGTACAAGAGGTCTTTTAATTCAAATAAAGAACTGAAAAACCAGTATCATAAATTAGTATATCTCAAACTACAGGAAAGCAAGTGGAAAAATATGAATAAGATGTATGCATCCTGTTATTCTTTAGCTTTGAAAATAAGCTAATTAATCAACCAATGAAAATTCCAATTAGAATCAAAAAAGTCCACACCTTGACAGTAAATAATGCATATAACTATTAATTTTCCCAAATTTCAATAGTTCTACTACAGAAAAAACCATAAAAATAAAATAAAAAAATAAACCTACACATTCTTAGATTTCCCATCTCCTTCTTCACAAACTTTCGGCTGCAGATCTTTCTTGCTCTTGGAAGAATCCTCTTCAACTCCGGCCTCCTGTGAAGAAAACGATGCCGAAGAGTTCGGTGTCGGTGGATTTTCAGCAGCAGCACCACTACTCCCTGCGGCTGCCTCCCTAACAACTTCATTTGAGTGACTATTATTATAAATAGCAACTTCAGATGATGAACAAGACAAGTCAAAAGCAGTTGATAGAGTGTTGTACTCTACTGCCCCTTGCAAGCAGTTGGAGAAGCTCATGTGAGAAGGATGGTCAAATTCAGTAGGGTTTTGCAGAGGAGGCTGCTGGTGGTTGTACATGAAGGGGTTGTAATTATGATCTGTGATTATGGGAAATGCAAACCCTTCTGATAACATGGTGTGATCTTGGTGAAAGGAATAGTAGGGATGAGAATTCTTGTTTTCACTAGACATGGAGAGGATATATGAAGTTTCAAGAAATTGCTCAAAGATTGGGTTTAGGGGAACAGAAAAAATATTATTCTAGTAGAAGTTGGAGATAAAGACTTTTGTTTCATTGTGTGCTGGAGATAGCTTAGCTTGTGCTTTTTGGCATACTTTATGCTTTCTTTTTCTTCTTCCTTCATTTTTTTCTAGAGAGAGAGAGAGAGAGGAAAATATGAGGGAGAGAGAGAGAGATGAAGATAGTGATGTTGAATACTATGTGCTTTGTTTGTAGTATGAACGAGGAGGTTTTCTTGGTTTTTTTTTTATTTTTTTATTTTTTTATTTTTGGAGAGAGAGAAAGTTATCTTTTCAAGGTTATTTGAAAAATGAAAATTTGTGTGGATTTATTTTCATGAAAATAAACTTGTATTTTGTTGGAATTTAAAGAAAAACAAAACATATAAATCATTTTTCGTGATTTTTGCTTTTACTCGGAGCATAAAATGTTGTCAATTTATATATATATATATATATATATAAATAATCATAGAAGTTAAAAGAGGATGAATTTTGTCATATTAGGAGTTTGGTATAAATGAATTATTATATAGTCTCTCTCTCTATCTCGTAGTAGTTTCTACAATACGAAAAAAACACTCTTTACCATTTTAACCAACTTATTATATTATTTTTTAATAATTTTAACCTTATCAAATTAACTTTGAAATCTTAATATTTAGATGTTACTTTAATATTATTCAATTAGTTTTTTTTAACAAAATTGACTAAATTATTAATTATTAGATTAAGAAAATTAATTAAATTAACCAATCAATCATAGTAAAAAATTATTTTTTTAAATAAAGAGAGTATTAAAGAGCATTTTATATAGCATATCGATAGCAACAACGTACGAGATATGTTTCATCCTACCAATTATAAAATATATAGTTCTTATGTGTAATAAAAATGCAAGTTGCCTACTTAGCTAGTTTATTCAATTTAACAATTCGAAAAAAGCCATCCAAGTAGTGGTTTCCTTGCAAGAAAAAAAGAATATTTTGACTTTGGAAACTTAATTATGTAATTTGAAAAGAAAAAAAGAAAATTGCTCAATTATTTCCAAGATCACGTCTTCGCTTCACACGTGTTGACACCGGCCAATTTGGCACGTGCATGCGGGTGCGTAGATTTTCAAACTTGTTTACGTTACGTCCTGCTGATGGGTCTCCTAGTCATCTTGGAATTCTAGGAACATTGCTTTCTGCCGGGAGCTAGGTAGGTACCGTTGTGCCCTTGTCTCAGTTTTAAAATTTATAATAGTTTATTGTTTTTATTTCATTCTTTTTTTTTATTATGTTGTTGTAAGAAATTGAGATGAGAAAGTGTTATAAAGAAACAAATATCTTTATTTATGAATCGAGTGCGTTTAATGGATTTATCAAGAAAAAGATAATAATTTATTTTATTTAAAATTTAATTGATTTACTAATATTACTTACCTGACAATACATTATATGGTTGTTCGTAATATCCTATTTTATATCATAAAATCATTCTTTATTGTATGAAGAAAGGATAAATTTTGAATAAAGGCATTTATAAAAAAATATTATGACAAAAGCATTATGAATATTTTTTTATTGTTATTAATAATAATAATAATAATAATAATAAATTATATATTAAACTTGCAAAAATCATGTAGCGACGAGAAGAAAATAATTGTCACTTACACATTTCATTAGTCAAATTTTATTTATTTATTTATTTTGACAAAAATCACCGCGGAATATTGGGTTTTAAGACATTGACTCAACCTATAAATAAATTTTAATATTGCAGTAGTACACGTAATTTTACAAAAACGAGCATGAATAAAACTTGGAGTACTACTTTCTTACAAGTCTTTTAAGACTGCACAGCGTACGAATCTTCCAAAGGATCTGGTGCAGATATTTCAACCAAAAACAAAGAAGAGCTACTTACCTTACCCCTTCTACAAGGAGTTTTAATTTTCATATCTTTTAACCCATCCTCTTCATTGATAGTTCCACTTAATTCAACAGGATGCATGTTAAAATTGCGGCTAGTGGAAGGTAAGTAGACATCTGCTTGATTGAAAGAACATAAGGTGGAAGGGTTATAATAAGAAACTACCTTATTTGAACCACCTTCATACGTAGCGAGCTGCTCGATGTGTTGTGTAAGGAACCAGAGTATCATGCTTAATGTATGGAGCATCTTTTCTAATTCTTTTTTATTGACACTTAGACATCTTATTATTAATAGTCTTCGATTTTCTTTTTTTTTTTTTTTTTTAAGTGTACCATTTTGGAGCTATTTATCATATATATTATTTTGAAGCATCTAGTACTAATGTGGGTAAATCAGTCCTCATACATAGTTTTACGATTTGGGGAGACGTGTTTTTGGTAAACAGTCGTCCGGGCCAAGGGCTTCTTCCCCCTCCCCTTCTTCAAACTCCGATTCGTATTTTTCATAGAGAAATCTCTTATTAAAAATAGAACAAGATTCATTTTGCATCATATCTAAGGGATTCCTCGATTCGAACCGAAGAAGCAATGTAACTCGATCATTTTCAAACGAACTGTAATCTTTTTCTGTCCGACCCACAATACAATAAATTATTAGAGAGATTTATACTTTATTTCGGCTCAAACCCTTCTATGTTCAAATTAGTTTCATATACATTGAAAGTAAATTAATCAAAGAACTTGACAACATTTTAATGAACTTATCAACATTTGGCAATTTTTATTGATGACCAACAATCTTATACTACACTTAATAATACAATCATTTGCACCATAATTGCAAGTCATTTACGAGAGTGTTAACACTAATCCCAAATGATTTCCATATATACCAAACAATCTTTTCAATTGAAAGAATTCTTAAGGGTAAAAAGAGATAATCGAAATAAAGAAAAAAAAAACATTTCTCAAAGTATGAAGAAAGCATGAATTTTAAATCAGATACACTTCAACAATTAAAATGTACCATATTCCACTAATATTTTTCAAGCACCCAATACACGTTACAAAAAAAAACAAAAATAGACAGTTTTTTGGGGGCCCCGTAAGCTGAACTCGTTAATTGTTATACCATAATTGATGGGTCTGTTTGGACTCAGTCGTCAGGGCCCCAACCACTTTGAAGCCCAGCCCATTTCTGAGATTTTCTTATCTTTAAACAAATTAAGCAAAAAGTTGGATTTTTATAGATTTAATTGCATTAAATCAACTCATACGTAAACAATAATTCATGAGGTTTCATTCCAACATACTCATCATGAATCATAATAATACCATATGTTTCGTAAAACTTGACCAAAATAATGACTATTTTCTAATTTGTTCATTCTATGAACGTATGAGAAAATAAGAGGCCGTTTATTTACATTTTCAAAATAAATCTTTTTAAGTTTTTATTATTAAAAAACTCAAAAATATATTCATTTTATCTACTTTTCTACCTTTTATTTTCATTTCTAAGGCTTTTCGTCAAAGTTATAGATAAAAGTTGCCAATACCCATTTCTAGACTATTGGATGCCATTTTTGCACCTATAATCCTTATTTCATTAAAATAAGACTCGCATCACTAATATTTGATATAATATTCTATCAATTTAAGAATAATAAATAAATTAAATTTTTTTTTCTATCCACATAATATTAATACGACATAAAGAATAATAATAGAATTAATAAACTATCACTTTTATATTACAAATATTATTATCACATAAAAAATTATTCTTTTAAAAATATGAAAAACATATACATATTGAAGAAATTACGTTTTTCCGCACACAGAAAATCATAAACCTAGTACATGTTTATTCTTGTACCTATATAGTTAACATATTCATATAACTTATTCAAACACATTTTGATTTTTACACGAAAAATTTTTCAATTCTAAAAATACCGAAAACATAAAAATGAGCTTGAAAATATAAACAACCCGGCTCTAAAGTAGAAAAAATCGAATATTGATATACCGTCGGCATCTCATAGCCATATACTCAAGTTGCAACAGTCTTAATTATTCTTCAACCCTAATCAGTATTCTAGTACATGATAACTGCATAGGCCCGGAACAAGAAACCAGAACAATATAGCCGTTGAATCCAGGCAGATGAGCATAGCAAAAAGTCAGAGGTTAAAGACACATAATTCAGACGTTGTAGGGTACTAGATACTCTGTCTGACCTTTGCCCATGTTTTCGTTGATGTAGCCCGAGAAACCTCAGATTCAAGAAAGAGTACCAACAGATGATGCCAATAAATAGTACTACTGAGAGGCTCCTTCAAACAGCAGACCCCACTTTTTATGCAGCTGCAACTTTTATCAGCTAGCATGTGACCAATCTCATCAAGAGCCTGTCTTTTGTTTTTGGGATCAATATCCATGGCCCGTGTTTATTTCTAGGACTACTTGCTAATAATGCATGAGAACCAGCGGTGCCTGGAATTCAATGTAGTGTAGTATGGTACAGCAATTCTAAATATATGCAAACGGGACACATTTTCCAGAACATCTGATTGTCAAGATACTTTGCAATGCCAAGAATATCACTATGTTTCAAGAAAAAGACAGCACAGATGTAAGATACATTAATATCATACGACGTTTCTGCCAATAATTTATATAAGAGTTATAGAATAATAATAGACTAATTAAACATGTTATCTATAATGGAGAAGGTAGAATCAGCAGGAAAGTATCCTCACCATCCTGTCAATAACAACAAAAAAAGAAAACACGAAATCGGAAAATAGAATGATGATCATAATGTTATGAAAGATGGCCCTTTTGATCCGTCGAACTCCTGTACAGCAACATGTTCACCCTCCTCTCTCACATATGTTATGTATGGCACTTCTTTCTTCATCATTTTGGGAGCTAGATGACAACTGATGCCCTGAAAGAGCTGCTAATGATTCAAAATTCCAAACTGGGCCATCCTTTTTCAATCACTGTCATGGAGGAATCTTTCCAGAAACAAACTTTGAAAATGTGAATAGTATAGAGATGTTACTGAAAGCTCTAAAATCAGAAGGGTGAGAAGCAATAATTCACCCCAAGGTCAAGTGTCCTGTCAGTTTCTATCCATTGTCTCAGATGTATGGCTCTCTGATTGCTCTACCATGATTTCCATCTCAGCTGAACCACTAGTCTCCTTCATTGATTCAATTTCCATGCTTGTTGTCCTGCTTTTCCTATTCCGACGATCCTGCAGGTGATAAAAATTGGAAGCCTGAGACAAGACTCAAGCTATCTTTTCATCACTTCAAACTCTTTCACGTAGTCCTTTGTCATTTCAAATCAGGTGACAAAAGCTCATTCTATCAGGAATGCACGCCTTTGTTCACCTCAGAAATAATCAAAGAACGGTTAGTTTCTCGGTGGATGAATTGGGTTTAGTAAAAATTACTGTTACATCGTATAACTTGTTCAGCTATAAAATCTATTTAATGTCTGAATATATGTTTGTTTAAGGAAAAACCATGGAAACTCACTGCCAAAAATATAATGACAAACATGCAATGCAAGTAAACTTTTTTCAAATTGTGTTGCTATTAATAATAATGACGATAATAACTGTAATGTACCCATAATAATTGACTTTTGAAAACATGCACAGATTCATTCTAACTCTTATCTTAGTTCAAATAAACCGTTTAGGGTAAGACCTGAAATTAGATTAGATTAATGCTTGTTTTCAGGTAAGACTAACTATTTGACTTAGGTTCAGCTCATCTATGCCCTACATCTAATACAACCGTTTCAAATTTTGCCAAAACTACCAGATAATACCACGTAAATGTTCAGGTAGACAAATTACCAAATCCATATTTCGGAAAATGGAGTGGTTAAAAAAAGCATGCACAAATAGATAACACAGGCAGCCTCCTAGCTTAAACAAATTCCAAGTCAGAGATGGAAGCTCACCTCGCGATAAGGAAACTCATCAGTTTCCAGCATTCGGACAACCTGACTCATTTTGGGGCGTTTCTCCGAATCAGGATCAACACACCTAAGTGCAACCAGAAGTGCACGTTTCAAGGCACGGGTAGTAGGCCTAACTTCAAGGTTAGTGTCTACAACTTCCTCCGCTCTCCTGTTCCCTACCATCATTTTGAGCCACTCAACAAGATTAACCTGCCACAGACACAATATGCCTCGTTACTGGAAGGGCATGCTCAGCTTCCCAGTTGCACTACTTGGAGTAGCATATGTTCCCATTTACTAAGAATTTAGTACCTCAATTACCAGATAAAAGAAATTAATTTAGTACCTCATTGGCTGGACGTCCATAGTCCACTGGGTCTCTTCCAGTAACAGCTTCCAGTAGCAGAACACCAAAACTGTAGATGTCACTCTTTTCATTCAACAAGCCAGTATTTGCATATTCTGGAGCCACATAACTGAAATTCACAAAGGCAGATTATTATGAGTAAAACTGCATTGAAAAGATAGATTAGAAGACCCAAGGGAAAAGAATGCTGTAAAAGCACATATACCCAAATGTTCCCATCACTCTCGTTGTTATATGACTTTCTCCAGATCCCAATAGCTTAGCCAAACCGAAATCAGAAACTTTTGCATTGAACTCATCATCAATCAAGATGTTACTTGATTTTATGTCACGATGTACAACTTTTGGTTCTATAGCTTCGTGCAAATAAGCAAGTCTGCAAAAACCAGCAGATGGATCTTCAATCCTCAACAGCACTTAAATTTATTGTCAAATTGTTCATCTGTGTGGATGCTCATGAGAAATAAAACTCATCAATGTGTTGAAATGGCAAACTTCCAATTCGGTGGTACCATATGTTAAAGGCTCTGCCCCACAATTCTCAAAGTCAACATAACATTATAGTCTTTTTTATCAAAGGTGATTGCAGATGGGGAAAACTAAAATGCATGGTAAGTAGTTCACAGTTAAAAATTCACTTACGCCTTTGCAGTACCAAGTAGAACCTTAACGCGGGCTTCCCATGTTAGGCTGCCATGCTGCCTCATAGCCCCATGAAGCCACTGTTCCAGATTGCCGTTGTTTACATACTCATATACCAACATCCTGCACATAAAAGTCATGCAATCTCATCTACTAAAGGGCAAGTAGAAAAAATTCAAGAATATAGACAAAGATTAACAGATTGAATACTTAAAAAACCAAAATCCACAGAAAAACTATAATACTAAAGAAGCTAACCTTTGAACTCCTTCTATGCAATACCCAAGCAGCCGCACTAGGTTCTTATGTCGAACATGACCGATGGCCTCTACTTCAACCCTAAATTCTTTCTCTGCTTGGCCACTGCAATGCAATTTGTCACTCAACCATTAACGTATTCACACAAGCTTTATGATGAGGTAGGACAGAGCAAACTATAGAGTTGGAAATACAAAAAGGATACTCACAGATTATTAAGAAGTTTCTTAACTGCCACCTCTGTCCCATTGACCAATCTACCCTGATAAACAACCCCATAACCACCTTCCCCAATAATATGCTCTGCTGAAAACCGATTTGTTGCAATTTCAAGATCTCTAAGTGTGAACCAGTGACCCCACCCAAGATGAGATATTTCTGGCAAACCAATTAAAGGAGACGGCATAGCAAGCCCATACGACAACGAAGATTGTTTTCGGGCATTGCCAGAACTTCCTTCCTCTCCTGAATGAGAGCTATAGGCCCTCTCATGCTGATACATTGAACTGCACTGGCTGATATTATCAACATCACTTGATTTACTCCTGCCCAAATGAACTAACAACTTCTCTGGGTTCTTATCACTTGATTTATCATTCACAGTCAAGTATAAACTTTCTGGATCATTGTGCGTGCCTTGGTCCCCAACTCTGTCTACCCTGATATCTTTTGAAACATTAGGGATTTGGCAAAGAGAGTACTTGTCCAAGGTTCTTCGAGATTTTCGTTGAAACATGATCCATACTGATAATATACCCAGAATTAGAACTATAAATGCACCCACACATATGCCAATAAGAACCCAAAGTTTCAGAGCCCCATATTTCTTCGATAACTCAGTGTTTAAACTGTCAGATGACATTTTCTGCAATTTGAATTCTAGGATGAAATTGTGTGTTCCGTAAGCTCTGAACAAGGATTATTCCATTGAATCCTGGATCCCAAAAACATATCACATTATCAGAAAGCACCAAAATGGCAATGTATATCTAAGAGTTGAATAATTCTGTTTTAATTTTTCTTGGTATCTAATGCAGTATCTGAAAAAAGCAGATGTCACTACTCTAAGTAAGCACTTCAATCCCAGCACCAACAAAGTCTTTTCATCAATTTAATTACCGCTAGACGATTAAGTTCTGAAGCAAACTCAGCCACACAAACAGCAGGATAGGCATGGAAACCAGAACAAAGAGTCAATAATCACTAACTAAAGGCATTGAAACACATTTCTTTCTATACTTTCCAGAAAAACGGTGGCCACATCATTAGGCAGGCATACTGTTCCAGGCATTCAACCAATCAACAGACGCCCTTATTCACAGAAACCATGTAAATTTCAAATCATCACACAAGTACATCATTAGGCAGGCATACTGTTCCAGGCATTCAACCAATCAACAGACGCCCTTATTCACAGAAACCATGTAAATTTCAAATCATCACACAAGTATATCATTTCAAAAATCTATTAGGAAAAAACAAAGGTAACTATTGATCTACATCATTATATAATTAGCCCAATCCCAAATCTAATTCTTTTGGGGGGACAAATGAGAACAAAATCAAGAAACGTATATGACTTCTCAACGAAGCAAAAGAAAGATACAGAGAGAAACAGATTTGAATCCAGAAAAAAAGAAAGTTAGAAAGAGAAAGCTCTCACCTATGCAAGTGATCTGAACTTAACCCCCTTGATCTTCTTCCTTGAGAACCCAAAGAAGCAAAGAAAGGGCACTTTTTTGGTTCAACAGAGGCCCAATGAGCATAGATACGCCAATGCAGAGATGAAATACCAAAAACCCACCAAAGCAAAACTGAGAAAGGGAAATAAAAGGAAAAATAGTAGCCCAAAAGAAAGTTAAGGAGCTGAAAGAGGAGTAGTTTAGAAGTAGAAGGGTATGGTCTGCTGCAGTGGGCCAAAGCGAATTCAAGAAAATAATAACAATAATGCAAATGAAAAGGCGAAAATTTCTCAAACAATGCCAGACAAAAATCTAATCCTTTTAAGGGGGGAAGAGTTTTTTCTTTCTTTCTTTTTTTTCTTTCAAATGGTGGAAAGATTTAGAGTTGTGGGATGTCTACTAAAAGCAGAGTTGGGTGAAATGGTAGGTAGGGTTGTGTGAATGTGGAGGCAAGAGGCACATCAGTAAAGCTGGAAAGAATGCTTGGTTTGCAATGGAGGAAACCAGGCAGAGAAAAGAGAGAGTGAATAGTAAAGGAAAAGCAAAAATGAGGTTAACAGAAGACTGCATTTATAGCAGGGATGAGAAAAAAAATCATTACGGAGAAAGTGAAAATCCAAATAAAAGAGGAATTTATTTAAAAAAGAAAAAGAAAGAAAGAAAGAAAGAAAAAAATATGGAGATGAGAGAGAGTCAACTTAAGAGGCAAGGGGGGAACAGCAAATCTAGGATTTGTGACTTGAATTTACAAATTTGTCCACCATCACTGATAGCATCGGGTCTATCTTCATGGTCTAAAAATCTAGCAATATGTTTGGTTTCATTTTAAAAAATGAATTTTCATCTCCTACAAATTATGCGTTTGATAAGTATATTTTTGGAAATGATATTCTTATTTTTCAAAATATTTTAAAATATTTTTTTTAATTTTCTCAAAATTCTTTTATTATCTTTGTACATCTTTCAATCATTATATAAATTCAGGATATGTATATATATTTCAATCGTCACAAGAATAAATGTATATATTTATATATTTTAATTATTATTTTAATATAGCAATAATTATTGTAATATAGTAACAATATAAAAAATTATAAAAATTTGATACGACAAATCAGACGAATCTCTATATGAAAAGATATTTATAATAAAAAATATATAATTTCAAAACTAATTTATTCAAATACATTTTTCACAAAAATACATCTTATCATTATTTTTAACTCGTTCAATTATATATTTATTTCCCACATATTACCTAATCTCAACTTAAAATGCATTTTTTCAAAACATATATATATATATATATTAAAATACCCAAAATAACAACAAATATAACATAATTTTTTGTGTTTTCACAGAATTTGTGAACAACAGACCTGTGAAGTTTGACCAATAGGACTACATGGTTAGTGTTTGCTTGACACCCACTATATGGTTGGCATTGAATGTGCTTAAAATTAAAAGCAACTTAAATGGGTGATTATGTTGTTGATTTTCGTTGAAAAAACACATTTGAGACTTTAATTAATAATAAAAATATTTTGAAAAAAATGTTACAACAAAAGTGTCCATATGGTGGAAATTTATTTAGTTTTTAAGTCTCTAATATATAAAAAAAAAAATTAGTAAGTTTATGAGATAGTTCACACTAAGAAGTGCTTGAAATTTTTATATGTTATAAGTATATATATAGATAGAGTGTATGTCTTTTACTACACTTCAAAAAGGAAATGATTTTATTTATTAACCAACTCCAAAACAAGGACAGAAAGTAAAAAAGGGAAATATCTTCCTAATGTAAATATTGCAAGTATAACCTAATCTCTTATTATCAAAATCATCATAGATTTTAGAGATGTTATTACCGGGGAAAAATACACAGTATATATAAATAAAATGAAATATTTAATCATTATCCAAAGACTCAAGTATACCACGATGGACGTAATATGAATATTATTATCATCAATCCAAGAATTAAGAAAATTATAAGGGTCAACTAGACATGTCATTAATAGTTTAAAAAGTTTTTTTGCATTTTTAAAATATTATATCTGTACGTAGATATTATTTCTATTTATTTTCCACGTGTGCACGTCCTTATATATATATATATATATATTCTTTCAATTGAAGCAAGGCACCAATGACACAAAAATTCCAAGTACAAGATGATACAAAATTGATGATTTTTTGACTATGAAAACTTAAATAACATTTCTCCAACGCTTCTCATTTCTCAAGGGTAATATGGTCAATATTAGTCATAATGTAAACAAATGGCTTTTGTTTACTGTGATTATGGGAGATAAAGCCCCTATTGGTGGAGGAACAAAGTCTTTGATTTGAAGCATAACCTTTTCACTAAAGTATGACTCACACACATCCCTTTCCCATCTTTATATTACTTTAATTAATTAGGTAAAGCGCATGAGTTTAGTTTTAATTGAAAGTCCTTAATATGGACAATTGGCATGGCCCACTATTGTGGGTCATCCCTAAAAATTGAAAAAAAAAATTAAAAAAAATCGACTGACAACATCTCATATGGTATTTTGAGTATTATTTTGAAATTATTTTACAATAAAAAAAAAATCTTGCACGTGCTCCACATGTATACCACGTGGAGGCGACTTTACCTTTTACAATCTTCATATATTCATCTTGATAAGGACTTGTTTGTAAAATTCTAAAAGGAATAAGATTAGTTGTGATATAAATTTAGTTAATTTGTGTTGATAGAGACAAAAAAAAAAAAAAAAAAGATATTGTTTAATTTTGAGTAAATTCATTCCTTTTATAGCTTGAAACGAAAGTTAAGAATATAATGGCATGTTTGGTTTGAAAAAAAAAAAAAAAATTGCTTTCGTTGTCTTATTTACAAGGAGAAAACATGGAATATTTCCTAGGAAATGATATCTGTTTGAGTTACACAAATCCTGTGTTTTATCAGACATATTCTGTTTTCTTTTTTCTTTATTTGTTGGAATGAAATAATTTCACAGTGGCATCAACTTTTTTCTTGGCTCATATACAATTTGTAGGTATTTTAATTGTACTTGGGGCATGATATGATATGAATTACAAGTTCCAAATTTGAAGTTATGGGTGGTTAAACCAACTCAAGGGTTTAATGTCTATAATCGGGGTCGCAAATACAATTTGAACTAGAAACCTTTTTTGAATTAATAAACGCAACATTTATCCCATAAACTAACAAATATAATACTTACGACAATATTACCCTTGTTCCATTTGAATTTATACATTTCTCGTTATATTTTTAGCATTTCACACCATAAATCTAATTTTAGATTTTTTCTTGATTAGAAAAAAATATTTTTAAATATGATATAGAATAAGTGATTAATAATGTAAGTAATAGTTACTATTAAAGTAATAAACAACACGAAAAAATTATTTTAATTATTTGCATTCAAAATATAATTATGAGCTGCCTAATCTAAACAAATTTTGACGATTTTGGATAAAAATAATAATTATATCACCAATCCTAAATAGATAAATTCTATTTTTAAAAAAATGAACAAAAATATATTTAAGAATTTGGACTCTTTTGAATAAAAATGCATATAAATATATATATATATTTATCCAATTTAAATATATATACATTTATTAGTTCAGGGAGCGACTACAAGTATAATTTAAGGGATTTATGTATTTTGTCCCTTTTTTTATTTTATTTTTGCTTATGTTATGGATGGGAAAAGAAAAGACGTGGACAAAAATAAAGAATACCAAGTCTTCAGGTATTAAAAGTGTTGGTTGGGCACCTCAATATCACATTTTACAGGGTTAGGTGATGTAACTCTTAAATGGATCGGTGGTATGTTGTTTTCCAATTCATCCTAACACCTTTGGATTATGGGAGTTGGATAGTAAAACATCCTTATCCCCTTATGATCCGATAACATTAAATTATTATCATTTGAGGACATTTACTAGAGTAATTAACCTTGACTCACAATAATTAGGGGTTATTATGAATTGGTATAGCCAAAAATAATCAACCATAAATAATTTTAAAGATTCAACGACCACCGATCCACAAAATAAATAAATGGGAACATATGTTTTACATGGTTCAACAAAATCATTTTATTATTTCACTAATAGTTAGTAATTAGTATAACTTACATCCTCAAGTTTCCCAGCAAAAGCCAAGCCCAAATTCATGTCTTCCCTTAAGCTCATGCTTGTCGATCTCAATTTTTTTATAAATAAATACAAGTCACATCCATTTATTCGTATAAATTCTATTTGATTATTTTATTTTTTTTTATAATTCAGATATCTCAATTTTATCGAATTAATTTTGGACCTCCAACACACCTGTTCCTAGCAACCTGAAGGGAGTAAATCGCGCGATATGCTTCAACTGACTATCGAATTCCCAATAAAAATTATATATTTTTGCGTACAAGTAGTTCAATCCACAGTAATTACATCAAACTAAACTCCGACAGCAGGATCCACTGGTAGCACAGTAATTACTCCATACCGAAATTCAGCCATAAGTTCCCATCAAAATTCGAACTTCTACCCTCCCATTGGAAACGAATTCAAATTGACAATTTCACCACTCAAAATTGTAGTGTGAAATACGAATTAGAAAATAAATCGAAATAAAATGATTTCAAGGATTATATTGCGAAAACCAACTCCGGCGTAATAGAGTCATACCAATATTATACCAGTTGATTTAAATTCTATACATCACAAACACTATATAAAAATATACTGAAAATCCTCAAAACTATCTCATACAAAGTCTTGTTGGCCATTGTCCTTATTTAGGACATAATAGGCTTCTTCTAAGAAAGTGACTCCTAGAGTCATTTTTAATATTGTTTATTAACAACCATAAAGTGAGAAAATGAAAGTATTGGTCTAATTACATCTTATAAGACCCTTGTACAACAATGGTTATCTGAATACGGGCATATACACTTCAAAAGGGCTAAATAAACATGGTAACAATTTCATGCTATTTATGGAGTATTTATCAATTTTAATTATCAAAAGTTATGAGAGGCCATAATAATAAAAAAAAAAAAGCATTTTAGATCTTTTATTTTATTTTAGTATTATATTTTGTATTGCATTCACATATAGAAATTAGGTATATAAAATATTTTTTTAAATATATATTTGAAATAAATTATATATATTTGACATATATTTATAAAATATAATATGAAATATATTATTAAATTAAAATAAAAAAATTAAAGTGAACGACTAGGATCCTTAATTGTTGCAAGAAATTTTGGTTAAAAGTAACTTCAATTTATTGAGGGGCGACAGAAGCTTTTCTCCATGGTTGCTATAGCGTTGTTATAATTTATACCAAATTATCTCTTTGCATCACTTTTTTTTTTTTCTCTCTTTCTTTTTTTCTTTAATATTTTCCTTTCTTTTTTTCTTTTAGTTTTTGTTAAATTATGGATGGGAAAAGATGTCGCTTAAACTTAGGACCTGAATCAAGAATTCCAAATCTTCTACCATTGGAAATGTTGGTTGGAGGCCTCTATGGACTTAAAACTCACTCTCCTTAAATAAAATTTATTTAAATAATATTATATACAGCGGACTAAATACTCACAAATAAATAATTATTCAAATTAAAATTAAAAAAAAAATCAAAACACCAAATTTTACGTTGAAAACCCCAAAAGAACAGGGAGAAAAATAATAGAGTAAATATCTATTAAAAATCCACTAACAAATAGTGATAATAAGTACCTCAATATTTTGCCTCAAATTTGAATTAATTACAATAATATAAAAAATTCATTAATTTGCCCCAAGAATTTCAATATTTTACTCCAAGTGTATTTCACAACATTATTAAATACCCCAAAAGAAAATTCATTAATTTTTTTAAAGCTCACATAATTTGAAGAAACTTGACTCCAATATTTTGTAATACACAATCATAATATTTAGATAAAACTCTGTCTCTACTTGAAAAAAACTATTATCCCTTTTTTAAAAAAAACTCTTATTCACTTAGAAAAAAACTCTCCCATTTAAAAGAGTCAAACGAGCCTTTAGCCAAATTCTCTCATTTTTATATTTGCTCTCTGCGCACTCTTCTTATGAAAAAGTTATCTGATTCTTATGTGGCTTCCTTTGAATACGCTTTAAATAGGCAAATTTGAGGCTCTTTTTTATTTATTTATTTCTTTCTTTCTTTTATCAATGGCATCGAAAGATGACATTGATCTTTTTTTCTTTTCTTTTTTTTTTAGTTTAAATAAATTAAGCGTATTTTGATAGCCAGTTGGGGTTAATCTACCAACAAGTGTAATATTTTTTAACAATTTAAAATTATTGGATTAAGGGAGTTGGATAGTATAACACCCTTGTTCTCTTGTGATTTAATGTCCAATTGTAGATTGGAGGTAACACACCCAATTCACTATAAAATATTCTGAGCTAGTGTCAATCAAGGAAATATTACAGGAGTAACTAACCGAGTCAATTATGACTCAATCTATTTGTAATTTTAAAGATTCAACTCCCATCGACCCACATTACACAAAATAAATAATCTGACATATATATTTTATAAGATTCGACAAAATCTTCACATTCTTGTTCTTTTATCATAGGGGGAAAAGTAATTTGTCATTTGAATTAGATGTGTTTTTACACTTTGTCATATATTTTCTGTTTTGTTGTATTTACCATCCAAATTATATAACTTTACTCGTTGCCATAAGTGACACAATTTCAATAGAATAATTCATTAAGATTTCCTCTCGTGCGCAGTATATGTAATTTTAAAAGGTAAAATTATCAAATTATATTAATGTTATCATATTTTACCATTCAAACTTTGCACAGATTCTTTTTTTAGCGCTTGACGTTAGAAAAATATATTAAAAAATATCCTAAAAATATTATATCTTTTTTCTATTACTCATTCACAAAAAATAAGTTGGATTAATACTTATTCTAATAAAATATATATTGTTAGTAAAATTAATTAATTATTTTATTTTTTTCTACTTCCTTTTTGATTCAAAAATTCTATTCTTTAATTTCCTCGTCAAAACTTAAAATGCAGTAAATTATAACTATAAATTAGCAAATCTTATTCCGATATGAAAAAAAAATAGAATCTGAAAATATAAAAATAATCAGTTACATTAAAATCATAATACATATGTGTGTGTGTATATATTTTGAATTTCTTGGTAAAGTATATGTATAATAAGCCTGTTTCAAAAGATTTGCTTCTCAGTTTTTATATAATGGTATTAGAATTGTCTTATAATATGATGCTCTTGATCAAGAAATTTGGTCATCATGTGTGCTATAATTTGGATTTAATTTATGCTATACTAAATTAAAAAAAATGAATCTTATTTATATTAAAAAATTGTATTTATTATTTGTTTTGTAGATAAAACAATTAACAACAATGTTGTTGATTAAAGTTTGATCGTTTTCAGTCTAGCATGAGAGTGTCTTTTTTACTTAAGAAAAAAAGAAGATAAAGAGTATATTTGTTATTATAGAGATAGGTTTTACTTAAGGGAAAATGACAAAAAATATAAATAGTTATTTATCAATTTCGAGGTGAATAAAATTATTGGTGTCCCTTCTATATTATGTGAAGGGATGAAGCCACTAGGTTGTTTGCTAACAATAAATTACTAATTAAGATGATCTATGATCCTACACAAATAATACATATTTTATACAGATGATACTTATGTGTTCAATATGGATGTTGTTGTTATATAATTCTTCTTACCATTTTCATTTATTATGTAAAGATACTTGATTGATAAACGAGCATAAGAGTTACATGAGATAGTAGAATAAGACCTAATCCTCGAACCAAAGTTTCTCTTGTTATCATAAGATACGAATTTTAATTCTCGATAAATAAGACAGCAATATGTACTACATCAAATTCAAATACTATAGAGCGATTGTACAAATATAAAGTATTAATACACACAAAGTGATGAATATAGCATGCTAGAATGAACACACTAATTTATAGTTATAATTTGGTCCAATTTGCGAGATTACAAATATGTAATTTATATTTATAACTTATAGTAATGAATATTTAAAATTTTAAATATACACTATGTAAATTTGAATATATTAGAATACATTCTGAAAAATAAAATAATCTAAACTCAAATAAAAGTAAAAAATGATAAAAAAGTATTACAATTTTAGGACAAAGGATTATTTTTATTTTCAATATTTCATCATTGTCCATATCTATATAGAATTTGGTAATTTATAATTATAATTTATTCCAATTGAAGGTATAACGAAGTAAATTAAAAAAAATTATAATATAACAAGGAAGTTGAAAAGGAACAAGCTAAACAAATTAGTTTACATACAATATGTTATTATTAAAATAAAAATTAATTTAATTTATTTTTTGTGAATGGGTAACAGAATAGAGATAAAATACATATTTTAAAGTAAGGTGGCAAAGTGAGAAATTGTATTCAATTTGGACAACCAAGTGCGATAACATTAACAAATTTAATGATTTTGCTAATCAAAATCATGTTTACCATGCACACAAGGGAATTTCAGTAGAATATTTCATCGAAATTGAATCACATATGAAAAATTTATAAAAATCATATAATTTAGATAGTAAAATAAACAAAATAAATAAATTAATAATTAAATATAAAAATCCGAATAATTCGAATGATAAAATATTATTTTTTTTTTTCCTTTCATCCAAAGAGAACAATAGTAGTAAGAATGACTTATATCCTCAAGTTTCCCACCAAAAGCCAAGCCCAAATTGACAAATAATCTCAAGTTTTTATCAATAAACACAAATTACACCTACTACTTGATCATCTCTACTTCCCCACTTGAAAATTTGAGGCTCAAGTCTCAAACACAAATAGAAAGCAAATAGGAGCAACAGGATTTCAAGAGTTTTATTCTCGAGACCAACTCCTAAATAATCGAGTTATTCCAATATTATATCAGTTGATTTAAATTTATTACATCGCAAACACTTTATAATAAACACCGAAAAGTCCTCAATACTATCTCATACAAGTTCTTGTTGGCCATTGTACTTATTTAGGACATAGTAGCCTTTGCTAAGAAAGGGACTCCTAGAGTCATTTAGTATATGGTATTATTTTTTAAGAACCATAAAGTGAGAAAACGAAAGGTACTGGTCTATTTACATCTCATAATACCCTTGTACAACAATGGTTATCTGAAATATGACATATACACTTCAAAAAGGGATATATAAACATGGTAAGAAATTCATGCTATTTAGGGAGTATTTGTCAATTTTAAGGATCAAAATCTATGAGAGTCTACAACAAAAAGCACTTTGGATCTCTAATTTGATATTGTTTTTCATATTATACTTGACAGATACATGATAAGCAGAGGCGGATCCAAGAAGGGTCGGTGTCTGCTGCCTCCTCAACTCCATAATTTGTTTTAAATAATATAAAAAAATTTATTTTTAATTTTTTACAAAATTTTGCCCCGTTCTAAAAAGAATTTAAAATATCTCATTATCTACTGCTTTTTTTAAAAAAAAAAATTCCCCCCTCTCCCGCCTCAATTTTCTGGCTACATCCATGACGTTAAGTGTATAAAATATTTTTTAATTATACATTTGAAGTGAATTATATACGCTTTATATATTTATGAAGTGCAATATAAAATACAACATTAAATTAGAACAAAAAATCAGAAATAAACATAAAAAATCCTTTAATTTTTGCATGAAATTTCATTAACCAAAAATTAACTTTAGAGATACGAATTAACCAAAAATCAATATTTTAAAGTGAAGGACTACAAAATTTCACTTTAGAGATAAGAATTAACCAAAAATCGATATATTAAAGTTAAGGACTATAAACCAGATATGGATAATTAAAACTATATAGATAACCAATAATAATGATAATCAACCGAAAACTTTAAACGTAATTAGAAATCCAAAATTTCAAAGAGTATTAAAGTATACTATTAATACCACAATAAGAAGTTGGAAATGAACACGCATATACTCCCTTTATCTCCATTTGAATGTCTCATTTTGATTGCAGAGTTTTATACGAGAGTTGGTAAAGAGGAATTTTTTATATTTTACAATTTTACTCTAAAAAAATAGTGGAAAGTCATTAATATCACATTATATTTTATTATTTATTTTTTTCTTCTAAAGATATATCAACTTTTGGAAATAAAGTTTTCAAGTACTTTATGCATTACCCATACGAACTGAATCCCTTCTCTTCTATTATGTCTATTAATATTAAAATGCATGCAAACTACGACATAAATTTTGTTTTTTTTAGTTTCAACTTAAAAAAACAAATAATTTTTTTAAAAAATAAATATTTTTTATATACTTTTTCTAAATTACTCAAAACAAGTTCAAACATTCTCGTTTTTTTTTTTCGATTGAATTACAAAAATAGTATATAAATAAACAACAGAAAAGGGTAAAAAATGAAAAGAAGTAAAGCAACCCGTTTTGTGCCTCTAAGGGAGCTAACTGCTAACCCATGGGCTCCACAGACAAAATGGGCTGTGTTTGAATGGTAATTTGGATTCTACTCCTAATATAATTTTTGCAAATAATAATTTTCTATTTCTGACATTTGTAAAATAGCCACAAACCCAATTTTAATAATATAAATCACATTCCTCTTAGTTTCTCAAAGTTTTCTGAAGAGACACAGAAATTCCTGTAAACTTTTTGAGTAATGACAATGTTTAAGAATTTCATAATTTGTTGTTTTCTTTGTGTCCATTCAACAATGCAATTAGATGCTTCCTTTAATTAGATGCTTCCACGAGGCCTCTTCACAATTACAATAATCTAAAGCTACTTACCAGTTGAAATAAATTATTAAAATTAGCTAATTATTTTATTACTCATCTTTCTCCCCCTCCTTATTTTTCTGACAATTAAATTAAAGTTACACTATTGTGACTCGGCCTAGTTATAAATTGTAACGTCCCGTTTTTCAGAAGGGTTAACTGTTTTCTTTTTTGGGCTTTACAAGTCCAGTGAGCTGCAAAAATTGGGCAGCCGTTGCTTTCAAACAACTTCGACCTAGAGATACAATGAAACAGGTTCAAATTCAAATTCATTATCATTTGGAGCGTGTTTTAACATTATAAATAAATATTGGTTTGATATTGAGTTTTTTATTTTCAAAATCGATCCATTAATTTTTTTAAAAAAATTATTATACATATTTATTTGATATATTTTTTAAAAAAAAAACTAGATTTTTTAAAAAATTAAAAGTATTATCATTAAAAAGTATAATTTTTTAATATTTTTTAAATTGTAAAACATGTATAGCGGATCTATCCACTAGGACTGGGTTAGAAGCAGGTTTGTTCTTCAAAATCTTAGCGAATTGAGTTTCAAATCCAAACAAATTCGGCTCAAATCTGACCTCTTGTCATCCCTACTCCGACTTAATCATGATCCTTTCATTTTTTTCCTTTTCTTTCCCTCCTATTTTCGTTTTTCTTTTTGCTTTATTTTTTGAATTGATGTCTTGAAAATTAGAATATTGAGGTTGATGTCTTACCATTCGTACCTTTTAGGTTTTGACTACATGCAAGAAGAAGCACCAAAACATGAAGCCCATATGACAAATTTTTGCACTTTGCAGCAAGAAGCTCAACAAATTTTACTTTCAGAAATTAAAAATAAAAAAAAAAGAGCGTACACATTTTTTTTACATCATAATTCATCAATTATAATTATATTAATTCCATTTTCCTTAATGGGCTCTCACTTTCCAGGGACAAAGTTTGTGGCATAAGCCCAAGCATTGTTGTTAACTGGATCGGCCAAATGATCAGCCAAATTCTCCAAAGGCCCTTTCCCAGTCACAATTGCCTGCACAAAGAACCCAAACATTGAAAACATGGCCAATCTCCCATTCTTGATCTCCTTCACCTTAAGCTCCGCAAATGCCTCCGGGTCATCCGCCAGTCCCAACGGGTCGAAGCTCCCACCCGGGTACAGAGGATCTGTCACCTCACCCAACGGCCCACCCGCAATTCTGTATCCCTCAACTGCTCCCATTAGCACAACTTGGGTTGCCCAGATCGCAAGAATGCTCTGTGCATGGATCAAGCTCGGGTTACCCAAATAATCCAGCCCGCCCTCGCTGAAGATTTGGGCCCCAGCCTTGAACCACACTGCTTCCCCGAACTTGACTCCGTTGCGGGCCAGGAGCTCCGGGAATACGCAGCCCAGAGCTCCGAGCATGGCCCACCTGCATTCAGCCATGGACGAACCAGGAATTTAAGTTAGATGAACTTAGGCGAATACTATCACTAATTAAATTATAAGTAATAATGATATTTTTTTTTTACATTTATAATTTTCATAAATTTAACAGTTATAATAACTGTGTTTAAATTATCACCGGTGAAAATTAACTTGACATATATAGTAAAAATTAACAAAAATATTGTCATAAATCATTAATGTTAATTTTTATTACCACTAATTTCTTATTACACATGTATCACTAATTAGGAATGTGACTACCTAATAATAATTTTTGTGACTATTAAACTTGTAAGAGACTAAAAGTTTTTAATATAGCAAAATAAATTTTTTTGTTACTTAATATATATATATATATATATATTAGCAATAATTTCAGATTGTCACTAATAAAAAAAATTAAAAAAGAAATTAGGCATGAAATTTTCCCATGCATGCACCTGCTGTGGATGACTTCTAGCTCACGGTTCTTGGCGAAGGTTTCGGGGTCTGCAGAGAGTCCGGCGGTGTCCCATCCGTAGTCTCCGGGGAATTCTCCAGTAAGGTAGGATGGTGGCTCGCCGGAGAATGGGCCCAAGTATTTAGCTCTGTCAGGGCCGTACCATGGGCTGCCGGAGGCTGCGGGCTTTGGCTTGGCGGCAGTTTTCCTCATGGTGACTCTGCCTTCACCGAGGATCTCAGCGGCGGACGAGCCGAGCTTCACAGCTTGGCCAGCGAATGATGGAGATGAGAGAGCCATTGTTGAGGCTGCCATTGTATGTGGGGAGAATTGAGAAAAGGAAGAAGAGTGTTACTCAAAGTTGATAGAATGCCGTGTGGCTTCACGTCGTGTTTATAGGTGTCTGGAAATTCTAATTCCTGACCTGATTTGTCTTAATTATTGGACTAAAATAACAAATCATGTCTGAGGCTAAATCTCCTTATCTATTATTATCTTTAGAGATCTCTATCTGTTTTCCTATTGGTGAAAGATATAAAATCTAGATATTAATTATTTTTTTTATGTTGCCATTGGTTGTCGCAATCCAATAATCTAATTAGATATGTTCTTTGTATCATTTGGGATGACTAGGGATATTGTTTCATGCATTGGATTTCAGCTGGCTCTGCACCAGCCAATGAGAAAGTTGCACGTAGACCCATGACGAGGTCAGGATTATCCCAGTTTGGTTTTCTATTTTTCCCATTTTCTGACAGTATCAATGACTCAATATATCTATGAAGTATCACCTTCTGCTTGCATTAACAGAGAAAACAAGCTGTTTTATGTTCTCCAAGAAATGAAAATTTATATTAAAACAGAAAAAGCTGGGAGAAAAATGGGAAATTTTATATATATATATATATATATATATATTCCAAGCTTGCAAAAAGGGAATTTAAATCTGTAGGTTTTTAACTTTAATACATAAAGGCTGGTATTAATTTTGATGCCTCTCAGAGTAGAACATGCTACAGTTGGTTTGTATATCGCTATCATGCCTCTGTCCACTAAAAGATACTTCATATGGCTGAACATGCAAATACCCATGGAAAGACCATTGAGCTGCAGAATGCACAACACCACATACATTTGAAGGTTACCAATTATATACAGTAATATCTTATGCTCCTAAGCAGGCTTCCAGCAATGAAAATCAGTCGATAAATTATGCAGAGAGGACAAGGAGAACAGTGTTTGAAGCCTTTTATATGTCGTGTCATCGTAAGTCCAATATACAATTGAGCATCCACCACAAAAATCAGAGAATGAAATGAGATTTGGGTTTGTACCGTCAGAAGCCCCTTCCGTGCATTCAGCCTTCAACTTTCAGAGGATATATCACCCCATTCACCGGGCAAGGATGATTTGAATATCTGGAGCAGCACCATTTTTTTTGCCCGATCAAGAGTTTTGACACTGTATCCTCTGTAAACACCAAGTTTTAGAGCTTGTTGCCCGTCTTTGGCTGCTCTCTTCCTCAAATCAGAGAGTAAACTTGCCCACTGGGGATCTGCATCTGTTTCATTTTTCTTGCCTTCAGTCACCTCCCCATCCATTGATGACAAATTAGCAGCATTATCCACCGAGTCCTTAGGTTGTTGCTTCCTTTCCTCGGCATCTTCATCGCCGCTTTTTTTACTATCAACGCCATTTTCAATGGCACTTTTGTTTCCCCACCATCTAAATGAGACACTTGATAAGCCGTCTGATGGGAATCCATATTTAAATTCATCGAAGATGGGTGAATTCCCTTTGTTCATGGTTAAGCTATGCATATTATGGGAACTGTCAACTTGGTTATCCTTGGTTGGCTGTTGTGTAAGCATTCGTAAATTCGGACTTTCCTGCAAAGTGCCAGTATTTGTGCTCTGAGGTTGAGGGCCTCTGTATGAAACCAAAATAACCCCCAAGACCATAAAAAAAATAAAGAAAACGTTAGGCGAAGTGAAGAAATTTCAGAAATGTATCCTACTCAGAAATTTACAATAACAAGAAAAGTAGAGGAAAAAGAGGCGAGTGTCTGTTGGCATAAAAACGGGAAGGGGTAAAAAAGGCAAGTTTCTCGAAAAGAACATAGAAGAAGCACACTATCAATTAAAGATGATGCAAAATCAGTTGATGCTTTTTGTTTTTGGCTCAGACATCAATAAAGTGAATTAAAAGTCAATTACTAAAATCCGATACAAGGACTCCATACAAAAAATCAGTGGGTTTTAATAGAAGGAGCTGCCACCACTTTGCTAATAAAAATATTGTTCAATAAATACCTCTAATTAAATGCAAGCTTGTATTCAGAAATGGTTGCTCCACAACAAACAAAAGAACGTCTAGAAATAAGCTTGATCAAAGAATATGAGTGCGCCAAAGATGTTCTTTAATTATGTATTAAGCAAGGGTTTTTAGAGAAAGCCAGAAAACCCTTATTTGGGCTTGAAGTTTGCTGCAATCCCTCTGTCTACATAGAATACCAAGAAATTCCCCTAACTCGTAAATCAGCTACATAAATTGTCCAAATTATGCGTACCTATAACTAAGAAATTTCTAAAATGTGAAAAAATGTATCCAAAATGACTAGGCAACAAAGTAAGATTGGATCTGAATAATTTAAACTCATCCTCACCTTTTGACTTTCCAATCAGTTGCTTTGTAAAGCTTTTGGCATTATTTTATTTGCTGTTATTAGTTAATTAAATTTATTTATGAGGTTCTTTTGGCTATAATATAAGTAGGTATGTGATCTGTTAGCAAAATATCATTCTACTTTGACAAATTATGTTAAGATTGGAGTTCTATACCTATAAATAGTTATGATCAGACTGTATTAGCCTACTCTCAGTTCAACAATAATATGAGAAGCCAAATCAACTATGGTTCTCAAGAACTTCTTCACATAAATTTTTGCTATAAATTTTATGTTGGACAAAATTCTCACCTACAACAAAATAAACCTGTGTAGGACAAGTACACTTGCATCTCTCTAACCCAAGAAAAGTTGAAGGAGAACAAGATTATACAAGAGCACAAGAGCAAAGTATCGCAGTGTTTCTAAAGAATACATGATCTTTATAAAGCTAAAGGAGAAGAAAATTCAGACATGAAAAGGCATACAAGAGTAAACTATTATCTAAAGATCTTATGTAGCTTTTGCTTGAATTTCCACTTGTGCTTTGTCTAACAAGCACATTATTTACAACTTAGAATTGGATTCAACTTTGAGTGTTCAGCATTTACCATTTGCAAAAATTACTAGCATCCAAGACAGAAAGTGAATTAAACTTACAGAGATGATGATACAGCTGAACTTGCCAAAGAATCGTTCCTTTCTCCAGCAACTTTCAATTCAGCAAGTTGCTTCTCTTTTTCTATTGCAGCATCCTTCTTAATTTCTTCAATGCTCTTTCCAGAGAGAAACTAAACAAGTTAAACAGATTGGAAAAATCATTGAGTTAGTTGATATGGTTAATTAACAATATGGGTGATGTAATGTTTCAAACAGTATGATCAACATGACATAAGAAATGATGAGATTGATGCTCTTTCCATCAACAAAATAATGCACTAGCAAGTAATTTGTTGTAACCGTCCTACTCCGACACCAGATTGGTTCTTGAATTCAGATAAATATTATAATGGCAAAAATTGAGCTGTGATAGTTGTCAGTAAAATGGGCGAGCAATCCTTCAAGATCAAGATGCCAAATACACATTATTGCATGAAGCAGCACCTTTACAGGTATGACTCTAACGACATATCATTTCAAACTTCAACTCTCATCCGTTTCCAAATTTTTCAACAACAATCTCAGAAACATCATGCTAAGAGACCCCCACGACTAGCAAATTTGGAGAAGGATTCAGCAAAACCACTGATTACTTTTGATCTTGTCAATGATGGAACATGAGATTTACGCTTTAAAACATTAAAATTCACTGATGGTAAGCAAGACTTCTAAGTTAACCCCAGACAGAGAACAGAGAAGACAAAGGATAACCCTATGATTCACTCCCAAAAAAAATTACCGGGACACAAAGTCGCAACATACATCGTAGTCTTGCCAGACAAGCTAATTAACCAAAAATAAAAGGAAAGCAATAGCAACGCAGATTTCTTTGATAGGTAAGATATAATTTGGATGCACCTAAAATGCAAGGACACAGCCATGCACACATTTACTTGTAAGCAGCGCAAACCCTTGACTTGGATACGCCTAATTGACTATCTACCTCTGTTATCCTTGCAGCTCAAATGAACTCCATATTGTCACTTTGAAGACTTCATAATTTCTGAATTACTGTCCACCATCCCAGTCACTCTAAGTCCTCCCCTATATTTAAATCCATGGGAACTAATGCCTTGTCTCCCAACCCTATGTAGGCCCAAAGTCATTTGAACAGCACAAACTAAAAACTCCAGAAGAATATTAATAAATAATAGAAAAAAAGATATACTTCTACCAGAAACTTTAGGGGTGTCATAGGAGACCTGCTGCAGTGGATACATTATAAAACAATGAAAATTACTATCAAGCTAGCCTATATACCCAACCAGAACTCTAAATTTTCACATTTTTTCTCAACCAATAGCCAATGCCCTTGTTTAGTGCATCACTCGCTATAAGATACAAATGACCGTGTCTCTATGTTACATCCTACAGTCACTTATTGAGGGCTTAATCATAGATGATAGGTCTTAATTCCCATTATTTTCATTATAGGGCAAGTCCTTCAAGTTTGATGTTGCACCAGACTCTACAAGAAAGGGCAATTAAAGTAAGCACTCAAAATATGCATTGCCTCCCCAGTATAGATTCCAGCCAAACTACGTCTTCCATTCCCACACAGACAAACTTTATTTCCTTTAGATGACACCTCAGAAGATGCCAGGATAATCATCTTACACATGTTATATCTCATAAAGTTTGAAATCCCAGTAGAAGATTCTTGATGTGTAAATATCTACATATAAAGAGTGACACTCCTAGCCTAGCCTAAATTTCCAAACATTCCGATGGTAGGAGAAGCTTGACAGAAATATATATTTATTGTAAAAATGCCAATGTTCATAGTGCAGTACTGTTTGTAACTTAACTTAGTATCTCAAGAGCTTTTAGACGGTCATAGTCTTCTAGCTCACAAATCACCACTGATCTCATCACCACATGATTGGCTACTTTAATGCAAGTATACAGGATCAGGACTGATTAATATTTCCGACAGCTTGGAGTAGTAATGTCACTCTAATTAATACTTTTCTCTTGGCTCAGCTTCCTGTCAATTCTCTGAGAATTTCACCTCATAACCTTTTATTACAAACTTTGAGTTATACCATAACATGCAAACAGGCCTCACTTAACCTCCGCTCACACAAGCTTCCTCCATATGGCTCATCTATGTTAATATGGCTCCACACTGTTGAATAGCTTTACTGAGTTACAAAAATGACTATAAAACCTTCCACTATCAAACATCAGAAGAAAGCACTTAGTTTATAGCAATCCAACAAAGTCAACCACGACAAATCACAAGTACGTTGACCAAGAAAACTCTGCCAAAGTGGTCGATGTAATAACAGTTCTTCAATTTATTCTTATTAACGTTGAAATAATTAGTGATGACATACAACTTTTTGAAAGATTGTGAGATTGGAAAACAGGACAAACTACAAAATAATCTTCTGGAGAATCTTACCTTTCGATATGGCCACCTGACAAGACCATTGTCATAGCAGACCTTCTTTAAAACACTAGGACAAACACCTGTAAAATGAAAGCAGTCAGCAATAGACCAAAGTAAAGTTGAAAACGTAAAACAAAATCTTATTTCAGAACAATAAGGAATGGCAGCATGCTTTATGGCTTATGCATCTTAAAACAATCAAACTTTGAGAACTTTCTCCTTCAGCTTTACCCAAAAGGCCCTCTAAGAATGATGAAAGCCAGTAGAAGACCAAGAACATTACCAACTATACCACACATTGCTTGGGAAAATTGGTTATTGATAGGAAACTACTAGTTTCATTACTTCAAGATGATATTTAAAATACATGTTTAAAGAACCAGTTTTGCCACAAAACTACTACCGACATACTCCTTTCAGTTCTAGAAATTAAAAAAAAAAAACAAAAATGTCGTTCTTTCTCATACTGCCAATCGTTAGAATTTAGGAAACTGCCTATTAGTTCAACATTTTCTTTCACAATGGTTTCAACCTTCACTTGAGAATTTTTTTGGCATTATTGATTAGAATAGAGCAATAATGTAAGTTTTTTTTTTCTTTTTCTAGCATTACAGAAAAGAAAAATACTATAATATCTTTACACACCCCATAGTCCTAAACAACTCGAAAGAACGTACACATAAAACACACATACAGACGTGCACGCTCTCTGTATGTTTATACGTTTGAGAGAGTCTTTGGAAAGTACCAAGAGAGTCGGCGGCGTCGGAGAGTGGAAGCGAGAACAACTTGGAGACCTCCTCAAAGGAGGGAGACTTCAGCCCAGGAGCTGGATTTGGATTGGGGGTCGGGTTTGCGTTCGATGTAGGGTTTGAATTTGGTAATGGGCTTCGGTTTGGGTATGGGTTCGGACTCGGGTTCTGCAGAGTACCCATTATCGGTGTCGATACGCAGAGGCCCGAGAGTTTGAGGGCGGAGACTGGGAACGGTAGCCGCGATTTGAATTTTCGGTTTAACTCTGTGCGGCTTTTTCTTCACATTTTAATGCTCGTTGTAGAAAGAGCAAAATACTCACGGTCCTTCAGAAATTCTTGGTCAATTGAAAAACTATATATATGGCTCATTTTGTTTCAATTTTATTTTTATGTTTTATTTTTAGTATTTTAAAATTATTTTTATTTTTGCATTTATTTTTATGTGAAAGTAAAAATGTGTTTGATCACAATATAAAAAAATTATTGAAATATTTTAGTGTAAGAATAATCATTAATAAGACTCATTATTTTTTTATGTCTCATTAATAAATTATATGGGATTGAGAATTTTATTTAATTTATTGTAGGTCCTATTACAGAAAGAAAAAATATTATTTAATTAATTAATAAATTTTAGATATTTTAAAATTCAATAAATATAAAATTAAATATTGACAATTTGGGTCTCACTTTGACTAAATAATTATTTTAAATTTTAAATTGATGATTATAAGTAGGAACAAATAATATTTTTATTGAAATGGTAAAATGAATATATTTCGGATGTTTTCAATGGTAAAAAGGCAAAAACAAGGTTTGGAATGAAACCAAACGAGACCATTGTTTGGGACATATATAATTTGGCTTGTATTATTGGAGTTGATGAAAGAAAACACCATAATTTATATTTGTAATTTTAAACAAATAATCTAATTTCCTAATACAAAACACTTTATTATTACACTACTATGTGAAAATTAAAATAACCTTTATCTTTATAGTTATAGTTTGGCACAAGTAAAACCCTCAATGGAGTGCTAAAGCAACATTAATATAACAACAATATTTATACAAAAACTTATTTTTTATAAAATACTTAGAACTTTTGAATAGCATACAAGTTATGTTTGACCTAAGAGTGGGCATTTATATTCGGGTTTTTGGATTCCGATACGATCTAGTTGTTTTTTTGCAAAAATAATTGGATATTGATTATCCAATTAAGAGAAATTGAGTAGTTTTTTGGTAGAAATATTTCTATTCGAAAATCTGATCGGGTACCCAATGTTTAACAAAAATGAAAAAAATTGAAAAATAAGTGGAAAAAGGGTTAGGGGCTAACCAAGAAGGGGGTTCTAGGGTTTTATCTTCATTTGCAAAATTTCATTTATATCTCACTCATATCTCAAATTCCCCCTCTCTCTCCTCTCTTTATTCTCTTTATCTTCACTTTTTACTTCTTTTTTTTTTTACACTTAAATCTTGACGCTCATGCTGTCACACAATAAATCCTTCACCCACTCTCACTCTAAACTCTACTTGATAAAAGTATATTTTACTATTTATTTTTCTCTTTATTGTGTTTGTGTCTTTGTCTCTTTTTCTATATATATAAGTGTAAATTGTAATAATGTAATGTGTATCATTTGAGTGTGGAGTTGTGTATTTTGATTGTGTACTTGTATAGTTATATTTAGGATTAAGGAATTTTATTGTTGAAGCACTATTATTTAATAATTTATTATTTCAAATTTTTTTAAAAAAGTAAAATGCTCTATTATTAAGTTTTTGAATCAGAATGTTAAAGATAAGGATTAAATTGTTAGGTATTTTTTGAATTAGATTTTGAAGTACTATGAATTAAATTCTCCAATTTGGGCACCCAAAGTCATTAATGAGGAAAAATGACTTCTTTTTTATTTTAAGACTTTTAAATTCAACTTTATTATACGTGAGGGTTATTTACATTTAGAAAACTTGATTTGAAAGATTATTAAGCTATGTTTAACCTAGGCGTGGGCATTCATATTTGGAATTTTGGGTTTCGATCCGATCTAGTTGGTTTTTTGAAAAAATAATTGGGTATCGAATAATCGATACATAATTAAGAGACATTGAGTAGGTTTTTTGGTAGAAATATTTCTATTTGAAAACTTGATCGAGTACTCAAAGTTTAAAAAAAAATAAAAAATAAAAAATAAATGGATAAAAGGTTAGGGTCCAACCGGGAAGGGGGTTCAAGTGTTTCATCTTCATTTGCAAAATTCCATTTCTCTCTCCCTCATTTCTCTGACTCTCTCTCTTTCTCTCTCTCTACTCTTTATTCTCTTTCTCTTCATTTTTTACTTTTTTTTTTACACTTAAATCTTCACCCTCGTACGGTTACACAACAAATCATTTACCCACTCTCACTCTAAACTCTACTTGATAAAAATATATTTTACCATTTATTTTTCTCTTTATTGTGTTTTTGTCTTTGCCGCTTTTTCTATATATATATATATAAGTGTATATTGTAATACTGTAATATGTATCATTTGAGTGTGGAGTTGTGAATTTTGACTTCATACTTGTATAATTGTATTTAGGATTAAGGAGTTTAATTGTTGAAGCACTATTATTTAATAATTTATTATTTTATATATATATTTTAAAAAAGTAAAATATTTTTATTATCAATTTTTTGAATCAAAATGATAAAGATAAGAATTAAATTGTTAAGTATTTTTTGGATTGGATTTTAGAGTACTATGAATTAAATTCACCAATTTGGGCACCCAAAGTCATTGATGAGGAAGAATGGCCTCTTTTCTATTTTAAGCACTTTTAAATTCAACTTTGTTGTACATCAGGATTAATTATATTTAGAAGAGTTGATTTGAATGATTATAATTTGACTTTGTGCAATTCTACCTATTTGAGACATGTATCTTCATATTAGCATTTATTTGATATTGTTTGTGTTACTTTAAAAAAATATTGAAACTTTATTTGAGTAGATTTTTTGATAGAAATAGTTTTATACGAAAACCTCATCGGTTACCCAAAGTTTAACAAAAAAGAAAAAATTTAAAAAATAGGTGGAAATAGGGTTAGGGGCCAACTGGGAAGGGGCTTCTAGGGTTTTATCTTCATTTACAAAATTTCATTTCTATCTCTCTCATTTTTCCTAATTCTCCTCTCTCCACTTGTTATTCTCTTTCTCTTCACTTTTTGTTTTTTTTCTTTACACTTAAATCTTCACTCTCACACGGTCACATAACAAATTTTTCATCCACTCTCACTCTAAAAACTCTACTTAATAAAAATATATTTTACCATTTATTTTTTCCTTTATTGTGTTTGTGTCTTTGTCTCTTTTTCTATATATATAAGTGAAAATTGTAATATTATAATGTGTATCATTTGAGTGTGAGAGTTGTGAATTTTGATCGTATACTTATATAGTTTTATTTATGATTGAGGTGTTTAATTGTTGAAGCAATATTATTTAATGATTTATATTTTAGATTTTTTTAAAAGTAAAATGCTTCTATTATCAATTTTTTGAATCAGAATGTTAAATATAAAGATTAAATTATTAAATGTTTTTTGGATTGGATTTCGGATTACTACTAATTCACCATTTGGGCACCCAAGTCATTGATGAGGAAGAATGACTTCATTTTTATTTTAAACACTTTTAAATTCAACTTTGTTGTACGTCATGGTTAATTATATCTAGAAAAGTTTATTTGAAGGATTATTAAGCTATGTTTGACCTAGGAGTGGGCATTCATATTTGGATTTTGGGGTTTCGACCTGATCTAGTTGATTTTTGAAAAAATAATTGGGTATCGATTATCCGATTGAGAGAAATTGAATAGGTTTTTTGGTAGAAATATTTCTATCCGAAAACCTGATCGAGTACCCAAAATTTAACAAAAAAGAAAAAAATTGAAAAATAGGTGGAAAAAAGAGTTAGGGGCCAACCAGGAAAGGGGTTATAGGGTTTCATTTTCATTTGCAAAATTTTATTTATGTCTTCCTCATTTCTCTGATTCCCTCTCTCTCTCTACTCTTTATTCTCTTTCTCTTCACTTTCTACTTTTTTTTTATACTTAAATCTTCACCCTCACACGGTCATATAATAAATCCTTCACCCACTCTCACTCTAAACTCTACTTGATAAAAGTATATTTTATCATTTATTTTTCTTTTTATTGTGTTTGTATCTTTGTCTCTTTTTCTATATATATAAGTGTAAATTGTAATATTGTAATGTGTATCATTTGAGTGTGGAGTTGTGGATTTTGATTGTATACTTGTATAGTTGTATTTAGAATTAAGGAGTTTAATTATTGAAACACTATTATTTAATGATTTATTATTTCAGATTTTTTTAAAAGTAAAATGCTTCTATTATCAATTTTTTGAATCAGAATGTTAAAGATAAGGATTAAATTGTTAAGTATTTTTTTTGATTGTATTTTGGAGTTCTATGAATTAAATTCACCAATTTGGGCACCCGAAGTCATTGATGAGGAAGAATGACTTCTTTTCTATTTTAAACACTTTTAAATTCTACTTTGTTGTACATGAGGATTAACTATATCTAGAAAACTTGATTTGAAGGATTATTAAGTTATGTTTGACCTAGGAGTGGGCATTCATATTCGAGTTTTGAGTTTCGATTCGATCTAGTCGGTTTTTTTGAAAAAAAAAATAGGTATCGATTATCCGATTAAGAGAAATTGAGTAGGTTTTTTGGTAGAAATATTTCTATCCAAAAACCTGATCGGGTACCCAATGTTTAACAAAAAAGAAAAAAAATGAGGTGTAAAAAGGGTTAGTGGCCAACCGAGAAGGGGGTTCTAGGGTTTCATTTTCATTTGTAAAATTTCATTTCTATCTCACTCATGTCCGTGATTCCCTCTCTCTCTCCACTTTTTAATCTATTTTTCTTCACTTTTTACTTCTTTTTTTTAAAACTTAAATCTTCACGCTCACACAATCACACAACAAAACATTCACCCACTATCACTCTATCTCTACTTGATAAAAGTATATTTTACCATTTATTTTTTTCTTTATTGTGTTTTTGTCATTGCTGCTTTTTTTATATATATAAGTGTATATTGTAATACTGTAATGTGTATCATTTGAGTGTGGAGTTGTGAATTTTGATTGTATACTTATATAGTTATATTTAGGATTAAGGAGTTTAACTATTGAAACACTATTATTTAATAATTTATTATTTTAGATTTTTTTTAAAAAATAAAATGCTTCTATTATCAATTTTTTGAATCAAAATATTAAAGATAAGGATTAGATTGTTAAGTATTTTTTAGATTGAATTTTGGAGTACTCTGAATTAAATTCACTAATTTGGGCACTAAAGTCATTGATGAGGAATAATTACTTCTTTTCTATTTTAAGTACTTTTAAATTCAACTATGGTGTACGTCAGGATTAATTATATCTAGAAAAGTTGGCTTGAAGGATTATTAAGCTATGTTTGACATAGGAGTGGGCATTTAAATTTGGATTTTTGGGTTTTGATCCGATTTATTCAATTTTTTGAAAAAATAATCGGGCATCGGATAACCGATACATGATTAAGAGAAATTGAGTAGGTTTTTTGATATAAATATTTCTACCCGAAAATCTGATCGGGTTATTAAAGTTTAAAAAAAAAGAAAAAAATTGAAAAATTTGTGGAAAAAAGGTTAGGGCTGGCCCAAAGGGGGGGTTCTAGGTTTCACCTTCTTTTGCAAAAATTCATTTACGTCTCCCCAATTTCCCTTCCTTTCTCTCTCTCTCCACTCTTTATTCTCTTTCTCTCCACTTTTTATTTTCATTCTCTTCACTCTTTACTTTTTTTTTTATACTTAAATATTCGCCCTCGCAAGGTTAGACAACAAATCATTCACCCACCCTCACTCTAAATTCTACTTGATAAGGGTATATTTTACCATTTATTTTTCTCTTTATTGTGTTTTTGTCTTTGTCTCTTGTTCTATATATATAAGGGTAAATTATAATACTGTAATGTATATTATTTGAATATTGAGTTGTGGATTTTGATTGTATACTTGTATAGTTGTATTTAGGATTAAGAAGATTAACTATTGAAACACTATTATTTAATGATTTATTATTTTAGATTTTTTTTAAAAGTAAAATGCTTCTATTATCAATTTTTTGAATCACAATGTTAAAGATAAGGATTAAATTGTTGAGTGTTTTTTGGATTGGATTTTGGAGTACTATGAATTAAATTCACCAATTTGGGCACCCAAGTCATTGATGAGGAAAAATGACTTTTTTTCTATGTTAAGTATTTTTAAATTCAACTTTGTTGTACGTCATGTTTGATTATATCTAAGAATATTAATTTGAAGGATTATTAAGCTATATTTGACCTAGGAGTGGGCATTAATATTTGGGTTTTTAGGTTCGATCCGATTTAGTTGGTGTTTTCAAAAAATAATCGGGTATCGCTTATCCGATACCTGATTAAGAGAAATTGAGTAGGTTTTTTGGTAGAAATATTTCTATCCGAAAATCTGATCGGGTACCCAAATTTTAAAAAATAGAAAAAAATTGAAAAATAGGTGGAAAATGGTTGGTGGCCAGTTGAGAAGGGGTTCTAGTTTCTAGAGTTTCATCTTCATTTGCAAAATTTCATTTCTGTCTCACTCATGTCTCTGATTCCCCCTCTCTCTCCACTCTTTATTGTCTTTATCTTCACTTTTTACTTTTTTTTTTTATTTTTTACACTTAAATCTTCACACTCATGCGGTCACAGAACAAATCCTTCACCCACTCTTACTCTAAACTCTACTTGATAAAATTATATTTTACCATTTATTTTTTTCTTTATTGTGTTTGTGTCTTTGTCTATTTTTCTATATATATATATATATAAGTATAAATTGTAATACTGTAATGTGTATCATTTGAGCGTGGAGTCATGGATTTTGATTTTATACTTGTATAGTTGTATTTAGGATTAAGAAGTTTAATTGTTCAATCACTATTATTTAATGATTTATTATTTTAGATTTTTTTTAAAGTAAAATGTTTCTATTATCAATTTTTTGAATTAGAATGTTAAAGAAAAGGATTAAAGTGTTAAGTATTTTTGGATTGAATTTTGGAGTACTATGAATTAAATTCACCAATTTGGTCACCCAAGTCATTGATGAGGAAGAATGACTTCTTTTCTATTTTAAACATTTTTAAATTCAACTTTGTTGTACGTCAAGGTTAATTATATCTAGAAAAGTTGATTTGAAGGATTATTAATCTATGTTTGACCTAGGAGTGGGCATTCAAATTTGAGTTTTTGGGTTCCGATCTGATCTAGTTAGTTTTTTGAAAAAATAATCGGGTATCGATTATCCGATTAAGAGAAATTGAGTAGATTTTTTGGTAGAAATATTTCTATCCGAAAACCTGATCGGATACCCAATATTTAACAAAAAAGAAAATTTTGAAAAATAGGTGGAAAAATTGTTAGGGGCCAACCGAGAAAGGGGTTCTAGGGTTTCATCTTTATTTGCAAAATTTCATTTCTGTCTCACTTATGTCCCTCCTCCCCCCTATCTCTCCACTCTTTATTCTCTTTCTTTTCACTTTTTACTTCTTTTTTTTAACACTTAAATCTTCACCCTCACACGGTCACACAACAAATCATTCACCCACTCTTACTCTAAACTCTACTTGATAAAAGTATATTTTACCATTTATTTTTCTCTTTATTGTGTTTTTGTCTTTGCCGCTTTTTCTCTCTATATATAAGTGTGTATATTGTAATACTGTAATGTGTATCATTTGAGTGTGGAGTTGTGGATTTTGACTTTATACTTGTATAGTTGTATTTAGGATTAACTAGTTTAATTGTTGAAGCACTATTATTTAATAATTTATTATTTCATATTTTTTTTAAAAAGTAAAATGCTTCTATTATCAATTTTTTAAATTAGAATGTTAAAAATAAGGATTAAATTGTTAAGTATTTTTTGGATTAGATTTTGGAGTACTATGAATTAAATTCACCAATTTGGGCACCCGAAGTCATTAATGAGGAAGAATGACTTCTTTGCTATTTTAAACATTTTTAAATTTAACTTTGTTGTACATCAATGTTAATTATATCTAGAAAAGTTAATTTGAATGATTATTAATCTATGTTTGACCTAGGAGTGGGCATTTATATTTGGGTTTTTGGGTTCCAATCTGATCTAGTTGGTTTTTTGCAAAAATAATCGGGTATTGATTATCCGATTAAAAAAAATTGAGTAGGTTTTTTAATAGAAATATTTCTATCCGAAAACTTGATCGAGTACCCAATGTTTAACAAAAAAGAAAAATTTTGAAAAATAGGTGGAAAAAGTGTTTGGAGCTAATCGGGAAGATGGTTTTAGGGTTTTATCTTCATTTGCAAAATTTTATTTCTGTCTTACTCATGTCCCTCATTCCCCTTATCTCTCCACTCTTTATTCTCTTTCTTTTCACTTTTCACTTTTTTTTTTTTTTACACTTAATTCTTCACCATCACACAGTTGCACAACAAATCATTCACCCACTCTCACTATAAACTTTACTTGATAAAAGTATATTTTAACATTTATTTTTCTCTTTATTGTGTTTTTGTCTTTGCCCTTTATATATATATATATAAGTGTATATTGTAATACTGTAATGTGTATCATTTGAGTGTGGAGTTGTGGATTTTGACTTTATAATTGTATAATTGTATTTAGGATTAAGGAGTTTAATTGTTGAATCACTATTATTTAATATTTTATTATTTCAGATTTTTTTAAAAAATTAAAATGCTTTTATTATCAATTTTTTGAATTAGAATGTTAAAGATAAGGATTAAATTATTAAGTATTTTTTGGATTGGATTTTGGAGTACTATGAATTAAATTTACCAATTTGGACACTCAAGTCATTGATGAAGAAGAATGACTTCTTGTCTATTTTAAAAAAAATTAAATTCAACTTTGTTGAACGTCAAAGTTGATTTGAAGGATTATTATTTGACTTTATGCAACTCTACTATTTGTCTATTTGACTTTACCCCACTCGATGCCCACTCCTAGTTTAACCCTTTGAATTTTAGTGATAAAATATTATTTTTTCTTATTTTTAATAATAGTACTTTGGACATTATATTTTAATATATATATATATATTTACCTTTTTTTCTCTCGTTAACATTAAAAATCTAGATACAGTAAAGTTGCATTTTCACCAATTTGGTTTGCAATTCACGGTTGCTCATGAATATAACAAAGCCATGTGATATGTATTGTAGAAGTTTGAATTAATTTTGGTCATTTTTTTTTTCTTACTCTCAAGTTGCTTTTCTCTAGTGTACTAATATCATTCAGAATTGTGCTTCGAGAAATTTATCCACTTATTGATTCTATTGTTGATAATTAGCCAAAGTGGACTTGTTGGTTCTCAATGATATTGGTGACGTGCAATGTAATACAAAAACATGCTGAATTTTATTTTTTTAATTTCACAATTAGTTCAGTGTATTGAATATTTATTTTTTATTATAAATAACAATTTCAAAAATACTCATAACACGAGATAGATTGTATAAAATTTATATTATCCCTCGATGTTTCTAATTGTGAAACTTGTAACCATCTCTTCTCTATAATTTGGTCGTTCTTGCTAAGCAAATGCAACATCCCATTTCAAGGAGGCATTTGGCGACAAACCTAAAAGGAAAGGAATTTAAACACATTGCTGTTGTGCCACTTTTTTACTATATTGGAGAAAAAAGAAAAAGAATGTTGGGATGTATAGAAACTCGTTTATAGATTTACATCCTTAAAAAATTAATTCATAAAATTATTAGGATTAGACATTTTTCGTATTTAAAGTCCCACAATACTTAATTTGTATAACAAATGTAATTTTCCTACGTCTATTTTTTGATCTTTCAAAGATTTCTCTTATTTTTATCAAAACAAGTGTCAAAATTTTTCATGTCCCGTGATATATATTTTTGCGTATTACATTTTATGTTTCCCAATTTATACTTTCCCTGCATTATTATTAGTTTTTTGTTGGAAATTTATTAGGAATATTCATTAGAAATCTCTTATCAATCAAACCAATAATTACTTGTATCATAGTATTTCAACATCAAATATTCTCTTAAGACAACATAATCATCAAATAACAACAAAAGATGATTTGTTTCATTTGCATAGACTGAAGAGGTTTTGCAATGATTGATGATACAAAAGCAAATGCCATTGCACAATTCCCACTAAAAAATGTACTCCAGAGTTATGAGAAGATCTATGTATGATATCATTTTGTCTTTATATTTTCTTTTTATGGTCGTCCTTAATTTTTTTAGTAATTATTAGAATTAATTTACTTGATGCAATAAATTTGATATTTTCTCAATTAACGAGATGTGTAAAATGAAAAATTAGCTGATAATATGCATAGTATTTATAAAAAGCTCGTCTAAGCTTGAATTTATGTTATTTCCATTTTATGATTGTTTTTAGAATATTTATCAGGAAATGTTTGAAAATGAAAATGCTTTTGGATTAATAAGTTGCAAAGATTTATAAATTGAGTTAGCAGGTTGGTTTGAAATTTTACTTTTAGAAAAAAATATATTTAATTTATACTTTTTAAAATATGAGATAAAGAGTATTTTCTTAAAGTGAAACTTTGTTTTAAGTATAGTCTTTCAAAAATACGGTTGAACATAAAGTATAATATTTTGAAACAGGATTATTTTTGAAAATATTTCTGAAAAATAATTTTACAAAATAAAAAGCGCACACATAATTTCGAACTAAAAACACCAAAAATTAAATATGGACTCCCTTTTTGCTTGCTCAACTATGGAATACTCATACGGTGAAATAATTGCATGTTATCCTATCATGAATGCTAATATTCAGCAATTAGCTAGTAATAAGAAATTAACTATCAAAAACTACCACAATAGTCAATCGATCAATAGTCAATATATTTTTATTTTTTTACGAGATTCGAACTCAAAATCTCATAAATTTAGAGTTCTTCTGATTTTATTTTCATACTCATTTTCATGTTTACAATATTTTCAAGGTTGAAAAATTTTTCATTAAGTTTTCGTGTAAAATTAAAAATATTTTTAAATTAATTATATTTTTATGTTGACTATATAAATTTAAAAATAAAAATATATTTGTTTTATAGCATTTTTGCTTGAGAAATTATAAAATATTAGTAAGTTTAAACATGAGTTTTAGTCGGTACATATGTCAAATATTAATAAGTTTAAAAATAAATATAAAAATAAAAAAAAATTACATTTATGATAATAATAAATAAAATAATTTTATTTTTGAAGTTTTAAATAAAAAAACACTATTTAAAAATAAAAAGACCCTTGAACTCTCAATTTTGTCATTTGAAGTAGCCTAGGCCTAACTGCCATAGTGCACTCATCTCAAGTCTTCATCATTGGTAAAGTTTGGAAGACTGCTGGCACTGAAATCCAATCAGAGAGAATCACGACAAGAGGCGAGAACAGAGTCATAGAAATGCGAATGGAGTATAACATACAGTCCTCCCCGGCAAGTCTTCCTCGTCAAAAGTCCTCGTATGAAGCAAAGCAAAGTGCGGTTTTCATTTGCCATTAAACAACCATAAAGTAGTATCACAAACTGCAGTAAAAGCGTCCCCATTTCTTAACAATATCCACACAATCACCAGTAAAGCAAAGCAAAGCAAAGCAAAGCAAAGCTAAAAAGCACCCCAATATTCAGACAACAGGCAAAGACCCACTCCACATTCTTTTCTTCCTCCTAGAGAAACCAAAAGGAAAAAAGGGCAAAATAAAAAAGAAGAAAAGATTTGCCCCACTTCTTCATCAAAGCATCTCCCTGTGTCTCTTTTTATATATATACTCTGATAAACATGTCTATTTACGCTTTCCCAAGCAAAACTCTGCGGAAAAACCTTCAGAACGAAAAGGGTTGCTGTGCTGGTGGCGAATTTTCCCGTTTCAGAAAAAAAAAAAGAAAGGAAAAAGCAACTTGTGGTGTGGCTGTAGTCTAAGGGGAGTGGAGTTGATATGGCGAGTTCGAGTGGGACCAAGGATGACGTTGGCCCACCAAGATCGCTCTCCAGGAGAATGACTAAAGCGCCCACAATGGTGGACCCGGCCGACGACAGCGGCGCCGTGGACAGTGAGCTGGTGCCGTCGTCGTTGGCCTCCATTGCCCCCATCCTCCGTGTGGCCAATGAAGTTGAGAAGGAGAACCCCCGGGTTGCTTATTTATGTAAGATAGAAAGAAAACACATCCACTCACTCACTCACACAGTCTTATTATTGATCATGCACGTAACTCTATTTTCATGATTTAACTTTTTCTGGAAGCTATAGTATGTCAGTTTTGCTTGGCTGAAGACTTTTAGTTTGGGAATTTTTGGCTGAACTAGTAATGAATACAAATGGTCATGATTTGTGAAATTGTTTGGCTTTTCTCAGTAAAAGTATAAATTCTTATGATGTGATGTGGTTGATTGTTAGTAATGAATACAAATGGTCCAAAGGGCCTTTCTTGTTAGTAAGTGAGGAATTAGGCATAGGGAATAGAAAGCTTCGACTGCTCTTCTATGGCCCTTTGGACTGAGACTTTTTGTCATGTAAAATGACTTAAACGTGTCGTAAGAGGTTGATTGTTTGGATATTATGAGCAGTTTTTGAGATTTTTTTCTCTTATCTTTTATGAATTTGTTTTATGTGCTTTACATCCGCACTTAGTGGCTCAATCGCTAATTGTATTTTGATTGTTGACCAAGATTCTAGATGTATTTCTATTGATTCATTTAATCAAAGAAGAATGTAGTTTAGTAATTTCAATGTTGACAATCAGGTTTGTTGCTTCTCAGAAGATTATATTAACAGATTGTTTTGAAATTAAACTGGAATAATCTTTTATCCACCATTTTATCACATTGAAATAGGCCTAAATGTTTGGTTGATTCTCTATTGTCTTTTTAAGCTAATATGAAAGATATTCATTGATTTAGAAACTTGATACACCATATACAGAGTTTACCCTTTGCTATACCCCAAGTGTTTGGTTGACTCTCTATTGTCTTTTTAAGCAATAGGAAAGAGATTCATTGATTAGGAATTTGATACACCATATAGATAGTTTACCCTTTACTATATGCAGTCTTCTTTTTGGGAAAGGAAAATTTATAAACTGACATCCAGAATTTCGTTTTGCTCATTTTATCCATTTTGGCATCCCTCTAGACTTGGAATGAAAGGATCATTTGGAACTCTTTTGTTAACAAAATGAAACCAGGATACAGGTTGAGAAGTTATTATGATATTTTCCTTGCAGATGCCACTGGCTTCTTACAAAGTTGGATTACCATCCAAAAAATCTTCAAAAGTGAATGTTCGGAATTAAAGAAGCAGGGTAGCATCAATTTAGAGCTGCCCTTCCTTTGGTCTTCTCCTACGTACTAGTCATTCTCACCCTCACCATCACTTATATTTGCTCCCAACTTGGAATATAAAGATAGGTCATAGCAGGTTCATAGGAAGGATACATGAATTACAGTCTTTAGTTTCATACTCCATTTTATACAAAATTTGATTATATCAAGTTTTGTCACTTCAACTATACCGTGTAATATTCAATTTATGTAAGTGTATAACTTCACATGATGATTCCCTGCTTATCATGACTATGAGTTAACTAGTTATTCTTCTTGCTTTTTTGATTATTTCTAATTTTTGGATTAGGCCGCTTCCACGCATTTGAGAAAGCACACCGGATGGACCCAACATCAAGTGGGCGGGGTATTCGGCAGTTTAAGACATATTTACTACACAGACTTGAAAGGGTAAACCTGATGATGTTGATTTAAATATTATATATTTATTTTATCAACCTATCTTTCTTTTTTCAGGAAAATATTCAAATTTTGGTATTTGGCCTTTTTCTCTTTGGACTAATTTATGTTGCAATTCTTAACGTTTTATATATGTTCCTTTTCATACTTGTCTCCAAATTGATTCCTCGATTCATAAATGGTTGCAGGAAGAAGCAGAGACAAAACCCATACTTGCAAAAAATGATCCTAGAGAAATCCAAAAATATTATCAGATCTTCTATGAGAAAAATATCCGAGAGGGCCAATATACCAAAAAACCGTAAGGCTTTATCTCAAACTAATGTTATTGAGAATGATTATGAAACATTTCAATTAATTGTCTGTTTGTCCTTAATGTTTTGTTATTTGTCTTTACAGGGAGGAGATGGCTAAGATCTATCAGATTGCAACTGTGTTGTATGATGTGTTGAGGACGGTAGTACCTCAATCAAAAATTGATGATCAGGTTTGATTTATGCCGTTTCTCCTGTACTTGCGAATTTAGTTTATTATTCAGCTCGAGACTTTTGGTAAATTATTTGAATTCCATTAACATGATAAATGCAGACTCAGAGATATGCCAAAGATGTTGAGGAGAAAAAAGAACAGTATGAGCATTATAACATTCTGCCCTTGTATGCTGTTGGTGTTAGACCAGCAATTATGGAACTCCCTGAGGTTATTTTATGAAGATTCACATGAATTTTTAAGTCTAGCTGATATCTACAGATTAATATGTGATTCACAACTATTGTCTATTTTATTTGTATTATAGTTTATCTTCCTTGTTTTCATATTCAGATAAAAGCAGCACTTCGAGCTATCCGTAATGTAGATAATCTTCCCATGTTTCAAATGCCTGAAGGAAACGAGAGAACAGTAAATGATATTCTCGAATGGCTTGCTTTGCGCTTTGGTTTTCAGGTAGACTTGGATGCTCCTGTAACTCATTGTAAAACATTATTGCAACTGTTTTGAAAGGATTGGTAGCCTTATTTTCGTAAGCTTAAACAGCTTAGTGGTCTAACTTGAGTCCTTATAATTAGTATTAGTTTCAATCCATGATGCTATCAGCTTGAGAGAGTGTGGACTTATAAAGTGGCCATGACCACGAACTATGAGGATGGATGAAATTTTTTAAGAGGGTTTGTAACATCATGTCGTACATTATTTGTGGGAGAATGTTGTGGCTGTTTTTTAAGGAGTTGGTCTCTTATGTATCGAAATGGGCTTAAGCATTTTAAGTTAGTAGGCTACTGCTTAATTATGTTGATGAGGCTAGACCTTTAACTTGAGTCCTTGCACCTTTCGTCTCTTTTCTCTTTTCTACTCCATAGGTCTTAATTTTAGGTTTCTTAATTTTTTGTAGTATTATCTTATATGTCATTTTATACCTTCTTCTAAAATCCTTAAAATCCTTAATGCATTATGAACCTTCTTTCTTTATATTTTCTGTACTGAAAAATGGTTTCTACATGCATCTGAATGTTATTCAAAGCACTTAAAAATACACATTATTACATATATCTCTTGAACAGCTTAAGAGCTTAACATTTATAGACAATGCATGCTTTTATTTCTTGCTTTACATTCTTCTACTTTTCTCTAAACCTGGTTGAGGAGAAGTTATTTACTTCTACATCTGCTACTAAAGTGAATTTCTAAAGCTTAGCCCAAAAGGTATCTATAGTCCAAACATTGGGTGAAATGAATAGTTGAATAGGGAAGTATTTGCAGTAGATGGTGGTGTAGCTGCATGCTATCTATAGATATAGTTACTGAATGGGATGACTTGGCATCTTCTTTATTTATGTTAAAATTTCTTTCCACATGCCAATATGGGAAATGCCTCTACAAATTTTAATTTGTTAATTTCTTGTTAATCCCACGCATGTTCTCCTTTTCATCATTGGTTGAAGCATGAGAATTATGCATTTAGGTTATTACTTGATGCGTGTTATGCAAGATGGTAACCAAGGACAAGCCAGCAAGACTACTTATTAACTCATCATTTTCAAATTATAGTATGACATATACACGTATATAGCAGTTAAAACATTAGCCTCCTGAAAGCTTATGTCAAGCAGGGGACTCATCAGCACTCTTCTCTGGACTATTTATACATGTAGTTAAAGATGTTAGTTTAGAATACATTGTTCCGGCAGCTAAAATTCTCATTTGATCTCTTTGGTCACTATGGGTGCCAGATTGGGTTGACCCAACAAGTATTCATTAGACCAAATACACCACATTTAGAAGATATCCTGTCATTTTGGCAGGAAAGGTGGTTGGTTTCAAGGAAGAAATGTATGAAAGAAGGGTCTTTAGTCTCTTACTTCGTCAATATCAAACAGTCACCAAAAGCTAGTCAGTGAGAGTTAATCATCCTGACCTGTATCTTGAATCCTCCAAAATTTAGGAGTCAGAGGACTATTGGATGATAAGATTAAATTAACCCCAAATAACTAAGAATATGAAATGTTGTGATGGCAAAATGGTAAAGTATTTTGGTCTCAGTTTCCCCTCTCCTCTTTCCAGTTTTCCTTCTTTCGCAAACACCTACATGATATCTATTAAAAAAATTTTGGTGCCTTTTCCATCTATGAGTTGACTCAGTCAATTTACATATTGCAACTTTTACGTATTTTTATATTTTTGTTTTCTTATTTAACATTTGATTCTTAAGACTTCTCACCTTAGTTGACTATGTTCTTTTGTTCCCATGTGGGTGTTAAAGAAAGGAAATGTAGCAAATCAGCGGGAGCACTTGATATTGCTTCTTGCTAATATGGATGTGAGGAATAGGAATCTTCAGGACTATGAGCTCGTAAGTATTTCATTATTGCTTAATAGCAAGAATAAAGATAAATGTAATGTATGTCTAATCCGATGCTCACCTCTTCTTCATGAGGACTACTTATTTGTCCTTTTTCTTCTGCAGTTGGATGGCAATACAGTTCAGAAATTGATGGACAAAATTTTCAAGAACTATCAGTCATGGTGTAAATACTTGCGCTTTCCACCAAATCTGGAGTAAGTTGACTGCTTTATGGCTACATTATCACCTAATATTTCATTGTATAACTATGTGATAATCATATATACATCTTTCTGCTTGCAGGTGTCCATGGAGTGATAGGAGGCAACAGTCGCAGCTTCTTTACATTGGACTTTATCTCCTTATTTGGGGTGAAGCTTCAAACATTCGATTTATGCCAGAATGCATATGCTATGTTTTTCACCGTGTATGTTCCCTTCTATGATACAATCAATCATATTTTCCTTGATATGCCCTTATATATGTGGCCAGCGTGTAACCAGTGCTAAGAGAAAAAAAATGAAGTTATCTTTCTCTTCTTTTTGCTTGTTTAGTTGTGCATGTTTAGTAAATATCAAGTCTTGAATTATGTTCTACGGATTACTGAGTTAGCATTCCATCCATCAGAGGCCTGGCCAAAAATTGTATGCTGCATTGTGCCACATTTTCTGTCTTGAGCATTTGATGCTTGATATCTGCAAAGTTGATAATCACGCATATAGCACCTCCCTTGGTACCCCATGTGTTTGGCTAGGTTACATCTTGATGAGGGGCATCTTGAATAGATGATCCATTGTCAGAGGCAGAATTCTGTTCAATTTTGTTGTGTGAGAAATAATTGATTGATTTGACAAACTTTTACATGTCAGCTTCGAGGAAACAATCTTGGCAAATCTTTGTTCTCTATGTGTAACGACTAGTTCCGGAAAGCATCAACTGGGAGAAGATTATTATATTGGTGCCTATATGATCACTAGGCAGAGGCAATGATATTAAACACAAATCTAAAGACAATTGAAAGATAGTTTAAATAAATAACTCGTGACCTAAGTTTGGTCCCTCACATGAATAGTCATCAATAGAATTTATTGTCTTTTTACCCTCCTATAAATTGTTCTCATTTTTATTTAGCTTGGCTAATTTGTATGCATTCTCCTGTGTCCCAAAATTCATAAAAAGTTAAAGGATGCTCATTAGTCGGAGATTTTATCAGTAAGGTACATATATTTAACTACTTAATTTTCTTTATATTAAGCATATTGCATCAATCAAGTTCGTCATGACTATAATCAATTAACCAATTATATTCTTGCATGAATTTCTTAATAAGTTTTTTTTTTTTAAGTTATTCTGAAAATCTTAAAAATTCAGGTAATTTTCAAAAGCTTAAGTTAATCTCCGATTTGATGTAAGATTATTTCCAATCCTAGAACTCCTTCCTAACATGTCCAGAAAGGATCTCTTCATATCAATCTATACATGAGGAGAGAAAAGGAAGAGTATACATGGTGTGAGTTTAATCTAGTACTTTATGTGTTGGAGAAAATGTAAGGATCTGGGCCATTTCCTACTTTGTCTTACTTGTATCTGGAGTTATATTTAAGAATTTTGAAGAACACAAGGACGGTTTTCATTTATGTTAATATAGCTCCTACTGTTTGATTTATATTCTCCCTCATGTTGGCCAAGGGGTGTCTCCATTCTCCACTTAGGTATGAGTGCATTCTAATTTTCATTCATTTCAAATAGGCCAGCGTTGTTCATCAGTTCATGGAGAAGGGTTTATTTAACCTGCATCAAAAATTCTTGAAGATTGGTGATGCAATCCATGACATATTTTCACTTCATGCTTTTGGTTTTGCCTCTTAATTGTGTGTGGTTTATGCTTGACTAAGATTGTTGATGCAATCTGCGACATATGTTCACTTCATGGCTCTGGTTATGCCTCTTAGTTGTGTGTGGTTTATGCTTGACTTTGTCCTTTCCATTCTTCTGCATATGGAAATTTTTGGGTTTTCGTGCATAAAATATTACATTTTTGCACTTTGTTCAATGTCCTTAAATTTTATGATGTCCTTTGGAGTATATGTATGAATGGAATGCTTGTATATTAGATAAATTATACTCTTGTTTAACAGTTCCTTCAGAGAGTGTATTCATTTAGGGCACTAGCAAGAGTGTAATTTCTTTTTCAAATTAACAAATGAGTCTTACAATGTTTTTTCTAGTTTTGACATTTTTTTTAATGGACTCGACTACATTCTAATGTACCTATGAACTAGTAAGTGTGCTTCCTGTAATTCACATCTCATTATACTTCCATGGATGCATGACATTCTTCTTTCTCATTTTATTTGTGCTATTTTCATTAAAATTTCTAGGAAAAACTTTGACAAGTGCTGAAATTAAAGGACTAACATTATACATCTTTATTACTCTGTGATGGTTACCTTTATCAATATTGCTTTGTTACATTGTTGAAGTTATATTTTGTTAATTGGCTAGAGAGTAGGACTGTAAATGAGCCTAAACTAGTTTGAAGCCTCTCAAGTTTGGGCTTGATATTTCCAAATTTAGCTTGAATTAAGCACAAACCAATCCAGGTTTGAGCTGAAGGTTAGGGCATAAATGTAAAATAACCATAAGGTAGGGTCAACTTTTATTAGAGTCGTTTAACTTGATGAGATTCCTGCAATCAATCTTTTGGTCGCTCAATTTAGTAATAATTCATAGCTCATACAAGGATCTCTCATTTGTTTAAATTTTCTAAATTAAGTTCAACAGAATCTTGTTACTTGTTTAATTACTGTAATTTGAGTTGTTACTATGTTCTAGCTAATAATATGGATAATGTCTCACATTAAAATGTAACAGGATCTCTAAGTGTTCTATAATTTTTGGGACTACTCTGCTTGTTGCCTTTAGCTTTTAGGTTGGATGCTTCCAGAGGTACATGTTATCTGACGGCCCAAAAGTACTCCCATGTTTAAATGTAAATGCATTTCTGTGAACAATTGTATTTTCAAAACCAATCAGTTCAGGTGAAGGAACTTATATTGGACTGACTGATATCAAAACCTCTCTTTACCCATGATTCATTTCTAAAACATGCCAATTGCTTTAGCACTCGTTTTGCTGAAAAGGCCCAGTGGTGGTTTCCGGTCAGGTTCTTTGTCTATTAAATTTTTTAATCTCCAAAAAGTTTCCTGAATCCCATTGTTTGGCGTGTTCATTCCGAGGTGATGCGTGTAATGACATGGGCTTACTTCCTTAACAAATATTATGCTTATGAAGGAAAATAATGAGGAATATCATGTTTTCATTCTATTTCAACTCACTATGATTAGAGCATCGCTTTAGGTTGCTAATTGCTTGGACTATTTGACATTAGAATGAACTTTCTAATTCTCATGTTTGATTATCGTTTAAGATATTAAGTGAATTAAGGTCTCCCTTTCCAGAAGCTTAAGTCTTTGTATAAGATGGTGAAATATCAAAATGCCAAAGGTCCTTGGTTCAAGACTCGTTGCGAATGAAAATTGCACGTGCCTTGCATGTGAGAGAGCATGTTGTTACACATTATATTAATAACTTCCTCCTCTCTCTAGTTGCTTAAGCTTTTAGATGAGGTGGTTATTCAATAACTATAGTTACTTTATGCATTACATATTATCTTGACTGCAGCTCAGCTAGATTAGTTTTGAAATTATGATTAGCTGATCTCAACTTTCCTGTTTCCTGCCTCAACTTTTAAGAATCAATAAGAAGTGGATCACTTGTTTTTACAATAGATACATTTGTCTGGTGTTTAATTCTTATTGTTGATCATTAATTACTTCAGTGCACATTGATTCTTTGTTTATTTCTGTCTCCTTTTGTGAAAATATTAACTCTTTTGCTTTTCCAAATCCTAGATGGCATTTGTGATGTATGGAACTTTGTATAGCAATGTTGAACATGTCATCGGAGATACATATCAAACTGCACCACAAGAGGAGTCATTTTTGAGGGATGTTGTGACGCCTATTTATGAGGTTATGCAAAAGGTAAATCTTTTTTCAATGGTACGTTTGGTTATTAATTTGTTTTTGATTCCTAATTCCCAGTCTTTATTCTTAAAGGAAGTTAGGAGAAACAAAAATGGGAAAGCAAGCCATTCCGCATGGAGAAACTATGATGATCTTAATGAATACTTTTGGTAACTGTATTGATTTATCTACTTATGTAGATATCTTCTCTGTGATTTATCTATTTTATTTTCTTTCCTTTTGCTTCGTTCTCAGGACTGCGAAGTGTTTGAAGTTGGATTGGCCTTTGGATCGGAAAGCAGATTTTTTCGTGCATTCTGATGTGATAAAGCCAGCAAACAAGGTATGCACTGTCATTTGTAAGCTATTGGTGCACACTTATAAAGGGAAATATGCAGGCTTTTCTATCATGTCTCTTTCTTGATTTTCTTGGCATTTTCTTTTATTGTATCTTGAACTATCCTATACTAACTAAAGATTGATTTTTCTTCTCAAAGACTATAATCGACAAGAATCGACAGATTAACCATATAGAAGAGAGAAAGACATCTAGTTTTTCAGCTTCCGGAAAGAAAGTGATAATTTGACTTCATAATCGCTCTTTGTTTGAATGGTAGTTAATTGGGGAGCTTTTAGATGTATTTAGATGCATCTTATTATAAAATGCTATTATATTGCCAAATTAAATTGTAACCCATTATTAACTGATGAACGCACCTATAATATTCTTTTGAGTATTGTCATAATGCTACTGAAAATACATGACTGAAACATCCTGGTAGTGCGTTTTCTCATCCATTGTTTTTCTTTCAGTTTTCTGGAACTTTACGAGACAAAAGTATATATGGTGCTCCACCCTCATATTCTTGCCAAAGGATTGAGCATATAAGACATATTAGATGAATCAAATGCTCATCATGAATTTGTTTGATTGGTAAAAAGGAATTATCATTATTTTATTTGGTTAATGACACCAACGAACAATTACTTCTTAAAAAATGTATATAAGGAAAACTATATGATGGAATCACTCAAATGAGAAATCTCTTTTGTTGTAAGCAGTATACCTTGTGAGTATACACTTCACTATATTTATGCCAGTAATTAGGGTGTCATGACTCAGAAGACCAACTTCCTGTTTCTGTGTGATGGTGAGCATTTGGCAAGGATATCCTAAATTTCCTCATGTTATTGCCATTTCCATGGAATTGCTATTTGTATAGAGGTGATGGCAAACACCATGAATGGGTAGTACTGATGGGAGTGGCTTGACTACCATATTTAACAGTCATCTTCAAATGAATTATATTTAGAAATCTTGACACTTTGTAGCAAGCAGGCTGTTAGTTAAGTTTAATTTTTTCAAATATTGGACTCATACAACTGGAACCAAAGAATAATTTGATAGGACATTTAAGATTTCTTATATGAGCTGTAGTTGTAAATTGTAGTAGTGTGTATATGAGGTTGTTTTGTGAAAGTATTTCTTATTCTTCTTTTTTGAAATTTTGGAGATATTCGTACTGATTCAGATCATGTTCGCAGGGAAATAACCAGGCTGTAGGAAACAGAAAACCCAAGACAAATTTTGTTGAACTGCGTACCTTTTGGCACCTTTATAGGAGTTTTGACAGAATGTGGATTTTTTTTACACTGGCTCTCCAGGTACTTTAAATTGCTATGTTTTTTTAGATTGCATTTGGATGGAAAGATTTGGATTTGAGGGGAGGATTTGAAGAAAGTATTTTAAATGACTCTATATAAGATGGATTTGAAATCCACCACAATGACTAAAAAAATAACTCAAAATAGGAGATCAAGGATTTGAAATCTACTGAGTATCACAAACAAGTTCAATGAATTTATTATTATGAATTTAAAATCCTTAGCTTCAAATCCATCAATTCAAATGGAGCCTTAAAGATTTTCCTTGTTTATATTCTTCCTTAGTTGGCTTTATGACTTATGATTACTGTTGAAGTACATAGAGTAATAAAAGATCAAAAGGAATAAAGATGTGGGATGGAGATGCATGAGATTCATATTGAATATGAACATTCTGCTGGATGTATATGGATTATGGACTTCTAACAAAATATTTAATCCTAAATAATTAACACCCCCCCAACTTTTTATAAAAGAGACTATTGCCTTGCGTAATGTAGTTTTCACTGGCCATGTGTTTAATTTGACAAGGGCATTCTTTCTTCGCTATATGTATGGGGGTGCCTCTGTACAGGATGGAACAATAGCTCAGATTGGGTTACTAATTTTCTAACTGAGCATACATATCAGGCTTACAATCATGAGCATGATTCTAACTTTATTGAGCTGTAATTTTGTCAGTCAGTTCACTTGATAAGCTAGTATGGCTTATCATGATCTGAAATTTCTGAACTTGTGTGCAGCTGGATGAACTTAGAAGCTCAAAAGTATTTTGCGCAACCCTTTAACATCTGCCTCATATATATGCACTCGACCAGCTGCACCCAATCTGTAATTATGAGCTTCTAGAATTGCTAGAAGGAAGTCCTGTAGATTGAGGTTGTATTGAGTGATCAAAGAGTTCAGATATCATGGCATCATTAGGCAGAACTTAAGTTTGTGCCTGGCATTGTACCCATAAATTTGTCCCCTATTCTCTTTTCAGATCTTTCTTCCTGAGAATACTTCTACTCTCCCTCCATGTAGAGTTTTTTTGTTTCCCAAACCTCCTTTTGTTTTATAATAAATCTATTATTTCCTTTAAAACCTTCTAATCGTACAAGAAATAGAATCAAAAAATGCAACAAGGGTCTTATAATGGATGTTTTTCATTGAATTACGCATAACATCAAATTTGGAGTTTTTCAAAAATACATTAGTAGGTTTTTCTAATGCCACGTGGTTTTATTGGCACAAAACATCATTACATGATTGAGTTAGAATAATTTGGCCAACCCAAAGTGTCAGGTATTGGCTAACTACATTTCCTTCTATTTAAAGAATTTATTTTTCCAAGCATTAAAGTGTTTTTCAGCAGAAATCATAAATCAGGTCAAATGTATAGCTGGGAGAGAACTTCATAAACCCAAATTTTATCTGTAATCACTGCGCTAAGCAACTGGAGCATCTAATACTTTCTATATAGCCAAGCCTGTTTCATCTTCCATCCTGCAGAGACACACTAGCTGTTTAAGCATCTTAAGAAGAATAGTAAATGTCTAGGAACTTTTACATAATTATGTAGAAAACCTACTGTTGACTAATGCATGTGGCGTCTTGAAATGAATGTTTGCTTGGTGAAATTTCTTTTAATCTTCACCCTCTGGTTCTTCAAAAGAATTTAGGCAATGTTTGTTTTTATTCTCCCCAAATATTTTGTCATAAAACCAAACATATATCACATTCTCCCATTTATTTTTCTTCTAATACATCACATTTTTCAATACATTATCTCAAAACACTTACCTCAAAACACCCAAAATAAATTCAAACATTCCGTTAGCGTTTGTAACTGGCTCAGTTAATTTACTTCTGTGCAATTAGCCAGTGGCTACTCAGCAACCATATAGAGACTTCCATGGATGCAAAAAGCAAAGTAATGATAAACAAATGGAAATAAGAAAAACAACAGTAAGCTCAGAGATTATACTACTGTGAAGACAGAAGAATTGAAGTGATCCAAATTATGCTGTCTGGTAACTGTTGATAATTTCTCCTTCTTGTGAGTAGAAGTACCCAAATTGCAAGGATCATGCATCATCCCCAAGATAAATCAATTGGATCCAACTCACCACTTTGTAGGAAGTCAAACTGGAGATCAAAAAAAAGAAAAAAATTAGAGATGACAAAGTACTACTCCTGAAGCTGTACTAGATCGACAAGAACATTGAGATGCATTTTGTTCTCTTGGATGATGAATATTGTCAACTACTGAATATTGATGTTACCATGGCCTAAACATGCTAAGAATTATCATCAAATGAATATAAATTCATTTAATGAAAGAATTATCAGAGATAAAGAAATTCTCAGGGGTGGCAAGGCGTGCCGGAGAGAAAAAAAACAGCGAGGCAAAATCAGAGAGATGAAGAATTTGTTTCTATCAAACTGTAGCTATACTAGACTGCCTGTGGATCTAGACCTCTATGAGTCTCTAGTACAATGCTGTCTGCCCATGCCAGGTTTTATTCAGATGGATTGTGTCTAGGTTAGAATTGTGATGACCTGATTTAAGTTCTACATGGTTTATAAATAGGAAAAAGAAAAAGAGCTTAGTATGCAAAGGAGAGGATTGATCTGAGTTGGTGCCTAGATAAGGAGGTTGTGTGTTTATGTGAGGATTTCTATATTCTAATTAAGGAGTTCGGGCAATAGATGGTTGGCTAAGACAGTACGAGAACACCTGCAGTTTTCTATTCTTAGTGGATTTATTGTCATTAATAGCGGACATAGGCTGTATAGAACAAACCATCAAAGCTTGGGTATTGTATATTCTTATTTTTTTCTCATGATCTCTCCTTTGCATTGTTTCCTTAACTATCAGTCTCTATGTATCAGGCTATGATTATCATTGCGTGGCATCAACGTGTATCCTCAAATGTTCTTTTTGATGAGGATGTAGCTCGAAGTGTTTTGAGCATCTTTATCACAGCTGCTATTTTGAATTTTTTGCGAGGTAGTACCTATATTACCTTTTCTTTACCCCCGCTCGCTCCCCATGTGTGCGAGTGTGTGTTTGTCTCTCTTCTCTCTCTCTTTTTCTCTCCCTGTCTGTCCGGTTTGCTATTTTTAGTTCTCTCCCCGTCTGTCCGGTTTGCTATTTTTAGTTAAGTGGCAATTCTATTAATTGAGTTAGAACTGCACTGTCTTTCATATCAGCTGTAAACAGATTCATACCATGTCTACCATCTATTCTGCAGCTCTTCTGGATATAGTCCTTAGTTTTAATGCATGGAGGAGCCTGAAATTTACCCAGATACTACGTTATCTCCTGAAATTTACAGTTGCTGCATTTTGGCTTGTAATCATGCCAATAACATATTCCAGATCTGTTCAGAATCCAAGTGGGATAATGAGATTCTTCAATAGTTTGGGAGCAAATTGGGAGACCCAGTCATTGTATAACTACTGTGTTGCAATTTATTTGATACCCAATATATTAGCTGCCGTGCTATTTCTGTTTCCTTTTCTGCGGAGATCCATGGAACGTTCAAACTGGCGTATTATTAACATCCTAATGTGGTGGGCTCAGGTAAGTCCTTTTGCTTTGTGTTTGTGATGAATATTTTCTTGGAGTTTACGTATTAATGTGTCCTTAAATTCCAGCCAAAGCTGTATGTTGGAAGAGGAATGCATGAAGACATGTTCTCCCTTCTAAAGTAAGATAGAAGATGTCCATTATTAGCCCATTAAAAACATTTCCCTATTGAATGTCCATGTTGATTTTTTTGTCTGGTCTTAATTTCCTTCCTGTTGGCTCTTTTCTTTTTACCTTCTCCCTTTTCTTTTGATTTTCTATTGCCAATTTATGTTACAAAATTGAGTGCATATGATATACATGTGTCTGTGTATATTTGAACACACTGTACTTAAGTAGAAAACATAAGCATCTTATTTTTTGGCGCCTTATCAATGTTTGCCACTGGGGCACGGAGATTGTGTCTGAAGGAGTTCTGTGTTCAGCTCCCAGTTTTAACTACTTTTGACAGCAACCTTCTTTCTGCTCAGATACACGCTCTTTTGGATTACCCTGATAATAAGCAAGCTTGCATTCAGCTATTATGTTGAGGTAAGGTTTTTCTGTACAGTGAGAAATGTGGATTATATCATGTTAGGGACTTTGAGGAACATTAGTAGGGGAACCAAATGTATATGTTATAGTTATTTTATCTGTCTAAACTTTTAACTATCCTTCCTATCAATCTGCATATGTTTTTCTTACCTTAGGCCTCCACATATGGGATTATGATGCCAAAGGAAAAACACTACTCTTTATTCCACTTAAATTTTTCTGGACATTACTCTTCATTACCATAGGCCTCCACATATGTCTCTTGTGTTTTTTTCTATCAAAGAATCCAGATGCTGATTTTTGTCGGGTTGCTTATACAATGCGCCGTGTTCTTTCTTGATTTATGAATTTCAAGATACTTTTTCATCCAGAGATATGCATTTTCTTGTCTTACTCATTTTTTGTCTTGATAGATATTGCCATTGATTGAACCAACACAGACTATCATGAATCTCACAGTTAGTAGCTATGATTGGCATGAATTCTTTCCAAATGGTAACATCTTTATCACATAGACTATTTATGTTTTTTGTTGCTTTTGAGGCTGTGGCCTAATTAGTTTTGAACATGAACATAATGCAGTTACTCATAATATTGCGGTAGTTATTGCAATATGGGCTCCAGTTGTTCTGGTATGTAATGAGAAATACTAATCAATGTGAAACTTCCTGCTAAAATGTTTTTTCAAATCCTATAAAAGGTTTATTTGCATTTAGGTCTATTTCATGGATACACAAATATGGTATGCTATCTTCTCAACTGTTATTGGTGGGATCTATGGAGCATTCAGCCACCTTGGAGAGGTCAGTGATTCTTCTACCATATGCTTAGATAAATTCATAAACCCTCTTGGTGTCATAATAACATTTTTCCTTGATCTTTTATGTGCCATTTTGCCAATTGTAGATAAGAACACTTGGTATGTTAAGGGCAAGATTTGAATCTGTTCCTTCAGCTTTCAGTAGGCGCCTCGTTCCATATTCCAAAGATGAAATCAAACAACATCAGCGGGTATGTAGATATTCTCATGATCATTTTGTGGTCTGGGATATATTGTCGACTATGTGAGCGAGATCTACCACAAGTCTTACGACTCTTATCAATTATAAGCTATAGGCATTTACACATTGATGCCATCTTTCTTGTCTGACTGGAAACTGCTATGGCAGGATGACACATTGGAAAGAATAAACATCGCGAAGTTCTCTCAGATGTGGAATGAGTTCATATTATCTATGAGAAATGAGGATTTGATAAGCCATAGGTTGGTAATTTTTCTCTGAGATGTGATATTAATGCTAGTTTCAGCATGATTTAAACTAGATTGAAGAATTAGAGGGAAACAAAGTTCTTATCATACCTGTAGGTTGAAGATCCTTAAAATAGATTGGATGAAAATTCATGCTTGTAAATAATAAAATTTTCCAGGGAGAAAAATCTGCTTCTTGTGCCATATTCATCAAGTGATGTATCTGTTGTCCAGTGGCCTCCTTTCTTGCTCGCTAGTAAGGTAAAATAGGTCTAGTTTGCACTTCTTCAGCTGTTAATATGCTTCTGTTGTGGACTCACTATCTTATAACTGACATTAGATTCCAATAGCATTGGACATGGCAAAAGATTTCAAGGAGAAGGAAGATGCTGATCTCTTCAGGAAAATTAAGAATGATGATTTCATGTATTTTGCAATAATTGAATGCTACGAGACGCTGAGGGATGTGCTTCTTGGCCTTCTATTAGATGATGGGGATAAGAAGTAAGGGCATTCCTAGTTAGCTTACCTTTCTATTACAACTTTTACCACCCGGAAGTTATGCTTGTATTTATTCATGACTGGAAAAAAAAATCATGTCCTTTTCCTACTAATATGAGTTACTTGTATTGTTGGCCCACTTTTTCAGAATTATTTGGCAAATATGTCATGAAGTGGAAAGCAGCATACAACAGCGAAGATTCTTGAGGGAATTTAAGATGAGTGGGCTGCCTCTGTTAAGTGATAAATTGGATAAATTTTTAAACCTTCTTGTGAGTTCCATCTTTTGATGCTTCTTCAACTTTTATATTAATTTGCTTTAACATTCTAGATATTGCAGGTCTCTCTTGTTAGCTTTACATAAATTTTCTTTTATAATCCGCAGATGGCTGATTATGAGGATACTCAGTTATATCGATCTCAGATCATTAACAAACTCCAGGATATTGTAGAGATTATCATTCAAGATGTAATGAATAATGGCCATGAGTATGTCTATCAAAAAATTCATGCTAGCAGCTATGTCAACTAGTTTAATTTCAACATTTTGAGATGTAGATGTTCCTTCTTTATGTAGGGTTTTGGAAAAAGCCCATTCATTCCATCATGATGAAAAAAAAGAGCAGATGTTTGAAAGGGTGAAGATTGATCTCTTACAAAGCAGGTCCTGGATGGAAAAGGTATTGGCAACTTGGGATTTTGCTAGAATTTACGTCTTCTCTGACTTCTTTTATGAATTCTCCCTCGTTTTTGTGTTTTCTTCCTCTTTTTTTCACATTCCATTGTACAGGTTGTCAGGCTTCATTTGCTTTTGACCGTGAAAGAATCAGCAATCAACGTGCCCATGAATTTAGAGGCTCGTCGGCGGATTACTTTCTTTGCAAACTCTTTATTTATGATCATGCCTAGTGCCCCAAAAGTTCGTAACATGCTATCTTTTAGGTCAGTTTTCATCTTGAAAGCCTCAAGTTGCTTGTGTGCTGACTCATATTTCTCGTAATCTGATATAGTTGTTGCGCGTGTAACAAACATTTTTGGGCTAAATCCAAATCAAAAGTCTTTAACTAGGAATGAAGATAAGCTAAATTTCATTTTTACATAGTGGCAAAATATTGCATTCAGGTGAAGGGAGAAAAAGATAAAAAAATGCAAAACCTCAGAAATTAATCTAAATATCATCCTACAACAAACTTATTTAGTACGAGAAAAACAAGACAAAATAATGAAGAACAAGACAGAAAATCAACACTGATTGATGTGGTTCTGCTCAAATGCCCATAGGTGAAGACAATGAACCCACAAGAATCTAGGGATTATGAAGATATATCGTACTCTCACCCAAATCCTCACCACACTGGAATTCCTTCAACTGTAAAACTTAATCATACAAGGGAACTAGGCTGGAGCCTTCACTTTGCTAGCTAAAGACCATCTTTTCCTATTTAGAACTGTGCAAACCATATGGTGGACAGGATCATAATTTGGGCCAAACTACTAGAAATTTTAACACTTAGACATGGTTATAATTTCTCTCGATTATAGTAGGGAATTCATTGTTTCTTCTTCTGGAGAATTGGTTATCTTTTTATTTTGAGAAGAGGCAAATCAAGTCCTTACTAGTACATAACTACATAAAAACATGCTATTATTATGATTTTGTTGCCGAAATATTCTTGATTGAATAAGGTGGAACCTTGATGTATTTATAGATGAAAATTGAGATAAATGATAAAATCAGTTCACGCAGATAACGACACACAATGTGGCATATTATAGTGCCAAATGCCGACTGGCAATCTGATAATTATCTCAGCCTTTTCTGTATGTTACACTGTTACCCTAGTTGCCCTCTATTTCATCCTTGAAATCATCCTTTATATTTCATTGGTTTCTGATAAATCTGATTTAAGATGGAATTATTCTATTCGCTCACATGAAATGATAAATCCAATATTCATAGTCCTTGGTCGTTTCAAAAAAAAATTATGAATCGATAGGCCAGAGTCATGATTTGGGGTATTAGGCTAGACTGCATAAGAAGAAAAAAAGAACTCCATAAAATCACAATGCTGTTAATGTTTCTTGTCTGTTATCATTTTTTGATAGCAGGCTAGTCTATCTGTTAGCATTTTTATGAACAAATAATTTGACCCTTTAAATTTCTTTAGATTTCATATTTCACTTAATTTACTTTTGTGTCAATTGAAATGGATTATCTTAAGAACATGAATAATTGTGCTGGCTCTCTAGCAATTCTAATAAACATATCACTCTGTTTCATGGTTCAGCGTTTTGACACCATACTATAGAGAACCCGTTCTTTATTCAACGGATGAGCTTAACAAGGAAAATGAGGATGGCATTACAACCCTATTTTATCTTCAGAAATTATATCCCGGTGAGTTTTAAATTCATTGTTTCTGTATAATAACTGTGATGGTTCAGTCAGAAAATAAACTCTTGCACTGTTTATTATACTTTACAAAGATGAATGGAAAAATTATGAGGAGCGGATCCAAGATCCCAAACTTGGTTATGCCAATAAAGACCGGTCAGAATTGGATCGTCAATGGGTATCTTACAGGGGACAGACACTTGCCCGTACAGGTCAGATAACCTGCAGATACGAGCATTTTATTTAATGATATACATTTTCCTTGGCCAATGTATTTTTGTTTTTCTTGCTGAACCACCAGTGAGAGGGATGATGTACTACCGGGAGACTTTGGAACTTCAATGCTTTTTGGATTTTGCTGATGATAATGGTTGGTGATACCTCTCAATCTTTTTATACCACACAATGTTTCACCACTGTTTTCCATTTTCTTTCTGTAAATAAGTATCTTGATTTTTTGGTATGTAGCTGTTTATTAATTAACACTTTCATGTTCCTTTGCAGCCATTTTTGGTGGATATAGGGCCATTGATATAAATCATAAAGACTACAGAGTTCTCAAGGAACGAGCACAAGCTTTAGCAGATCTGAAATTCACTTATGTTGTATCTTGTCAGGTTTATGGTGCTCAGAAAAAATCTAGCGATGCCCAAGACCGGAGTTGTTATGTCAATATTTTGAATCTTATGCTGACGTAAGTTGCACTGGGAAGATTAAGTTCTTAACTGTAAATATGATCTGATTTATTGACAACTTTTGAAATTTCAAATGAATCTTCTAGGTATCCATCTCTACGTGTTGCTTATATAGATGAGAGGGAGGAGACGATTGACGCAAAAAATGAGAAGGTTTATTATTCTGTCTTGGTCAAGGGAGGGGAGAAGTTGGATGAGGTATGAGATTAACCGTAATGGAAGTGCGGCAAGCAGATCTTCTGCAGTAACAGTTCTGCAGAAAATCTTGATATGTGATTTATGGCATTTGATTCAATCTGAGCTTTCTTGTGCTTGCATTGATCATTGCATAGCTTAATCACTAACAATTATATACTGCAATGCCAGGAAATATATCGTATCAAGCTTCCAGGTCCTCCCACAGAAATTGGTGAAGGGAAACCTGAGAATCAAAATCATGCTGTCATTTTTACTCGTGGAGAAGCCTTGCAAACCATAGACATGAATCAGGTTGGTAAATCTTTTCCTTTGTCCATACATGCAAATTGCCATCATCTTGGGTTTTAGTTAATAAAATACTAAGCAAAGGAATTTCCTTCATTTTGATTTTGAAGAAAAAAAGGAAGGAAATGCTTGTCCCAATATAATTAGTGAATACATATATTTCATTTCTATTATTGTAATACTAAACTACTTTCAAAAAGATTTTAAAATATTACTTATTTGTCCAGAAGGAATATGTAATGAAAATCAATTTTCAGTGATGTTCCTTATTTTCCTTTTCTTTGTCACTTTCTCTCTGCTAAATCCTAGATCCAATTGGAGCATTAAGGCTGGCAACAATTCTAAAGCAAATTGGCTCAAATTTTGCCCTTCAGTCAAAAGAGAGATTCTTTTTATGCTCGTTACTGCACTATGCTTACATGTTCCTCCTTTTCGCACTCAACCTCATAAATTCTATTTAAAGCGACAAATTGAGATGGCTTTTCTTTTTGCTACTTGTTTGTCCATTTGAAATGCAGGATCCCATTTTTTAGATTTATTGAGCTAATCTCTTCTCTCTTCTTTGTTCCTGCTCCCCCCAGTTCCCCAAAACAAAAAGGAAAATAAAAGAGGAAGGCCCACTTCTGTAATTTCACCCTCGGTGTTTCCTCAAACTCAGTGTAGGAAAGGCTTCTTCATCTTCCTAAATGTGTGCCTATTACATATGAAGATAATAAACGATTCTATGATATACATCTAATACAAGAACTGATTCAAGTTGAATTACAATGCAAAGATGTTACAAACTCAATTTAAACAAAAACACTTATCTATTAAATAAATTCATAGGTGGGTCATAGACAAAATTGATATTTTTAAAAATAATAAAGAAAAAAAAAGGGATTCATGTGTTTCACTTTAATTTGTAAAAATTGTAAATTCATGGGTGAATTGGCTCTTAGATGGGACAAATGGAACTGCTCATTATTGGATAGAAACTGAGTGAGTTTGGAACATTTAGTTGGGGCATGGGAAGTGAGGCAAGAAGAGAAAGAAGAGGTGAAAGGATGAACTGTCTGGTGCTCTATGTGTTATTTGTACTGGGAGAGGGAAAAATATGAGTCCATTTGATGTACCCACGGCCCATGGGTAATGTTGGCTATTAGACTCACTTTTCTCTTTTGATAAGAAAGGGAAGGAATCTGACATTATCACCAACCACTTTAATAAACATTATCCTCTACATGATTATTTTGCCACAGGATAATTATTTTGAGGAAGCTTTCAAGATGCGCAATGTTTTGGAGGAATTTTTGAAAACTCATCATGGACAACGAAGACCAACAATATTGGGACTAAGGGAGCATATTTTCACAGGAAGGTCTGTATTTTCAGTTCGAGGGCTAAAGTATATTAATTAGTAAAGAAATAATGAAAATGTACACACTATTATGCATATGCTTACCTTTTTCCTTTGATCATAGCGTTTCTTCACTAGCTTGGTTCATGTCCAATCAAGAAACCAGTTTTGTGACAATTGGACAAAGAGTTTTGGCAAACCCCCTAAGGTAAATGTGTATTTTCTACAGCCAGCTACTTCAGTGTCTTTGAATTATATTTTGGTTGCAAAGGTGTTGCAATGATTATTATGTTTGGGTCTACCAGTGAGTTTTTACATTTTGATAAAATTTTAATGCTCCTGAAAGATTGGCTAACATTGAAAAACTGTACAAATAAGTGTGATAAAGGCTTATTGGATCCGTCGTCTTATTTATCTACTATAACTGATAACTTTTAATAAGTTTACAATCTTACTTGATTGGTGAAAGAAATGAAAAGGCTCTATTGTATTACATTACACTCTTCCATGTAACCAAAACATACATATAATCAAAAGCAATAATGTTTTTCAGAGGAGGAAAAATGTTTTCATTCATTACTTTTCAAGGTATACAGAACAGATTTTATATGGCTTTTTTCCTTTTACATTACTGACTATACAAGGAAAGAATACTGGATTTTGGAATCTTTCAGAAATAATAGCATATATTTAGGATCAGATTTCTCCCATTAAATCTGTGCTTGCACCTACGCTACAAAATCTTGGCTGATTCACAATACTCCCCTTCGAGCTGGCTCGAATGTGTCTTTCACTCCTAGCTTAGCTAGAATTCCTGAAAAATGTTGAGAAGAAAGACCCTTGGTAAATACATCTGCCAGCTGGTCCTCTGATCGCACAAAAGGAATACAAATGACACCTCCTTCTATCTCTTCTTTTTTGAAGTGTGTCTATTTCCATATGCTTCGTTCAATCATGTTGGACAAGATTATGTGCTATACTGACTGCTGTCTTATTATCACAAAATAGTCTCGTAGGATAAGAAACATCAATATTTAATCCTTCAAGTATAATCTTCAACCATATTGCTTCACAAATTCCCTAAGCCATAATCTGAATTAATTAAGGACTAGAGTGCGCCGCTACTGATTGTTTCTTGGTCCTCCATGAAACCAAACTCCCTCCTAGAAAAATACAATATTTGGAAATAGATAAGTGATGATCCTGCCTAGTCTGCATCGGTGTACACCTCAACCCATTTTCTCAGTTTTAGCAAATAATAACCCTTTTCCTGGAGACCCCTCCAAATACTTGACAACTCTCAGGACAGCCTTCATGTCTCCTCATTTGGATTGTGCATAAACTTACTATTCCCACTGAATATGAGATATCAAGTTGGGCATGTGAAGATAAATAAGCTTTCCCACCAATCTGTGATATTATTTTCTAATCATTGTTCCACTCTTGAGCCTTTTGACCTTATTTATTTCAGTAGGAGTATCCATTGGTTTACTGCTAATCGTACCAGTTTCTAGGGGTGATTCAATATTACTGAATCAAAAATTTTGATATACCAAAAATCTGGTATGCCAAAATGGCACATCGAATACCAAATCAAATTAATCGATTTGGTTCCATTATAACCTAATTTTTTTGGTATTAAGCTTTCGCTTTTGGTGACCATTTTTTTTAAAATAAAAATTATTTAAAAAATAAATGTTAAAATCATAATTATATTTTCATTTTTTTTTATATTTTTGGTAAGTAAAAAAATTTTAGTATAAAAATAAATTATAGATATAAAATATATGCATAAATCTAAATATAAAAATATATAAAAATAATAATTTGGTATTCGCTACGGTTTGGTAAACCCGAAATAAAAAATCAAAACCGAACTTAATATCAAATTTACATAAAAATCAAAACCGAATACCGAACCAAATTTTTTGGTTCGATTTCAGTACGTACCAAATTTTCGATTTCCATGTGGGTAGAGTTGTCACCTTCCATGTGTTATTTTTCTTTAATGCCCTCATATCCTCAAATACAACTGCTCTCCATCTAGGATCCTTCATAGCCTCCTGAATATTTACTTGGATGTTAGAAACATTAGTAACAAATGCTCTGTAGTGAGGATTTAATTTCTGACATAATGTTTGATATAGGGTGTTTGTGTACAGGATCTAACACCCTTTCTGAGAGCACTAGGAAGGTCGATTAGAAGATTTACCTATGTCTCCTAGAATTGTTATGTCCAAAGACTGGTTTGAAGAATGGTCAGCCTCTTTTGGTCTTCTAGAGAAAACCTTCCAACTCCTTTAGAGAACTGTGTTGCTCCTGAAATGAGGCCTGCTCGTGGTAATCAATTGAGTCATCCTTTCTTGATTTGATTGCAGCTCCCCCGAGATCGAGACGTTGCTCTTTCTGCCCCTCAGGTTCAACTCCCCCATTTGGTCCTGTACTATTTCCACATCACCTCTACTCAACCCACTAGCTTGATCATGATTAGGAAAGGTGTTTATAATAGCTTCCCACCAATGATGGACTAGATCCACCAGTACTTTCTTCACTCAATATATTCTTCCCTCCTGAAGGGAAGGCTGAAGAGGAGGCTGGTGGGTGAAGGGTTGATTTTCTACAAAGGTGACATCACGGGAGACTAAATATTTTCGGAATAGAGGATGAACATACTTATAACCATTTTTTTGGATGGTGAGTAACCAAGGGAGATACACTTCAAAGCTTTTGGGTCAAGTTTGGCTTTGTTAATATCCAAGTCATGGACATGGGCAGTACAACCAAATACACGGGGTTGAAGGGAAGAAAACAAGTGTTTGGCTGAGGGAAAGTTCCTTTCAAGAGTTTTAAGCGGAGTATCAAAATTGGGGTATTAATGAGGTAACAAGCAGTGAGAATAGTATCTCCCCGAAAAACCTTAAAAATCTTCATTTGAAGTATTAATGCCCACGCCTCCTCTAACAAATGCCTATTATTCCTTTCGGCTACTCCATTTTGTTGTGGTGTCCCCACACACGAAGGTTGGTGCATAATTTCCCTTTTTCTAATTATTGCCCTAAAACTTTTGAAATATACTCCGTTCCATTATCTTATCTCACTGTATTAATCTTTTGCTCAAACTAGTTTTCAATCAAATCTCGGAAAATATCAAAACGAGTGCTACTTCTGATTTTCTTAAATAAATTCAGCACATGCGTGTATTATCATCAATGAATGTTACAAATCACCTAGCACCAGTTATAGTTTGAACCCTAAACAGACCCCAAACATCACTATGCATTAATGAAAAAGGACTAGATGAAGTGCCAGTTTTTATTGGAAAAGAAACTCGAAGGTGTTTGGCAAACCACAAGTCTCTCGATAAAAATCTAAAGTTCTATTGCTATTAAATAGTGATGGAAACAACATTTTTAGATAAAGAAAATTGGGATGTCCTAACTAAAATGCCATCTCATGATCTAACTTTTATTCTCCGAGATTTCTCCACACTATAGGGCAGGCACTTTCTTCCTCTCCTCTTCAAGGATAAAGAGACCATCCACTTGGCATTGTCAATCTTCTTTCCCAAACATATATCCTGAAATTCACAAGTATTAGGAGAGACATTGACAAGACAATTCAGGTCTTTGGTTAACTTATTAACAGATTACAAAGATAAATTGGGAACACATAAAACAGATTCAAGGACCAAGTCTTTAGACAGAACAAGTTGACCTGAACAAGAAATATATGTGGAAAAATATGTGGAAGAACTGAATGATCCAAAGGTTAACGCCAGTTTAACAGAAAGGTCACTATCATAGGTACCTGTTTGGGCAATATTAGCATTAGGAGTTTCTTGGTTTTGGTTGGACTTGTTTACAATTTTTGCAACGGCTCTATTTCAGTAAAAAGTATCTGAAAGTCTGTTCCTCAGGTTGCTGGTTTGCATTCTTTTGCTGCTGGTCAGTCACGACTTGTAGCCCCTTGCCAAAATCTGGACCTTTCCCATAACTTGGTGGCTTGCCGTGAATTCTCCAACACTTGTCCTGTTTATGCCGTGGCTTTTTGCAAAAGTCACCCTACAACATTTTCTTGTCGTCGTGCTTCCTTTGTCCATCCTTTCTGTCTACTGCCCATGACTAATCACTCTTCCCAGCAGCTAATGCCGAACCCTCTGTTGCTAGCAGTACATCCTTTTTCATCATCACATAGAGTCAACTCTCCTCTCTTCTAATCCCTGTATAAGCCTCAGTAACTGAAGGATAGGGTTTAGTGCTCAGGATTCTTCATCTAACATCATCATATTCCAGGTTTAAGCCCCCCAGAAAATCAAACACCCGCCCTTTCTCGACAATCCTCCGATATTGTTGAGAATCCTCCTCGTCTTTCCACTCAAAAACCTGATACAAATCTAACTTATCCAATACAGCATTGATTGAGAATGTTAAAGTATGCCATAACATTATAGTCCCTTGCTTAGTATCATTAACCTTCCTTCGTAATTCATACATTTGTGAGTCATTATTAATGTTTGAGAATTCATATTAACCGCATCCTACAATTTCTTGGTTGTATCGCACAAGACAAAATTTTGACTCAACTCTGGCTCCATAGGATTAATCAACCACGCAAGAACCATGGAATTGCCAGCTTGCCACGCCTCGTAACTAGCATCACTCACTGCCGGAGCCTTCTTTAATCCTTCCAACCAGCCCATCTTCCAACATCCTTTGTTGAAAGAACTTTACGGACTCAGCCCATCGAAGGAAATTGCTTCCATTCAGTTTGTGTGTAGTAATTTTAATAGAGGAACTCTAGCTTGACCCATGGTTTTGACTTGGTGCAGAGATTTCTGAGGATTTTGACGTAACCTTAGACATATTTGGATAATAGAGGTAAAAAAAAGGGTGAATAATTTGAAAAGAGAAGCCAAAACCCTAATGATATTTGGCTCTGATACCATAATGTTTTTCAGAGCAGGAAAAATGTTTTCATTCATTACTTTTCAACGTATATAGTACAAGCTTTATAGGGCTTTTTTCCCTTATCAAACTAGACAAGGAAAGAATACAACTGACATATTTATGGAATTTTCTCCCAATAAATATGTAATATGCCACCTTGTACCTAGGCTACAAAATCTCGGTTGATTCACAATAAAGATGAATCTTAAAAGAGAGAAGTTGTTAGCTAGCTTCTGAAATACTTGAAAGGAATGTACATTTGAACAATATATGCATAATAATTTTGAATCAAACAAGTAAAATGTTGAATGAAATATTAGATGTCTATAATATCTGTTTTAAAATACGATTACAAAGTTTTGACAACATATGCGATTGAAATTATTTGCTCTTTACTATATGCTGATAAATCATAACTAGAAACTTTAAAATTGTGCAAAAATCCCAGTCACTGTCACTATAAGAGAATAAGTAAACTAATTGAAAAATGAGTGTTTTAACAAAAAGACATTAGGAAATCCTGAAAGTGCACCATAATCAGCTCCATAACAACTTTTTAGAATGGGAAATTATGCTCATATAGTCATTATTTGAGTCATACATGTTGGTCCTTGATATAAATAAGTTTTCTAGTTTTATCAGTTATGCTACTCATACTTAAAGCATGGCTAGCCCACTCCTTTATAAGCAGTTAGACCTCAAGTGCTACAACTCCATTTTTCATTTTATTTGTTGACTTTGTTAATAACATCTGATCATACTATGAATTACATGTAGTAATGAGTTGTTAAAGGATATCCTAATATTTAAATACATTAAGACTGGTGTCGAAACGAACTATCATAAGCTTGGCTAGAATTGAATATATACGAGTATTAGATAATGACTACATACTTTGGTGGATTTCTCGGCTGTTTAATTGATTTTTTTCACGAAATTGGCACAAAATTTTATTATCAATTATGTTAAATTGTTTAATAGGTTGTGAAATTTGATTTCTATTTAACAATTTAAGTGTCTTATGAGGAATCACGTTATTTTTTTGTTTTACCTTGTCGAGTGTTTTAGTATATAGTTATTTGCAATATGATGACCACTTAGTTTATTCTACTTTGTACAACTATTGTGCATAAATATTTATGAGAATAGAATTATACATTGTAGTAAACTGTATTTCTATTAAGATTGTAATCAAAATTTTAGCTGGTATGGTGAATCATAAACAAAGTTTGCTATGGTCTCTTTCTTAGTTTGTTGACTTTAATCATATTTATACCTCTGATCCTTTAGTCAATGTCTTGAACTTGTTCTGGATCTCATGTGTTCATTGTGCTCATTGTTGCAAAACATTAGTGACTAGAGTGCCATATGTAGGCATTAAGCATAGTGTTTTTGTGGATATTTATCTCAATTTGCTAACCAGATGAAAAACATATATGTATCACTCTATATTTTTGAAGCTTCTCTTCATTGGATTGTTTCTCTTCTCTGTGTCAATTGGTAGTCCATCTTGCCACTTCTCATGCAATGTGAATATATGACGATGGGCAGCAACCTCTTTGCCTCTTAGTATTACCTTGCCATTTAAACCTTCAGCACTCATTTTTCTGGTATTTCAGTTTTTACTGGAACTATAGACTGGTAGTCTTGCTACTTTTTGCATTTCTGTGAGACTGGGTTTGACCACATCATAATGTCTGTGGGTCAAAATATCATCTAGAGCTTAGTGTTAGTAGGAATGTTTCACCGGTTTGATTCACTAATTTCATCTATCAAATTCAGTGGTTGGTAATCTACATGCCATTTTTTGATAGCTTGATCAAATTGGAATCGAGCTGTCCTGATATTAGCAGGTTTGATTTTTCAATTATCCCTTTGGTTTTGCAGGGTGAGGTTCCACTATGGACATCCTGATATTTTTGACAGAATCTTTCACTTGACAAGAGGGGGCATGAGCAAAGCTTCAAAAACAATCAACTTGAGTGAAGACATATTTTCTGGTAATATCTACTTGAAGCTTTCTTCAAGAGACACAATGTTGTCTGTCTTTATTTGATATTTGATTGAGTTACTGTATTCAGGTTACAATTCAACACTACGAAGGGGCTATATAACACATCATGAATATATCCAAGTAGGCAAGGGACGAGATGTTGGTATGAATCAGATATCTCTTTTTGAGGCAAAGGTTGCAAATGGCAATGGAGAGCAGACGCTTAGCCGAGATGTCTATCGACTTGGACGTCAATTTGATTTCTACCGCATGTTGTCCTTCTACTTCACCACAGTTGGCTTTTACTTCAGTAGCATGGTATGTGAGATTAGTCATATGTCTGATCATCCTTCTTCAGATGATACGTATCATACATGTTCATTGTTTGTTGACAATATATATCAATTAAGCTTTTATATTCGATTAGTGAAAGTGATAAAGCACCAAATTACTCCATCAGTTATAAATCAGTCTTGTTAGCCTAGTCTAATGATTTCGTTGTGTAACACGTCAATACATGTGGATATGAGGTTGAGAAGGTTGAGGTTTCAATTTTCTGAAAATGCTAGTTTGGGATCAATTAGAAATAGAAGCCTAAAGTAGAGTTGGCACATGACTTGATCAAAAAAATTTCTTACCTTAGAAACTGTTATTTTTCTTCCATAAAGTAGAATTAGCAACCTGTGAAACTATACATATATATTTTGTTAGAAGTTGTATGTATCTGTCTGATGAGTTTGCGTTGATTTTTTTATGCTTACCGTTGCATAGAGTGGAATAGAAGAATGTGACAATAAAATATCTAACTGAGAATATATTTATCCAAGCTCAATTAATTCTTAAGAAAGTAACAAGAAAATTCTATCATGTAATATGTTTCACTCTACTATGATCTACTCTTATGGCTATGTAAATATTTTCTTGAGTACTTATTGGTAAAGTTTTTAAGTTAATTTATATTGTTTCTTGTTTTGAGTTTAGGTATAAGATTTTTCATTTTATTATTTGAAGGAGATCTAATTCTTATTTCTATGTATAATTTTTGAACAGGTTGGACGTTAGTTTAAGAACTTGTATTCTTCTAGTAGACCTAATTGCCTTTCTAGAAAATTATGAGAAATTACTTTAAGGAAATGGAATCTCTGTGAAATTACTCATCTCTTCATCTAATTGTGTGTTAGGAGTCAACTCCCCTCCCAACAACATTTTTTAAACTGACTTGAAATTTACATGAAAGGGCCATGGATGTGCTAAACTTTCAGTACTTGAACCATAAGCTATTAGTTAGACATTAAGAGGAACTGGGTTATTGTGAATGCTAAAGGTGTCTCCCTGGACCTAGAGTGTCGATAAAATTCTTCTCAGGTTTATTTGAGTTCAGTGATGCATGCTAAAGGTTTCTCTTTGATATCAGAGGTTGATTGAGAATTTCTTTCAGGTTACCGTGCTTACTGTCTATGTGTTCTTATATGGAAGATTATACATGGTCTTGAGTGGGTTGGAAAGGCGTATTCTGGAGGATCCATACATTCGTCAGAGTAAAGCTCTTGAGGAAGCTTTGGCTACACAGTCTTTATTTCAGCTAGGCTTGTTGCTGGTGCTACCCATGGTGATGGAGATTGGGCTCGAAAGAGGATTCCGCAGTGCTATTGGTGATTTAATTGTTATGCAGCTGCAGCTGGCGTCTGTGTTCTTTACATTTCAGCTCGGAACAAAAGCCCATTATTATGGTAGAACAATTTTACACGGAGGTTCTAAATACCGAGCTACAGGTCGTGGTTTTGTTGTTTTTCATGCCAAGTTTGCTGATAATTACAGAATGTATTCTCGTAGTCACTTTGTGAAAGGGTTAGAGCTTTTTATTCTGTTAATTGTTTATGAGGTCTATGGGCATTCTTCTAGAAGTTCCTCATTGTACTTCTTCGTTACCTTTTCAATGTGGTTCCTTGTTGCTTCCTGGCTATTTGCTCCTTTTGTTTTCAATCCATCTGGATTTGAGTGGCAAAAAACAGTGGATGATTGGACGGATTGGAAAAGGTGGATGGGAAACCGTGGCGGCATTGGGATTTCTCCTGATAAAAGTTGGGAATCCTGGTGGAATGAAGAACAGGAACACTTGAAATACACAAACATAAGGGGTAGAGTGCTTGAAATTATCCTTGCATTTCGCTTTTTCCTCTACCAATATGGGATTGTCTATCAACTTAAGATATCACATGGCAGCAAGAATATCCTGGTAAAGACTACTACCATCATCTATGTTGTCGTGTTTTTTCATTTTTGGCTTCTCTGTATGTGCTCATCATTCCACTTGAAATCATCTCCATAGGTTTATGGACTGTCTTGGTTTGTTATGGCAACTGCACTTCTGGTCTTAAAGGTATGTCTCTCGTTTTTAAGTTAAACAAAATTTTCTATTAATTCAATAGAATTGTCACCAAAGCCACTTGTTTAAATTCTCGTTTGTAAGTATTACACTACCAATTCGTACTCCTACTTTTGTCTAAAGTAATTTGATTTTTCATTTCATATTTTATGCTGTTTTTCAAGATTCTTCTGTTTGGATTTTCCAAACCCAGTTGACATAAGGCACATGTCATTCGAAGGTGATTGCGTTCATCCATTCTGATATTGCTTAATTTTAACTTATTTTTGCAACAGATGGTGTCAATGGGGAGAAGAAAATTTGGTACCGACTTTCAGCTTATGTTCAGGATTCTAAAAGCACTTCTGTTCCTTGGATTTGTATCAGTCATGACTGTATTATTTGTGGTCTGCGGCCTTGCTGTTAGTGATCTATTTGCTGCTATCTTGGCCTTCATGCCCACCGGATGGGCCCTTATTCTGGTGAGTATATATGTACGCGCGTCGTTATCCTTATGCATCAATTAACTTAACCCTCTCATTGCATATGCTATTACGCATAGAATTCGGGACTAAAATATTGCCCAGTTATGTATTTTATGACATGGAGCTTTGCCCTAATAAATAATAACCGCATGTATTTTCTTTTTGAGTCGCTTCCCTGGTATCAAATTAGAGGGCAGTTTCTTCCAAAAACTTGAACTCAACATCTATAACACTGATTCAGTATTCTTCATGCATTTGTCACATGGTACTTAAAGAACTCCTATTTTATGTGCTGATTAATATAAGCTAGAACAGCGAACTAACGTATTGCTGGTGAGGAAATCTGGGTGTCCTATCGAACAATGAAGTAGTAACACAACGAGAAAGATAATATGAAAAACAAAAACTGTCACTTGGTAACTTATAATTCTCCGTAGTTCTTTTCCCTATGTTTATGATGCTATAACAATTGCAGTTGCGATCGTACATATGTTATTTACTTCACTTATTACAATTGCAGATTGCTCAAGCATGCAGACCTTGTTTGAAGGGTATTGGAATATGGGATTCGGTCAGGGAGTTGTCAAGAGCATATGAAGCCATAATGGGGCTCATTATATTCGCACCTATTGTTGTGTTATCGTGGTTCCCGTTCGTGTCAGAATTCCAAACGCGGCTGCTCTTTAATCAAGCATTCAGTAGGGGGCTCCAGATTTCCATGATTTTGGCTGGGAAGAAGGACAAGACATCCTCCAGTTGATTCTTTTCTGGTTTTTCTGTCTGGAAATTCACATAGTTCTTAGTTGTTTAAAGGTTGTTGTTTAGGTAAAAATAGTGAATGATTCACAATATCTACAGCAGTTGTAGAAAATGGATAGGTAGTGGTAGTGTTGTCATGATCACAATGTACCACAACTCCCTCTATCCTTATAATACCTAGTTAAGCTTTCAAATTTTTGGACTAAAAAAGTGTGCATAAATTTTTTAATATTTTTTTTTTATTATAATACTTAAATTGTTTAGTAGTATTGAAATGAGAATTAATAAATTAACTAAATTATTTAACATTACATCTTAAAAAATAGTTAAGTTGATTGCTCAACAGCATTCGTATGTTGTTAATCTATTACGATCAGCTTTTTGTTTTTTGTTTTTTTAATCGTGAGCTATTTCGATCGGATTGAAATTGAAGCAGCTGGATTTCCAGCTTTGGGTAGCTGTGGGTGATGTTATTTTCAAGATTGTTTATAAATTATGTTTTGGGTTGTTTTAACTCCTTGTATTAATTCATAGTAGATTTCAGAAATTTTAATATGTATTAAATTTATCCGAGTTTAAATCAATTATATAATAATGAATTATATTTGTCATAAGAAAATAGATCAATGATAAAATAATGTACTTATCATGTGAATAATTGAGTTTCAAACTTTAGAAATTATGAAATTTTTAATTTAAACCTTTAAAGTGCATATCGTAAAATGCCTTTGTGACTTTTTTACCCTTGCTGAGTAACGTGGCAGTATTATTGTACAATGTAATTCGGATATTAAAATTGGAAAAAAATAACAAATGAAAAATACAAACAATTAGAGGACTGTTTTCTTTGATTTCTCTTGGTAATAGAAAATATGGATGATTATAATTTTTTAAGTGAACTTGCTCTAGTACGTCTTATGGTGAAGGATTACACTTTTATTATGGTAAATCCAACCGATAGATCAAAACTTACAAAAAATTTCGGAGTACATTATTATATTGATAATAGAATTTTTCTTTGATTTCTTAATGATTATAATTTCTAAAGTAAGATGAAATAACTGTTAGTAAAACTTGTGTTATACTTATATAACATACATAAAAAATAATTTTTTTTTTTTATTTTTCGTATACATTTTAAAGCTATAATAAACTCGTATTTTTTATTTGACAATTTTGATACACATTATACGCTTCCAATATAATATACTCCATCAATAATGCTATATTCTGATAAATAATTTTTAAACTTTATTTGATAATATAAATATATTAATTTATTTATGAGTATCAATTTAAAAATATATGTTAAGTAGTTTATGAAAATTAAGTTATTGTTAAATAATTATCATTCTCAAAAATCAAATCATATTGACGATATAGAAAATGGATTTTCTTAAATTGTATTAAACACTTTAAAATATATTATAAACTTTCAAACATATTAAGATGTTTTAGAAAATTTATAAATTCTTCCAAATACCCTCTTAATAATTGTACTAACATTATACTTATAAAAATATTTTTTTCTCAAAATATTTCATACAGCAGGTCTTTTATTCGTACGTTTACAAATTTATATATTATATTAATTTTTTAGTCTTAATTTTCATTATTTTTATTAAATATCAAAATCTTCCTTTTCCATATTTAATTAAGAAGAAGGTGAAGTCGTTACTTAATAGGTAAATGTAACTTAATACTAGTATGTTGTACCTCACTTAGGTACAATACTTACTGCTCCTAGTACACTTCTGCAATCGGTTTCCAGGACTAGAAAACAAGCAGAAAAATCAGAGTAAACAACGGCAGATCGGACCACCTCCCAGACCATGGCTTCTCCAGCCATCTCCAGATCCCCACTCCAACGCTCCTCCACCTTCAAAAACGCCGCTTCCACCACTCCCAACACCTCTACTCCGACACCCCTCTCCCCTGCCCCATCCCACTTAGACACCTTCTCCTCCGACCCAATCTTCTCCGCCTTTCTCTCTCGTGACTTCAACCCCACGCAGTTCTCCTCCTCCGCCCTTTCCTCCGGCTCCTCCGCCTCGCGAATCGAAAAACTCCAGGAGGGCCTCCGCCTGCTTGATACCCAGCTCCGCCACGAGGTCCTCTCCCGCCACGACGACCTCCTCCACCAGCTCTCCTCCATTAAAGCCACCGAATCCTCCCTCTCCTCCCTCCGCTCCTCCGTTTCCTCTCTCCAATCCTCCCTTCACCGTGCGCGCTCCGAGCTCTCGGATCCTCACCGCGTTATCTCCGCCCAGACCCTCCAGCTTAAGAACCTTCATTCCACTTCCTTACTACTTCAGTATAGTCTCCGAACACTCCGCCTCATCCAGAAGCTAAGGAACCTTGTGGACTCACAGCCTGATGCATCAAAATGGGATCTTTCCAAGGCAGCCCAGTTGCATTATGAGATTCTGACCCTTTATAACGAGTCCCATTTGTCAGGAATTGATGTAGTGGACGTTGAGTTGAAATGGGTTATCGAGATGGGATCCAAAATACAAGAAGAGGGGATGAAGGTATTGGAAAAGGGTCTTGAGAGTTTGAATCAACCGGAAGTTGGGTTGGGTTTGCAGGTTTTCTATAACATGGGAGAATTGAGGGGGACGGTGGATGGGTTGGTGAGCAAGTATAAGCAAATGGGGATGAAGAGTGTGAGTAATGCATTGGATATGAAGGCAATTTCAGGAGCAGGGGGCTATGGCGGTGGAGGTCCAGGAGGGGTACAGAGACATGGGACGCCACAGATTGGAGGTGGGGCAAAGGCAAGAGAGGCTCTTTGGCAGAGGATGAGTGGTTGTATGGACCAGTTACATTCTATAGTGCTTGCGGTTTGGCACTTACAGAGAGTGTTGTCCAAGAAGCGAGATCCATTCACGCATGTTCTGTTGCTAGATGAGGTCATGCAGGTAATACTCTGTACTGTTTTTTTGTCCTTGATTAATAAGAAGAATCCCTATGTATATATTTGTTGTTGTAGTTTTAGTGATTTCTTATGTTCATTTATTTTATAGTGGCAAGTATAAACTGTATATTTGATGTTGTGTATTAGACTTGATGATTTGTTGTCTTAGGACGAGCAAAACTTACCTGACATTCTTAACAACAAAATTTCATAAATGGAGGTATCATGATTCTGTTAAGTGAAATTGAATTAACCAAGAATTGTGAACGAAATGATGCTTATGAAAGTGCCTTCAAAAAGAATATCAAATTGGCTTTATTTCATATATCTGTTCATGTGAGTTATGCTTGCGCATTTAATCTCTCACAAAAAATTGACACCGATCTAAATTGTGTTGAGCAGCTCCATTTTTAAATTGTACTTGGACTGTGTTGCTTACAGAGACGAAGCCGGGGGGGAGGGGGGGGGGGGGCGCCACATCAACTCCAAAAAAATTTAAATTAGTATAAATTATATTATATAATTATTAAATCTTAAAAATCTCCTTTAAAAATTTAAAATACCTCTTTATCTACGGTTTTTTAGAAAAAACAAATCTCTCTCCCTCCTATCCATTTTCTGGCTCCGTCCTTGATTGCTTGGATAGAGCAAGGGTCTCAATTAAGAATGCATAATCTGCCAGAGTTTCTAATGTGGGAACTCAGTCAAAAAACTAGTAATGTTGCTTGTAAATTGTAGTTGTGATCCAAGTCACATAATTCGCCGGTGGAGTCCAAAGCACTGGTGATTGGACCGTGATGATGACCTAGGGGAAGGATCGCTGCTCTAAGGGGCTTTAATTATCATTAAATCGCACCCAAAGAGCTTAATTCTTCCCCTCGAAAATTGCAGCAAATAGTAGAGAAGTAAGGTAGAGTCTTAAATTGTGGTGGTTTGGTGAAGGTGGAGCTGATGGAGGTGGAGCGGTGATTGACTGCTTGATGGTACACTGGTTGTAGACAATAATAAAAAAAGAAAAAAGAAAACAATAAATGAAATGAGTGTTTCGGCGGTGGGGATTAAGAGAAAAATGATGTGGCTCGGTTTGCTGTGTTGACCTAAGGGTGTAATCAATTTTCCTTTATTTTTTTGCTGTCAAAAAAATGAAGGGAACTTTTGGGCTTGGTATTTAATTATTTCAGATGGGCCAATTTCACTTAGCTCAGAGCATTTAGTGTGATTTGGGCTCCTTGTTTAATGCCAGAACATTTGTGTTGCTTTTAAGCTATTAGATTTTCATTTAAATTGAAAACTAGATTTATATATATTTTTTATTTTTCTTTTATGGACGCTCTAAGGCGCTTTTGCTCGGAAATTTTTCTCAATTCATTGCTCTCATGCTCTCGCACCCGCATTAGACTTATGTGACTTAGGTTCTGACTAGCAGGTGCCACAGTTGTGTTATTTCTGATCAGTTGGGCATGCATCAAATCTGATGTCTGTTGCCTATTGTGTTATGCGCACCTATGGCATGGTAAATGAATCATCGGACTTACATAGTGGTTAAACGTCAGGATAAACTTCGTAGGAAATTAACGCTGTACCTTGTGAGGACTCGAGTTCCAGTATAGCTTTATTTTTCTTTTAGGATCAATCTGAAGAATATTTTAATGGAGCATTGCATACTAACTTTTTGATTAGGAATGGCAATTGGAACCTTGATGACAGTGTTGTTGTTCATTGATTGTTTCAATTTACTTTCAAAAGTTAATCTACATGTTTTAAATACTTTTTTGGTTTGTTAAAAAGGAATTTTTTGGTTTAGGTGTTTTCTTGGGGGATTGGGTGAGTATTAGTCTATTGTTTTGCTCCTGATAACTACTTGTTCCTACCAATGAGCGAGTGTTTTTGGTTGTTGTGATACATAATATACTCAGAAGAATGCTCTGTAGTTGCAGAATAATCATTCACTTACTTCACTTTTAGTATGTCAAGCACCCTTGTTCCCTTCTATATATTTTATCCGTCTAGACATGGAGTTGAAGTATATTCTGTGAACATGATTATAGATTTTGATTCACCATGTAATAATAGAATGTAAGTTTTAGTTTGATTCATCGTAGTACTACTGCTTGCAATGTGTGAACATGTTGGATTGAACATGTGTGTACTGGAGATTAAAACTCACTACACTACGATGTTTGATCTTCTGTGAACATGAGAATGTAAGTTCTACATTGCAGTGTGTAAACATGTGTCCCTACTAACGGAGTCTGATCTCTCTCTGCTATGGGTCTTGCTATTCAGCCTCTGGGTCTATTAGGTGTAGTGAGTTAAACTAATACGCTTCAGTTGTAAACTCCAATATCTATCTATCTTGTGATTAATTGGTAAATCATGTGTTAAGGAGGTTTATTAGCTGAAGGCTTTGCTCTCTGATGCGCTATCTAAAATTTCTTTGTACTTATTTGCTATAAAAATTACTACAGTTTTGATGACAACTTGTGTATTTTAATTGTGGCTTCTTGAAGTAATCTAGTTTGTGTTTTTTGGTTGTGATCGTTTAGCATATTATGGGTCATTAAATTACTAGAGCAGGTTATTTTCTTGTTTTTGAATTATTTTTGTCAGGCATGTTTAGTAATCTGTAATTTCATTTTGATTGTTCTAGTAAGAAAACTATTTTGGTGTTTGTCTCTTGTTGTTCACCAGTATTAGAGATACTGATACTTTTGCATCCTGACATGACTGCATATAACTTGAAATTTGAGATAGATTGTTTTGCAAGGGAATGTGAGCTTTACAGTTAAAGGATGAATGGATATAACATGCAGTGTATAATATGTAAACTAATAGACGAGCAATAATGATGCAGATGAGAAAGTTTTCATATATAAATAGAAGTTTAAGATGGACAGAGAACAATAAGCACTATGTACTTTGACCTCTCGGAAAGTTATGAGCTACAAGTACTGATTTTTGGTGGTCACCATATTGAAACTATGTAATGACTTGAACTGAACTTCGTTGATGAAACTCAGTCGCCTAACTCTATTGTAGTCTCATGGTGCTATTTATTTCATACCTCTACTCCTAAACCCCATCTATGTATTCACTGTTTCTATATGCTAATTATAGCTATTTTTTTACATTGCTAGAAGTAGTCTTGTTCTCTCTCTCTCTCTCTCTCTCTCTGTGGTTTGGGGGGTGGGGGTGGGGGAGTACCATCTAGTCCCTCACTCACCTGGTACACTGATTATAGATGGAACTATGATAGACTATTATTTAACAGCTTTCTAGAGATGGACCAAAAATTGACCTGCTATTGTTGTACGCCTGCGTGGAAGTCCTGTTTTCATTACTAGCTGGTTTGTGCAAGGCAGCATTGGCTACGGACATAAGAGTGGGGAGGATTGGGGGAGGTATTGGAGGAGGGAAGCGATTAGGAGAGGGGTTGGTGGTCCTTCCCGTGTCTAGTAGGTAGTGAAGGGAAAGGGGAGGGGAAGAAAGGAGATTTTGTTTAATCCCACCTATACATATAAATTCAATCCGTTGAAGGAGTTGGAGGAAAGGATTGGATTCATATGCTCAAACTTAACAAAAATGTGTCCCCGTTTTCTTTGATTTTATTGTTATACCAAACAAGGGGAATTTCCTCCCATTTGTGAGACCAAACAACTTCGAGGGTTTATTACACCTCTTACCAAGGTGAAGGATTTGCCTTATCCCTTCCTCTCCAACTTGTGATACCAAACATGTTCTAAAACAGCAAATAGTGTGAAGTTCGAGTGCTTTGTTAGTTTTCCTAGGATTTAATACTTCGCTTAATGAGATGATGTTTGAACCGTATCAATTCAGAGACTTAAAATTGTGTCTAAAACTGTCTAGTTTCATTTCATTTCCATACTTAATTAACATTGGGCAAGGCAAGCCTGAGCATCCTTTTTACACCCGCAATAATTGTAACTACACTTTGAAATTAGATTCCTTCATCATCTGTATCATAATTAATGGTCTATTTCTTTTGAAATCATTGAGGTTGTACAATGCTACTATACCTCTGTTTGCTGCTTATTTTTGCTTATGCTGTCTTAGGAAGGTGATCCAACGTTAACTGATCGTGTTTGGGATGCCTTAGTAAAATCCTTTGCAAGCCAAATGAAGTCTGTTTTCACTGCATCAAGCTTTGTCAAGGAAATATTTACTGTTGGGTATCCAAAGTTGTTGCCAATGATTGAGAACCTCCTCGAAAGAATTTCTCGTGATACAGATGTCAAAGGAGTTCCGCCAGCTCTCACTTCAGAAGGCAAGGAACAAATGGTAGCTGCCATTGAGATTTTCCAGACAGCATTTTTAGCCCTTTGCTTGAGTAGACTGTCTGATCTTGTAAATTCTGTATTTCCAATGTCAAGCCGTGGAACTGTTCCCTCCAAAGAACATATCTCGAGGATTATATCACGCATTCAGGAAGAAATTGAAGCTGTGCAGTTGGATGCGCATTTGACTCTTCGTGTCTTGCGTGAAATCAGCAAGGTTTTGCTTCTACTTGCAGAAAGAGCTGAATACCAGGTAACCTCTAATTTAACCATGCAAAATCCTCCTATTTCGCAATTGATTTTGTCCCTTCCCTTAATCACGAAATTAACTATGCCACTTGCATAACTGTGAAATGACTTTTTTTCTTGTTCCCAAGTTTGACCAGATTTCTCATGTTCAGTTAGTTAGATCCCTTTGGCATATACGAGGCCCACAATCCCATGTTGCTTCCCACATCCTGAACTATAATACCACTTCACTGCTCAATCTCAGTATTTTCATCAACTAGATTATTGTATTTCAAACTGTAGAGCCAAAATCAGTTGGCTTACCTTGCACTTTTATTGCAACATGAGACTCATAATGACGGTAGCATCGAAACTTCGGGCAATTCTGACTACAATATTGAATTTTGACCTTTAGAAAAAGAAAAGGTAATGGAGTAGTTTTATTCTTTGTTTTATTTCTAGGGCAAAAGATCATTCATACACTCGAACTTAGCAACTAAACTGTTTTAAAGTAAGAAATTACATTGAAAAAATCATATAGAAACCTATTAATAAATATGCTATGTGGGAGTTAATTTATAAGTTTTCTGGTCTGTGAAATATAATCAGAGGAGCTTCCTTGGAGTGAAAGTTGAACCTCCCCTTTGTTTTCCTTCTAATCAACCTTTCATTGTCTGTAATGGGTCTAATTGAGTTTGCCTTACAGGGTTTGTGTTCTAATACCCAAACTCTAAGCATAAGAAGTCATTAATCTTAAAGAAGAAGCAGCAAATGTTTTTTTTTTTTTTGGTTAACAATGATGTTGTTATCATGATTTGAAGTCCACATGTTATTGTGAATTTGCCTTCAATCAATAAAAATCTTGGCCTTGTGACCAGTTGGTTTGCCAAATTTGAGTGTTGATGGTCACTCGAATAAATGATTTTACAATTTAGTACTGGCTTAATTCTGTGAGTTCTCCACTTGTAAAATGTTGTTTGGTGCAGTAAGTGAAGATACCTCTTGCATGCTTTTAATTTGTGTGACTTCTTTTCGAACTTCTAATTCTGTTTTGCAATTCACGAGTAAATTTTGATGACAGATATCAACGGGCCCTGAAGCACGCCAAATAACTGGCCCTGCAACTCCAGCACAGCTGAAGAACTTCATGTTGTGTCAACATCTGCAAGAAGTTCATACACGCATAACTTCCATGATAGCAGGACTGCCCTCTGTTGCTGCGGATGTTCTTTCCCCGGCTCTTGGTGCAATATATGGTGTTGCTGGTGATTCAGTGACATCCTTATTTCAGGCCATGCTTGATCATCTTGAGTACTGTATCTTGCAAATTCATGAACAAAATTTTGGTACTCTGGGCTTAGATGCTGCCATGGATAACAATGCATCCCCTTACATGGAAGAATTGCAAAAAAGCATTCTTCACTTTCGGACAGAATTCTTGTCCAGGCTTTTGCCTTCTTCAGGAGCTATCTCTGCCAGAACAGAAAATATATGCACAAGGCTAGTAAGGAGCATGGCTTCCAGGGTTCTGATTTTTTTCATAAGACATGCATCACTTGTTAGACCGTTATCTGAATCAGGAAAGCTGAGAATGGCTAGGGACATGGCGGAGCTTGAATTAGCAGTAGGCCAAAACTTGTTTCCAGTTGAACAGCTTGGTGCACCGTATCGGGCCCTTCGAGCATTCCGCCCTGTTATTTTTCTGGAGACATCTCAACTGGGATCATCACCACTTCTTCGAGATCTTCCCCCTAGTGTCATACTTCACCATCTCTATTCAAGGGGCCCCGAAGATTTGCAGTCTCCTCTACAAAGAAACAAGCTTACACCACTCCAGTATTCATTGTGGATGGATTCACAAGGGGAAGATCAGATATGGAAAGGCATCAAAGCAACTTTGGATGATTATGCTGCAAAGATAAGAGCCAGAGGGGATAAGGAGTTTAGCCCTGTTTATCCTCTGATGATGAAAGTTGGTGCATCTTTATCTGGAAATTAATCATAGTGTTGATCAATATTCTAGTTCAAGTAAAACAATCTGTTCATAAGTCGTGCCTTCAACAGATTCCGCTGTGGATGGTATATATACTCTCAATCTTCTGATTTGCGTTTCTCTTTCCCTATACCTCATACTACTTCCCCATTTTTGAATCATCAGTCTAGTTTTGATTCTTTATTTGTATCAACATTTTCCTTTACCTAATGAAAAAGAATGATATGATAAATAGATTAAGTACTTGAATATGCGTTCATCGTGGTGCTTCATCTCTCATGCATGTTAATAGCATCATGTTGGCGACTTGTATACGGTCTGAATGTTCTTTCCTACTTGTTGGACTGGTCTGCATTAGTATCCAGTATTCAATACAGTGGTTTAAAATACGGAAAAAAAAACGACCTACTTATGCATTGTGAAGAGTGTATAGTGTGATGGTTGATGCAATCTGATTAAAGAGCCCCTATTTTGCTGATGAAATATAAACATTAATCTATAGGAACTTGCCTGATTTTTTGCTCTTTCTTTGTTTTCCCTTCTGTTTGCTGACTTCTGTAGTTTCTCTCAGTGGAATAAATGTTTAAGTCAGGAATTGGTTGGTGAGTCCTTGCATACTCCAAAAACCAGGACATTTCACTTGCATCATTGGAAACAGAACAATTTTGTGGCTTATTAGAGGCATTGCTACACTCAACTAGATTCGGTTCTGTAATTAGTGCTGTTCAGACAATGGCTTCTCTTATTGACAAATTTTTGTTTTGCAGTCTTTGCTGAGATGGAGTTGTGACGAGTCTTTCGGAACTTGTTACATTAGAAGAAATTGACCTGGTTTTGAATTTGATGACCGTCCATCTATACTCTCCTTTGAATGAAGAAGATTAAGAATTGATATATTTCTACTTGATCTTATTCTTGTTCTTATTCTTCAACCCGCTCATCTCATACTGAGAATAGAATAGGAAAAGTCTAATTAATTCCTATTCAAATGACTCCAACCATAGGTACGACGTACTTATTACTAAACTACCTTGATTCATCCCTCGTCCCTAATTGAAGTGATAAAGTTTTAATTATAAATATATATATATATATATATGTATATATATTTGAGGTGGTAAAGTGTTTTTATATATATCAGACAAAGGTGGGAATTATAGGACTTTAGGTTTAAGTTATTAAGATGTGATTTTTTGTCTAATTTTATATCAGAAGGTTTAATATGAGTTTCTTTAGTAACTTAATTACGTCAAAAGTGTGAAAAAAAAAAAAGACAAATTCATTGGATATTAGTTTCGAACATTGTAATTCTTAGACTATAAATTTTTACCACTTAAAATTACAAATTTAATTTCGTTTTCTTTCTAATTAATTTATTATCGTGTTCTTGCTCCCTCACGACTCTTGATGTAAGACAAAGTGCATATATATGTCTCTGTAGAAATGTGAAAACAAATAGCAAATGGTTATCTAATACATTACTTTTCAAATAATTAAGCGCCTAATAATGTGGAATAATGTGATAGTGAAAAGGCTATAAATAAATAAAAGAGGAAAGACAGCCAGCGCCAAAATTCAAGATTCGGATAGCTGATGTTGAAATCAACCACGGAATTTGCTGGACACACACACACACACACACACACATATATATATATATATATATAATATGTATGTATGTATACTGATAGTGATATTGATATACATACCTAGTAAAAATTGACTTAATTAATTAATTTTTGTCTTTGTTAGGTAGAAAAACTTCCTCCTGTTTCATATTACGATCATTTGATCTTTTAATTATTCTTGATTGTTAGGCATCCCAAACCATTTTATAGCAGGGAGGACTCTAATTAGAAATGAAATAAAAATATATTATAAATTAATAATAAAATAACAACTACAACAACAATGGTAAAAAAGGAAAAAACAATAATTCATATAAAAAATAAAATTCGATTCCTAATTAGTCATAGCGCAAAAAATCTATAGTCCTAGTTCTTTTTTTTTTTAAAAAAAAAAAGAATAACATGAAGTTCATTTTTCATTTACACGATTGATGTTCCAAGGCTATGAGATTTCGACGTCTAACTTATTACAATTTGGGTATTAGTCTAATGTCGATATATATTAATTCTATTCCGAGAACAAGTAAACAAAGAAAACTATGGGCTATATTTAGATGATAAATCCAAACAGTGAAAATTTTGAAAAAAAGAAAATGGATAGTAATGATGTAATGGACAGATAATTATGAATCAAAATTCAAAATTATTTATTTCGCAGAGCCCCCCTCAATTTTCTTTTTCATGTTTTCTTTCTCCCTCTGACAGAATTTGAGACATCAAATTAATATAGAGAAGTCTCTCTTATTATCATATATGCATCCTCTGATCTCTTTTCCAATTTAACAAATGAATGTATTTCCTGTCTCTTTTTCACACACACAAACACACACACACACATGTGTGTGTGTGTGTGTGTTTTGATGTAAGAAGATGAAGCAGAAGACAAGATCGTGAATAGTTTATCAGCGTGCCTTAAATGTTGGTCTACCTCACATCTTAGAATAACCATTTTCACAGTTTCCACCTCATGTCATTTTCCCTAAACCTCATCTTCATGAACTGACCAGCATCCACCCTTCAATTTGATTAACAACCCCCTAATAAAGAAATTAACCCTAATAAAAATCGCGTACCGACATCCATATAACTACAAATCTTGGCATATCATTGATGTGCCTCACATTCCACAGTGAAAGAGTAAAAGGGTGGTTGTAGTTGGCCTTGGTTAGGCAAATCAAGACTCCAATTTTTTACATATCTTTTGTAGAATAAACATCATTTTCGGCATCTTTCTGTCTAATAACTTGCTTGGATTGTAATAATTATAACATTTATCTAGTGGTAATAATATAGCAACTCCATAGCCAAATCCCTCTTCATATATATTAATATACCTGTCTTTGTATCCTCCGTTACAAGCAAAGAGGTGGAAGTGATTTTCAAGGCCAAACAGTGCCATTCGGCAGAACCCCTTTTGTTCTTTTTCTGGCTCTTTTTTTCTAAAGAAAATGGGGAAGAAATCAAGCCAAGCATCCATGAAAATACCTAAGCATGAAAAGAAGCAACAAATCAACAGTTTGATCAAGATTTTGAGGCCCAAAGTTTACATCACAGACTCTTCAAACTTCAAGAAGCTTGTTCAAGAACTCACGGGAAACGGAAATTCTCCGGTCTCATCTCCACCTCCTTCTATTTCTGCTGCATCTCCACCAACTGGGGTGCCCTTTATGGACATTCAAGATCATGCATATCAAGAAAACAGCTTAGACTTGTCGTTCGACTCATCATGCTTCAGCACCCCATTAGAGGGCTCACCAGATTTACGGGCAGTACCAGATTCTTTCAACTATGTGATGGAAAACTCACTGGTTAGCCAAAAGATTGATTTTTCATCACAGTATATGGATTTAGAGTCACTTCTAATGGGGATGGACACATGCTATGAGATGCTTCAGCAAGAGGTCTGTGTTTATGATTATGATATATCCAGCTTCATATGATGGTATATATATATATATATATTGTTTTGACAAAGTGTAACCCTACTTGTCTTGTGCATAGATGTCAGATATATTCTTATTACTGTTTATATATCCATAGCTATAGGAAATGTATGATTTTTGTGTAGTATTGAATCATGTACATTATGGTACAAATTGAGAGGAGACTTAATTAGTGTAAATATTTGGATGTGTACATCTTTTTTCATCATTTTTAACTTCTTTGCATAATCGCTATTATATTATGGTCGCGTTCAAGGTTTATCATCGGAGTTTATTTATTCATATTGTATATTTGTATGTAAACTTCTGAATTTCTTTCTAAATACTTTCACATCACACCAATAAGTACATGGGGTGGGGCATATAAATGTTTTTGATGAACTAATTAAACCTAAAATATGTACATGGCTCAATATTTCTTTGGGAATAGGTTCTTTATATTTCATATGTGACGATGATTAATAGGAAATCTTGGCCACGGTGGAGCTAATCCAAGCTGTTTTCGGCTGGATGCAGCTTTGTATGTTATAGATTTATTTCAGTTCTCTAATAAACATCGAAAGCTTCAACGTTCTTGCAATGATTAATTTCTTTTCCAACTATACATTCATGCACATAAACAAGTTTCATATGAAAATGAAAACAGATGTTATAGAATCACCTAGATGAACCATATATATGATATATATATATATATATATATATATATATCTACAATATTTGTAATTATGGGGCCATTAGTTTCGGGATTATTCACAATTTGTTTATATTTTCAAGAGAGAAGTTCGATATCCTTTAATCAATAACCATGAATAGTTAGTGATTTAAGTAAATGTATTTGGTGGTAATAGCTAAATAAAAAAACAAATTTAATGTCAATAGTAACCATTTCAGGTTCTGGCCTAATCATAGAATCTTTTCATTTTATTACTAGTTTGTGTTTATAGTTGCTAATTCAAAAGGTAAATGTATTTACTTATTAGTGCTAAAGAATGAAATTTATGAAAATATTATGTCTATAGATACTTGATTCTAATTTAATAAATTAATATCACATCACAAAGGACTCCATGGCCCAATGGATAAGGCGCTGGTCTACGGAACCAGAGATTCTGGGTTCGATCCCCAGTGGAGTCGTCTGCTGTCATTTGGGCAATTAATTTTTCAAAAATCAAGTCATATTTGCCCTCCCTCAAGAAAATTAATAAACAATTAGTATAAAACGCCCAGAAAATTAATTAATTATCAACTTCAGCATATTTTTAATATTTTTTTTTTGCATTTTTTAAAATCAAGTCATCTTTGCCCTCCCTCAAGAAAATTAAATTAACAATTTCGTAAAAAGGCCCAGAAAATTAATTAAATTAATTAATTATTTAACTTGAGCATTTTTTAATAATCAAGTCATGTTTGCCTTCCCACAAGAAAGTTAATTAACAAATTGTAAAATACCCAGAAAATTGATTAAATTAATCAATTATTAGTACATAAATAGCCAGTGTTGAACTGGTTATTCAGAAAATTGTTTCAATGCAATGCAATACAATACAGAGGACTAACACAGAGAAAGAAAAAAAATTCATACAGGGAAAACAAACAAGAATGCTGAGAATCATTACAATACAACATGGGGTTCTGTTAATATTATTATAATTTATCTTTTTTACTGTTCCTCTTGAGGAAGTTGTATAGTCAATTCTTTAATTGAAAACAAAGCTAGAGCCAATTTCATGTTAATCAATCCTTGCTCGGTGATTGTTGTGGAGGAGGGAGGCTGTACAAGGACTTCAGCTGCCTACTGATCAGCTTACTATTGTTGAGGGCCATTTGCAATTCCAAGTCATCAGACCACCATTGCTCCAAACCATGTGCCTCAAGAAACTTCTGCTTTCCCTTTGATAATACGAAAAGCTTGGCAGCAGCACACGGTGTATTTGTTGGTTTGGCATTCTCCTTGTCAGCAGCATTGCTGTTCTCTGTCCCGACTGGATCATTATAATAGCAGCAAATGTAGTCGCTATTGTTTACGTATAAATGAGGTATCCACTGCTTTGATCCCAGTGTTATAGATTTTGCTCCTTCATCACCATTGGCAGGAGTTTCAGTACTTGAAGGAAGCATTGACCTGACCCTCTTCCACATTGTCCCAGCTTTTTCCCCATGGTTCTTAGACTTGAAGCTAATGAAACTGAGGGAGGATTGAACAAATGTGCCTCCACAAATATTGCTTCTTTGGCTAGTGCTTTTCCAACTTGGAGAGCAAAGCCAGCTCCCAAAGAATGGCCTGCAATACATACATTGCTGCTTCCATACTTCTCAGAAATTGATTTCAATGCCTTAAAAGCACAACTGAATCTCACGGATCCCTTTAGACTTTCCCAAGCTAGGAACCGCAAATCATCCTCAATATCCCGTCTAATTGTTGGGCTCTTAAGCAGAGTTCCTCTGAGCGCCAAAACGGCCCTTGGCGCACCACTGGGTCTCATAAGTACAAAATCTGCCAAAGCAGCTGCCCGATCCCATTCTAATATTGCCCCAAATATCGATCCATCTCTTTCATCTATTAGGGTTTCAACCAGTTTGTACTTAAAAGGTATCCACCATTTAGGGGCAAGAGCATTATCATTGGTCCTGTTTTCTTGTCTGTCAAGTTCAAGCAAGTAAACTGCTTGTATAAAACAGGCAATTACCGTCCTTTTGTAATTTCCATCCTTCCTGTTAATTCCATTTACTGAAATTCTGTTAGTTCTTCAAATTATAAAGGAAAAATCAACTCCAATCCAAACTGCCAAGTAAGTGAACTTGAATTTCTACACTTCATATGTCAGATCTAAAAAGACCAAGACATATTGGAGGAAAACAACACTCCAGTGCACAGCAAAAAACGAATTGTCTTGCATTCCCACTTAAATTGAGAAATAGTGATGCAAGAAATTAGCTAATTCTATAGGAAGATAAATCACAAGTTACAAATATATTGCAAGAAAATAAGCAACTTTTAAATCATTAATTTTGTAATCTGGCCGCACAGATTACTAGTTTCAGTCAGAACTAAAACCATTAAAATAAACACCAATCTCAACTAACACAAAAATCCAATCTTCCATATCTATTTTCATCAGGAGCAACAGATCATGGCCTTTCAACTCAACTAATCAGAAAATATAAACCCACAATTCAACCTCATTTTAGCAAAGATACAATAATTCTGCACGAAAAATTGAAGCAGGCAGAATCAGGTATTCTACACACAAAATTGCTGCCCACAGTTTCCTTTCCTACAAAACTCAAATATCAAGTTAAGAATCAGTCATTCACACAATCAAGAAAAGCCCACAAAATAGATGATCCCACTGAAATGACAAATAAAATAACACCAAAAATTTCACATCTGAATCCAAAAATGAAAAAAAATGGGTAAGATGAGCACTGACCAAGTGGAGTTGATGAGGTCCCTCCAGTTTATAGAAGGAATATTGCGAGGCCCAGAAACATGAAACGCATAAGGATGTTGGTTTTGAGGCTCGAACTCAGTTTTCACACTTTGATTTTCACAATCTTGATTTCCTCCTTGTCTTTCCACCACCTGCAACTGCAAAACCTCATTTTTCATCTCCTCTGCACCCCTCTTCTCCATTTCTTCCTCAACATAAAAAACCCACCTCCAGATTCTAAGCTCTTCGATTAAACTGTACGTTAAAAAGAAAAGGACAGAAGAAAAAAGAAAGAATGGAAAGAGAAAAAAAGAAGGAAAGTGGAGAGGGTGGTGGCTTCGGGGGTTCTGTCAAGGCTTCCCTGCCATTGTTAATATGGGGAGATTTAAGGTGTTGGATTTAAGTGTAATCTAATGCTAATAATTATTGCTAATTTTGAAAACACCTGTTTTTTGTTTTTCGTTTTGGAGGGGATCTATAACGGTCATATTTTCCTTGTGATGCAGATTTTGTTTACTTTTGCGACCCAGGTGCTTAACGTTAGCCGTACGTTTGTGGGCTGGGCTTGGTCTGGATTCCAACACTGGGGCACAAAACCTACCCGGTTAAGGAAAAACTCCAAGGGTGTTTTCGTCATTTTGGAAATTTCGTGCATATTATTTTTGATAATATTATGGAAAATGAGAAAAAGAGTTGCCATTTTCATCATTTTAAATTCTAAAAAATTGTGTCCCCTAATATTAATGATATGAGAGAAAATGGTAAAGATTGTTCGGGTATTTTACTAAACTAGCAACGCCTTATTATAAAATACAAATTTTTTTTTATTAAATCAAAGTGAGACTCATCTCATATTTCAATTCAATATTTTTATTTTTATATGTGTGGTTATACATGAAATAGATCTAAATTTGACTCAATTCTAATCAAACAAATAAATAAAAAATAAAGTCCATTCAATTCCAAACTAGACGCGACCGTGTATATTTCTCTCTCCTACTTTTATTATTTGCAATAGCTAAACTTGTCTGATTAGTGTTAAGTCTAAGGCCTTTGTTAGAGTAGAATAACTTCCAACCTTAAGCATTGGCCTTATAATTTTGTCCTAAACTGAGTATATCTTTCTCACTCTAAATCTAACTCTTTTTTCTTTGGTTTGGTTTCTCCCTAAAACATACATGGATTTTCAAATTAGAGAATAACAAGTTGTTCCAGAGTTAACCAATCTTGAAATCAAGAAATTTAAGGAACACAGTTGCTTTTTCAGGTTATGGAGGTTTATGGCCTTTTGCAAGAAAGGTAGCAGCAGATTTGGAATGTGTTTATTATGGAGAGGCTGTAGCAGATTTGAAGGCACTTTCATTGGAAGGTTAGAAAGAATCCAATGTCAGTACAAATATAATTTCATTAATTGGTTATCAATATTCTCAACAAGCCTCAGATGATGTTCCTTTCTGCAGGCATCTTGGAGACATCTCTTGATCAGTGGGATGTACAGGCTCGTTTCCTAGTATCACGCCTTGCTTCTGTATGTAGTAGTGCCATTTTTCTTGGAGAAGGTAGACAAAGAGTATGAGAGAGGTCTCAACAGTAAAAATGGTTGTCCAAATCCTCACATCTTTTGATGTTCTTTTGTAGCAGGCTTGTAAACCTGTGTATATGTTGATGACTCCAAGTAAAGAAACTGCTATTCCCACTAGCCAGTGGAAAAGAAACCAAATGCTTCTGCCTTTGCTTCCCCTGCAGACAGAGAATGGAACGTAAATTTTTCGAGTTCATTATGTATATATACGCCGTATTTAATGATTGATTATTTACCTATGTGGCCTGAAGATGCCAACCAATGCTTGCAACCATATGACACCATAAAAGACTCAACCTATTCTCTGGTGATTGTTGTTGAAAGAGTTGTCAAAATATTTTATCGACATTAAACCTCCTGCTGCTGCAAGAAGGACTGCAAAAACCTGTAGATGGGATATGAGTCATATTGGGGTCACAGTGAATGAAAAATAGGCATCGGTCACCAAAATTAGGTGATGTATGAGACATTACATAATGATAATAATCATTAAGCGGATTGTTATTGGGACTAAAAGCAATGCAGCTATAAACCATGTGGATGTGCTGAGTACCTAACGTCATAATGGTATCCCCAGATCAGTCTCATCGATGAAATAAATTAACTTAGGAAGCTTTTAGCAACTCATTGAGAATAGAACTAGACCTAGTCCTTTTCTTTCCCTCCAAGTATTCATTATAATAAGTACATTACAAGTTCGATTATCTTATCTAACTAACAAAGTTCCAAGTTGATGATATCGTTTTGTGGGACTGTAGAGGTATTGTTCATCATGCAGAATAAAGACGAAAATCAGAAATTTATGAAAAAAATGACTGGTGTTTATAATGTAGCTTTTCAAATTGAAATGAAGTTTACACAATGGGAAAAGAATTGACTTGCCTGTGTAATAGCATGAATGTAAAATATGATTCTTAGCTTTCTACCAGATGCCTCTCTATTTGACATCCTCTTTATAAGTATAGCAACTGGCATCAGGAAACCAACTGAGGCCCAGAGGAGGAATCCATGTAGTTTGATCTCAAATGACAATTGAGGATTGATCTGAATCCAAACATATAGAGTCAGTCAATTCATTGAAAGCTCGCTTTAAACCAGAATGGTGTAAAGATGGTTCTTGGAATCTATCAGTACATCATAGCAAATACAAGTCAAGGAACTAGAAATCTTGTGTGTTGCCTTGAACAAATTCTGCTGTGAAAGTACATTACCTCATGAATCTTGTGTTTGTTGCTCAAGTGGATGTTCTCCATTCTCGTATGTTCATGAGCTGAGCCGACTGATGATAGAAGATTGAGGATGGCAAGCCATGCGGGAAAGGCAAAAAGTACCAGCTTCTATGCAGATAGCATGTTTCAATCTTAATTGAGGATGGACCTGACTCAAAACAACCTACAAGAATAAGAAAGAAGCATATCAGGGCAAATGTGAAAGAAAGAAATGAGTCATAAAAGCACTTTTTTGCTTTATCCTGAATCGATAAATAGGGATTCATTTGTGTTGGCCTGGAACATTGTTTTCGGTCATGGCAGTCCCTTTCTTTCTCTCTTATTCTTTCTTTATCTTTATGGAGCTGAAATTTACCATCACTTGTTTATAAGAAAAAAAAAAAGTTGCACATTACTCTTTCCTAGCCAGCTGCTTCTGTAAAGCCAAAGTAGGATGATTAGAGTAACATTGTTTGTGACTATTGCATTGAGTTTATTAAGCATGATATACATATATAGTGATATAGAAGCAGTTTGAGAGATGGTAAATTGCTTAATTTCAACAGGGTGGGGTCCTTCTGATAGGCTTTTGGCTTTAATGGAGAGAATGTAGTATTTCAGTGTTGAAGGATAGTCAGAATGCAATGCAGCATATGAGAAATTTTATTTATAGAACAGTCTCCTCTGCTAGTCCACAAGGTACAGACAATGATGGAAACTGTACAGTATCTTATACTTCAGTATGAAATAAGTCTACATTTTATAGACTTCAAAACCATTTCAACTGATAAAATATTTAACTAACTAGTCTATTTCTGGTGCCCTTTTCCAATTCCCTTTTGAAAGTAGTATAATCTTGATATTTAAATTTTCTCATTTCTTGATATCATGTACTTATACGCGCGCGCCCACACACACACATCCAGGCTAATACTTTGTCCTAGCCATAGGAATTTTCATCAGAATACATATATTTTCTTTCAATCTGCAAAACAGAAAGCTAAATGCCCTTTTAACTTTTGAGTTGTTTTTTATGTGTGTCTTTTTCCAACAACTATACAGTTTCTGGGATCTCTGTTATAAGGGTTGCTAAAGAAAACAGCTCAGAAATAAGTATATAATTGGGAAGACAGGTGGACCTTAACAGTATATATGGCTTATGCAACTTTAGTTGTGAAAAGCAAACAAATGGTCCCTCCTCCTATCATCAAATACTGCAGTTGAGTCTCAAATGTCATGATGATAAACTGGATCCTACATTCTTGCCTTAACTTTATATTTATTTATTTTTATCTTTTTTTAATTCTTGGTTGGCTTTCTTAAATTCATTCTCTCATGCATGAGTTAAGTGTTGAGATGAGAGATAAAACGGCCATAACTTTAAACTCAGAAGAGTTACAAGACAATCTACACATGCACAATTTGTTTTTACGAGACGAACATAACCTTACCTACAAATCATAAGGTTGTATAATGAACTCGAAATTTCATTGTTTTAACTACTTTAGCCATTTTTCTATTTCAATAATTTTATTGTATTTTTATTTTTCTGTAATTATCTATATTTTTACCATTCTTAATTTTTTTTTCATATGATGAGTATATTTGGGCAAAATTTCACAATTTTTTGAATTCACTTAAAAGAAAGCCCAATTTTAGGTGTATTTGACCTAAGTTATGACTATTGCATTTAAAATAAATATTAGAACTCTTTTCCATTATGGTTATTTTTTAATAAAATAATTGTGTTTTGTTGAAAAAATACTTATTTTTTTGTTTTTTAAGATTTGAAGCCGAGTTCTTCAATTTCCTTAAAAGATATATCGATTTTGCTCCAACCGAAAATGTTTTTCTCATAATCCCATACCCCGAATCTAATTATGTGTTTTTTCTCTATATTACACCAAGTCTAAAATCAAATGAGTGAAAAATTAAGGTAAAGTGCAAGACATATCAACATTTTCAAGTCTTTGACTTTGGCACCTGGACGGTCATGAATACGCTCAAAAATTCAAACCTGCTGTGATGCCAAATCGATTTTCATCCTATTATCCATTTGAAATCTATTGGCACTGGCCTGTTGGTGGATGTTCTTGTGACTACCCGCTAAATTTTAAGAAAACTACCATAACAAGGGACACGTGCAAAGAGACAATTCACTTAAGGCAATGTATGTGTTGATTTGAGAAAAATCACACTACTTAGTTCGGGTCAAATTGATTTGGAGTTGAGATTTATGAATTTTGAAAGACCTGTAGCATTAATACATGTTAGATTTATTAGAGTGACTTCTAACTGAAACTCTCTAATGCTTAATTTAGTTCAGATCACAATGTCAAACTACTATACAAAATGAGCGAAATATAAAAATTATTCAATTAAATATTGGAGTATCTATACTGATTGGTTCATATAATCCGTACATCATAGATCCAAGTATTATCAATCTCATCAGCATCTATTCTCATCATCTCTATGTATCAATGGTTGAACTATCGGATTGGCTCGACACAAGATTCGGATAAGATCGGACTCCATACAAAAAGAAACGAATCTTCAAGTAATTATTGTATTTTGATAACTCATGGAGACAAAGTTGTCATTTCAGTATTTTACACATTATATTCATACACACACATATATATAGACTTAGAATTTAGAATATATATATATATATATATATATAGACTCGAATTATATCCAAAAGTGAATTATTATTTTGTTAAATATTAACACAAGCTTATACTACAAAATTTTTAGTCATGTAAATAGATAATCACAACTAGTTGAGTAAATAATTAATAAACTCATGTAAAACTAGGGGTGAGAAGGTGAGACACAATCCGATAAATGTATGTTCACTTTTATTTTTCAAAACTTCTATATGAAGGTTAATATCCATTCTATACCAGATATATGATACACTTGATATATGAATAAAGATCAAACGTTCAATTTCTAAAAAATAAAATACTTATATGATAAATATATATAAAATATATATACAACATGTATAGTATCTATAATATAAAATCGTAAATGATGCTATTTGTTTCAAATAGAAGCTCAAGTGCCAACACAATTGAAACATTGAGCGCAATAATTGCAGTTGATTCCTAAACTTACTTGTGTTTTGGAGTTTACAACCTAATTCTAACCTTCAAACTCTTGAACTTTGTAATTTTCGTTACTTTTTTTTTTTTAAACAATATCATTATATTGCTTTCATTGTCCATCACCTATATAATATTTCAACATAACTCCATCGCGAGACCATTGACAAGCATATAATAGGTTAAAAGGGTAAAATAGTGAATCTAATTCAAAAGAATTTCTATTTGAAAATGGACCTTTGACAAATAGCTAAAGTTGTTGCCTCCGAAAAAGTTTTGTTGATTAGTTACACTATGCAGGAGATAATGAACATCCAACAAGATATCTTGCTGGGTGGGGTTAGTATTGTAATAAACTTGGTCCTTTTTCTTTTGTTCACCTTTCACTTACTATTGGACCCTATAAAACTATTTTGGATTTTTATTTTATTTTAATTTGATATCATATTATGTATTTTAATTTATTGATGCACATTAAATATATAAAATATTTTTTAAAAAATATATTTAAAATGAATAATATATAAATAATATGTATTTATAAAATACAATGCGAAATACCACCAAATTAAAACAGGAGTTTAAAGTGCTATAAAAACCTTATAGTATTTTACCAATTAATTCAAACACAACAAAACACTTTAAATTATTTTGGCATGATCACAAATTTTCATATAATCCTGTAAAAAGTAAATAAAATAGGACAAATTATTTTACATATAAGTAAACAAAATAAGATTTATTCTTGTAACTAATAATTGAACTCAATTTTGTTGATTTATAATCCCTTTTCTTACATTAAAAAAAAATTCGGAGTATCTTAACATAGATTAATCTAGTAAATTCATGTTTCTTAACTAGACGAAAAAATAAGTGTATATTGGTTAATGAGTAATCGTGCAACTATATGATTAGAAGTCGCATTCTTTCAATAAGCGTTGAAGTATGTCAGCCCCCCACCCCCCCCTCTCCCTTTCCTCTTTCCTCATCGACTCCAATGCCTGCAGATCCATATGAACCTAAATGAAAAGGAAAAAAAGTTGAAATTTTAAATATTATCAAATAAAAAGAAAAAACAATCTCATATTTTTTTCGTTGAGATGGCGGGAGTTTCGGTGGCGGCGGAGTGGCAACTCCTCTACAACCGGTACTACCGGAAGCCGGAGCTCTACCAGATGCAGTGGAAGCAAGTCGACCTCACGCGTAACAAAATCGCTTGCGCCCCCTTCGGTGGCCCCATCGCCGTTATCCGCGACGATGCAAAGATCGTCCAGCTATATGCGGAGTCCGCCCTCCGCAAGCTCCGCATCTTCACCTCCTCCGGATGCCTTATCTCCGAAACCGTGTGGAAAAACCCCGGCGGCCGCCTGATCGGCTTGTCGTGGACCGACGACCTAACCCTAGTCTGCATCACGCAGGACGGCACTGTATATTCGTACAATATCCACGCCGAGCTAGTCAGCACCTTCTCCTTGGGCAAAGAGTGCTTCGACAACAGCGTCGTCGAGTGCGTCTTCTGGGGGAACGGCGTCGTTTGTATCAACGAGGCTTTCGAGATTTTTGCCGTGCCGGATTTTAAGATCCCGAAGACGGTTAAATTGGCGGATTGTAATTTGGAGGAGCTTCCCCATTGTATGGCGGTGATCGAGCCCCAGTACACGAAATCAGGTGATGTGGAGGTACTGCTAGGGGTTGGAGACCATGTGTTGTTGGTGGAAGAGGATGGAGTGCAGCCGCTGGCGGGAGGGGTTGGACCGCTGCAGAAGATGGTAGTATCGAGGAAAGGGGAGTTTGTTGCCTCATTCACGCATGATGGAAGACTTCTGGTCATGTCTACGGATTTTTCTGATGTTATCATCGAGTACGCTTGTGAGGTATAGATAATCTTCCTGGTTAAGATTTCAATTTTATTGTCAATTTTAATTATTCAGTATGCCATTAATGCAATTAACTTGACTCTTGATAAACAATGTCATGGTGGTGAATGTAATTACACTGTTGACTAAGATAAAACTGTATATGTGTGAGTGAGTTGGCAGCCAGTGGACCTGTTTGGAAGGTTGTTGCATTATGATTGAGATGCTTCTAGAGAAATGCCATCAATGGCAATGCTGGACAATTGGTGTCTGTATTGCCAGTTATCCTCACACAAACACAGAAAATGTGTGACATGATTATGCAATGTTTTCAGCTTTAAAATCGAGTATGAAGATATTGATCTGTTTGATTGAACCTTGAACATTTGAAATATTTATTCGGGAGTCTTGCTTATAGCATTTTGGGCTTTCTTTGGACATCTTGTCAAGATTAGCTTTGTTTAGTAACGCGGCACATGAGTGAAAAACCAATTCTTTTTTTTTTTCTTTTTCTAGTTTTAAAATTCTTATTTACATCTTCTTAAAGAGCATCTTGAATGTCTCATAAACATTTGAAGCAGCCTTCTCCTTGAAACTATGTGCATGTATAAAATAAATGATTTAGATACTACTATGTCCTATTGATGAATAAATAATAAAAATGATATTACGATTTCCCTTCCTAAGTTGATTTTAGAGTAACATAAATAAGGTCATTTGCCTCCTACTTGGGCAATCAACCATAAGATTGCATTAGCAGAATTAAGATTGGGAAAAATTGTTGCTTCATCTGGTTGTTTGATGAACATACTAGTTTGCTTCACGGAGAGGAACACATTGGGAAAATCAAATGGCACTGATAACAAATCTATGCTACCTCTGGCATAAAATTATAATTTGTTACATTGTTCTCAAGCTCTTTTCAGGGCACTTCAGACTATATACTGTATCTAATGTTTTCTTTTATTTTTATGTGTACAGTCAGCCCTTCCTCCTGACCAACTAGCTTGGTGCGGATTGGATAGTGTCTTACTTTACTGGGATGACATGCTATTGATGGTGGGCCCTTATGGCGATCCAGTACGCTACATATATGACGAGCCAATTATTCTTGTCCCAGAATGCGATGGGGTGCGGATACTTTCTAACACAAGCATGGAGTTTCTACATCGAGTTCCAGACTCTACAGTGTCTATCTTTCAGATTGGAAGCACCTTACCTTCTGCTTTATTGTATGATGCCCTAGAGCATTTTGACAGGCGAAGTGCTAAGGTAGAGTCTTCCTCCATTCTTATTAATCGAAATAATCTTTCTCCTGGCATCATCTTGATACATCTATCGTGATGTTGTTCTGACATTATGACCCTCCACCTGCATCTTGCTTGTCTCCTTTTGTTATTGAGCCTGTGCACTAATCGATATTCAGTTTGATATATCATTCTGCCTTCTAAGGGGACCTTATTTAACATTATCGTATAGCAAACTTGTTATGAGTTTTTTGGTTAGAAGCTAACAGGTGTAAAGGCTACTGATATTATAGACTCAGCTTAAAGATAGGCATGTAATTCAATAGATATGTTACAATTTTATCTGATGGTTGATTATTGTGAAGCAGAGGATATGCATTGGGGATTTTATGTTCTGCGCCTTCTCTATTTTTCATATATGTTTGTGCCATTTGTTCATACTACACTGTAAATGGAACAAATGGGTCCAGGAAATATTGGTCTGCAACACTGTTGACTTAACCATTTTCAACTTATTCTTTCGGCCTAACAATTTGTCAACTTACAATATGCTTTACGGCAAATTCGCTTCTCCTCCTAAATAATACATGCGCGTCCATTAGGAGAGGTTTGCTAAGATTTATTAACTGCTGCCTTCACTGCCATATTAACCAGTATGGCATTTTGCAATGATAAGGATGAGCTTCTTTTGTACAAGCTTTGCATTTTCTAAATAATAGTAGAGAATTAGGATTAAAAGAACTTAAATGCTGAGTTAGAAGGTGTAAAATTATGATAGTAGGCTGAATAAAACTGGATGTAAGCTTACTTTAATAAATGTTTTCTAAATTATTTTAAAAATTGTTATTAAGGGAATACTAAAGTCCTATAATCTGCCAGGCTGATGAAAATCTGAGATTGATCCACTCTTCACTGCCTGAAGCTGTTGAGGCTTGTATTGATGCTGCTGGTTATGAATTTGATATTTCACAGCAACGGACACTACTGAGAGCTGCGAGCTATGGACAAACCTTTTCTAGGTAGGTTGGTGCTCAAATTTCATATGCATGTATGAATTCTTTGCCTGAACCGTGTTCTCTCCTTTCTGATTCCACTTCAAGGAATGAAACATACGTTCTCTCCTTTCTTTGATGTTATTGACTTGTTCTCAATACAATTGTTATTCGTGATTGGCATTTACCAATTTAAAATTTTTGAGTTGATCTTCCTTTTGATTATGTGATTTTCATGTGTAAGTTCATTTTTTCTTTTAATTTTTTGGGAGAGTGGAGTGCAGTTGTCAGCAATCAGCAGAGGCGAACAAGATCAATCAAAAAATATAATCAGCCTATTAATGTGCGTGCAAAGTTGCTTCTGTGTCTCTATCTACATGCGTACACATTTATGCTTGCATATGTTATCACGTATATGTTACTTATGTATTATTATCATATTTTAAGCACTCCCTTTGGTCCTAATCCGCGCTGGTGGGTGATTTTTATTCATTAGTAAATAAAGAACAAGAATTATAGGTTCTCTTACTGCATCTGGATTCTCTTTATCAGGTTCCCTGAATCTTTTTTGGTTCAAAAATAAGATGACATTTTTGCCACTATTCAGTTATTTTATGAAATGTGTTGTATGCTTTTTGATTCTGATCTAAAAGTTGATGTCATTGCTATCTGTCATCATCACTAATTTAAAATTGAAAGTTGTAAATTCTATCTTTTGTAATGCAGATGAGATCAAAGTTGCCATAATTTGCTAAACTCCTAGCAATCACGGACTAATAGGATTGTTCTATAACTTAGTACATTGATGAACTTGAAATGCCAAACCTGTCTATCCTCCTAGTTCATTTTTGTGGCTTACCTCCTTTCAACCTTTTGAAGGCAAAAATGCTGAAATGAAAAGTTAATGATACAAATATGACATTTCACATGAATTTGATAATACGAAGTTTTTCATTATACATATCCAATAGCATCGCCAAGCTTTTCTAAAAATTCATCAGCAACATTATCTTTATAAGCCTGCCTTTTATTAAATTACATTTTTCACAAGGTAATAAATATCTCTGTGGATCACTTTCTGCAAATGTGGCGCTCCACATGGTAGGTGCTGGTTTTGACATTGTCTGTTACTTAGCATCTTTAAGTTATGAGATGAAAATGAGAGAACTGAAGGCATATGTAAGTTTTTAAGCATCTTTTATAGCTTGGAACTTGGGTTGGTGTAGAGTTTTTTGCGTGTTAGTACTCTCTGATTTCTTACATGAACTAACTTTGGGCACATAATTAATTTCATGCATAATTTCTGTTGATGCTCTTAAAAGAACATTATTTTCTGATTTTTTCTTGGTAATGATATCCAGTTGGCTTTGGCAGCCATTTTCAACGTGACAGCATACAAGAGATGTGTAAAACGCTGCGTGTCTTAAATGCTGTACGCCATGTTGAGATTGGTATTCCTCTAAGCATTCAGCAGTACAAGGTGTTTAATTCTCACTACTTTATGCTTGAAGTTTCAAGTAATTGTTTTGTCATCTGGGATATAATTTATCTATTTATTTATTTTTATTTTCCTTACATATTCTTGCAGTTGCTTACTCCCTCTGTTCTGATTAACCGTCTGATTAATGCTCACAAACACCTTCTAGCTTTGCGGATATCAGAATACCTTGCTATGAACCAAGTAAGTCATTTAACTTTGTTTCTTGTTTTAGCTGTATACTATACCTGATCTCTCCCTTTTGCTTCCTTCTTTATAGCAGCAGTCACCTGGGATTTTTTTATTTCTTTCACTGATATTGCTCACTTGGTATACCATTGCTTTGTTCTTTGTCCATTAGCATCATATTATTATTGTTCTACATGATATATGTTTGCTTTCAGTGATTCAAGAATAGCTAATAGGTAGTTCTTAACTGTTTCCAGTAGCTAGATTTTATTAGGAATGAGTACATTTATGACTTAATTGGAATTTAATCAATGTTGAAATGAAATGACTGGATGCCTCGTAGTGAAGTGCTGTCCAACTTATTGGATTGCGTATAAACTGAAATGAGGTGTGCTTTGTCTTTGACTATTTGTTTGTTATTATTTATTTTCTAGTTCAGTTAGGAGATTGATAAAGCTTTTTAAGGAATTTGGTTTTTTGAGACCAGAGAAACAAGGACGAGTCCAACAGAGAAGGAGAATTTAGTCTATCAATCATTTTGGTTTGCTACCATGACTGTTCCACACTGTGCATGTGTAGTTTTGGAGAAATTTCTTCTTTTGCTATGGGTGCTGCTCATTTTGTTAATGTCAATGCAAAAAAAAAATAAAAATAGAAAGGATGTAATTGAGCAGGGTTTAATACAAAAGTTACCGGAATCCTCAAAATATGTTAACTTAGCATTCTCTCTCTGTGCACGGTTGCGCTTACGTGAGTATAGTTGTGAAAACAGTTTCTGTTATTAAAGGTGTCAGGGATGGTTTGGGATCTCATTTTGCTAGATGCTCTTTTCGTTTTTAGTTTTGTTAGAATAGTTCTGGGGTCTGTGTCGTCTGTGCCTGTACTTTATTCTCAAAAGAAGTCCATGTTCCCTTCTATTTATGGAAGTCAGTTACAAAAGAAAATAGTTGTTTTTGAATTTGCCGCTTATGTTCAGCATGTTTATTTGATGAAGAATGCTAACTGAAACTTCTTTGAATTTCTGTAGATGCGTGAAGTTATCTATTATCAGTTAAATGTTTCTAATGAAAGCAGTTTGGCATGCTAATTATTTTTTACATGCCAATAAATGCTAAACAGCCTTGTTCCCCTTAAAAAATGACAATAATGGCAGGATGCCATCAGTATATGAAAAAGGACACTTCTTGCCGAATAGTAAGACATACTTGCTACTGTTACTTCTGGATAATGAAATTTTATGAAAGAAAATTGGGGATAAAGTATCTACTTTTTGATGGAGTAAGTGTTATCATCAATGCATTTGCACTGAAATCATTATCATTTTGTTTCTTTGAGCAGGAAGTCGTGTTAATGCACTGGACTTGTACAAAGATATCAGCATCCTCGGCGATTCCTGATGCCAGTCTTCTTGAAATCTTACTTGACAAGGTTAGTTCTTTTTAGTAGCCTATACTTTTTTGATTCTACTTAGGGGTGTACATAAACCAGCTCAAATCTTCCAATCCCAGCATTTTCTGTCGCGATGACAGGTTGCAACCCCCTATATATATTTATATGTATGCACTGCATGTTAGTGTAGTTGGGGTTTCTTTTTGATATTCTTTATCAACACTTAAAGTCTCCAATTCCCAAATCCCAAGTTGAATTGCAGTTCCCAATCTCAATTGTCTTTGTCATAGTGAGGATTTGGTTTTTGTTTGATGACATGGATAACAATCCGCATGCTCTGTCGCCACTCCTTCCTTCTATTCTTTTTTGAGATGCAACTACAAATCGGTTATTAGTTGTGAGGGGCACATAAAGGTAAGAGATTAAGCAACAGAGTACAGGTTTTTGTATTCATGTACTTCATTTAGTAGCTGTTCTATTTAATTTAGTCAATACTCTCAACTCATGGTTATTACTTCTAGGTCTAGATTGCATATCATTAAAGTGGCGTAATGTAAAGAATGAGGCAAAATCCAAATTTGGTCAATCACTTTGCACGCCGACTCAAGGCCCACATAATTAAACACGACCAACCTGATTACCTTAGGTTTGAATAGATATCCAGACTGGTGCAGTTTAGTCTTTTACCAAACTGACCATGTTTGGTTGGGTTGAAGTATTACCATCAAACTGACCAAACCCTACTTTATACAGCTCTAATTCAGCTCTTTAATTTGCATTTGTTTAATCACAAAAATTTATGTCTGCGATATTGGTTGTGGAATCTCAGCTGAAGATATGCAAAGGAATATCTTATGCAGCTGTTGCTGCTCATGCTGATAAGAGTGGCCGTAGAAAGTTAGCTGCTATGCTAGTTGAACATGAGCCTCGTTTCTCCAAACAGGTAGAGTTGGGGTTTTTCCATGTGTTCCTTTCCTTGTACATTTTCAGAATTATTATTTGTTCTTATTTACATGTTTATGAAGTCTTAAATAGCATGATTAACTTTCATCCTCAAACCGATGTTATTCATTTTTAAAGTAATACAAGTTGGACACTTTTGGGGAACTTCTATACAAGCAATAACGTTGCTATCTGTCAGATTCCTCTCTTGCTAAGCATTGGAGAAGAAGATACTGCACTTATGAAGGCTACTGAAAGCGGTGATACTGATCTCGTTTATCTTGTTCTGTTTCATATCTGGCATAAGGTGAAATTTAAGATAAATGTTCTTAAACATTTTTGTAGGCTTAGAAACCTTTATATTGGAATAAACTATGACAATTCTTGATTATAGTTCATTGAGTACAACATGTAATATTGCAGAGAGCGCCATTGGAGTTTTTTGGAACGATACAGGCCAGACCTCTTGCACGTGATCTGTTCATTACTTATGCACGGTAGGGACACTACTGACCTCCCAAAATACCATAAGTATAGGGGGAGGAAAACCTCCTTTTGTGATGTGGTATATGTTTCTAATCTTTTTTATCATCTCCCAGGTGTTATAAGCATGAGTTCTTGAAGGACTTCTTTCTGTCCACCGGGCAACTTCAGGTTAATTCAAGTTTACTTAATTTATGGGGGTCTCTTCTCCTGCCTTCAGTAAATCACATATCTACTTGTTTGAAAAGTTAGTGTGATAATTGCTGGTGATCTGTGTTTCTCAATCAACAAAAATGGCTCATACCAAACACGACTCTCGGATAGAAGGACTAAGTTAGTAGGGTGTGGCTTCCTTGCTTTCCCCCTTCATAAGGAAATTTTAATTTTCCCTACATTTTGGTTTCCTTGTGTCAATTTGCTTTTTCCTTGTCATTATCCAGAAGGGATTTTTGGTGGAGTTGGAATAGACTTTTGAGAAACTTTAAAATAACTCATCCTTGCACAGTTTTGCTGGGGTCCAGCATAGTTTTTCTAGTTCCAAAAAAGTTAAAATAATATCTTCCTAATATTCTATCTCGGTTCTGATTTTAATTCAATTTTGCAATAGTCAACACACTCTCCAAGCCTAAGATGCATGATTATTAATATCTGGCTCTTCTTTGCTTTTTCTCTTCTACAGTCATCGTAATTTAATTTTTTATGGTTTTGCAGGATGTAGCTTTTCTTTTGTGGAAAGAGTCATGGGAACTAGCAAAGAATCCGATGGCAAGCAAAGGATCCCCTCTTCATGGCCCACGCATAAAACTAATTGAAAAGGCCCATAATCTTTTCACAGAAACGAAGGAACACATGTTTGAGTCTAAGGCAGCTGAGGAACATGCAAAATTGTTAAGGTGATCGTTGTGTTTGGCACTTATGGGCTTGTGAATACTTCCATGAATTATTGCCAATTTAACTCCTAACTCCCTGGAATATCATGTCATTCTATCTACATTGTTATCCTTCTCATAAATTACTTGATTTTTGCAGATCCCTGCACTTGTTGCCATATAAGAACCTTCTTATTTCTTGCTTGCCCACATCATTCAGTTTCAAATGTTGGATTATTTACTGCTGGACTGGTGCCATTTTTTTTGGCTAATGAAATTTAGTGATATGAACTGTGAGAACAATTATGCACTTGTCATGGAAACAAATTCAATCTACTTTGAGTGGACTATGGATTTAGCTGTGCAGTTGATGGCTCAAGGACTTGCATATCCTAGAATAGATAAATTTCTTGCCACTTTTAGAAATCACTCTGGGCCTGTGACAGGAAAATGCCTCCTTTTCCCATTGTTGCAACTTGCTTACTCCATAGCAGCATAATTTTTATTCTCCTGTTAACCAAGAGAATCTGGTCCTCTCGCTCTCTCTTTTCATTTGCATCCCTTGCTCATCCCTCTTCTTTTTTATATAACATGAAATATGCATTTGTTTTTCTCATGAGCTGTTTGCAGCTGACCCTTTGCAATCAACCGCAGAATTCAACATGAATTAGAGGTGACTACTAAGCAGGCCATTTTCGTGGATTCAAGTATCAGTGACACAATTCGCACATGTATTGTCTTGGGAAATCATCGGGCTGCTAATAAAGTAAAAACTGAATTTAAGGTTTGTAAATTCAAAAAATTTTCAAGCATTCTCTTGCTATTTCAAACGCAGACGTGTATGTGCAATTTAATTTGAGCACAATCAATTTTCTGACATACCATCAACATGATTCAGGTTTCAGAGAAGCGGTGGTATTGGCTTAAAGTCTTTGCCCTGGCAACAATCCGAGACTGGGATGCACTGGAAAAATTTTCAAAAGAGAAGAGGCCACCAATTGGTCGGTGTTTTAGTTTTGAGTTAATTTAGTATGCATATTTTGTTATCTTGGTCTTATTTTACTGTTGTTTCCTAAGTCTTATTATTTTACAGGATGAATATCTATATCTGTTGCATGCATAAAAGATGCACTAGTCTGCTTGGGATGTAATCCAGATGTGATATCCCATATCTACAATATTTTTTAATCTTTTGTCATGATTGCTGCAGTCAGAGCTGAGTTTTGTTTTATCTTGTCTTATGTGACAATATGTTGGCCTTAAATAATAAAGATCTTAATCTAAACAACAATAATCTGAAAGAGTTATCTGTCATCCATTTGGTTGTATACAATATTGCCCTGATGAACTCAACTTGCCCTCTAGTTGTTTTGCACTCACTTGTTGGGTGAAAAAATCTGGGGTATATGAAAGTGCTATTTGCTTAAATTTCTTCTCTCCATTACGAAAATCTCCTACAAGTGAGATGAAGGCAATTCGAGGAGTACAAGTCATTGTGTTTGTGTTTGTCAAGAAGATGGACTCTCTTTTTGGGCCTTCTGGCTTGCCTGAATAACCATGCTTCTCTGTTCACCTTTGAGGTGATGCTTGTTCACTGCCATAAACCAGCAAGAGATGCCACCTGCTTAATTTTGAATGGGCTGATCGTTTTTTAATATTAATTGCTTGGGTTGGTACTAGGTAGCATACATTTACAGCCTTTTTGCCTTCTTGCAGTTTTGCTTTGGGGGTTGTGTTTCAGTTGTTTTTAAAGCCTAAATGGAGAAATAAATAATGTGAAATTAACTTCAACCGCAAGTTAGTTTCAAGTTGTAGCTTATGCTGGGTGAGGATCATGCTTTTGGCATGTCTCTGAGAAACATTTGACAGTTTCCCTTGGTTCAAGAATTATTGAGTTTTAAGCTTTTTTTGCTTTTTCACGTTTTTAACATTTATACTGTCATCTGTAGGTTACCGTCCATTTGTGGAGGCTTGTGTCGATGCAGGTGAGAAAGATGAAGCCCTTAAATATATTCCAAAACTTGCTGATCCCAGAGAGAGAGCTGAGGTAACTATCAACCATATGAGTGTTGATTTATCATTCCAGTTTTATATAGTTTCTCCATTACTCTCTTTTACTGGCAGAATATGCTTTATTTGTGGAAATAAGTGGCTCTCTGTTCTGTAATTCACGAACAGGCTTATGCTAAAATTGGAATGGCCAAGGAAGCTGCTGATGCTGCATCTCAAGCTAAGGATGGTGAACTGCTTGGGCGATTGAAGCTAACTTTTGCACAAAATGCTGCAGCTTCATCAATTTTCGATACACTGCGAGACCGGTTGTCCTTCCAAGGTGTCTCGTAGTCTTGTTCGCTTTGATCACTGTGGTGATTAATCTTTGAGTTTATTTGTGTTGTGCTTGTGAATTTGGCATTGCATGTAAAAACTGGATGGTGGGTCTTCTTAGGCTTTTTTGTCACGGTGTGGAAAAAGCAACCTGATCAGGCTCTCTCTGAGAGCCTGCTCCAATATGTCTTGTTTTTTAATTTTTCTCGCTTTTCATGCTTGTCTTCTCCGTATCTTGTAATGGTTGTATGCCGGCATGCATGATAGTAGCACTCTCAATTTTATCATTCCCTCCTGTTACACTAAGATATGTATTATTCCCTTTTCTTTCTTAATTCATGGTTCATGCTTAGCCATGATGTCTTATGAAGGCAAGTTTGTTGACAAGACTACTGGTTCTGAAAGAGGAATTCAACGTTGTATTTGTGAAGTCATTTTAATTTATCTTTCTAGTGTTCTGTTGAATACTTGGTAGTTCCGCATCCTCCTTTATGTTTCTATATCATCATGAAAATTCCAACTCAAATCCAATTTGGGTACAATTACACCGTACAAGCGTAATAGTTGACTCTTGATATCAGTTCGGAGTATAAATCAATATAACGACAACTGTCAATTTACTTATCCTTTGATTTGTAGGGGTGCAGCTGAATAAATGTGGATCAGAATCTGCCTTTCTAGAATAATCTTTCTAGACCTTAGGTTATGTTTGTACATTGGATTTAAGCGCGAAATATGCTAAAAAAACAGAAACGTTTTCTAGCCTTAAAACAGTTCCTTTTTATTTATTTATTTATTTTTTGAATTTTTTTGTACTTTTTTTCTTCCTTGCTAAAACTCAAGATAAATATAACATTAGTGGAAAGTATTATCAATGGATGTGGGTCATTTTAAAGTGGTGACAGTGTCCTTGCTGCAAATAAGGTCGTGTGGGTGATCTTTTTGTTTGCCTTTTGTTCTTATACATTCCCTCTTACTAAGAGAGTAAGTATATATATCCTCTGATGTTTGTTTAAGATTATTTTACCTAGGAAAAAGAGAAAAATTGATTTAATCACCTTCAAGATCAAGTGAATTGTTGGGTAAGAGTACGAATTTATTTTATTACAAGAATCTATCATACCCTATCATAATGTAATCAATTCACATTTTATTAGTGAAGTTACAAGAAGCAAGTCAAATAATCTGATTCGAGCATGGATTTCAAGTTGTGCTGGGCAACCATCCCCACTTCCCTCCTTACCTCTGAAAATGTATGTATGGTTCTTCACTCACTCAGAAATTGCATATAGTGAATCTTCATATTTTCCTTCCCACCTGTAAATCAGTTTGAATGGAATAATGGAAACAATCAGTTAAGTTGAAGCATAAAGAAATCGTATCGGGAGAGGATCATGGGGAAGTCATTAGGAGACACCTCATGTTCCAAGGAAAACTAACCTAAAATCATCTCCAGTTGGAATCTTGAGCTCCAAATCTTCTTCAAGTGGATGGAATACCAGGTTGATTTTTTCTGCATCCACGGCTTCAAGTGTCGGGGGTTTCCACTGCAGTAATTTTCGAGAAAGAAAGGGTTGGGGTGGGGGAGGGAAGAGAGTCAGGAGGAGGTCTGTATGGAGGTTTTCTTCATGCTCTTGATACTTGAAATTCGTTTGTTTTCATGCTCTATAGATTCACACTTTCCAGGCCCAGACCTTGTTTCTTAAAAATGTTCTTATTTAGTGGAACATTACAATGTCACTCGTTCTAATTTTTAATGCCAAAATGAATTATTCGCAGCACATGAAAATGCAAAAAATTTCAAACTCTCAGTTTCCACTTCACCACTAATTTAACTCGTATCAAATTACACACACACACTCACAGAGAGAGAGAGAGAGGCGTACTTTTGGTGCATTATCCTTGTCGATTGTAACAGCTCTAATACCCTTGTTAGGAGAAAGGGTAAAAGGCGATTTAGATTCAGGGTAAACACTTAACTGAAAAACATGCATCAGATAATATAAAAGTAAAATTGTCCATAATACCTCATAAACATCACCAGATATTGTTGTCCGGAGAATATTCATTGTGATCCTGAATTCTTTCTTCAGGCATTCAGACAGTGTTTGCTTCCTTCCTTCACGAATCTAAAGATAATCAAAACCGCTATCAGGTACAAGAGCTAAAGAAGCACACTGTGAAGCAGGTCAAGCAATAGATGTAGAATGAGAAAGTCATTCACATTGCACATTGCACCCAGATATTATCAACAATTGCAGTGACCTTGAAAATCCTCAGAGGTAAGAACCAAATAGATAAATAGAGCCAGAAATAGATAGAACTTGACCATACACTTTCACTTAAACCAATGCAGTTTCAGGAACTTCAATAATTAGTTACCATGCTGTGCTGAGTGAAAATTTCCCCCAAACCAACATGATAAAAAATGCTGAAGATATATATACAAGCTCTTGCTAGGACTGTTGGGAGATTTCTAGACTTAAATGAGGAAAAAAGAAATTCAGCATTTTTTGCAGAAGAACCACTGGATTTAAAATGGACCAAGGAAGAAGGTAGATAAATCGATGGTTATTTGTCCCTTGTGTAGTAAGAGGCCGAATAGTCTTAAGGACAAATACCAGACATCATTGAATGTACAAGTAACTGAAAGATGACTACAAGCATAACTACACAAAGCAAGTTTTTTATCAAGTTTCAACACTTACCTAAGTTACAAAAGCAACTACTAGTAAAACATGCTTTTTAAGATCGAATGGAACTTTTTGCCAATTGTGGGTACAAGAGAGGGGCTTGGCAGCATTTTATGAAACTAACTTCAATCGCATTCACAAGTGAGCAGCAAATAAATTTGCGCCCTACAGTTACCTCCTTTGTTTCCAACCCAACTACAAGAAAAAGATGAATAAAGGCAAAAAAGGATCTGTTAGCTTCACAATCCCACCCCAACCCACAAATAAAGAAAAAAATAAGGCGACACAATTCCTTTATCACTGAGGTCCAAGCTGGATACACAGATTGCAAATTCTTCACAACATACAAATTCATATTATTGCCGCAATCTTGTGATATTAGGGAGAAATTTACCGACTGTAATGTTATCTTTAATGCCGTTGGCGATGACCTCTTTAGGCCTTTAAGGAATGGAACTATCCAGCCATTTCCTTCATTGCTCGCCTCAGCTTCCTGAAGATAAAAATATAGTTCAGTTAGATAATTTATAAGATACAAACATCACGAGGTTCTTAAAATCACTCACAAATGATGTTAAGATCTCCTCCACAGAATCCTTGGAAAAGCACTCATTGATTATTGCTTTCCTGCAAGTAGGTTACATGTAAATCCTGAGAAAGTTTGAACGTAACAAAATTATTCTCTTAATTAAATTGTATTTAAGCAACATTACTTGTTCAGGATACTTTTTTCATCAAGCTTAACATTTATAGAGAATTCCTCAATGGCAGATTTGACAGCATTCTCATCGCCGCTATTTAAACTTATCAGACGATTCTGTAGCTCCGGCAGTTTCTAAGCAAAGAAAATTGCATAAATAGAATCAGTCAGCTGAATTTGTGAAAGTTACAGTAAAGCTATCTTTCATGAGTTCAGATCATGTTTAAAGGTCCATTGGAACTAGAATTTTGGCTCCAGGTGTGATAGCTAAAACTTACACTAAACCTATATTTGCATCTATAACTAAAAGGCATACCATAGTCAAAGACAAACAGGCAAAGCCTTGTCCAAAAATTCAGGGTGTTTGAGAGGGGCGTGACGAAGCAAGGCATTATCACCATAAATCTTTAGGATAAGAAGGGAAATGATAAAATGCCATTGGTAGTTGTCTGTTCCAGATGGTTAGATAAAAAGAAACAGAAGCGTGTTCCACATAGAAATTTGCAATCTGATATACACGACAATTTGAGGATATCCTGATTATTCATGACAATTTAGCCTTGAAATTTATTTGTTATTGAGACATAACAAGGACCTTAGTTGCTACAAGTTGGATCTGCAGATAAGTTGGGATCAACTTAGCAACTGAAATCAACTTAAAATATTCTGAGAATTTCAGTGCCAGAATTCAACCCATCAGCCCTCCAAGTGGGCCACTCATTGGTCTTCCATATATGTGGAGAATCGGAAAAATGTGAAAATGACCACCGTTTTTAATTTTTGTTTCACATTCCAGATAGAATTACATTCAGAACATTAGTCTTCCAAAGGTAGTGATTAATGTCCAGTTCAATCACTTATTTGCAGCACCTTGCTACAACTAAGGAACACAGAACATTTCATTCTACCAAGCTAGAACGCCAAAACTTTTTGATACTTGAATACAAGAAAATCATAATATTAAATAGTAACAGAAACTGTAGGTAGTGAACTACACCGGTGTCGATTTATCAATGCAAAAGGGCTATCTATGCGCATAGTTTACCACCACAATTTTTAAGAAATGGAGATATTGGTTCACTACTCATCTATGGAACTTCTATCAGGGTGATAAAAAATCAGCTTTTTCTCTACAAGAATTTTGTAAGATTGGGCCTGTCATGGTGATAGGGATTCTCTACATATTCAGAGAAGGCTTTGTGCTGATTGGAGAGGCCCAGAGGCATTAATAAAACCTATTGTAGGAACCCTCTGGAGTAATCTACTTGAAGCGCTATCAGAGGAGAAGAAAGAAACACCAGGTTGAAATTCAAACAAGAGCATTTGACGCACCATCCTTTTTAGTTTTAAGAAGGCCATATATTTGTTGGTGTTTACATGCGTAATAAATATTGTATGCGCTATTACGTACAATCACGACTATCTGTCAGCCATAAACAATTTACAAGTCAGGTAGGTGCATCGCAAAGTATTGACACTACTTGCATAAGCCTCTTTCACACTTATAGCAAATGACAAGGAAGTGATATTTTTTTATCACTATGGCTGCTTCTTCCTAGATTTGAGAACATTATTTATCAGAAGTTTCTTAATGTTTTGGCACTGTTATACTATCTAATATGGGTGTTTTCCCAATTACCTTTTAAGAAAAATCTTCAGTATGATAACAGTATACATCATAAAATGGATATTGTACTACTGTAGCAATGGGTTAAGTCAATCAAAATAATTCAATAAGACAAGTGACTTTCAATTATTAGTTCACACGGTGATAGGGAGGTCAGACCTCACAAGCCAAGTTATATTTGTTCTCCACAGGAAATCATCTGTTCAAATATATTGATGGATTACGCTGAGGCATTCTTCAGTCTTTTCCTTCCTTTTCAGACTTGACCATGATCCCACATGAATGATATGAGAGGAGAATCATTTGTAGTCAAATTTCAGGACAAAATGGCAACAACATGAGCCCCAAACACCACCTTCAGAAGGTTCAAGGTTTTGAAGTTTTGGTGGCACCTTAATTATAATTCACTAGTTCAAGATAAAGCCTGCTGAAAACTTTCTATCATTTACAGCATCCAGCATTATGGGAGTGGAGGCAGCAGCAGCCCTTAAGATATTTTAAAATACTAGATTGTACCCTTTGAAAAAATAAATTTTCTTAACCAAACAGGAGAGAAACTATTACTTTTTCCTGCCCCACCCCCCTCAAAAATGGGTTCAAATCTTTTAGTAGTCCCTAGCACAACGTTATAATTTTCTAGATAAATTTCATCACTGAGATGGCCCTGTAGCAATAATCTCCACAAAACCGTAGCTCTCCAAAATGTTAACAGTGATGAAATATTGAATGTTTTGGACTCTCTCTTCCACTAAAACTCAATGTCACATTGAAAATAGAATCCTTCAGATTTTATTTTCCATTACAAACAGTAACATGTGATTCAGATGAATGCTCCATTTACTCATGCAATAAGCCTTTAAAATCACTTTTGATACTTTAGCGCACTGTTAGAAACCTGAGGAACCAAAAATTGGGGGAATTTCATCTAACCTCAGAAGGGACAAAATGAGTGGCAAGCCCTGCTGCAACCAATTCTTCTCCATTCAGCCTTGCCCCGGTTAAGCCCAAAAATTCCCCTAAACAAGCACATCTATGGAATTAGCCACACTTTGAGAAAGAAGACATCTTCATGAAGAAAAAGTAGGGAAAGAAAATAGATTTTTTTTTTTTTTTTTTTTTTCTCAATGGTGATTCGCTATTCAGCTTACCTAGATGCCCAGGGAGGCGGGAAAGCATGTACGAAAAACCACAGTCAGTATGAAAACCAATGCTTGCCTCTGGAGTTGCAAAAACCTAGCTCAACATTGACTGGAGAATATAAGTGAAAAGGCTAAGATCCAAAAGACCAAAATGCAGACGAAAACAAGGGATATCTGTACTAACAGTCTTTTCTGTGACAACAGAGAACTTCATTGGGACCATTAAGGATGCACCTCCACCCATGGAAATTCCATGGACTAGAGCAACCTGACAAGGTCAATAATAACTTGAGTCTATATCATGGACTTTGCAAACTGACCGATATTACCACCTTTTGTTCTTTAAGATGATGTAAGTTATGCTGATACCTCTGTTTTCTTATATGTATGGATGTGGTAACAAAGCCAATACATTCTATAAACCACTTCAAGACTTGGATCCTCTGAAAAAATAAAAGGAAAAATGCATACGTAAACTTCTAGTAGTCTAACAGATAAACAGGCTAGAACCTAACTTTTCTATGATAATCCATTTACTTGAAGCCCTTCCATCGTAAAACATTTTCAGATCCCCACCAGCAGAGAAAGCACGGCCAGATCCCTAAAAAACATGAGAAACTTTAGCTAAACTATGTGGCAATTATTGACCTAAGTTAGATAATCCATTGAGATAAACAATTGCATAGGAGCTACTCTACACGATCATTAATAAATGTCACCAGGATATAAGAGTTTTTAGCTGCGAATTGACCTTGATTAGTATAAGTTCTGCTTCATCATCTTTTTCCCACTTTTCAAGAAGCTTTGCTAGCAAAGCAACCTAGTCCAAAATTTTGAGAAGTTTCTTAATAAAACCTTGAAAAAAATGGAAAACACAATCTGAAAAAGAATTGAATTTGAGATGTGATTTCTTCAAGATACCACTTCAAATGAAATAACGTTCAATCGTCGAGGCTGGTTCAAGGTAATCATTCTTACATGGCCCATTTCCTCACCAAGGACAACCTAAGGAAGAAATGATAATAGTCCATATCAGGTGCAAATTATTCTAGGTAATTACTGAAAGAAGTGCAACTAACAGTCAAAGATAAGGAGAGTAAATCAATATGTTTCCTCCTGCACTTAAAGAACTGAAACTTGGGCAGCAAATTACCTCTTCATCAGGATTCACAACCACTTGTGCCATCAGAATATCAATTAGTTTTATCCAAAAAGATAAACAACAGGAGAACCCTACAATTATTAAGAGCCAACAAAGGATATTCAGTCAAAGCAGCTATCAAAAATTTGAGGACAAGAATATTTATATAAAATGGTAATGGCCTTTGAGTATAAAAAATCACCTCTGATATTCACCATACTATAAGATGTAAAGTAAGAACTTCAGACTTGCATATATATTAAGACCAAAATACATGTGACTAATCTCTACATAATATCACTTGCGGAACAAAGGAGCAGGAACAGATACAGAGGATACTGGGTACTCGTGCATAAGAGAATATAGTGGAATGCGTTGTTGGACTAGCTCGAAACAACTGCTGTACTTGCAATGCAGTAGCGAGATCAATGTTAGAGTGAATATTAGGTAAATCAATAATGGATAGAGTAACAAATGAGCATGTTTATGAGTCAGACAATGCAGTATAGATCCAGGAAAAACTGTGGAAGAATTGTTTGAGATAGTTTCACATATTAAGGGAGGCAGCCAGATGCATTGGTTAGGAAAATTAGAACTAAGATAAGTAAATAAATAAAGGACAAAGGCAACCTAGAATCACATGGATTGAGGTTATTATTTCTTGAGACTGATTTCAGCCTTTGCAATTTAGATTTAAAGTGTTTTGCCCTTGATAGATAGAGTGGAGTCAAAGAAGAGGATTCGGTGTCTAAATAAGCATGGTATTAGAATTAGTTGAGTTGAACTGGGTTAATACAGAGAACTTCTGCTTCACTGGGTTGCATAGCTTGGTGTACAATACTTGAACGGCATAAGTACATTAAATAATGCTATATCTTTTTACAGATTAATCGTAGTCTCAAGTCTATTCTTAACTGAGGGAAGTGCACTGAAAAGTTTTAATTGAAATGTGTCACATGTTCAAAAGAATGAACACAGAGTATTTTATACTTCGTTGAGGTGGTGTTCAGTTATAAACTAAATGGAATACAAGAATACGGTAGAATTATTTCACCAACCAATGCAGGGGCTAGCTCACTTACTGCAGGAGACTTCAAGGCAACAGAACTTGGAATATAAATTTCCTGGAAAACTGATAATGATCATAAGATCATCAAAATGCGTTCTACAAGTAATAAAACATGTTGGATTCAACTTGAAATTCAAAGGTTTTGAGGATACACAGTATTAAATGCTTGTTGCTCATATCTGCATTTTCTCTAAAAACTCTCCTAAAATATACGGGTCAGGGTAGCTAACCTTTTACATAATATGACTAATTCATTCTATGATTTTCAACTAATTTTTTTTACAAGAGGAGCCTGTGCCTCATAGATAGTTCGCTTCCCTCACACAAGTAGGATAAGCGACAACAAGGTAAGTAGAAATTGATGTTTTTTCCTTGTTAAAGGACTATCCTGGTCACAGCAAACACAACAATCAATAAGTACAATAGTTCCACTTACCACGACCATGGCCCCATCAAAACATTCAGATGAATGTTAATGAATTCTATTTAACCCACATGGACATTTAGTCATGCACCAGAAAGTGAGACGACATTCTTGCAGAATTTTAGTCAATCCTATACTATATATGGCATCGGTCTTGCTGAAGAACTCCGCTCAACTGTTATCTATATCTCACCATTCAGGCTACCCATATATTTGATACGAGCTATAATTCGAGTTCTGACATGTCTAGCAAAAATGTGTTAATAAGAATGTAGTTCATGACAGATATTTATGTTTCTTGGGCACTATTTTAGAAGTTTATGCAATGCAGATAATAAACATAAAGAAGTAAAAAAGCTCGAACCTTGACAGCTAAAAAGAGGCAGAAATCAAGAAACCAGTTGAAGGACTCAAATGGGATTCTATTTATCAAGAAAATATGATTCGCTTCCTTGAAAACAAATTGGGCATCTGATGATCAACAAGCATACAACAAGGGAACTCAAAAGTTTCAAGCAATCTTTTCGATAAAGGAGTTCCAAAAAACGAAAAAAGATATCACTTACAGAAGAGTGAATAAATTGCCAATCTTTCTCTTCAACGCAGTTGTATGTCAGGGGGTGTGCTTAAGAAAAAGGTTGGTGGTGGATAGTGGGTAGTGGGTACTGAATACAAGTTTGGTGAGCGTACTTTCTTCCTACCTTTGTAGTTCCCGCGAGTCTTTTCAGCTTACCTACCACTCACCTCCAGTTTTGGTGTTGTATAAATGTGTGCGTATATATGTTGTCATGGGGAATGATGATGTTGGGTTGGGCCCTGCCTTCTTTCTGATCAATAAGCCCAATTATCATGAAAAGGAGTACAGTCTAAAATTGGAGAGCCCACCATCAGATAAGGTAAGGCTTCCGGGGGGCATTGTGGAGTAGGAACACAACCAGCCCAAAATTATTTTTTTTTGGCCCATTTAGCAAGTACATGGCCGGCCTTTTTTTCATTCTGATTGAAGCTTGTGAACAACTTTATTTTCGAGATTGGGAATTTTTTTAATTAAAATAAATTTGATTCGTGCTAAATTTGTTCTGCTGTTTCCTCTCAAATTTATTGTTTTTAATTTATTTTTAGGAAGTTTAAAATAAATATTTTATCACATAGAATTGATTTTTTTTTTCTTTTCAAAACTACCATTTAACTCATAGTAGATATAATTATGATATTATTAACTGTCAACCATTATTTAAAAATATAAAAAAAAAAAATTTTTTTTTCCACTCTCATTTAAAACTTCATTTTCAATTAAATGGGATCCATTTTTTATTTTTATTTTTTGGATGGTGGGAAGATACAATAGCTTTTAATTATTTAAATGACTTTAATACAAATTGTAATTATGATCTTGCTAATTGTATAATTAGATAGATGCTAATATTCCACCTACCTTAACTTTGTTACTACAAATTTTTGCTGTAACAGATAAATTTTGACAATTCTGTGTGAGGCATTTGTTTAATTTAACTATTTTGTAATTGGTCCAGAGTATTAGAACTTTGAGAAATCATTATCCTTCAAACTTGAATTCTCGTAGATTTACATAAAACTTGAAAAAAGAAAAAGAAAAACCCAGTCGTCTTTGGCTCTTTTTCTATGTAATTTTTTAAAATTAGATTTTTTTTTTCGACTTTACGCAACCATTAATTCCATGTGAAATACTTTAGTCACGACAAATTTAAAAAATATAGGATGTTGCAAAAAATAATTATTTTGAATATTTATGTTGGCTAAATTAATTTAAAAAATCTTATAAACTAATCCTAGAAGAGTAGGCAAATAAATTTTTTAAGAAAACTTCTTTATGCAATTTGCGACGATTTTCCACGACAATATTCCAATTCATAATAATAAATCAACCGCATTCGTTTAAATAATTTTGAGTTAATATGAATTTAAATTTTTTGAACAATCTTGTTTATCTTTTATTTTTATTTTTATTTTTATTTTTATTTTACAATTGATATGCTAAACACAGATGCCTTTTCTGATATTCAAATCATTCATTATATATGTCATAGATTCATTGATCTTCAGCTACAAAATGAAATTTCTTCAACAGAATTTGCATTAAAGATTTGTTGTTCTTGCACAGAAACAATTAGACAAAACGTAATTTTAGTTCTATAAGTTTCTGTTTTCAATTATAGATCACCATCTATTGACTAAATGGCAATTTTATTGTAATTTGAACCCAAATTTCAAAAATCTAACGATTTTTCAAAAATAAATAGTCAAAAATTCCACCTTAATGATTGCTTGTTGGAGCATCAATATCATAACAATCACCGACAAGCAATGATTGAGGTGGGCTTTTTGATTGATTTTTTATCAATGATTTTTTTTTTTTTACAATTTTGGCAAAATACATGGGATTTGTATGCAATTAACCCACAAAAAATCCCGAACTTTTTTTAATTTTGCAGTCAAAATTTAAATTTTCAAACAAATTGAATTAAATTGCCATTAAGTCAAAAGATAATGAACTAAAATAACAAAGCAAATAGGAAAAAAAAAATTCAAAAATAAACCAACTTAATAAACCAAAAATATTTCAGTTAGCACCTTCCTTGCTCTTTCTACTTTTCTGCAAGTCACAATCTTTACCAAGAATAACATCACAGAAAAATAAATAAATAAATAAATAAAGACACCAAAAATTTATGGGAAATCTCTGCAAATAATTGGATCATTTCCCACATAACAAAAGTTTTAGATCATTACACTTTCCAACTATGGTTATTCAGACAAATTTCCTGGTCACTGCTTGATGCTCTTCATCTCTAACATAGCTATCAAAAGCCAAATTAAAAAATTAAAAAATTAAAAAATAAAAGAAAAGAAAATTACATCTTCGTATAATATATTTAGGTATCGATCAAGAAAATTTCCTTGTAATTACAGTAAATCCCAACATTTAAATACCCCATTAATATTAATAGTAGTTATATAAATGAGGGGAGTGGCATTTCTTTTCCATCTACTCTTAACAGAGGAGATGAGCTTCTTACAAGGTATTGTTTTAATGTTTTTAATCATCTCTCTTAGTGTGATTATGAGTCTAAATTTCAAGAATTTCTTGTGTTTCCTCTCATGATTAGTGAGCTTCAACAAATTTAATTGTCAAATTTGTTATTTTTGCAATTTAAATACCCCAATTAATATAATTGAATACATATATTAACAGAAATTACCATTAATAAATTTGTACAAGACGATAAATCAAGCATTTCAAACAAATTTTTCCCGCGTTAATATTTGAACGTCGAAACAAAGACGAACTTCTTGTTGAGGATCCGCTTGGTACAAGGAAATGGAAATTAAGATAGTTATTTAGGCCATGCTCTTTTTTTCGCATTGAAATTATTATTTTTTTTAAAAGATATGTTTACGCCAAAAAACAAAATTCTATATCTGATTATATTTTATAAAAAATCACATATTTTATATATTTATAAAATATTGTGTTAGTTATGAGATATAATTTTTATTACCGACGAACAAACAATAAACGTGAAATACTATTATCATCGTTTCTTATTTCCTTAACTATCAAGTCAAGATATATATCATTATGTCATGATCTCAATAATTTAGAAAGACAGCTAAATATTCATAGGATAGGAGGAAATCCAAGTTTTTATAGTCTTTTTGTACTTATATTTGTGGAAAAATTGGGGTCATTAAGATAGTTTCGGGGAAAATATTATGGCATTGAAAATGTCAAGATTGCTTGATCCCCACCACACATACAAGCCCATATATATCGTTGACTGCAACACTCGGAGTTTAGTCCAAAAGTCGTGTTTAAACGGTGTGCAGTTGATTCCTTGAATTCCACCTACCTTTTGAAAGTCTTTACTTGCAATTACTTGTTCAAGCGGTATTTGTCTTTTCAAAAATTATAGTTTAATTTTGATATGGTCCAATTTATTTGATCAAATATAGAGATGGGCAATACAGTAAATTTGAATGAATTTTGCAAAATTAGAAACCCTGTCAAGCTCCTGAAGAATCAGAACTTATCCCGCTTCATAATCAATCTACCTCATGCCACGTCCAAACTCGATATGTTGGATATATTAAATTTGTTTTATAATTTTAAGAATTTTAAGAGTATTATTTTTTGAAAAGCATATTATCTAACGTTCAAACATGAAAAACACTGTCATCGACGAATTACCAATTTTTTGACACACTTATGCATGCATGCATTTTTTAGAAAAATGATCGTATTAAATACATTTTTAATTTTTTTTGTACATTGCAAGTGTAAACTATTTACTAAATTTTATTCTTATTTTGTTTTATAAATATAATTATATTTATATTGTGAGTGCATATGTAACATATATAATATTTTCTCATAAATTCAACCATATTGGATCTAAATTAGAATTTACCATGTCTTTTACTATTTTTTTTGGAGTCAAAGAGGTTTTGCTAAATGGTAAGATTGAGATTCCAAGAAGCCAAAATTCTATGATATAAAAAAGGCCTTGGATTCAAATCCCATAATGTATAAGCATTTGTTTAGTTTGATTCTCTTTAGATACATTATTTGTTGGGGTTATTGATCATACTTAATCAGTTTTTGATATCTCAATCTATAATTAATCACTTCCCCGCGCCCCCCCCCCCCCCCCACCAAAAAAAAAAAAAAAAGAAAGAAAGAAAAGGAAAAAGCTTTTTGGAGTATTTTTCAAGCACTTTGTTAGTTGATGTTAGCTTGCACTACTCGATAATGCTCTAATGATTATTCATCTCAATTAAATTTGATGGAGATACTTTAGCACTTATTATCATGCAATGCTCCACTTATTTTGGGACTTTACATTATATTATTGTACTAAACCTTGCTAGTAAAACATTGGAATCAAATTGTCCAATAATTTTTCAAATACAATAAACGATTGTGGGAGAAATTTTAATTTATTATTAATTGACTTTTCCTCTTCTCGGTCAATCATAAAATAAATAAATTTATATTTATCATATGATTGATTCATCACAATTTAAGTACAACTTATAACTAATCTTTTGTAAAATATAAATTTTTAGAAACGTAGTATCCTAGTTAATTATAATATATATATATATATATATATTAAATGAGAATACTTGCTGGTTCTCAAATTTTTAGTACAAAACCAATTAACTTATTTTTCTCTCGTTATATATATATATATATATATAAATAATAGTATTATTTACAATTGTTTATTCCGTGCACACAACAAGCTATTTTGGCCTAACCATACTTTAGAAGTGTAATGATGGGAAGCTATTCTCATTTTGGTCAATGGAATTTAAACCTACCATCTCTTGTAAAAGTCATATGAAAGATGAAGAAAGAAGAAGCAAAGCATATCACGCGGTCGGCATTGTGAACTATACGTACAACACTTGGACAATGAGAGTAAAACTTTAAATTAAATTATTTTTTGACTTGAGAGTCTAAACAATTTAATTGTTTTATTTCAACATTAGACTAAGATCATTTTCTTTGTTATTTTTTTTTTCCCTTTCTCCATAAAAAGCAAAATTGCATCCACGTGGAAATCTTTATTATTATAGAAATGAGATTCATAATCAATTTGATCTATGAGTAGTAGAATTTTATAAATTTACAATATATTTCTTAAATTTTTATCATCTTGGTATTGATGAAGTTACATGAAAATCTCCCAGTCAAATTGAACTAATTTCTTAATTTTAGGTGAGGACTTTGTTAACCTACTACGAGAAAATCTATCACGTATTTTCTTGTTAAATTTTCAAATAAAATTGTATTTGATTTAAGATGTCTATGTGAATCGTATAGCTAATAAGTGAGACTTAAGTTCAAAAACGCAATATTTTTGATTTTAGAGGCTCAAATCTCAATATTTTTGCGAGTTTAGTTATTTCTTGATATTTCTTTCACTGTTTTATTTATTTAATCAATGATGATTATTGTTTTCTTTGTCTTCATTCTTCTAACTTCTGAATAATATAGAGCCCCCATTTTGTAATGACCAACCAATCATCTTATTGCTAGATAATTTAATAAGTTGGAGGGGACTTTTCCATAGTCTAGGAAGTCCACCCCACTTAGATGTCCCCTTTAAAAGGATGTTTCTCGATGTTTTTATGTACTAGAAATCATATATGTTTCAATAATTTGTAAGGGTAAAATCATAAATAATCTTATAAGTTTCAACAATTTGCTAGGGTAAAACCAATTAGGTGAAAATTTGAAAAACTATCAATTATCGTTTTTTTAAAAATTAATTTAAACATATAAAAGTTTAACTTCATTTGTTGAATTAAAAATAACTATATAATATGTATTATGTATATTTTTTGAATTTCTTTTATTAAACAATGTTTTTAAACATAAAAATTTTGACCTATTCATAAAAATCCAATAACTACTATCAAATTATCTCATCAATTTCTTTAATTGGTTTAAATAAGTAAGATACTTAACAATAATATTTTTCTTCATTTTTTTTTTCACCTTCTTCCTCCCCACCCTCTAACCAACCCACGCTCCCATTAAATTACACATTATGATATTATATTATATCAGTATGTATTTAATTATTTATAACTCTCTCTAAATAATACCTAATCAATTATCTAATTATTTATTCCACAATTTAAAAAATGATTAATATATAAATTTAAAAATCGTGATAAAATTCTAGTTAGTACACAACGATCGTGGTGTGCTTTTGATGTCAACATTTTTCCCAAACATATATTTTTTAAGTAAACAAAAAAATAAAAAATGAAGACTTATAATGTAGACTTAGACTGAGTCGCGTTGACTTAATACGTCGTCACACTAAGGTAAGCTACACTTAAATTACTCAATGATACGTACCAAAAATGGGGACTACATGACTTTCAAATCTTATTTTTAGGACATTGATTAAAAGAAAAAGTATGAAGATTTCCAAAATGGGGACCCCAAAAATCATGAATGACATCAACGGCCAAACATCTTAATCGAAAAATAATTAGTATTGTCGACAAACTTTTACCAACATAAACATGTGTTGGTATTTATTTTTAACTCGTAATTATCACTTTTTTCAAGTGTTTGATGGATTTATAAATCTTATAAATCGTTCTACACTATCATGATCAATTATATCCAATTTTTTAGTATATTTTAAAATTTATTTTATCTTGAGCGGGTCAAACTTCTTGGATGAAAAAAATTCAATTAATTAGATTTTAAATTAATATAATAATTGAAATCTCTCTTTCTCTTTCTTCTTTCTCTATTTTATTATATATATACATAGATAGAGTTCTACAAATCAAGAATTTTCTTTATTTAAAAAAGAAGCGCCCCAACAATCAAATTAAAGAAAAATAAGGAATACTATTCGAATTTCATGAAAAACAAAGTTACAGGTACGTAGATTAAGGATCAACCCACTACTTCAAAAACACTCATACATAAATCGATTACTGATATGTGATATATTTTATATGAATTCAGTCGAACGTTTCAAATATTATCAAATTATGTGTGTTGTACGTAAATAATAATTTTTATATACTAAATTTATTTTTAGATACTGATACAAACTTTATTCAAATATGGTATCTTTTAAAATTACATAAAACTAATCGATATTTCATTTAATCACTTTGCCTTAATTTCTCACTTTTTTTTTAGTAAATGAATGAGAATGTCTTCCTTTGTAATATGACATGTAAATTGACAATATTTAGTTCATTGGTTGCCATTATAATGAAGCCAAAGTCGTGCAAAAATTAATTTTAAATTAAATTATCATGTAATAGCCATAATATCCTTTTACAATTAGAACAAACAATTCTAAAATTCACAAAACAATCAATTGTAAAGGTTTTGTCTATCAATTCATTTATTTTGTTGTACATAGAAATTATGTTTATTCCATTGTTTTGTTTTTTTCTTTTCTTTATTTTTTGGTGGGTTGGGGTGCGGGGGTGGGGGGGGGGGGGGTGGCGGGCGCTGACCAAAGTCTTCATTTCTTTTTGTTTTTGGTGAAGCTAGTTCTTCCTTTAGTGAATGACATTTTCTTAGAAATTACACGGAAGATGAGTTTGGGGGGTCTACAAAAAACTATTTATCATATGAAAAAGTCACATCTCAATAGATACATACATACAAATAGAATTTTTTATATAACCTTTTGATCTAATAACTTCCCCGCCACATATTCTGTTCATATTTAATTAAATGTATGATAAATATTATTTTTACTTGTAATGTAATTAATTATTGTTTTATTGAATTGTACATCAATAATCATATTACATTTAATTTACTTATTATATAATTATCTTAAATTTAATCAAATTCAATTGAAACTTGGGGTGTTCCAAGTTAAATATTTTTTTGAAAAATAAAGGGAATATTTACAATCCGAAAATATAGAAAAATTTGTCATTTGTAATGTATATTTAATTTTAATTTTAAGGGAATATATAATGTACATGTCATGCCTTATCTATTTAGTAGTGCCAGATTATTATTTTATATATCTTTAAATTGATATAATAATCGGATAATATAAATATATATGTGTGCAATAATAATTAAAAAAATTAATAATATTTTAAAAGGATTAAAAATAATTTTGAAGAATTTAATATTTAAATATATTATTTTATTTTACAAAAACACTGAAATTATTTTCTCTTTCTTTAAGTAGTTCTTTTATTCATATCTTCTAGAATCCGCCCTTAACGCGTGCAAATTAATCTCTAGATTCATTTTCCTATAAATAGCAACTCTCTTTCTTCCCAATTCTCAAACTCGGGATTTGCTAACTCTTGAGAATTTCTTCAAAAACTTATCAACTCTTTGCTTTCTCCTCCCTTTGAGGCCATTTTCTAGTCCCCATTACTTCCATCAATCAAGAAAATGAAGGTATATATATGAATTCAAACATGCAGAAGAACTTGCAGATTCTCCATTTCTTAGTTTCTTTCTTTGTAAAATAAATTGCCCCATCTTAACTAAATTGTTTCTTGATTGTCTGCAGATAAAGATTGTGGTTAAGGTGTCCATGAACGATGACAAATGTCGCTCCAAGGCCCTGAAAATCTCTGTCGGCATATCAGGTACGAGACAATTATCAACTTAAGAAACTACGTGCCTTTGAAAATTTTCTTTAAAAAAGTTGTTTAGTGAAAAACTGTGTGTCTGTGTGTGTATTTTAGGTGTTGAATCAGCGGCTCTAACGGGGGAGGGAAAGGATCAGGTGGAGGTGGTCGGAGAGGGCATCGACGCGGTGGAGCTGACGCGGCAGCTGAGGAAGAACGTGGCGTACGCGGAGCTGGTGAGTGTGGGCGAGGTCAAGAAACAACAGCCCCCCGCCAAGGTCGAGGCGCCCACCCCGCAGCCTACCGTGGTTTGGTCCTACGCGCCGCCGTTTGACGGATTTCCCTGTTGCCCAGTTCATGAAATGAGGGTCCAAAGCCATGACCCCTCTTGCACCATCATGTGATATATATTTGCAGCAAATTCATTGGGAATTTTTCTGAGAAACTGATTATTAGTTGGGAAATGGGCTTCTCCCAGTGATTGATGATGATTCTGGTTTCTGGGATAGAAATTTCGGTTTCTTTTTTGGAGGAGCAGAAGAGAAAGTGCAGATGATATGTAGTAATTATTGAAAAATAGATTTATTTTGTTTTTTTTTTATTCCTTTGGCATAGTTTCTTGGTTCTGTTTTTCCTTTCCTTTAATGGAAAATTCAAGGATTGAATTATATAGTTTTGTATGCATTGGCAGGTTTAAAATTAGTGGAAGTAATAAAAGAGTAATCGAAGCATTCGGATATAAAAAAACATATGTTCTGAATCTTTTGATGTCATTTTATCTTTTATTGTAATTTTATATTATATTTTATATTTCATGTTATATTAATATATATTTTAATGGTATATATACAATATTAAATAAAATACATAAATATAAAAAAATCTAAACTGTTTATAATTAGCATAAGATGTTGCGGAACGTTCAATGTTTGTTATACAACATAGTTTATTCACATATACATCACGTTATAATTAATTTCAAGTATATATATTAAAAATATTTTAATGGAATATATACAATATTAAATAAAATACATAATTATAAAAAAAAAAAATCTAAAGTGCTTACAATTAACATAAGATGTTGTGGAACATTCGATATTTGTTAATATACAACACAGTTTATGTGTCAAGGAGGTAAATTTTCTTTTATAGATGTGATAATTACATCAAGATAAGATCAATGCCGTAGTTTCATTCCAAGAAGTGAATAAAGTGTCATTTTTGGACAGGCACAACCCATTGCTTGGGTCAATTTTGAACTCAATCCATATTTTTGTCCCATTGTCCAAGGGTCAAGTAGCAGGGAAATAACAGATCTTGTAACACTGAAAAGCAGTGAGTCTACATAATTTTTTTTTTTTATTACTTAGATCTTGTCGCTTGATTTTAATTAATTTTGAGAATAAACGATCTTTTCTGATTCGATCAACGAGTCTACATAATTTAACTAATCTTGGAGTGGACAAATTTCCCCTAATTCGACCAATAAATCTGCATATTTTATTCAAATAGAGGAGCAATGAGATCTATAAAATGTAAACCCTCCGACCATTCAACTCTTTATCACATTCTTTAATTTTATAGTAACACTCAACACTTTTATTTTGTATGTGGTGATAGAAGAATTGAAATCAAGCAATAATAATAGGAAGGGTAATTCTAAGGAAATCTTGAGGTCGACCTGTGACATCTGTTGGTGTAAGATGAATTTCAGTGAACAATCATGATCATTTTAGGATCGAACAGTTTGGGACCTTCTAATAATAAGGGTCTATCAAAAATACTGAATTATTTTTAAATTACTTTTATTGTTGACTTAAGCTCAAATAATAAACTGATTGAATTTTATGTAATAGTAGGTGCAATACTTCTAGATTGGGGTTAAATAAATAAAGAATCACAAATGTTAAAATATTTACAATAGGCTAAATCAATCTAGCGGAGTAGTACAAAATATTTTTCATGTTTAGTTTAAAAATATATTTGAATTTGATTTAATTATTAAAAAAATTCAATATCAAAATTTTTTAATTGAAACAAAAGAAAATTAAATACAGATCATTTTTTATTTAACAAGTGGTAGTTTTAGCCAAGCCAATGCTTTTAAAATCAGTCTGCACCAATCCACCAATCGGTTCGATAAATCGGAACCTCCCAACACCATTCTGATTTTGTTGTAAATGGTTTAATTTGAATTTTTTTATTACAATTGATATTTCATCTTATATTTTAATATCATCTATACATGTCAAGTATATAACATAATATAATTAAATATATACTTATTATATATTGATATTAATGCAATAAAAAAATAAAATATCAATTATAATAAAACTTATTTTATGTTCCATAAGATTTTGAAATAGAGTAATTGGGTCAAAAACATGACTACTCTTTGATGAGGTTGCCATGTGCACATTACATGATTCTTTGATTGTGGGTGGATTTCACTTTTATTTCTTTTGGGGTTTTATAATTTAATATTATCAAGTCTTGTTTTTTATGTTTTCATTTTGATTTAGTGTGAAAGTATAGATAAAAGTAATTAAAAAAAAAAGTAAAAATCGTGTGAAAGATTATACACTTGTCCTCAAAAGTAGTATTTGAGAATTTAGTGGTATTACATGATTATTTAAATGAGGATATTTTTGAAGAAAAAAAAATACTATAAAAAATAAAATCTTATTTTAGAATGTCCTAAAAAAGAAATAAAGTAATTAGTTCAGCATGGAATGAATGGAAACTTTTTACAATTTTTTTCTGATTGGATTCTTGGCCACTTGATTCAATTATTGATTTATTTGATACTAATACTATTTATTATTGCGTCATTACCATTATTTGGATCCGAATATTTATCCAAATTCAATGTTGCATGATATCTCCACCAGGATCTGGATCTGATTAATTAGAATAAATAAATAATAAATTATGCCTAAGTTTATTTATAGCAATATCCCATGTTAAATTGCTAATAAAAATATATGTTTTTATATATAGATATAAGATAATGAATTATGAATGTTCAAGAATTATAATCCAACTTCATCTTTATGTTTCTTGCTTTTGAATTTTGATATTGAAAAATACGCATTTATTATTTCCCAGGGCCCAGTAGATTGAAAATGGCTACTGGGCCAACAAAAATGTTGAGCCCATTTTGTAAGTCCATTTGTAGATGGACGCAGTCCATGATATATCTTTGCTCTATTTGGATTTTGAATGAAGTGAAAATAAAAAATAAAAATGATCAAAAACTAAATTTGTTGCATTTTTCAAAAGTAATTATCAATTTTTGAAAATTTTAAAATATATTTTGAGTATTAGAATGAAATATAGATACGTAACTTTTCGACTTGAGCTCCTTTGTTGCCGACCCTTATACCATAAACCGATCGGACCAACATATCGATGAAGACCAATTGGGAGCAATAGTATCTTAAACTTTCCCTAAGACCTATACGCAACTGATTCGTCATAGTCCAATCGATTGTGGAGGACAACGAACGATCGAGATTGAGGTGAGAATATAGATAGAATCTATCTATTTATTCAATGGACTCCTTACATATACAAAGGAGTGCATTTCATTCAAGAAATTCCTAGCTCTTTATCAATGTTTGAGATGTTTGAATACAAGCATATCGTGTGTGTTTTTTCTTTGTTATTTATTTATAAGGGTACCTTGAATCCGAACCCAACTAATTGCGTATTATGCATTTCGGTATTTAAATGTATCGAGTGCCTAAAAATTTGGATACTTGATCTGTTTTATCTGAATTCAAAAATTATGGTCTGATTCACAAGATAAAGCTATACACCTTTCTTGTCAAATGCCTTTCTCAAATATTGTAACTTATTACTCTTAAATCTTTTATTATTTAGATTCTAAAAATCATTGATTAAAGAAAAAGAACCTGGTTTTTTTAATAGAATATTGCAATTTAAAAAAAAATATATACAAATGCCGTAAAAATAGAAGTGTTAAATTTATATGCAAAGTCGCTCACAAAGTAGGTGGCTTTGAATTGCTGCAGCAGTAGCGTTGCAGCTTTCTGCAAAATAAGCCTTTGACCAAAAGTCGCCCCTGTAGTAGGGGCGACTTTTGGTCTGATTTTTCCCTACCTCTCCCTCTGCTTTTCCTCTATAAATTGCTTTCATCCTTTGCATCTCTTTCATCCCTCATTTTCTTCTTCACCACCATATTTATATCCATTCATCCTTTCCATCCCTTTCGACTTTTATTTTCTTTTCTCCACCAACGTCCTCCATTTATTTCTTTTTTTTTATTTTTTTAAAAAATATAATTATATTATTTATTTTTATTTTTTTCTTTTTAATAAATTTAAAATTTATATTGTTTCTTATTTTTTTAATTTGTTTAATAGGTTGTTGATTTTGAAAGCGACGAGCATTTCAACCTTGATATACTTTAAGTATAGGTACGAGACTTTAATTATATCTAAATTATATAGTTTTTATATTGTTGTATTTGTACGTAGTTTAGTTGAAAAACATAATAACTTGATAAATTAGTATGTTGATTAGTTGATTTGAAATATGTAAATGATTATAATCATACTCTTAGATATTATATGCAATGATGCATATTTGTTATTTTAATTATTTGATGCATGATTTGAAAATTATAATTAAGCAACAATTGAAATATTAATAAATAAATAAAAACTTCTTAATTATTATAATAAAATAATAATTAACTAATGAATTAAAAAATAATTATTTGTGAATGCATTTGTTCAAAATAAATATTTTTAAATTTGAAAAATTAAATTAATAATTATAGAATTAATTTTAATGAATAATAATTTTAGTTAATTAGGAATGATAATTATTAGAAAGTTCTTAATTATTATAAAAAATAATAATTAACTAACTAATTAAAATAAATAATTATTTGTGAATGCATTTGTTCAAAATAAGTATTTTAAAATTCAAAAATTAAATTAATAATTATAAAATTAATATTAATGAATAATAATTTTAGTTAATTAGGAATGATAATTATTAGAAAGTTATTAATTATTATAAAAAATAATAATTAACTAACTAATTAAAATAAATAATTATTTGTGAACGCATTTGTTCAAAATAAGTATTTTAAACTTCAAAAATTAAATTAATAATTATAAAATTAATTTTAATGAATAATAATTTGAGTTAATTAGAAATGATAATTATTAGAAAGTTATTAATTATTATAAAAAATAATAATTAAATAACTAATTCAAATAAATAATTATTTGTGAATGCATTTGTTCAAAATAAGTATTTTAAAATTCAAAAAATTAAATTAATAATTATAAAATTAATTTTAATGTATAATAATTTGAGTTAATTAGAAATTATAATTATTAGAAACTTTTTAATTATTATAATAAAAAATAATTAACTAACTAATAAAAATAAATATTTATTTGTGAATACATTTGTTCAAAATATATATTTTAATATTCAAAAAATTAAATTAATAATTATAAATTTTAATTTTAATGAATAATAATTTTAGTTAATTAGGAATGATAGTTATTAGAAACTTCTTAATTATTATAATAAAATAATAATTAACTAACTAATAAAAATAAATAATTATTTGTGAATGCATTTGTTAATGAATATTAGTTTTAGTTAATTAACCAATATATTCTTAATTTTGAAGTTATGTCAAATCCGACCAAGATTGGTGTTGTGGTGCATTTTGGTGGTCAAATTTTACAGAATGGTTATTTTGTGACATATGATCGTCTTGCAATTGGAGTTAGGAGGATATCTCGTAGGACAGACTATTTAGGATTGTTATTGATGTTATATCAAATGACGGACATTCATAATAATCAGCACTTGTTGAAAATATCCTCCAAGTACTGTGAAAATAATATGCCATATCTAATATCAATCAACAATGACGAAGATTTGTGTTTTTTCTTTGATCCGGAGGTCAAAAATCAATTTGTACACCTTTATGTTCAAACTGAACAATTGCAGCCTAATATTATGCTCGATATTCTGACAAGTAATGAGTATTACCAATATGCATCTTATTTAAGAGATAATATCGTTATTGATATGCCTACAATCATGCAAGAGATTGCAAGTGTCGGGATTGAAGATCACTGTGCAGTTGTTTCAAGCTCCAGCCTACATCAACATGTTCAATTTGAAAGTATATATGCAGAAGCTGTGGATGTCGAATCAACCGATGAATTACTCGACCCAATGGTCAATAGTTTTGGTGCTTAAGAATATATTGATTTTGAACCCGATGAAAGTGGATTTGATGGTGAAGTCGATAGTAATGATGAGGTAGATGTTGATGACATGCAAGAGATATATAACCAACACGACGAGGACACCTCATCCCAACAACACCTACCAGTACCAGTGTCTACCTTAATACCCTCAATGACTGTTGATTATGCGATGTATTCGACTTCTCCATTCTTCAACACAACTCATTCGGAAGTATTTGTGGACTCTATTGATATTTCGAAAAAAATAAAGTTTTATGATTCCATGAAAGAAGAACTTGAGAAGGGTATAGTCTTCAAAGATAAAAAAAAAATTACAGCCTGTGGTGAAAGATTTCTCTGTGCGAATCGCAAAACGCAAATATCGAGTGGTTGAGAGTACACCAAATCTATAAAAGGTCGAATGCAAGCATATCACATTGGGATCGTGGTGAGGTTGGAGGCTTGGAACAGATTTCAAAGATAAGCTCGGTTTATGGCAAATCACCAAGTATGGAGACCCTCATACATGCCTGATGAATGCAGTGTCTGTAGATCATCGTAGCCTATGCAAAAACATGATTGCTACATTACTTGCAGGCATGGTTCAATGTGATCCTACATTTGAGATTAACCATGTCTAGTAGACAGTTAAGGACAAATATGGGTATAAAATTTCATACCATAAGGCATGGCATAGCTTGGTACGGGCGAGGAAAAATGTTTATGGAACATGGGAGAGTTCTGTAAAATAATTGCCTAAGTATATGGGAGCCCTACATAAATAAAATTCAGGCACAATTATCAAGTGACATCACATTAACACTGAAAACCCTGAAATCAAGATGTTGAAATATGTATTTTGGGCTTTCAAACCATGTATCGATGTATTTCAACATTGCCGCAAGATTATAAGTGTTGATGGAACCCATCTTTACACAAAATACAAGCATAAGATGCTGATTGCTATTTGGGTAGATCCAAATCAATATGTTCTCCATCTTGCATATGCAGTTGTTGATGAAGAAACCTTTACATCTTGGAGATGGTTCCTTCCCATGTTGTCTAAACATATTGTTCGAGGTGTTGAATGTGTATGTCTTATTTTTTATCGGCACACTGGTCTTATTGCAACAGTTGAATACATACCTAACTTTAAGCCCCCTCATGGAGTGCATCGTTTCTATTTAAAACATGTGTGTTCAAATTTCAACAAGTGGTTCAAAAGCATTAAATTGAAGGACATGGCATATAATGCTGGTTCAATGTTGAGACCTACACAATTCGTGAATATCATGGAATAGATTAAGAGTCTCAATGAGGATGCATATGCATATGTGGATAACATTGATAAGTCTCAATGGACTCTTTCTCACGATAAAGAATGAAGTTGTGGCATAATGACAACAAATTTATCGGAGTGCTTTAATGGAATGCTAAAAAGTGTTAAACGGCTCCCAATCACTGCTATTATTGGGATGATATTTCATCGCTCTGCAAAATATTTTTTGGATCGTACATCAAAGGGTTGTCAAATGATTGAGAAGAACCAACCGTGACCCGATGAAGTATTAAGACAATATGACACTTTGCAGAAGCAATCCATAGACCATACTGTACATTTGTTTGATTACACGAGCAACTTGCTTCGATAATAACGCGCCAAGCCAGATTATCAAACATTTATACACATGTTGCGAAACTGAAGTTGTCGAAATACTCATGCGGATGGTGTAGGCACAATGGAATTCCATGCTCACATACAATGCAAGTTTGTCGATATTTTGGGATTAACCCAGCAGTGTTCATGAAATCTTACTACAACACTGCTTCTTATATGGACACATATAGTGGCACGTTTGAGCCATTGTCAGATGAAGATTGTTGGGACACTCCATATTTCGAGTTGTGCCACAATCCATCTTCGCTAGTTCAAAAATATCGTGGACGAGATACTACCACTCAAATCCCGAATGAGATGGATTGGTCTTAGACACATGCTAGACAACAATATCGTGCAAGCCAACAAAGCGATACATCACAACGTGGGATAACTAGTCGACAACGTAGATGATGTTGTTATGGACTAGTATAATAATTATTAGTTTGTATTATTTTCGTGAAGACTAGTCGATGACTTGTTAAATGACTTTATTGCATATGATATTTGTAATTTGTATCTATGTCATCTCATTTGATTTATTTATCACATGATTCATGATTTGACTTGTTTAATTTATGAAGTTATTTAAATTTTGTATATCATTATGAATGATATGTTTATTTCTTAACTTGAGTTATTAATTAGAATTATTATTATAACATGATGGACATTCCTACAATTTATGGTCCCCGAGAGACGACAGTTCTTTGTAGACAGGCATATCACCAATCTGAGGATGGGTTTTTGGATTCTGTAGATATCATCCTATCCGTTAGACATGGAGTTGGATTATTTTGGAGACTGGACGACAGTGATGATGATCATGATCTCAGACTACATTATTGTGTTATTCATATATTATTTGACATGAGATTTTATAGAGTTTATAGGTGTGGATATTTTGATATTGATCGTCATTTGATCACTTCATTTGTTGAGAGATGGTGTTCTGAGACCCACACCTTTCATTTGAGTTGGTGAGGTGACTATTATATTACATGATGTAACAATTATTTGGGAGCTACTAATTGAGGGAGAGCCCATTACTGACACAGATATTAAGAGATTGAAATCACAATGGCAACAGTATTATCTCCATTATCTAGGATTCACACTTGATGAAAACCATTTATATGATTCGCATATTATATTGACCGCCATCAGGGATTACCTGATAGCCATCCGGTGACTGATGACACCCCATATATAGATGTCAAGAGATACACTCGAGGATGTATTTTGATTCTTTTGGGCAGTGTTATGTGCCTGGATACATCAGGTAACAAGGTGTCATTGTTGTATTTACATCATATGGAGCATATTGCAAACTGTGGTAGATTCAGTTGGGGTAGTGCAGTCCTCAATTTTTTGTACCATGAGTTATGCAATGCGAGTGCTAGATGAAAGAAAGATGTTGGTGGAACCATCCATCTATTGGGTTCGCTATAATCGCAGGGGTATACGCAGCGGAAAATTAATTTTTTTATCAAACATAAATTTAACTACTTTGATTCGAAAGCGATTTTAATAATCGCGCTTATTCAAGTGAATATATAAATAAATATAAAATTGGATTATACCTTTCGTGCACTCTGGTTGTTATAGGGAATGAAGCAATCAATTGCTTATCCTAAACTATCAGAACTCGTAGGGATCCAAGTGTCTCTCCTCTATCAGGTCCACGATACGGAAAGCAACACCAATCAAAAAAATTCGCTAGTATCCTTTTAATTGTTTACTAATTTAGAACCGGAGTATATTTTCAAGAACAATAAAAATTGATTCTTTAAGTTCTTGAAACAATAATATGAAGAAAATAACAAGAAACTGATTTTCTTTTTCTTTCTTTTCTTTTCTTGAAGAGTAAATATAGAAGGCTTTAAACAAAATATTTTTTGCTCAAATTTTTGAATTGAATTATATAATTTTCATCCCTCATATGTATAGGGCTGAAAATTTTAATCATTTTTCAACTTTTGGAAAGTTTTTCTATTTTGAACTACTTCAAAACCTTATCTTGGAAGGATTCCAAATCTTTCAAGAACTCTTCTTTTTTCACTCCTCTATTGTATGTAGACTAATTTGAAACTACATTAATCATCAAAATTGTCTACATACATTATTGATATTAATTTGAACTCTTCAAATAATATCAAGATAGATATATATTATATATATATACTATAATTATATTTATACATAAATTAAATCTTAGTGGCCTATTTTATCCTATAAAATTGGTCACTATATTTATTTATCTATAAATATGTTAATTAAATAAATCATATTTATTTAATTTATTCTCTTCATACTTTAATGGGCTCCTTAAGTGATCCACATTTATTTTGGGTTTGGACTAAAAAATCCCCAAATTAATTCAATTGATTCAATCCCAATTTAATCAATCCAATTGATTAATCTAATTTACTCCAATTGGACTTCCTAATCAAATTAGATCCAATTAAATAATCCAATTACTTAATTGAATAATTTAATTTAACTATTAAATTAAATAGAACCCTTAATTAATTAATTGATCAATATTAGTTAATTAATTTCCAACCATTGGATAAAATTAAAATAAAAAATGTTACTTTCCATAAAGATGTGTGACCCTCTTAGGTTCACTATTAAGCTAGTAGTGGGTTTGCAATATTTACATCTTATGAATAACAATTATTCTAATTAATTAATTCAATTAATTAATCCGCTTGGAATCAACTTCTTAATTTCAAGAACCTCACTATCCATAAAAACACCTAGCAAGTAATCATGACAAACTAGTCTTAGGTGAAATAGCGAGTAACCTATTTCAGTTGCGAGTACCATACACATACGGTCCTTTCGATAACTAATCTCCTGATTGAATTTAAGGCATGGATTATAAGTTGAAACCCTAAATGATTCAATTGTTGTGATCCCATTTTAAGTTCCAATGATTCTTAATGAATTACAATTCATTCTGCCTTAGCCAAGGTTTTTGAATTACGAACTATGAAAACACAGGAGATTCCCTTATTTAAAAAGATAAGTGTCGAATTCTATGTTGGCCACTGACAAACCTCCATGCACACCAGTGCAACACCCAACATACCCCCTTTGTGATTGCCAAGCAATCAGAAGATATATCAAAGTCCTGCAGGATGCACACAAAGCTACCATCGTGCCTCAAGTTTGAGGACTAGTCGTGTACTATCGCAACACAGAAATTTTTATTTCGACGGGCAAAGCCTCCAACTAAGAATTTCTTGCAGGCCATATTCGATGTACTTGTTCCCTAACAAGCACCCACATATATGCACTTATGTCTCTACGCTAATGTCAATGGAATGCGACATCCTCGTCTCACGAGCATGCTTTATATGTACGAGTCTTATTGAGCTATTTGATGTCCCATCTCAAAAAACTCTAGACTCGGAACTTATTTAAGACCAAAGCCTTAGAGGCATGTTCCATGATTGCCATCATATGCGTGATCATGCCCCGTAGCTAAATTTGGTCTAAGGACTTTATCTAATGTGCAAAAATAAAAAATGCAAGACATAAGATAAAGTAAATGCCTTTTTATTAATATGATTTCCAATAAAATTATCTTTACAAAAGCAAAAGAGTATAATACATCCAATCTAATTGGGGCGTTGGGCATCCTACTCTAACAATCTCCCACTTGCCCTAGCTCCAATTGCCCATATATCTAAGGCCCATCTTCTCAAGATGTCCGTCGAATATCTTCTATGCTAAGGACTTAGTAAGTGGGTCTGCTACATTTTCTGCTGAGGCAACTCGATCCACAATGACGTCGCCTCTACCAATAATCTCTCTGATCAAGTGATATCGTCTCATTATGTGCTTGGATCTTTGATGAGATCTTGGCTCTTTTGCTTGTGCAATAGCTCCATTGTTATCATAGTAAATTATAACTGGATCAACAATGGATGGAATTACATCCAACTCTTGGATGAAATTTCTAATCCAAATAGCTTCTTTTGCTGCATCTGATGCAGCAATATATTCAGCTTCGGTAGTAGAGTCTGCAGTCGTCTCTTGCTTGGAACACTTCCAACTGACCGCACCACCATTCAAGGTGAATATGTATCCGGATATAGACTTTGAGTCATCTATATCGGACTGAAAACTAGAGTCTGTATATCCCTCCAGTTTTAGTTCTCCATTGCCGTATATCAAAAAATATCCTTAGTCCTTCTCAAGTACTTGAGGATCATCTTAACGGCTTTCTAGTATTCTTCTCCTGGATTGGACTGATATCTGCTCGTGACACTCAGAGCATGTGATATATCAGGCTTGTATATAACATTGCATACATTATGCTCCTTATTGCATAAGCATAAGGTATGCGAGCCATCTTTTCTCTCTCTTCAGGTGTCTTAGGAGACATAACTTTATAGAGTGAAACCCCATGACTCATAGGCAGAAATCCTCTCTTGGATTCCTCCATGCTAAACCTTTTTAGCACTTTGTCTATGTACATGGACTGGGATAGTCCGATCATCCTTCTGGATCTATCTCTGTAGATTTTTATCCCTAGAATAAAAGATGCATCTCCCAAGTCCTTCATGAAAAACTGATTAGATAACCAAGTCCTCGTTGACTGCAACATCCCTACATCATTCCCAATGAGTAGGATATCATCAACATAGAGCACAACAAATGTAACTGCACTCCCACTAACCTTCTTGTAGACACATGGTTTATCCGGATTCTTATGAAAGTCAAACGTTTTGATCGTTTCATCAAACCTGATGTTCCAACTCCTCGAAGCTTGTTTGAGTCCATAAATGGATCTCTAGAGCTTGCAAACCTTTTGCTCGCTCCCGCTGGATATGAAGCCTTCTGGCTGCTTTATATAGATCTCTTCCTTAATGTTTTCATTAAGGAAAGCGGTCTTCACATCCATTTGCCATATCTCATAGTCATAATATGCAGATATGGCTAATAGTATCCGTATGGATTTAAGCATCGCTACTGGTGAAAAAGTTTCCTCATAATTAATTCATTGCTTCTGAGTATAACATTTTGCTACCAATCGTGCCTTATAGCTTGCTACCTCTCCATCTACTCCAAGCTTCCGCTAGTAGACCCATTTGCAGCCAATGAGAACAATTCCGTGTGGTGGATCCACCAAAGTCCATACCTTGTTGGAGTACATAAAGTCCATTTCGGACTGCATAGCTTCTTGCCACTTTTTCGAGTCAATGTCAGACATCGCCTCTCCATAGCTTCTTGGATCATTATCTAAGGGGAGTCCCTCTTCTTTATTCTCTAACAACAAGTTGTACCTCTTATGTACCCTTGAGACCCTTTTGGATCTTCGAAAAGATTGTGCCTTAGAGGGTCCAGCATCAGCTGGTGTACCATTTACTGCGTCAGTTGGGGTGTTCTGTGGTTCTTGAGCCTCTTCAAGTTCTACGACATTGTCATTTCCATCTGAAAGAAATTCTTCTTCAAGGAAGGTAGCATTCCTCGAAACAAACACCCTTTGTTCCGTGGCATCATAGAAATAGTATCCAATAGACTCCTTTGGATATCCCACAAACTTGCATAAGCTGGATCTCATATCCAACTTATCTCCCACTAGCTGCTTCACATAAGCAGCACACCCCCATACCCTAAGGTATTTATAGGAAGGTGTCTTTCCATACCACATCTCATATGGTGTTTTGGGGACGGCTTTAGATGGCACCCTGTTTAATAGGTATGCCGCCGTTTCTAAGGCATAGCCCCAGAATGAAAGAGGTAATAAAGTGAAGCTCATCATAGATCTAACCATGTCCAACAAGGTTCGATTCCTGCGTTCTACAACTTCGTTGAGTTGGGGAGTAGTAGGAGGAGTCCACTGTGAGAGAATCCCATTCTCTTTTAGATAATCTAAAAATTCTGTGCTTAAGTATTCACCTCTCGATCAGATCGAAGAGTTTTTATACTTAATCCAGTTTGTTTCTCTACTTCAGTTCTGAATTTTTTGAACTTTTCAAATACTTCAGACTTGTACCTTAAAAGGTACACATAACCATACCTAGAGAAGTCATCGGTAAAGGTTAAGAAGTAGTTATAGTTCCCACGGGCACTAACATTTAGTGGCCCACATACATCTATATGGATCAAATCCAATAGATGCTTGGCTCGCTCCACTTATCCAACAAATGGAGATTTGGTCATCTTTCCTTTGAGGCAGGATTCACAAGTTGGTAGTTCTTGCTCTCTCGTTAGATCAAGCAATTGTGCCAATTTATTAATTATTTTCTTAGAAATATGTCCATAATCTTGCGTGCCACAGGCTCATTGAACTATGATTATCTAATTTTCTTTTATGTTGTTGAATTGTGAAAATGGGGTAATGGGGAGTAATAGTATATAAACAATTCGTCAAAAAACCAGAATATATAAAATCAGAATGTTTGAAAATGGAACAATTTCCATTCTCAATGGTAAATCTAAAACCTTCTCTATCCAAAACTGGAATAAAGATAATGTTCTTAATAATATCCGGAACAAAAAGATAATTATTTAAAACTATTACTTAACCATTCTCTAAAGCTAGATTAACGGTCCCTATAGCTAATGCAACAACTCTTGCTCCATTTCCCATCCTAAGGACCGTCTGTCCTTCATCCAGCTTCCTACTTCTTGCCATCATCTGCAAATCATTGCAAATATGTGAGCCACAACCGGTATCTAATACCCAAGAAGTATTGTTAACCGAAAAGTTAACTTTAACAAAATATATACCTGAACTCTTCAGGCTTGCAAGATACTCCTTGCAATTCCTCTTCCAGTGCTCTAGTTTGCTGCAGTAATGACACTTGTCATTGGCTTGAGAAGAAATCTTTTTGACATCGCCCTTAGCTTTCAGCTTGTTAGGTTTAGAGGAACCCTTTCCTTTCTTCTTTCCTTTCTTGGGCTTTTTAGCCTTTGATCCGGAAGAAGATCCAACAAGCAGAACCGGCTTGTCCTTTTTCATGGTGGACTCAGCCGTCTTTAACATGTTCACAAGCTCAGCGAGACTAGTCTCCATGTTGTGCATGTTAAAGTTGACAACAAAGGTGTCAAATGATGGAGGCAGAGACTGCAGCAGAAGGTCCGTATAGAGTTCGTTCTCCATAACGACTCCAATAGACGCCAGCCTTTCAATAAGGACTATCATCTTCAATCCATGATCATGGACTGAAGAGCCCTCAGTCATACGACATCTGAAAAGCTCTTTGAAATTTGATATCTCGTCTGCCAAGTTCTTTCACTATACAACTCTTGTAGGTGAATGAGGATCCCATAGGCAGTATCTTGATCCTCATTCTGCCTCTGCACCTCATTTGACATCGATGCCAGCATGTAGCATCGAGCCTGCAGATTGTCATCAACATGACGTAAATAACCTGCATAATCCTCTGAAATAATATCCTTCGGTGGTACTAAAGGAGGCGCAGTGTCAAGGATATATGCCCTCTTCTCTGACTGAAGAACTATCTTCAGGTTTCTTAGCCAATCGACAAAATTAGGTCCAATTAATTTGTTTTGTTCAAGGATTGTTGCAAGTGGATTCTTTGCCATTTTAGTAGAATAATCTACAAAATATGCACGAAGCAGAAAATGAGTAAACTATGGGAAAAACATATTCATTTAATATAAGGTCTTTAATACTAAATGTCTCCCACTATTTTTTTCGAATTCCATCACCCCTAATGGAATTTTGGGAAATCAAATTTCCTAGTGAGCTTGAGGTCCAATGGAAATATTTCACACCCCAATTTTATGAGCCCATGAAATATATTTATCGGTAGTCAACTCTTTGACGATTGTATCACTATACAACCCTCAAGTTTGTTTTGCCTCACCTCTTCTCATATACCCCAATTTTATGAGTCCATATGGTACTAAGTGTCAAACAATACCCATCAAACTTTCGTGTAGATAGAGCATCAAGATGTCCCACGACTCATGGTCAACATAATGACAATTCCATCCCACGAGCATTTCTATGCTTGGTAGAGATCACAGCTTTCCAACACAAAACCATCCCACAACTCATAGTCAGTGATCAAGTGCGGTAGCGGTCGTCATGTCTCTATCTTGATAGTAGGCATGGAACGATAGGTCCTACCTAACTTGTCCATTTTTGTTTGAAATTGAATTTTCAAAAAATTCTTTTACTTAATTTTAATAAATTAAGTGGGGTTTAATTTTATCCAATACATCATCATAATTTACATTATGTTGGTTATTTAATGCATGACATCATAATATCATCCACAAGCATAAAAGCATTAAATAAAATCCTAAGCATGCATCTAATACATACTTAAATAAATGGATGATTATGAACCAGTCCTATGCGATCCATTTGAACTAAAAATAGACCTAAGGTCAGTTTAAGGGTAATAAAATGGAATAGAACCTATTCTATTACATAATTGTATCCCATACAATCATGAGCCTTCTTTTTTATTCTCCTTCGTCTTCCAAAAAAAAAGAAAAACCTTACCATCTATTCTACTCTCTTTACAGAAAATAAAATAACTTACATAAATGAAATATGTGGCTCGCAGGCCCCATTTTAAAACCCAAAAATATTAAATAAAACCAATCATATTGGTCTAATGGCTCATGATCATCCCATACATGCTCATAATTAACATCATATGTAATTATCAAAATATGTAAATTTACCAAATTGTTAAACACAATTTTTCTTTTAACTTGGTATAATTTTTAATTGCTTGAAAAATAATTTTTCTTTGAAAAATAAATTTTCAGAAATAATTAAAATTAACATTTAATTTTAATATTCTAGAAAATAAAAAAAATAAATAAAAAAAAATAGACTCGGAACGACACGACGAGCAGCACCACTGCTGCCCGTCGTGCGCGCGCCGGGTGCCCGCACGCAGCCGGGTGCCCAGAGCCCACTGTCGGGTGCCGAGCGCCGGGTGACGGGCTACAGGCGCCCGCCCAACGCCGGGCGCTGGGTGACGGGCGATGGGCTCCCGCCCAGCGCCGGGTGACGGGCGCCCAGCTGTCGGGCGCCCATGGGCACGCCGGCACCCGCTGCCGGGTGCCAGCCCACGAAGCCGTCGGGTGTCTGACACCCGACGATGGCGAATTTTTTTTTCATATTTAAACAATTTAAATAAGCAATTAAAATTATTCCAATTAAAAATTTCTAAAATATGCAAAATTAAATTTTACATAATTAACATGAATTTAAACAATTTAAAAACATGTATTCATAAATTCAAAATTCACTAAATAAGCGAAACCATGGATCTGATACCACTGTTGGGTTCGCTATAATCGCAGGGGTATACGCAGCGAAAAATTAAATTTTTTATCAAATATAAATTTAACCCCTTTGATTCGAAAGCGATTTTAACGATCGCGTTTATTCAAGTGGATATATAAATAAATATAAAATTGGATTATACCTTTCGTGCACTCCGATTGTTGTAGGGAATGAAGCAATCAATTGTTTATCCTTAACTATCAGAATTCGTAGGGATCCAAGTGTCTCCCCTCTATCAGGTCCACGATACAGAAAGTAACACCAATCAAAAGAATTCGCTAGTATCCTTTTAATTGTTTACTAATGTAGAACCGGAGTATATTTTCAAGAACAATAAAGATTGATTCTTTAAGTTCTTGAAACAATAATATGAAAAAAATAACAAGAAACTGATTTTCTTTTTCTTTTTTCTCTTTTCTTGAAGAGTAAAAATAGAAGACTTTAAACAAAATATTTTTTGTTCAAAATTTTGAATTGAATTATGTAATTTTCATCCCTCATATATATAGGGCTGAAAATTTTAATCCTTTTCCAACTCTTGGAAAGTTTTTCTATTTTGAACTATTTCAAAACCTTATTTTGGAAGGATTCCAAATCTTCCAAAAACTCTTCTTTTTTCACTCTTCTATTGTATGTGGACTAATTTGAAACTACATTAACCATCAAAATTATTTACATACATTATTGATATTAATTTGAACTCTTCAAATAATATCAAGATAGATATATATCATATATATATACTATAATTATATTATACATAAATTAAATCTTAGTGGCCTATTTTATCCTATAAAATTGGTCACTATATTTATTTATCTATAAATATATTAATTAAATAAATCATATTTATTTAATTTATTCTCTTCATACTTTAGTGGGCTTTTTAAGTGATCTACATTTATTTTGGGTTTGGACTCAAAAATCTCCAAATCAATTCAATTGATTCAATCCCAATTTAATCAATCCAATTGATTAATCTAATTTACTCCAATTGGGCTTTCTAATCAAATTAGATCCAATTAAATAATCCAATTACTTAATTGAATAATTTAATTTAACTATTAAATTAATTAGAACCATTAATTAATTAATTGATCAGTATTAATTAATTAATTTCCAACCATTGGATAAAATTTAAAATAAAAAATGTTACTTTCCATAAAGATGTGTGACCCTTTTAGGTTCACTACTAAGCTAGTAGTGGGTTTGCAATATTTGTATCTTATGAATAATAATTATTCTAATTAATTAATCCAATTAATTAATCCGCTTGGAATCAACTCTTTAATTTCAAAAACCTCACTATCCATAAAAACACCTAGCAAGTAATCATGACAAACTAGTCTTAGGTGAAATAACGAGTAACCTATTTCAGTTGCGAGTACCATACACATACGGTCCTTTCAACAACTAATTTCCTGATTGAATTTAAGGCATGGATTATAAGTTGAAACCCTAAATGATTCAATTGTTGTGATCCCATTTTAAGTTCCAATGATTTTTGATGAATTACAATTCATTCTGCCTTAACCAAGGTTTTTGAATTACGAACTATGAAAACACAGGAGATTCCCTTATTTAAAAAGACAAGTGTCGAATTCTATGTTGGCCACTGACAAACCTCCATGCACACCAGTGCAACACCCAACATACCCCCTTTGTGATTATCAAGCAATCAGAAGATATATCAAAGTGCTACAGGATGCACACAAGGCTACCATCGTGCCTCAAGTCTGAGGACTAGTCGTGTACTATCGCAACACAAAATTTTTTATTTCGACGGGCAAAGCCTCCAACTAAAAATTTCTTGCAGGCCATATTCGGTGTACTTGTTCCCTAACAAGCACCCACATATATGCACTTACGTCTCTACGCTAATGCCAATGGAATGCGACATCCTCGTCTCACGAGCATGCTTTATATGTACGAGTCTTACTGAGCTATTTGATGTCCCATCTCAAAAAACTCTAGACTCGAAACTTATTTAAGACCAAAGCCTTAGAGGTATGTTCCATGATCGCCATCATATGCGCGACCATGCCCCGTAGCTAAATTTAGTCTAAGGACTTTATCTAATGTGCAGAAATAAAAAATGCAAGACATAAGATAAAGTAAATGCCTTTTTATTAATATGATTTCCAATAAGATTGTCTTTATAAAAGCAAAAGAGTATAATACATCCAATCTAATTGGGGCGTTGGGCATCCTACTCTAGCACCATCTTCTACAGGTAAATTTAATTTTAGTACCTCATACCTACATATACTTTTATTATGTCATAATTAAAGAAATTATATAATGTTTACTTTCTAATTGAATTGCAGATTTGGGCATGGTCACGTATTACTACTCTAGTGCCTAGACAGTTATGCAGTCGAATTAATATGGGACCAGTTGTAGGTGATGACGAGCATGAGCTTCATATTCCTCCGTGTGGTGGCAAGTATCACTTGTAACAATTAATATTAAATTATAAATAAAGTGTTTATTTTTTAAATCAACTAGTTCATATATACTCTCACATGTTATATTGACATAATTTATACTATGTAGGTGGATACAGTATCATAGCTATACATATACCACGAGGCATTCTATCAGGGTTGTTAGGGATATTTTTGATATAATGACTGATAAGCAGGTAGACGAGCTCATTTTTAATTATTTTAATTGCATAGCCACATTGTATTTACTAATTTAAGATTGTATATTTTTTAACAGTTTATTTGGCAATCGTATGATCTTAACTGGCCTGATATTCAAATTCTTGAAGATAGGCATATTACAAATATATGGAGATCATCATGTCTATTGATTCACTATTCCATTATAGAGCTCTATCATCCTGAGCAAGTGATGCGACAGTTCGGCATGACCTAGTATATTCCTCCAGATATACCTGTGCATCATAGAACATTACACGATGTTGATCGCAGGGGACGTTCTTCTCAAAATTGGGCTCTTTATCACCAGTATTATGTGGCTCAATGGACAGATAGGCATGCATTGGTTATATTCACCCCTCATAGTATTAGAGCTAACAATATTGGAGATGGATATTTATCATGGTATGATCGCATTACACACAATTTTATATCTCCTACGCACTTGCCTATGCATTAGGGATATCAGCCTTTAGATATAGCTACATTGGCTGCTTTGGTACGCTTTTGTACATATATCTTTAGCAATATTAATTTTTATTGTATAATTATATAAATATTGATAATTAATAAAAAAGCTTGTTTATTCGTATTTCAGGAAGAAGCAATTGAAAGAATAAGGGCGAGTGTCGATAAGGATGATGATGTTGGGGAACCTCTTTAATGATCTATTGATGAGATTTATGTTGAGGTCAGACATTTCTTTCAACATCATCGGCATTTAGTTTATGTGACTCCTCAAGAATCAACTTTACTTCAAGAACAAAATGCTCACCGATGTATGGGGACGAGAAGACGTAGTAGTGCAACAGAGACAAATGTGGCAGGTCCATCTACTTATTAGGGTCCACCTGCAGTTACTACTCATGTCTTTACGTCTTATGATATCCCTTGTCCATATACTACAACTGATATGACAGATCCATCTATTTCGACACTTCATATGTTTCATAGTATGTACAATGTTGTTGATTATTACGTGCCTTAGGAGACACAACCAGATGAGCTTTTCATTCCATTTTGGGGTATGCCGCCATACACGCAGTTATTCTCAGTACTACTTAACTCTGATCTTAGTATGAGGTACCCATCTACATGGCAACATTCAAGATATAATACTCATCGTCCAGAGTTTGTTGTTTCTCCTATAGCATATTCACCTACATATAGTGGGTATCACGATCGTGGAGAATCGAGCTCTACCACATCATCAAGTCGTTCATCTTTTAATTTAAATTATATTACAAATGACGATGATGTCAGACAACAACAAACACATAAAATTCCTACTGCTGAAAATAGACGTAGAGGTAGGAGACAACGACATTGACCTCATTATGGCACCGGAGGACATTTTTAGGATTTTTTTATTAAATATTCATAAATTGTATTATATATTTTTTATGATTTTTTGTATTAAACATTCAAATTTTTTTTTATAATAATCATTGTACAATGTTATTTATAATATTATAAATTATTTTTTAATTTTTAAATTATCTCATCATTATTTAATTATTTTTAATTACTTTATCATTATTTAAACTAATTAATTATTATCTAATGATTATCTAATTAAACTATTTAAAAAATATAATTATTAACTATAAATCATTATCAATCAATTATTGGTAAATAATTATTTAAAAAATAATTATTACAAAGTTGTTACTTGATGTAGCAACTTTACATAAAGTTGCTAACTAGTGTAGCAATTTTACCTAATTTTTTAACTACATTCTAATTTACAGTATTTATATAATTTTTTTTAAAAATTTAATATTCTATTAAAAAAGCCAAAAGAACCTACCTCTTAAAGAATAGTCATCCCAAATTATCAGTTATATGTTGCCTCGATTTAAAACAGTTTTAAAAGCTAATAAAAAAAAGTGTTCACATTGAAAGGGCACGCATAATTGAAGTACATAAAAAACAAAATAAAAAACTGTATGATACAAAATAATGTAAATAGCTGTAAATGGAGCCATGGGCATAGAGGTCAAGTGAAGATTCCTGTTGCTACCAGGTTTGACCTTCTTTATTCCCATCTTATTTATTGTACAAACCATTGCCTCAAAAGTGGGATGCACCAGAATCCACCTTGCAACATATTCATAAACCTAATAATTTGGATCACATTTTCATGTGTAGTGGAGAAACCACAATAGGAAGACTGATGGTCATGCTGAGTTAAAGGGGGAATTTTTTCTGAAATTTGAAAAAAAGAAAAAAAGAAAAAGAAAAAGAAAAAGGAGAGAAAATAAAAGGGTTTCATTTTTGTCTTATTTTCATATTGTCGCTTGCGCCTTGAAATAAATGCTAAGGTGATAAATTAGAGAGGTGAATTGCTTCAAATCACTTTGCGTATATTTTCTTTTCACAAGTCTTATTTAATGTAAGAATTGTGTAATACTAATTCCAGAGATGCAATATCACACTACAAAGAAAAAAAATATTGACAGTAAAATATGAATATTAAGTGATAATATCAAAATCTGTTACTACTTTGTTATAGGTATTAACGGAAAATAATATTTATTTTGTATAAATCAAAGTTTAGTAATGATAAACATTTTATATAAGTTGTTATTAGTGATAATTAATAATAAAAAATTATATATTATAAAGTGTCACTAATGACAATTAATGTCACATGTATAATGATAAAACAATTTATAAAATTTGCAGGGCATCTGAATTGTTATTATACATGTGCAGCTAATAATTAATATTAAAATACTAATTTTTTTAACAGTTAATTTCTTAAGATCATGTCAATAAAGCATGGTTGCCTTAACGTTGAAACACTATGTCTTCTTTTTAAACAAATTTGCATTTTATTTCCTTCAATTTTGCATATATATATATATATTGGAATAGTTAGTGATAGGACAATATATTCTTGAATTTTTTCATTTTTTTTATATCTAGAATAATAAAATGTTATGGAACATATATACTATTGTGTAACATTGCAATAGAATAAAAATAGTTACTTTACGATAAGTAACGAAATGAAAAATATTTGGGAACCAATACAAGTGGCGGTGGTTCGAATTTTCGTGTGTTGTTGCTTTCATAGGAAATAAAATGAACCACGTGTTCGATTTTGGTGTAAGTACGTTGTGGATACTATACAGTTAATTTACCTGAAATATGTTTTTGAAGGTGGACAGTTTATCTAAAATTTAGTTAGGGGATAATTTTTTAATATCTAAATATAAAAAAAGGGGACGAATGCTCTTTCTAAAATTTAATTAAGGTCTAAGTTTTGAATATTTAAATATAAAAATAAATAAAATAGTGACATTTGTGGCGGACATCACGAATATTGCAATAAAATTGGAACAGTGACATCTCAGACAGCCATTGCGAACAAATACATACGTGGGGTGTCCGCATTGTCATTGACCAATCTAATTTTGTCTACATGTGGAGTTATTTCTCATTATAAAAATCTAATATGAAAACAAGTCCATAAATGTCAACATATTGAGATTTAAGAAATCTTGGGATAAAGCGCTGTCCATCTTACGGCATTAATGTCCTGCGTGATCTTAGCCGTCTTTGCGCTCCCCCGTATGTATTTGTGCGCCTGCTTACTTCCAAACCTCATACCGGCAAGCCATTTTTGTCTTATGATGGTTGTTCATTTGTCCAAAAATAAAATAAAATAATGATTAGCTTGAGTTTGATCAATCATTATATGAAAGAGAATTTCGAAAGACCAAAGGTTAAACACTAACAAAACTTTAGATCTAGAGATCAAATGTTATCAAACTTCAATCCAATTTAAGGTATTGGAACCCAATTCTCAAATTTTGATCTTTGAATTTGAATTTGTAGATTTTGTGAGGGGATAAATTTCGGGGTTGAGTTTACAAAAAATTGAAACCCACCTCACCAACATTTGTGAGGATTCGAATTCGACCCGTTCGGTGGGTTACACATGTTAAATCTATTTTATAATTTTAAAATTATTACAAAATATATATTTTTAAAAACACACCATTTAATTTTTCTAACAAGTATATTTTTAAAAATTAATACCACTTAAATACATATATGTAATAATTTAAAAATAAATAAAAAATTAAATGGGACGAGTTTGAAAATAAAAAATTAAGATTCATTCCACTGCCATTCTTGTGAATTTAGTATTTGTGCACCTATAACCAATATGCATTTGGAAAATCTGAAAAATAGAATAAAAGATAGTGTTTTTTTTTTTTCTTATATAAAAAAAGTTGAATACACATTAGATTCAAACTCAGACCTTTTAGTCATGAGTCTCAACCTTATTACTTGAACAATGCATCTTAACCTTATTACTTAGACAATGCATCGTAAGTAAATAAAAAATTCGAATTTAAATAGTAGTTCATAAAATAATATTGAAATCAAATCATAAAGAAATTCAAATTTTCAAACAAAATTCAAGCTTGAATAATTTATGCTACGCTTACACAAAAAATAATCTATTAATATTTACAGTTAGTCAAGATTCAAGAACGAACTGATTCGGATCTTAAATGGAACGGATCATTCATCCCAAACTTGCTCCATTGACTTCAATTCATATTATGGATCCTTTAATATGCCAATTAAATCTTTAATCAGTTAAAGATTCGAGATCCAACTCCCCCAAATTGATAAGATGAGATTTGGATGAGTTGTCAATTTTCACTTACTTTTTTGGGTCAGCCCTCAAGTATTTTTAACTCTAGGCTCCAGTGATAGTGGGAAATGGGAACCCGAATCCCAAGTATTTGACTTAATGCTCTTCTAGTGCGGCTTTGCAGCTGCAATTTTCGAAAGGCTGCTTGAATCTTGAAGTTGAACCCATATTTTAGGTAAAGTCCAACCCATGGCTGAGCCCTCAGCCCACAAAAGTTTGAGATTCCAGTGCTCCACGGGTCCCCACTATTGTGTCCATAACTTGGGACCGGACCCCCCCAACCGGGCCACATGCTCTTTGTCAAAACACCCTTATCTTCAATTTCTTTGTCATCTCTTCCAAACACCCCCCCCCCCCCCCACCACCCCGCTCTGGTCAATGAATACTTATGAAAAGAAAATTGTACTCTTGTTACATACTTCGACATGATGTTATACAATTAGATATTTCTCGAATACGTGTACCCACCTGATAAGCTAATACATATCCAAAAGATTAATAAAAACAAAAATTATATGGTATAAAAAAAAGTAGAAATATAAAAAATTAAGAATTACGAAATAACTTTTTCATTGTATTTTTTTTTTTTTTGAATTTAATAATTTCACCCTACTTATGTTACACTGCTTTTTGTTGATGCATCATTCTTCTTACAAAAACAGCACTAACATAATTCTATTTGACATGAATTACTAAATATTACATATTTCAAGTGTTGCTTTTCTTAACTCAAATAAATTTATGTATTGTGTTTCTTAATCTAAATAAAATCATTTATTATTAGCTAATGTATTCAAACTTTATCATATTTTTTTATTTTTTATATTGTCACGCGCATCTATATCATATAATATTCGTATTCGTGTAACCCAACTTCTCCAATTCATCCTTTAAATCAATAATAATAATAAAATAAGTATATATACTGGTTTTGCTCCGTTAAATGTGGAGCTTGAGTGGTCCTCATACCATGATGAGGAAGCATCACTAAAACTAGGCTGTTTCTTTGGTGCATAGTTTCCCAGTGGATGTCTCTAAGTTATTTTTCTATCTCTGACCTCAATAACTTACATTCACTGAGTAAGACAGCTGCAGAAGTTAATTTAGCTGAGGACATTAACATTACTTCTTGTCTGATTTGTCTTGCTAAAAACTTTTGGACCATATTGTTGGTGAATTATTTTTACTTCTCTGTCAAGTTTTGTTTATGGAGATAAGATTTCACCATCTTGTAGTCCTGGTAGGTTTAGATGTTTTTCTTGGGTGTATCTTGACTGAGCTCTTTGTTTTGGCAAAGATGCCTAATTACATGTTGGTCACAACAAAAGCAATTAAGGATGGATATTTAATTTATTATAAATTCACATATCATAATAAAAAATTTATAGATAAAAATAATATTTTACTGTCATTATATACTATCAAAATATTTGTCGTTTTCATTGAAGTGAATCAAAATAATTGTTTGGGGACCACACATGCATTATGCATTCAAAATTTAGAATTCAATTATTTCAAGAAGAAATACTTATATTTTCATTGTATGTCACCACTAAATTGTTCTTATCGCCATTTTCACTATCCTTATAATTATAATGGCAATACTGTTTATATGTGACATTTCTCGTGTCAATTGTGATATTTTGTCATTTTATCTGATCTTTGAACTTAACCTATTGTTCACTGATCCACGATCAGATGTCAATCTGTTACAATTTGTTTCTTAGGTAACCAATGCAAACTCTTTCCCTCTGTCTAGTTTGTCATTTTTCTTTTCATAAGACAAAAATGATGCTTTTACACACTTGAAGTTTGTTCTTTCCCCTGTTGCAACATCGTCACTAGACTATCATACAAATTAGGAAGTAATTAAGCTAAGAAGCAACATGGCATTTATCTTTTTTCTCAATTTTCACATCAACTATTTAAAATTTATCCAACAGTACGTTGAACTGGTTTATCTGATCCATAAGATTGTCACCTTTTAGTATGTTCAACGTGAATAATTGCTATTTTAAAAGCAACTTTATGAACAAATTCTTCCCGATATACAACTTCTCCAACTTTGCCCATAATCATATTGTCGAATATTCCAAGTCATCATTCACAACATTATTGATAATGTTGTTTGCAATCCCTCATTTCATTTCAATGCTACTGCTAAGCCTTGTTGAATGAAGAGATCTTCACCCGCCATTGTTAAAGAGTGAAATTTTCTTTACCGTCAAATTGTTGAACTGTAAAGTGATTTACTATCGACATATCTATTTCAATTAAGATTTTAGATTTTAATTTATCAGTAATCCACAAATTACATCAATAAATTTACGGACAAAATTAATATATGAAGAATGAAAATAAATCATAAAAAAATTTACATGGTTCGAAAGCATCCACCTAGGTCAAGAAACTTTTCTTATTCCACAATGACAAAAATTTATCGGTACAATGTATACTTTTGAGTTTAATACCCAAATCAAGAAAATAAAACCCCTTGTGCAACTACTCTCAAATTACCAAAAAATCACTCTCTTTGTAATGCCCCACTCAAAACTCAAACAAGGTCTCACGAGTATGTCCCAAATGATTAGTAATCACTCCTCTATATAGGAATAAATTACTTGATTACTACTTTTCCTAGAACTAGAAATCATAATTCTATGGATACTGAAGTCAAATCCTAACATTACATTATGTCATCTTATCTCACTGCACCATATGAACTTCATGGATGGCCTTTTTATCCTACTCAAAATGTTGGGGAGCTTTTGCTTGTGAGCTATGTATATTGTGCCTAATTCTTCCTCACATTGATTAATAGATGTTACCTCAACTAGGATATCCTTGATTGTATTAGGAAAACATGGGAGATAAAAATTAAAGAGTTAGTGCTTGCTTCCATGCAATATAATATACATTATCATTTCTTATTAGGCAGACAAATATCCAAAAAAGTCAATTATTACAATGTAACTGCTAGCATTACCAACTATTTTTAGGACTCGGAACATTAAAGTTTAGTACAATCACATTCGTTAATATGGTGAAATTCATGTGGATCTACTATACATTATTATTCTAATTATTTTAAAATTCTGATATTAAGACCTCCTAAGAATTACATCTAGCATCACATTGCTAGTACCACTGCCTTAAAATATAAAGTCAAACAATGATGAGATTCTCAACTTTTTCCCCATTGAAAGGTCAACACCACAGCATCAAGAACTTTTAAATAGAAACTGCACCCCAAGAGGGACTGCCATTATATTTCTTTAGTGGGCAAGAGGTGGGAGGAGTGGAAACTTGGAGTTCAAAGAGATCAAAAAGAATCACCAAAGAAGGAGCAATGAAAGCTAGTACTCATGCTTCCACCCTTTACCTCCTTTCACTTGTTTTAACACTATTGCTTAGACCCACATTTGCCACCAAAAAGGTTAGCATTTATAGCCTGACTGCTTTCAATAATTATTTGTAGTGGTTAATGATAGAGTATAATTTTATTTTATTTCTTGATATCACTCCTTTTGTCTAGTCATATGTGGTATACTTGGGAGCTCATTCACATGGAACAGAAGTCACATCCACTGATTATGATAGAGTAACAGAGTCTCATTATGAGTTTCTTGGATCATTCTTGGGAAGGTAAGTGAAGTTTGCAAAAAATCATGAAGACGGAGAATTTTTTTTTTTTTTTTTGGTTCATTTTCTCACTTATTTGAACTCTTACATCATCTTCTTTCTTCCACTGCAGTTCTGATAAGGCCAGAGATGCCATTTTCTACTCTTACACTAGACACATCAATGGATTTGCTGCAACTCTCGAAGATGAAGAAGCATCTCAAATATCCAGTAAGTGATTTGGAGAAGTCAATGTTTCACACTTGTTAGTTCTAACTATGTTTAGTATCACCTGATGTGCAGAGCATCCCAAGGTTGTATCAGTGTTCTTGAATCAAGGAAGAAAATTACACACAACCAGGTCATGGGATTTTTTGGGGCTCGAGGACAATGGAGAAATCCGTGCTAGCTCTCTGTGGAAGAAGGCCAGATTCGGTGAAGATACCATTATTGCCAATCTTGATACTGGTTAGTTTTATCTTGTCAAAAAATTTCATTCAATAGTTAATTCTTCTGAAATTATTATCTGAAAATCTAGCCCATTCAAACAGTAAATAAATTTAGTCCAAGACTATCGCCTTTTTTCTTCAATTATTAAGATAGTATCCAACTTGAATCTGTTTGGTTATGGAATTATTTTATTGTTTTCTCCCATCTATGTTTGGAACTTTGTAGCAGGAAACCCAGTCTGCATCATGCACTTCTTTGATGTAAGACAACTTGTTGTTTATGCTCCACAAATTAGAATAATGGCAATGTGGGGTTCTAGAGCCAAAGATGATTAGTTTTTAGATAAGATTTGTGCTTCCCCATATCTCATTGGGATGTTATACATGGCCAACCAGCACCTTCTACAACTATTTTGGTAATTGTGACCCTGTCGATTCATAAAAAAAGTTGTTTTATCAGCAAAGGTTCCTGTACTTGGTTGATTTGAATCCCTTTTTCTCATATTGCATCATGGCTTGGGACGATGTAAGAAATATCTTTTAGCTATAAAGTTATAGTACCGACTAAAACATTGGAATATATAATAAATTTGTAGCAACACAGAGGCATTACAGAGGGTTTTATGTAGAAGTATCAATGGAACACTGCTGGAATTTGAGGGCCATACTATGCAGAAGTTTTATTAACATGGAAGCAAAAATTACCGTTTACCGTGGGTAAATTACATGGTTTAGCAAAACTGAGACAGCGAATGGATTATGAGCAACATAAATAACTGCCAATTAAGAGAAAGTTACATATAAAGATCTCACAGTTGAGCAAATTGTATCATTAGTTTAATGTCTTTCTCTTTGTGGTTTCATTGTCATATCAGTCCTAGGCCCTTTTTCGGCATTCCCACTTTCATTTGTTATGTGATTGAAACAGGTGTGTGGCCAGATTCAAAAAGCTTTAGTGATGAAGAAATGGGACCAATTCCATCAAAGTGGAGAGGAATTTGCCAAAATGATTTGGATGCCAGCTTTCATTGCAACAGGTTCTATTCCTCTATACACTTTTTGCAACTTATCAATACAACTCCTCTTGAGATTCATCTTTGTTTCCTACATTTTCTTCAGTTTTAAAGATCTCCTTCACTATAGGAGTCTTGTATTCCTTAAATTGACAAATTTCCCCTGCTGTTATTTTTTCTTGTTTAGTTCTTTTGTTTGTAAAGATGTGTTGCAAATTCTGTGCAAGATGTTGGAAATCATCACCCAGCTCCGGACAGTGATAGATGGGGGACTTGAAGTAATATGTAGTCTCAATAAGATCACTTCGGCCCTTTTATTCTAGGAGCAAGGAATATACGTAGAATATTGGCTGTCAACTAAACCATGAAAACAACTGTCTTCCAAAAGTTTCCATTATGGATTATAACTAATACATTCATTGTTAAGTTGCTTTTTATCAGGCCAAAATGTTTTTGATTCACTCCTTAAAACCAAGTTCGAAGACTCAACAATGCACAACATGGCTACATTTCTTGATTGTTTAGTCACAAATGGTGATCCTAATTGAGGACCATTCAAATCACTTACCCACAGCTCAAGTTCATTTATAATGAAGAATAGGAAGAGTGGAGGTAGAAGATTTCCTCATGTTCCAAATTTTATTGGCATCATAAATAAGTTTCATTTAATATAGGCCGGAACACCTATCTACTCCTTTTCTCCACTATATCACTGCTGCCTTATTGAATGTTCTAGAACTAATCATTCCGAGCAAAATTAATTCCTTGTCGTAGTTTTTAATGTTCCTGTGTCAGATAGATTTGCTTGCAAAACCAACAGATCAAACTTGGTCAATTACTATTTGAAATCAAAAAAGAAAATTCAAAAGCCTTGATGAATAAACACTGTAATTTTAGGGTACACCTACTTTATATATTTTTCAGAAAATTTGTGATGCTGTCCAAGATATACTCCTGACATCATCTTATCCTATCATTATGTGCATGTTGTTTCTGTATGAAGGAAGCTCATTGGAGCCAGATACTTCAACAAAGGATATGGTGCAGTTGTGGGACCACTCAATTCCTCCTTCGACTCACCAAGAGACACTGAAGGCCATGGATCACACACCTTATCAACAGCAGGTGGTAATTTTGTGCCTGGAGCAAGTGTTTTTGGGTTAGGCAATGGAACAGCAAAAGGAGGATCACCAAGAGCCAGAGTGGCTGCTTACAAGGTGTGCTGGCCTCCTGTGGGTGGCAATGAATGCTTCGATGCAGATATCTTGGCTGCCTTTGATATAGCCATTCATGATGGAGTTGATGTGCTATCAGTTTCTCTTGGAGGAGATCCTGTTCCCTTTTATAACGACAGCGTTGCCATTGGGTCATTTCATGCAGTGAAGCATGGCATTGTTGTCGTTTGCTCGGCTGGTAATTCAGGACCTGATGCTGGTACAGTTTCAAATGTTGCACCTTGGCTGATCACAGTTGGGGCAAGCACCATGGACCGCCAATTTCCTAGTTATGTAATCCTGGGGAACAAAATGCGCTTCACGGTAAATCTTTCTTCTATTCCCTTTTAGGTTTTCAACTACCCTTTTTGTATAGTGTGGAGAACATAGAACTTGGACAGATGTTTCATATAATACTTGAAAATATTTGAACTTTTCGAAATATGTTTGTTCTTCTATAAAATGGAGATTTTTGTACAGGATAGAGAACATGGAAAGTTGACAGAGTGTTACCTTATATATGATGCTGGAAAAGGTGTTTTCATATTTAAATTAGTACTAGTTATTACTTTCAGAAAACGGCTTCCCAGACTAACTGATTACACCAAGTACAGTAAGTTCTCCAGGAATATCTGAACAGAGGAATAAATAGTTTTAAGCTGTATCATTCTTACCTTTTCCTTCTATTATAATCTTGTTCAGGTAACATCTAAGATTTTGAATTTCCCTTTCAAATTTCATTGGTACAACATTGTCTGGTTTTCAAATTACTGTAGTTAAACGATGTATGGTTTTCAAATCATTGGAGTTTTTTTATCTGTAGATATCTGTTGTGAAAAAAATTGCAGGTTCTCTTCCAACTCTGTGATTCGCCTTTAAGTGAAGCATTGTCTTTTTCCTATGTATATGAGCATACACAGAGATTCACAGTTCAGATTTAGAGACTATATTTATTTTGGTTTTGTCTTCAATGATACTCAAGTTAATGGTCACATAAAATTATTTTATTGCTCCACAGGGAGAAAGCCTTTCAGCTAAATCATTGCCGAAAAAGAAGTCATTCCAAATAATTTCTGCTAGATATGCCAAAGCTGCTAATGCATCAGCTGACGAAGCGTAAGGACATAAGCATTGCATTCTTGTAGTTGTCGGGAACTCCTCCAAACTAATGTTGTTTTTGCGAAAAATTATGCTTTTAGCTTCATAAGAAAGTTCAATACTAATGAAGTAAACCATTTTGTACTAATGCAGCGAGCTCTGTAAAGCTGGAACTCTGGACCCTGAAAAGGTGAAGGGGAAAATCTTGGTCTGTCTACGGGGAGAAAATGCAAGGGTTGACAAAGGCGAGCAAGCTGCCTTGGCTGGAGCTGTAGGAATGGTTTTAGCAAACAACCAGGTTTCTGGGAATGAAATCCTTGCTGATCCTCATGTCCTACCTGCTTCACAAATCAATTACACAGATGGACTTGCTCTTTTCTCTTATATCAGTTCGACAAGGTTAGAATGCATCCAGTTTATATATGCCTTCTAAAAAAATTCTAAGATTAAACTATTGATGGACTAATGGATCTTATATATAGTCCTCATTATTGACATAGAAATAGTCTTTTGGTTTCTGTGCCTTCAAATGAATCATAGCAAATATGATGGCAGGTCTCCCATGGCTTATATCACCAAAGCTACAACTCAGTTGGGCACGAAGCCAGCTCCGTTCATGGCAGCTTTTTCATCGATAGGACCAAATACCATTACGCCAGAAATTCTAAAGGTTTTGAATGCTACTCAATCATTTCTCTTGTAAATCTCCTTAAGGCAAAGATATATTATCGTATTAATTCAACAGTATTTGTTTTCAGCCGGATATCACTGCTCCAGGAGTGAGCGTCATAGCTGCCTATACTGAAGCCCAAGGACCAACAAATCAAGATTTTGACGTGCGACGTGTTCTGTTCAATTCAGTATCAGGCACTTCAATGTCTTGCCCTCATGTTTCTGGAGTCGTCGGCCTTTTGAAGAGCCTCCACCCAAATTGGAGCCCTGCAGCTATTAAATCTGCCATCATGACCACTGGTAAGGACTGACTAAAAGCACAAAATCATTAGTACTACTAAAATATCTGTTACCCCATAATCTTTTCCAAGATATGGATGGACAACAGTGATTCAAAATGCTCAAGATTTTCTTAAAACTTAGCCTGCATTGAGGTAACAAAAAGTTCTCCACATTCTTTAAATTTGTGAGCTGCATCACCAATACTCTTATCGGTTTCTTGCAGCAAGGACACGTGATAACACATTGAAGCCATTGACAAATGCATCCTACTCCAAAGCTACGCCGTTCAGTTATGGAGGAGGGCACGTGCAACCTAACCGCGCAATGGACCCTGGATTGGTTTATGATTTAGCAACGATTGACTACTTGAACTTCCTATGTGCTCTTGGCTATAACCAAACTCAAATCCAATTGTTCTCAGAAGAACCATACACATGCCATGACCCCATTAGCCTCATCAACTTGAACTACCCCTCAGTCACAGTTCCCTGCCTCAATGGCTCAGTTACTGTGACTAGAAAGGTAAAGAATGTTGGTTCACCAGGTACTTATAAAGCTCGTGTCCGAAGCCCACCTGGAATATCAGTCCACATCGAGCCAGATACCCTGAAGTTCGAATCAGTTGGGGAGGAGAAAGCCTTCAGGGTTACACTAAAGGCTAGAAAACCTGGTGCTAGGAGGGACTATGTATTTGGCCAGTTGACATGGTCTGATGGTAGGCACTATGTAAGAAGTCCAATTGTGGTGAAACAACTATAGAGGAACAGACACATTTCTGGAATGGAATTTCTTACAAGTTGAATTTAAGCCAATTGGCTATTCTTGCTCCAACTGGATTTCTTTTTACCTGTACTAACATGCTGTATGAGGTTGACAAGAAGCAGATAATATATATGAGTTGTAGTCAATTCCTATTGCATCTGCAAAGCAGATCAATATTTGTCTGCGGAAAAATATTATTGAAAAGTTTTTCTATTGGAACTATTGGTTATGTAATCCTAGTTAGTAAATATTAGTTACTAATAATTTTTCAGTATTAATTTTTATAAGCAATCGAGTTTCAAAATTATTTTTCTTATTCATTTAATAAGAAATAATCTAAACTAAAAGGACACCAAGATAAGTTTAATTCCATAAAATACTAGTTATTAAGAATAAAAACTAATTGTGCTGAATGTAATTTTTCTTGTAAAGTTTACTAAGTTAATAACTTAGGTATACTAATTCCATGATAAATTGCAAAAAATTAGAATTCCATATTTTTTTTTTGTAATTTTCAAGTATCGAATATTATGATTGGTGATCTTAAATTGCAAAAAATTAGAATTTCCTATAATTTTATGTTCACATATATTTTAAAGGTCAACTTTATTGACCTGCGACTTAAAAAGAATTCCCTCCAACGAAGCAAAATCGACAGTTCATAACAGTGGATATATTCATTCTACGGTTCTTCCCACGTTCAACATCTTTCTTCTTTTTCCCGGAATTTAACCTCTCTTTTCCCAGAAAGAGAAAAGGGGGAAAAGAAGAACAGAAGAAAGGAAAGAGAAGTGTTGCGTCTGTCTCTCCTCCTTTCTTCTTCAATCCTTTGTTTCTACAATATACATTAAGCGGCAATTCATCCAAAACCGATCCATCCATTCATTTTCGTTTTTCGATTGTTTCTCGGATCTCTCTTATTTTTTTAACGTTAATTTTGTTACGAAGTTTGCAGTTTGATCCTGGAAAACCATGTCTTACGCTTATCTCTTCAAGTACATTATCATTGGAGATACTGGTAAACTGTTTTTTCTTTTTTTTTAAAAAAAAAAAATTGTTAAGTGTAATTCCTTTCATTGGCATCATATGAAATTTTGTTTTTTGGTGGGTTTTTTTTCTTTTCGTGCGCAAGGTGATGTGATTAATTGTTGTCGACTTTTATTTGGTTGTCTTCTGATCTGGAATATAGAAATGGGGGCTTATTTGAATCCAGGGTGCTATAGCTATTTCATCTGTGTTTATCTGCAGTATATTACTTGAGATGCATTAAAACTTTGGGCTGACATTTTGAATCAGAAATTATGTAGTAATGAATAGGAAACAACAGGGCATTTTAAGTAGAGTCTGCTTTGAATCATTTTATGATTTTGTTATGTTAAAGCAGATTAAGACTCATATATTGCCATTTGGTGGAAAGGGTGCATATGAAGTTGAAGAAGATCTTTTGAAGAAGTGAGAAGTTTGCATATGATTGTAGGTGAAGATATGTCTCTTCCTCTTCCAGGGGGTTGGTGGGGGATAAAGATAAATAACCATTTTAGGCTTATTACATTCGTGTGGGGTCAACTGGAACCTAGGAAAAGATTCTGAGTATGACTTAAGAGACATATTTTCTTGACTGTCATAGAGGAAATTGGATTATGGTATCATTCTCTGTCTTTCAATGTTGCATTCTCCTATTTAGACATTTTTGGGTTGCAATCACCCTTGTGTTAATTTCTGTTGATTTTAAGTAATGTATTCTCTTTGGCATTATTGGATATGCAAGAGATCGAAGCAATTGATCTTATTAAACTTGAGGATGGCTGACAGAATAGCAGAACTCATGAGTTTGAACATATCTTGCAGGTGTTGGAAAATCCTGTCTGCTTCTGCAGTTCACTGACAAACGATTTCAGCCAGTTCATGACTTGACCATTGGCGTTGAATTTGGGGCTAGAATGATCACAATTGACAACAAGCCAATGAAGTTGCAGATTTGGGACACGGTTTGTCTCACCTTCCTCTATCCTTATCTTTGATATGATTTTGAGATTTTCTAGCATGAAATTCTAGCACAAACCTGCATGTGCCAATAGCTATTGGTGTTGTCAACATGTGGATTAAGTCAAATAATATAGCTTCCACATTGCAATTTTTTTTCTTTTTTATCATATTATCGTCTTTTATCAAATTTATTCTTAACATAAAATGACATCTTAGTCTTTCCTTTATCATGTCAGGCTGGTCAAGAATCATTCAGGTCTATTACGAGGTCTTACTACAGAGGTGCTGCTGGGGCACTTCTAGTTTATGACATCACAAGGTACTAGTTATTTTTAAATATCTAGAAATTGTGTAACAGGGCAGAATAGGATGGTCAAATTTTCATATTTTCAAATGATACATGGAAACCCGGACATAAACAACTTGCTTTCATGTGGATTTGGTGCTTCTATTTTGTCAGTCTCTTTTGTCAGCAAAATTATCTGAGTTCTTGACTTCATGTACTGAACGTCTTGATATTATTAACTTTGGGAAGCGTTTGCATCATGACTTTTGGATAACTAAGTATACATCTGTGATATAACTTTGGGAAGCCTCTGTATCATATTCTGGATAACTAACTATATTTCATGAGGTAAGTTTCTTCCTAGTCTTTGAATGCAGATTTCTAGATGAATTAATAAATTCATCCGGCACTTGCTCAGATGATTTCTGCTTGGTATTTATGTGTTCTTAAAAAGTCAAAACTAGTTTTTATGAGAAGTAGAAGCCAATTTATCTACATAGTTCCTGCAACACTAAATTTATTCTTTTTTAGCATTTCTGTTAGAATCTACCAGGCATTCAACCCCATGAACTGCATTGCTTGCACTAAATGATATGCTATTGCTTATTTTAATTATTTGGTGGTTCTTGGGAATAGGTTGATTTGTAAACTGAAAGGGAATAACCACTCAATAACATAAAAAAGATCAGCTTTTGGAGTGAATTTTGGATTGTAGTGTAAATCTTGCGGGTGTTTTTGCACATCTTTGATTCTGTCAGTGGAGATGCCATCAATCTTCTGTTGGCAGAATATGGTTCATGTATCACGCTAATGAAATTAAATGACATGACTTTTACTTCTTCAGGAGGGAAACTTTTAACCACCTTGCGAGTTGGTTGGAAGATGCAAGGCAGCACGCAAATGTGAACATGACCATAATGCTGATAGGAAACAAATGTGATCTGGCTCACAGAAGAGCTGTAAGCACCGAGGAAGGGGAGCAATTTGCTAAGGAGCATGGCTTGATATTCATGGAGGCTTCTGCCAAAACAGCTCAAAATGTTGAGGAGGTGATAAGCATTTTACCTTTTTCATTAGTGAATCCCTATTATAAAGATCTCATGCAATGACCTGAGTTTCTATGTGACCATCAGTTGAAGTTTGAATGTATCTTTTATGTTCTTCCTGAGTTTATTGTTGTTATCATGTTCTATTTTGCAGGCATTTATAAAAACTGCCTCAACAATCTATAAGAAGATTCAGGATGGAGCTTTTGATGTGTCTAATGAGGTGTGTTCATATTTGAGCTAAAGATGTTCTGCTTTCTAGTTAATTGTACTGAATTTTCTTAAAGATGTTCTGCTTTCTGGTGGTCTGTTACTCAGTTAAGTATGTGGAGAAGAGCATTCTCTGTTTGCCAATGAAAGCATGTAAAATCTTCTCCCAGGGAGATCTATATCGATGCAGATGTTTTGCAATACATGAAAGTGCTGATGTGATTTATAAAGAAGACTCGTTTGTCTTTGCTGCCATTGCAAACCATGCTACTCATTGTCATGATCAGTTGACCATAAAAAGCTTGAGACTCAAGTTTGTGGCAATTTGCATATCCATGTCTTTAATATTTGGATGCTTACATACCCTGTAGGTATGAAATATTAAGTGCTGAGGATGATAAAGACAACTAGACGATCTAATTAGTTTTAAAATATTAGATAGAGTCATGTTTCTGAATTGCAATCTTCTGCCATAATAGGAAAAATGTGGCATATGATCAACAATGTATACTATATACTTGTCCGGTTGCTTTCTTCAGCTGATAAATTATAACCATTGATACTTGTTTTGTTGCCTTCTTTAAACGATAAACTTTCTGCGACGACAAAATTATGGCACTAAGATGTCATTTCTTGCTATTTACAGTCATATGGAATCAAAGTTGGGTATGGAGGAATCCCAGGACCATCAGCAGGAAGAGATGGTGCTGCTTCTCAAGGTGGAGGTTGCTGTAACTGAAATGTTGATGCTTTAAACAGATCTTAAATTGTTTCACACCACGGGAAAAGGGTAACAGAAAAAAAAATTAAAAAAATCTGTTGTTTCTATGATTGTTTATTCTTTTCTAAGTAGTTCTTCCTATCTTTTTTTTTATTTTTCAACATTTCACTAACCGGTGGATGAAGTCTTGTCATCAAGTTTGTCTTGAAATTTCTGTGAGCTTCTACAGTTGTACTGGGCAAAGCTTTATCCCATTTATCCCATGAGAGGCTCATAAGTTTCTTGTTTAAGATAATATACCAGTTGCCTTTGTAGAATGCCAAAATAAGATTTATTCATTAATTGCGTCTCTGATGAACATTTTCCTTTTAATTCGTTGTCCACTATGCTACTAGAACGAAAGAATATCAAAATTCTGGCTGCGTGGGGCCCTATTTTGTGGATTTCTTTCTTGTTCGTTCTGTCTTCTTCTTCTTCTCCTTTTTTATTATTATTTTTTTTTTTGGGTGGGTGGTGGTGGTGGTGGTGGTGGTGGGGGAGGGGGTAGCTATGGTGAATGATAGGTATTCGGTTTATGTATTTTGTATATAATGTGTACTCAAATTCGGTTATATATATTAGGTAATATTAGTGGTAACATATTTTCCAATGCAAGATACATATGTATATAGTGTGCGGCTGCATAATAAATGAAGATATTAACAATATAGGAAAAATTCTGCGACTGCTTAATTCCAATATTTCAGCATGTCAAATACATGCTATATTCGACATATTATATATTGAGTATTTTAATAATTATTTTTATCTTATTTTATAAAAAAATAGGTAATTGAACGGTGGATGTTTCAAAAATAGAACACTTAGTAGATATTGCATTTAGTGTATTTATATTGGATGAAATATCTACAATACACAACTTTCATTTGACTTTATATGAAATTTTAGATGAGAATTAGAAATTTTGTGTATTATTACATTATTAATTCAAATTAGTGGTTCAAAGCTAATGATATTAAATCATTAATTTAACTAATATGGTAGTTTTAAAAAATAGAACTATATTTTAGAACATTTCAAAATAGAAATAATAGGCATAAATTAGAATAAAGACAATATATCACATAATATAGTACTAATTTAGTCTCAGACTTGTGATTTTTGTATTTCATTTTCAGGCTGGCTCAAAATAAAATTTTATTTCATAAAATAAAAATTCTCTTTTTCGAATAAGTATATTTTCACATGTGATACCGTCATCACATTAACTCCTAATTACTGTTTTTGGGTTATAAATTTTTATTTTTTAATTTTGATCTAAAATTATATATCCAATTAAACTAATGGGAGGGAGAAAGTTGGGCTAGACCAGAGTTGACAGGAGTAGTTAATGAATGACAGTGACGCAATTAACCTAAATTTCAGACAGTTGATTTTGTCATTTCGTCACCAAACGCAATGGCGGCCATAATTACGGGCATCCCATTTTCCTATCAATCAATCCTAGCAAACGAGAAATTATAAAACGACGAAAAGCAAAATTTTAGCCAACGGTGGAAAATCACTCTCCTTCACAGATTTTTTCACGTGCCCCCTGTGAGACATTTATCCATCAATGTGTCTGATTCGTTGAACCCCACCCCCCACCACCCCAATGGGAAATGGTGAAATGACCAGCACTGGCAAAAGTCCAACAAAAACCCCACAACATTTTTATCAACCTATTATGAAAATAAACAGACAGATCCACTTTCCCAATTTGCCCTCCATCACATGTGTTGTCCAACAATCATTGCTAAGGCTCTGTTTGGTAATCAGATTCCATCCATCTCAAAATTGTGAATTCTAGTAAATGGTGTGGTGATAAAAATGTGAAAGCATCAGATGTTCAAATATTTAAGATTGAAAATGGATTAGAGAGTATATACTAAACATAATGAAGATTAATACAAGTAGGGTAATATATCTTGTAGAAATTATTGTCGGATCTCAAATTATATTTTGGTTTTATTTGATTTAAAAAACCTAAGTTAGTGATCATTATTTTAACACAACCGTTAAAAATGGTTGAATAAAGTGATCTTTTTTAAAAAAAAAAAATTATGTTGACAATGAAGGGAAAATATTAAGATTATTAAAATATCCACGCAACAAACTCATCTTTACAATTTGTAATTTGCGCTATTGCAAACTCTCCATCTTCTTCCTCTCTTTTTTATAGCAAAATTTTAGAATTTATTTTATTGGCGATCACTTTTGCCCTTGAAAGAACTTTCTACGAATTATTATCATATTTTTTTATTATATCTTAGCTTTTTCACTTGTAGTGTATTTCTTCTCATTCTCCATCACCAATAATAAAGTTTCAATAAATTTTGTCCTTTAAATAATAGTCATGATAAATAATAGTCATGACTGAAAAACTGTTATTATTTTTTAAACTAATGTTTACTAATATTTAATGTGTAATTTAAGAATTTTGGAATGTAGTAGAGTTGAGTTTCCTTATTTAAGTCATTAAACAAAGTACCATATATAGAGATTTATGTGATTTAAGTCAATTAAGTAGGGACGAAACTAAATGTTTCCCTCAAATCTATATAAATATAGATTTCATCTATAAACTAATTAAATTTTAAAATTTATCCCTTTTTAAAAATAATCAAATTGTCTTTTATATGGTTGAAAATATTTTTTTATCCGTTATTTTTAAAAAAAAAAAATTATTCTCACTTCCCAAAATTGAAATTTCTGGTTACGTCCCTAATACTAGTCCTTAGTTCTCACTAGAACTATATTGACATCATGAATAATGCCAAACAACTCGCAAGGGCTCCCTAGTAATTTGACTCAAAACCTCTGTACATTATTCGTGAAACTCCTCTCCCAATTTAGTGTCTTTTTACAATTTACACTATAAATACCACTGTCATCAATAGGCTGAGCTCATTCAACCTCGAACCCCCGTCTCTCCTCTCTCTCTCTCTCTCTCTCTCTCTCTCTCTCTCTCTCTCTCACCCCCCGGAGAACTAAAGTGTTTCGCCTGGCAATGGCAGCCACCGCAGTGTTAAAGCTGGCTCCCAACGCAACTGCCGTCGCTAATTGTAAAAGTGTGGAGGATGTCAATTCGACGTCGTCTAGGGGACTGTCTTTTGCGACGTCCAACGTGACCGGTGAGAGCATCACGTCGTCGCCGCAACTCCGAGTGCAACGGCGTCGTTCTGGAGCTAACTTGGAGAGCCGGAGTCCGGTGATCGTATCTCCGAAGGCGGTGTCCGACTCGCAGAACTCGCAAACGTGCCTTGACCCTGATGCCAGCAGGGTACTTAATTCATCTTATTACGCTCTTCTTAATTCTGTTAATTTTTAAGTAAATGCTTGCGGCTACATGCGTTGAACGTTACGCATGCCTTTCTGTAAATGTGTAGTGTGAGCTCGTCTTCGCGTCCGTAAATTTGTTCAATTTGTTTTCATCAGCATGTAACTGATTGTGCGTGAAATTAGTAAATTTTTGGCTATCAGGTTATTTTGTGGTTGTGTGTAAATTTGTTCTGCAAGCAAGTGAATATTAGAATTTAGAGATCTTAGTATACAGCTTTCATTTGTCTGTAGAACATTTGATTTAATTCGAAGTTATATTTATGCTTTGTCGCAGATCCACCGTTTGCTCTCTCGGTATACAACAAACACTGTTATGAAGGGAAACGTGTTGCACGTGTAATTTGATTATTTTAACCTTCCTTTAGTTAAATAAGAACTGCTTGGTTGCTTTTAGCAAGAGCAACGTGTATTCTATTTCGTTTATAACCAAATCATGAATCTGTAATGCTGTACTTCTACTGCTGGCTTATGTTAGTAAATGTTTTAAAACGATCATAGGTAATATCTAGACTACAGATTAAACAGAAATTGCATGGAGTGAATTAGAAAGGTTCAGTAATTTCTACCCTGAGAATTAGTGAGACCCTTTCAGGGAAAAAAGGGTTGTGCTGACCAATAACTGTGCGTGATTAGTTTGTGCATTAATCTAGTCTACAAAGAGTTCAAGAATTCCTTTATCCTATCAAAAGTTATAAATAAATTAGAAGTACTTTTGTGCCATCAAATTCGACTTATTTGAATGGACAATTAACATTTTGTCCTGTGCCTTAGAAACTAGAATATATAGATCTACTACTTATAATTACCCCCTTCAGTTTTGCATATAATCAAGTGAGGCCTTTAATTATTTGACTTTCTGGTCCTTCTGCAGAGTGTCTTGGGAATTATTCTGGGAGGTGGAGCTGGTACTCGACTTTATCCTCTGACAAAGAAGAGGGCGAAGCCAGCTGTTCCTCTTGGAGCAAATTATCGGCTAATTGATATTCCTGTGAGCAATTGCTTGAACAGTAACATATCCAAGATCTATGTTCTCACACAATTCAATTCTGCATCCCTCAATCGTCACCTTTCAAGGGCATATGCGAGCAACATGGGCGGTTACAAGAATGAAGGTTTTGTTGAGGTTCTTGCAGCTCAGCAAAGTCCGGAAAATCCCAATTGGTTCCAGGTACTTATTATAGTACCAGCATGCTTACTGTTTACCACTTAAGATGAGTTTCGAGTATGCACACAACATTCACACATTACATCTAATTGTTAAAAGTTCTGAAGCTGCTTTTATTTGACTCAGATGTATATATGTGCCAGATTTATGGTCGATGCTAAATATCCTTTTACATTCAATTGCTTTTGCTCATAACTCTGACATTACATTAAATTCGTTTTATCTTTAGGGTACGGCAGATGCTGTAAGGCAATATTTATGGTTGTTTGAAGAGCACAATGTTCTTGAGTTCCTGGTTCTTGCTGGAGATCATTTGTACAGAATGGACTATGAGAGATTTATTCAGGCCCATAGAGAAACAGATGCTGATATTAGTGTTGCTGCACTGCCTATGGATGAAAAGCGTGCCACAGCATTTGGTCTGATGAAGATTGATGAAGAAGGGCGCATCATTGAATTTGCGGAGAAACCAAAGGGAGAACAACTAAAAGCTATGAAGGTGGATGTGCTAAATTGTAAATGCATTGAGAGTATTAGGAATTGTTCAATGAGATCAATATCTAATTTTCCTTGTCCTCTTGGTTCTGTTTCTAAGGTTGATACTACCATATTGGGTCTTGATGATAAGAGAGCGAAGGAGATGCCTTACATTGCAAGTATGGGAATATATGTTGTTAGCAAAGATGTGATGATAAATCTTCTCAGGGACAAGTTTCCTGCAGCCAATGATTTTGGAAGTGAAGTTATTCCTGGAGCTACTTCCATGGGATTAAGAGTATGTAACTGTCTGAAATTTATTCTAGTACTCATTTTCCTTGTTATAGTAGCCATGCAAAATAATGTGTGCACAATTTTCTCTGTAGTACTGCATCTGTAAAATAATTTGCTGTAATGTAATGTTTTTGGGCTTGTGTCTTGTACTTAATTCTGATGGGGATTTATTGGTGAACTTTCCTGAAATTATCACTTCTTTTAGCACTGTTGGAGCCAATTGTTTTATTTTCTAAATAGGTGCAAGCTTACTTGTTTGATGGCTACTGGGAAGATATTGGTACCATTGAAGCTTTCTACAATGCCAATCTAGGGATCACAAAAAAGCCAGTGCCAGATTTTAGGCAGGTTTTTTTGTTCTTAATGTGTTTTCTTTTTCGTACCCTTGCAGCTCTATTTATAGAATATCTTGATGTGTTTAAATTATTTCTTGCAGCTTCTATGATCGATCAGCTCCAATCTATACCCAACCTCGATATCTGCCTCCTTCCAAGATGCTGGATGCTGATGTCACGGATAGTGTCATTGGTGAGGGCTGTGTGATCAAGGTGAGTGATCAAAGTTTTGAATAGGCCTACAGCTCAGCCTTCTGCTTGTGTAATTTTTATGTATTGTTGACTGTGGTTCTAAAATGATATTGGACTTTCCAAATGACATGATTGGATTTTTATCTGATGAGTCATATAATAAAGAAGTTGCCTAATTTGCTACCTTTTAGCCTTTCTTTGCATTATTCACATGGTAAGTACAAATTCTATTGGTCCACAAGTCTTTAGTAGACAGTACTGAACACTGTATCAGATGGTCTCAGTCTGTCATGCTCCTCCGTGCAGAACTGTAAAATCCACCATTCTGTGGTTGGACTTAGATCGTGCATATCTGAGGGTGCAGTCATAGAGGACTCCTTGTTGATGGGTGCAGATTATTATGAGGTAATGCTCCCTGCAGAATCAAACAGAAGATTTTAAACTTTTCTAGCTTTATATAAGCACATTGTGCTTGAAGTTATATGGAATGCAGGGGCATATGATCTTTAGTTAGTTACTTTACATTATTCCTTTTGCAATTGATGAATAGTCATTTTACTTTGTGTTTCAGACAGATGCGGACAGAAGGTTTCTGGCCACGAAGGGTGGCTTGCCCATTGGCATAGGTAAAAACACTCACATCAAGAGAGCCATCATTGACAAGAATGCCCGAATTGGAGAAAGTGTGAAGGTTGCGAACTTAATCTGTTTGTTTCATAATTATTTTACAAAGTTAACATAGTTGATGCACATTAATCATTACCATATGAAATTATTTAACTCATGATTTATGAACTTTCATACCCCTAAAGTAAACAAAGGCTGTCTTCAGCAGCTGACTGTGGTTTATCTTCAATGTTATCAATCAGTGATTCATCGTATACTAACTGAACCTCTAAAATAAGTTTTTGATATGTTCCAGATAATTAACAGCGACAATGTTCAAGAAGCAGCAAGAGAGACAGATGGATACTTTATCAAGAGTGGTATTGTCACTGTAATCAAGGATGCTTTAATTCCCAGTGGTACCGTGATCTAGAAATCACTAGTCTTTCAGCACTACCTTGGGGTATGTCCTCCATACTTCTTGGCCTGATAAGTGACAGGAGTTTTAAGTTAGTTTGCTATCTGGTATAATTTTGATGTACATGTTCTGGTGGCCTAACACAATAGCTGAGGGAAAAGACTTGATTTTTTTTCTGTTTGATAGATAAGAGACTTGATGAGTTGTCTATAAAGACCTTTCAAATATAATAAACATTCATTTCGTTGATGCCTGTCTCTTTCTTCCTCTGAAACTAAATATGATGAGTGTATGTTCATGGTGGATGAGGGAAACAACTAGATATCCAATAGTTTTAACGTCAAGTTTAACTTAAAAACATAAGAGAAACTTTGCACTCAAATATAGAGCTGTTTTTCGCATAAGAACAGTTAGACAATGAAACGTTTTTTAGTAAGTCACAATACATTGATGTTGACTACCAATCCTTGGTCAAAAACTTGAAAGCAAAATTTCTTGGCAACAGTTATATGCGAACAGGAGTTATTAAAACAACTGTGGGGAAGATGGCATTTCAGCTCATGTATGATCCTACTTGAGCTTGAGGTAGCAGCCTTTTAGGTTCAAGATACTCTTCATTGATGTATTTATGCAAAAAAATTCCAAAATATCAGGAATGAGTCGATTGAGAATCAGAGTCCTACTTTCATTACTTGCCTAGTTGCCTTGAATCTAGAACTGAATGTTCCAGGGGAATGTTTCTGACACGAAAGTAATCCTGTATTGGAGGGAAATAGTCTATTGCCTGAATCATTAAATGGGTTTACAGTGTTCGTTGATCAATGAGAAAGAGAAATACTGTTATATGGTTTTGAGATCGGGAAGGAGATTTTCAGGCTTTCAATCAACAGAAAGTTAAGGCCTTTGTTCTGTTTGAGAGACAATCAAACGATCACCACCAGGAAAGATTTAGTTGCCTTTAAAGAAAATAAAATTTGAAAAGGCCAAGAAACCACTAAGTTTTTCAGAAGAATTTAAATTTGCTATAGCAAAATGGAGACTCAGTTCAGCTGAAAACCCTCTGATAAGATTTACTATGATTTAGTCACCATCCATGGTATTAACTAAATATCATTCCTTGAATTAAAAAATCAAAATGTTTTAAAGTCTTACAAGAAACAGCAAAATTTTTACTGCATATGCATCCATTGATTTAGTCTTGAATGCAGATGCTCCACTCCGCAATTAACTCTAATTTGCTTGAAGTATGTGGAGGAAACTTACGAGGAAGGTATGACAGATGAATGCTTTATAGGGATTCTACAGAAAAGTTGTATATTTAATCATAGAACCTGAGAAAGAAAGACTGCACGAGATTGTGAGGTACTAGCAGTATGCTCTTTTATATTCACTCATACAATATGGTCTTTTCATGATAATCAGTCGTTTCAATGGGGATGCTCATTGACGTTTGCTGCTGGCCAAGGATTCTCACCATCTCCTGAGCCTTCTGTCAAAAATAATCAGAAACTGAAGCAACTAAACCATTGCCAAAAAAATTTAGCCACCATATGCTCCACCAAAAACAAAAGGTCCATACAAAATTGGGGATAGGTATAGGGATGGCATCCGCAGAATTATCAAGTATGTGGGGAAAGCTTAGTAACACTAAATGCTTGACAATATCATTACTACATTTAGAGAGATGGAGAGATTGTCAATAGTGAAAAACTAGTAACTTCACATTACACGAAACTAATGCTTGAGTTAATGAACATATACATACGGGATTTCAAGGAAAAATCTTAACCACCCCAATGGATGGAAAACATAGTCAAAACATTAGAACACTGAGAGCAGTTAGCAAAAGTTGTCGTACAAGATAGAGATTGAAGATCTTTCTATCACTCCATAGACCTCCATACACACCTAAATTACCATATTCCACTTTCAAGGTCCAAAGTTCAAAATTATGGATTGTTCCAATATTGACTCTTATTTTGCAAACATGTTCCTCCATTTATCCTTAAGATCACTTGGACTACGGGTTTCATCAAACACATCCTGCCCAAATTCCAAGATTTTCCTCCAAGGAAGATTTTTGTTTGCGTCTTTTGAATATTTTTGTACTCCTGCCTGCAGCAAGATAAATCGAAGAAAGTTAGGTTTATAAACATGTTTTATAACATGTAAAGCCAGAACTTCCCTCATTAAATAATTGACCTCAAAGCATATAAAACAACCAACTTGTTTGGCAATGACGTGTAGGCTTTGTAGAAAAGTACGAGACTTGGAATGATGTCCGGATAAAAATGCACAAGGCAAAGATAAGCTTTTTATGGATATTCCATTGAAGAATTGCAATCAAATGATACGAAGGTTCGCTCGCATAGTAATAAATAACCAGTTTATGGTTCTCAATAAAGAAATGAGTAGATATGGTTTAGTCTGTAGAATTTACGATATTACCAGCAAACATGAAAGAAAGCTTGCGTTTAAGTGTCAAAAAACAGATTGAGAATCAATTCAGCTTACAAACTTTTACCTTGAGCTTCTCTTCTTCTTCCTCCCTCCACAATAATCTCTTACGTTTCCCATTGCCAAATGTGTCATTAGCTCTGCAAGGGATGTCATGCCTATCCTTAACAATGCAAAAAAGGCAGGAAATTCCAAAGACCAAACATTATCCTGTATGTTAAGTACTTACAGTTTGACTGAGGGCTGTTGAGGTTGTTTCAACCTTTGAGAAGCCTCATCTTTTTCATTTAACTCTTTTTCGGTTGTCAAAGCAGACGATGACCTTCTTGAAGATCTCCTTGGAGGATTCACAGTTGGAGATGTTTGCTTATTCTTACCACTCTGTTTGACACGCTTACTTTGCACTGAAACAGCCTCAGAATCCCTGTCTATTGGTTCGCTCCTTTCAAATCCTCTCTTAGCTCTCGCATGCACAGGAAGTGAGGGGTCTTGACCAGTGGAAGCAGAGGAAGTTTCACATTCCTCTTTGTGAATCTTTTCTTCTTCTGCATTGCAGAGTCCGTGTTCATGCATCTTAAGTGAAGGGTCTTGACCACTGGAAGCTACAGAAGTTTCATGTTCCTCTTCCTGAATCTTTCTTTCTTCTTCATTGCTGACTTTTTGTTCCTCATACATCTGAAGTGAAGGGTCTTGACCTTTGGAGCCTGCAGAAGCTTCAGATTCCTCTTCCTGAATCTTCTCTTCTTCTGCATTGCTGATTTTATGTTCCTCATCAAGGTGAATAGATTGATCGAAAATGGAATCACTATTCCACCTACTTTTACCATCATCACATGTTGTAATATTTACATTTGCTTCATTGACTTTTGACTGATTATGCCCATTAGCTTCAGCTCTCTTATTTTCTTCCAAATGTTTTTCACTGCCTATCATTTCTTCATCCATAAAGATCAACAAAGCTTTCTTTCTTGCCAGAGCATATTCCCTTGCTTGACGTGATTCTGCAACAGCTTGCTTGTATAAACAATAGGGGCAATAGAAGTGGCCCGCGTCATCAAATCTAGCTGGACAGCCCATACATCTTTCATGAACAGCTAAAGGACAGCCATTTTCACTGCAAACCAACAGATTCCCGCCTTCATTGCATTTTATGCACAAATTTTTTTCTGACCAATCCATTTTCCAGAAGATCTTCTAGTCCCTTCCCTGCTTGAGTGCTTAAAACTTTTCAACAGCAACAACTTTATTTGTGATTACTGGCAACAAAATAGCACATTCCAATATTATCTCACCGCAGCTTAATGACAGACATCAAATCTGTCAAACATCTCGACAACACTAAGGATATAGTTTAAGGGCAGTTAATGCTTTAATTGCAGAGCAATAGATATAACTTCCCAGGCAAACATCTCTTTGATAATTATAAGAGTGAATAGTAACATTAACTAGCAAATGGAATCAGAATATAAGAAATATAGCTTTAACCCGTATCAAGAAAACCATGATAAAAGAAATAAGTAGGGTAACTTTATGAGTGACTGCTAGAGAAGAACAGATAAAGCTCTGGTGTTCCAAAAACAGTTGAGAGCGGAAAATTAGCACGCAAGTAGTAGAAGCTTAGAGCCATAAACAATTCTTTCACCACATCAACATGAAGGATCCACAAATTACTATTTTTCCCTCTACATAAAAATAGCTTGCACCCTGCAATCCTTCAAGCACCATAAACTAAAATTGAAACATAGACGTAATCTTTCTCTAGTTCCAATCTAAATCCAACACTCCGAGCAGCAAATACCGAATAAAGCAGGTGCCGTGCCGCTAGATTCTTCCATATTAGTTCATGTCAATAACCAATTACTACTAAGAACATGGAACCCTTTTGCATTCATCAATTCAAGGAAGTTAGAAAAACGTATTTAAATAATCAAAATAACAAATCATCAGCCAAAAATCAGAACACCACGACATTTGCAATATTAGCTACGGATCTGAACAGATACACTTATTCTTCACACATATACGGCGATACGCATAGGTATAAACTCATGCCCACTTATATGTGAAGTTAAGATGAATGTTAAAATCAAATTTGTGAACTCGGAAAATGTTAAATAGCATAAAGTGAGAAGAAATTACCAATGGAAAATAAGCCATCTCCCTCTGGTAAAATTTGGGATTTTACCAACCCAACTTTTCGTAAAACATTTGGGTAAATTTGGAAAATTAGGGCTTTCTTATATAGCGAGCAGTCGTGAACGAGTAATACCCAATGGTCCCTCGGAAGTAGCCATTTCTCGACTGGAATGCTGCAACTGGAACTAGACTGCAGTAGAGAGTTGTGCGTGGAGGAAGACAGACTCGACTTTGTGTTTCAAAATTCTTATATTATTTTAAATTTTAAAAATATTAAATGTGAAAATTCCTTTTGGTTACAAGTAGACGTGAAAATTTAATAATGATAATATATTTATATAAATATAACAATTTTACACTTTAATTAAGCTAATAATAGTTATATTTGTAACATTAAAAAATAGGATGACAGAAATAATAATATCTGAAGTAATTAAAAAGTACTATGTCAAATATGACTATTATAATTTAAAAAAAAAAACTTTTTCCTCAATATGTTGAATTATCATTATGATAGTTTGAAATAATTTCTTCCTTAAGCTTTGGTCTAGTAGCAAAGAATTGCAATTGGATTCGAATCTCAATGTATGAATATTTATTTATTAAAATAATTATTTGTTTATGATTGATTATTGTAAATTATTAATTAAAAATTATTAACTCATTATTAATTTATATTTAATTATAATAATATATTTGATCATTTCACTTAGAAAAAATTCTTCCTCAATATTACATAGTACAAGTACCAAAAATACACTAAATGAATGTGAAGATTGATATGTTACTTTCACAAATAGAGTTTTGCTTTTACTTTGCCAAATATTTGAAAATTCAAAATTAACGGCAATACAGAGAAATGATTTACGAGAATTGAGGTCTTATGCTATCCTAATATCTTTAGATTGTGAATTTCTTTTGATGTAATACATCATTAACAACGTCAATAAATACTCACTCCATATCAAACTTAAGAGAAATTAATATAATTATAGAATTAGACAAATATTTGTATATTTTGTGGCACCTGAATAAAACATTATCCTTAAATGTATCTTTTATTTGTGAAAAATTAAGACTAATATTGACAAGTTATTTACTTATTTGTTACAGTGATGTGTTACTAAATAGTGTCTTCAAAATCGAATCTAGTACTCAGTCCAATTAATTTTAAATAATTATTTTTGCAATTCAATTGATTAAATTAATTTTTTATTTTTTATTTTTTAAAAAATTTTAAAGTTTTAAAATTGATATTTTGTTATATGTATATAATTATTTTTTAAATTTTAAACTTTGTAAGATATTTTTTTAATTGATTTTTTATAATGAATCTATTACATTACTATTTTATTTATAATTTAAAAATATATAATTAATTTTAATTAACTCGGTTGGATCCGACCAATTGAACCTATAATAAAGTGATTTAATCATTGGTATGATCATGAATATACTACTACTAAACTCTACATTGACAAATTATTCACTTATTTGTCATAGTCATATACTACTAAATTTTACAAATTGTGTATATGTAGCAAGTTTATTACTTAGAAATAAATATTACGAACATTTCACGCTTCTAGAAACCATATAAGAGTCTAAATATTTGAAATTGTAGATTTATTTCAACTTATAGTCTCTACTAATACTTTCCATAGTCGCGACTTAGCTGCTTTGCTTCAACTTCACGACTTTACTTCAACTCAATTGGTCAATACTTTTAGTTGGTAGGAATTAAGGTCTGACTGATCCAACCTAAGCCAAATTGATTAACTTTTTATCCGAATTTTAACTAATTTGGATCCATAAGAAATATATTAAAAAATAATTAAAATTATGATTTTTCATCAAAAATGATTTAGTGATATTTGATTAAAATTATCATGCATGTATAAAAATAACTACTATTGCAACTTGTTATATGAAAAAGAAAAGTAGTTTAGAAATGTACATTATCTATAATATATTTAACTTGATTAATTTCGGATCCTAATGAGTCGGTCATGCAAAATTTGATTTGTATTCATTTATATTCAAATATTTATAATAAAAAAAATCAGAAATTCAATCTATTATAGAAATCAAATTCCACAAAAAATTAATTAAGATGAAAACCGGACTCATCGAGAGCCCTAAATGATCAACCACTACCATTGTGGATGCAATTGAAGGTTTTTCTTGTGAAATTAAATAAAGCAATATGGAAATATAGAATAAGAATTTGAACCTTTTATATTGAATTAATTATACTTGCTTTCCTTCTAAAATAATTTAATTATCAATTAATTCATATTTTTTCTTTCATAATTGCAAAACTTGCCCTTTTGGTTTATCATATCTACCAAACTTCCTCTCATTAGGGTTTTGGGCGATAAAATGATGTGACCATCAAGAAATTTAGTGAACTTTTTATTTTGATCATGATCTAACTATGTTTATATTTTGTTGACCCAAAATGCAGATTTGAAATTTAGAGGGCCAATATAATAATTAAATACATAAAAAAATATAATAAAATACTATTCAAGAAATATAATCATCCAACGAAAAAATTTGCTGCCTTGAGGCCAAAAATTTAGCCATTTGTGGCCTTTTTTTTTTGCCTTCCCTTGTTGATGCTGCTACTTTTCGCATGATAAATTTTTTTTACAAAACCTCGACACGTATCTATAAATTTGTGATTCCTGAAAATAGATTCTTTGTATGCAGCACAAATAGATGGTTAGGAGGTCCTAGAGTTGTCTCACGAGATGTATAAATGAGTAAATATCCTAGATAATAAATACTAACACAAAGCATGAATTATAATGACGTATTTTCTAAATCTACAAGGGGTATTTATACTTGATTGCTTGGGACATGGGCCTCAGGGTCTTTGATGTAATTTAAGTTTCGTGGGTCTATGTGCCTTGTTATACTAGTGTTTAATGTCTTTTGATTGCTTTAGCGTCTTACGTGACTTGGGTCTCTTGAGTCTGAATGTTTGATTGGACTGAGTCATAATTATATACATCATACAACCCCCAAACTCTCAAGTGCATTGCCATCTTGGAAGTTGGTTTGCTTTGAAAAATGAGGAACTCAAGTGAGCATTGAGGAGATATGGCATTGTGTCCGCACGATTGCGCCTCAACAGTCGAGGTAGAACAAACTTATGCTTTGTCCATGCAACTGCATGTCAGCAACAGAGATAAAGCATGCTTATTTTTTTGTCTGTGTGGTTATATCTCAACAATAGGAGCAAGGCATTTTGAGCATATGATGAGGAGATATGTCGCTTTGTCTAAGAGGCTTTAGTATTGGGGCGAAACTTATCCATCTTACGAAGGAGTAATGATAGAGAAACTCTCATGTCTCATTAAGGAGGAGTGATTGTATTCATAATTTCAATCATTTGTCATCTTGTCTTTATTTTCATATTTTATCTCTTTTCTTTTTCCTCTTTCTCATCTTTTTTTTTTTATAGAATGCGTCAGATGGGGAGCGTGTGGGAGTTAATTGCAGCGGAAGGGAGATGTGTCCCACGACCGAGGCATCCGTTCGAGGTGGGGGTGCCTCGACTATAGCTCTTTTGCCCGATCAAGACGATAGTGCCTCGGCCATGCCCATTACCTTAGCTAGGCCTTCCTTATCTGACTGAGGCATCCTACCTCGGTCGGGGTGGCTGAGTCATTAATGCCTCAATCGGCTTCTCTTGATCTGGTCGAAATTTCCATGTTATGGCTGGTTTCTTCTTTGTATGAGCTATCTGGGCCTCGTTTGGGGTCCTTTTTGGGCTCCAGGAGTGGTTCATCTCAAAGCATGGGTCTTACAAGTCGCGCCATCTTCAACGCTTTTTAGCTCATTCCATTTTGCTTTCTGCCTTCTTCAGTGAATGAATTAGGCAAAATATTAATTTTTGTGGAGTATCTCAAGATAGTATCTCCGGATTTGAGGAATGCACTTTTAGAATTACTTGAGTGTCCGTCCAATTCACTAGAGTGTGAGGCACTTGAATCCGATAAGGATCTTTCCACATGTTGGTTTAATATTTGCGCATAGCAGGGTGATGAATGCTAATATCTTGGATAGTGTTTTGTCTAAGAGAAATCTCTTTTTTCTCTAGAAGAAGATGGAGTTACTACTTGCAAGACTCATGTTTTACCAAGGATGGTCAGATTACGAGACCATGTGTCATTTCTACTCGCATGCTTTCTTATTATTCTTAGTGAGTGGATTCTCTGCCTCTCCTCATTTTTCTAGTGGAGGTGGTTCTAGCTCTTGGCCTCTATGTGGGTCAACTTATTCCCAATTTATATGTGTTTTGATGAATTCTGCTATCGCTCAGAAAAATTAGGCTTTCATATGGATGTGAATAGTTTCCTTTCCCTCTTCATAGTAAGGAGAGTTGTTAGAAAGTTATACTTCCACTTTTTCCCTAAGCTGGGATATAGATTTTTAAAGGGCATAACTTTCTCTCATGGTCATTGAAAGAATAAATTCTTTTATATTAAAAATGAAGAATAGGGCTTTCCCCTAAGTGAAGTGATACTTCTTCCATGACTGATTTTCCTTGTAGCATGCTATAACTTTTTGTGAATATGTTGTTTTGGCTAAGTTGCCTTCAGAAATGCATAAATTAACCTGAGATGGCGCAGATCATCTGCTTGTAAGATTTAGTAATGCACCCTGGACGGCGCATGACTATCGCTTTTGGGACTTTCGTATGTCCGAGATGACATAGAGCTACAACTTATGAGGCTTTGCTTATGCTCGAGTCAGCGCAAATTTAATTTTGTCGGAACTTTCATTTATGCTCAGCGTAGAATTAGGATTTTATGAGATTTAGTCTCTTTATATTGACTTTAAGTAATAATATTAAAATAGCAAAATCCAAACACTCTTAGGGGCTTTTTACTTTTATGGGTGGGATATGAGATGATAGATAAAAATTATGATGAATTGTGGGATATGAATTAATTAATCTAAAAATATTATGTGTACTTGGATTAATCTTGGATTGATTGTGTGAATGATATTTTAATACAATATTTTACCAAGCTTTGTAGTTTGTAGGATAAAAAATGTGATAACAGTTGAAAGACGAAATTGCCCTTAATAAATCAAAATATTTGACCTCAAGAATTAGGGCTCATTTTGACTCTACTGTGTAGAGTGCATCTCCAATGCTCTCTCTCATCTTTGTTCCTAATTTAATATGTGGCCATTTTAATTTCTTTTTCCATAATATTATGTGAATGGCAGACTTCATTTTTAATTCCAAATGGAAGGTACTTAATCAAATTCTTCCAAACATTGTACACACCGTTTTATTATGCAATTAAATATTAAAAAAGTGAAGCACCACATTAATTAGTGGAGAAATGATAAATTTTATCAGAATAATATATGCTTAATACAAAAAAAAAAAAAAGTAAAAACGGAAAACAAACACTGATCAACATACACATGGTTTTATGTTCCAATTCAAACCTAATGAATGTTGAATTCAAGTGATAATTCTTCATTATAGCTATTTATTCACCCCCACTAACTACTCAACTGTCATCATTTATGTTTAAGGCATTTGTCCTTCTTTCCCTCCCCCATTACCCATAATCCTGCGTGTCGTTATCTCTAGAAAGGCAGTAGTTTCCTTCGTTCTTTAGACGCGACACAGTGTATTGTGCCGGGCTCCCAGATATAATACGGGCCGCAGTCTATAAAAGTATGCAATGCACTGGCTTTAATTTAATTTGATAATTTAATAAATCAACCCTTTGCCAAAGTAAACGAGGCCTTATGGGATAAAAATAATATATATATATATATTGCATTTTATTAAATTTTTAGAACAACAAAATTCAATATAGATATATTATAAATATATCCTTTTCAACTACAAAGATATGGTTATTTAATAAGTTAATAATTTGATAATTTTTGAATTTTTTTAAATTGACGTCACAATGGTCATTCATAGTAATTTTCTTTTTTTATAAAGAGAAGTATTTATAATTATAAAAAAAAGAACAAAGAAAAGAAAATATTGATAATAGATATTCCTTTTGCCTTGGAGGTATGTGGCTTGGTCCTTTTGAATCCTTGTATAACTACATTAACTACCTATTCACGCGTAAACCAACCGAACCCCCCTCTACTTTCACGTCAAACATCATCAATCAAAACAATCAAATCGTGGAATAAACGCACACCCACCCATACAAGAGACTGAAATTTCAATGAAACTATCGTGTTCCGAATCCAACCCCAAAATATAAAGTTTACTTTCTTAAATAGCTTTACGATCTGGCAGACATGCATATCACTATGTGACCATGTCCGCAGCAGTTGTTGACTTCCCAACAGTCTGATTCTTTCCCTCGAAGCATCCCTTTCTGCGTTTTGTGCGTGTTTTAGTTTGTGTGTGTGTGTGTGTGTGTGTGTGTGGAATTTGTGGGACAAACAAAAGTGGGCAGATTCTTGCTTTCATTTCTTTGTACTTTATTCTCACTGTTGTTTAGACATTATTAGTCTGGGTGTGTGCTATTCGGGAATTTTACTGTTTTATGCCAATTATTTGTCAATTACAAGTGTTTCCTGCGTAACATTACAAGATTGATTATGGGATTGGTTTTGTAATTTTGTGGGAATTTGGCGTCTGGATTTGCATTTTTATTTTTATTTTTTTTGGTGGTTGAAGGGCTTAACAATTATGCCCATGTAAGGAAATGGATAGCTGTTTGTTGTTCTTGTTTTGGTACACCAGTTGTAGTAGATGACCGGTAGCGATTCCCACATGATAGAGGTTAATTCACGTCTTGAGCTTAGTTTTTTCAATTTTTCTTTATTTTTTTTTCCTTGGCCCTCTAAATGATCATGTACTTGTGGACTCTCTTAGTGGATATAGATTATATATGATGGTTTATTGAAGGATTGAAAGTGGAAAGTTAGAAATCCTAAGTGATTGTGTTTTAGCATGACTTCTGACTTTACTAGGGAGTACACTATCAAGTCAGTTTGATCTTTTGTATTCATTCTCTTAATCTATTTCTCTCAAATCAGATTGAATGATTTTGAGTTAGTGTAATCAAATATATATATCAGTATGAATTGCCTAACTGAAGGTTTTTAGGATAATATCTAATTTTATTTGGAAATACTATTGGGGACTGCCGAGTGCTTTTTTGATTCATGGTACACTAAGTAAGAAACAATTCTGTTTATTGAGATTTAACTATTATAATTGCTTACATTAAATCAAATCCAATCATTCCATTCAGCAGTTGTAAACAATAGTGAAAATTAACTTATGACGTACATTCTTGATTATATTATAGCTGAACCTGCATAAAATTACTGGTTGTAACTTCTACCTTCATGGTTCCAGTTTTTATAGTTAAAACTGCTGCATTTGCTACTTTCTGGAATAACAATATAATGACTTGTTCAACAGATGGGATCATTAACTGGAAAATCAACACTGGAGCCTGAAGACCTGCCCCTTGGCAACCCTCAACCAATTGGTAGAAAGACATCGTCTTTGGAGATAACTCCTCAGAGATCTTTCTTTGGTCCTGGATCAGAAGACTTTGGTTGTAAATGTATACTGAGTAGCATATTTCACAGTATAAAGATTGTTCTGTTTTCCAACAAATTGAACTTGCTTGTACCTTGTGGTCCCTTGGCGATATTAGTTGATAAGCTTACAAACCATCACGTGCGTTACAAATTTCTTCTGACAGCAACCGCTTTTTGATATTCAGTTTTTTGTGTTTGGACTAATGTAGTTCTTGAAATAATTTCAGGGCTGGGTCTTCTTTTTAAGTTTATTCGGCATCATTCCCTTGGCTGAACGTTTGGGCTGGGCTACAGAGTATGCTCTTAACATCTCATCTTTAAATGTGTAGCATGCATAACTTCATATGGATAGAGGCATGCAAGGCTACTAACAATCTAGTTTGTTTTCTGCAAATGCTTTCTCTTAATTGTGCAATCAGAGAGTACAGAAGTACATTTTGCCACAAGGCTCATACACTTGTGATGAGCCAATTCACTTTTCATAGATAGAAACAAAAAAATAAACTGGTTATTTTCTCTTTCTTACAGGAAACTTAATTTTGTTGTGTGACTTAAATTGCCTGCCTTCATTGAGCATACCATATGAAAAAGATATCATACTTGCACGCAAAGAGAGGTTTTGTTTTGATTTTATTGTTGTGTAGACCATAATTTGATACGATTTGACATCCTTTTTGATGTAGGCAGCTTGCTTTCTTTACTGGACCTACAGGTTTGCTTCTACTTCCTCAATTTATTTTCCCATGCAAAAACCTCAGAATTTACTTCATCTATTTGAAGCATTATTTACTAAAACTTGCATCTTTGAATGCATGTCTTGGTGGCTGATTTCATTCGCATTCACTTTTAAATTGTGGTTTATCTCAACAAATGGTTGATGGCTATGTTCCATTTCAAATCAAGCACTGATATGGATGATGTGATGTAGAAGTTTTCATGTTCCAGATGTCATGATACTATAAGTATCTCTGTAGTTGTTACTTCCAGTATTTATGAAAATCCTTGTAAAAGAGAAGCTCAGCATTTTTTCTTTTATTTGGTCAATGCTTATGGTTTATGCTATTTTTTAAAATATTTAGTGCAACCACCAGAGTGAATTCCTTTAAAATTATAACTCTAAATAAAGTTTAGATACTTCTCTTATTACAGATTCACTGTCAAATTTTATTGTTTTCCTTTATCCAAGTTTCAGAAATAATAATGTTATAGAACATTGCACTTAAGCACTTCATGACATAGTGCAGCAAGGATGATTTCTATATGTCAATTAACAATGTTGGTAGCATTTGTTTCTCTTGTATATGAAATAAAGTAAGGAAACATAATAAGATTGTAATTAATTCAGCAGTAAAGATCTTTCTTGAGGTCATTACAGAGACAAGTCCAAGCTTATCTGGTATTGCCCTCCAAACTCCTCATTTGGAGGAATTATGAAGTGAAAAATGATTTCATACTTTCAGATTTTTGTTAATTTCTCTCTCTTTTATTCTAATGTTTCCTCTCCGTAAAAATTTTGAACTACACTGCAGAAGCACAGTTACATGTATTCATCTTAGCATTTTGTATTTTAAACATTACTTTGGTAGTCCTTTTAAGAGTTTCTTTGAAGCAAGATGAGCTAAATAAAATTAATTAGTTTCATGTGTTTTCATGATTCTATATGAAGGTACTTTAAAATGACCTTTTTTTGAAAATTTTCAGTTGGGGGTCTTTTAAATGCTACATTTGGCAATGCAACGGAGCTGATAATATCTATGCATGCACTGAAAACTGGCATGATACGTGTCGTTCAGCAATCATTACTGGGATCAATTCTTTCTAATATGTTGTTGGTTCTTGGATGTGCACTTTTTGGAGGAGGAATTGTTCATTTTAAAAGGGAACAAGTGTTCAACAAGGTTGGTGAATTGTCCTGTTGTTTTGTCCGATCTAAAAAGAGACAAACTTGTTGCGATTTTATGTTGTTGTTATATGTTAAACTATGGTTATCTAACTACAAGGATTTTTCATTTTTCCAACCATTTGGTAGCCATCTGCAGCAATGAACTCGGGATTGCTCTTGATGGCAGTGATGGGTCTCTTGTTTCCGGCCGTTCTCCACTTCACGCGCACTGAGTTGCATTTTGGCAAGTCTGAGCTGGCACTTTCAAGATTTAGCAGTTGCATTATGCTGGTAGCATATGGCGCATACATTTTTTTCCAGCTGACCAGCCAAAAAAATCTATATACCCATATAAGTGAGGTAGATCTCTCCATCATCGTTAAAACTACTCTTCATTTTGGAGATATATATTCCTCATTCATCTTTGATTTCACCTAGATAAGAGTTTGTTAGTGCATTGAAGCTCAATTAGGTTTACCTTTTATAAGTTTTCTAGATTTATTTTATAAGTATTTGCAAATTTTGTATCAAAACTTAGCTGTAGAATATTCTGTATATTTCTCTATAGACACAAAATAGGCAGGACAATTTTTGCTATTCTAACATTGTACATGATATTGTTATGATATCACTTAACACGAATCACCAGGCTACTTCATGTTTCTATGTTTCTCTATTTATGAATCGTACTTCAGAAGTTCAGATTCTGCCCCTTCTATTGTAGCACATCTAGTGAAGGTATACGGTATAAGAAGTTGGGAATTTTAGCCAACTTTATGCCATCAGTTTTGTTGAACAATCTGCAAACGGTTGTTTATTACCCTGTCTTTGCAAATCAGTTTATCGCATTTATAAGCCTTTGGCTATTTTTTATTGTCATCTTTGCTGGTTTAGTTCTTAATTTGTTTGAGCTGAATTTATATAAATCTAGGAAGGGAGCCAAACTGATGGGAGCTCAGATGACAATGAAGTGCCAGATATGTCGAAGTGGGAATCAATCATGTGGTTATTCATATTGACTTCCCTGATAACAGTTTTATCCGAATATTTGGTTAATGCCATAGAGGTAACTACTCTATCAATGGAAAATTTTGGTTATAATAATCACACATGTGACACCCTTTCTTATCATTGTTATATCTGTTAAGCTTCCATTGGAAAATGAAGTACATCATCTATTTACATTATGGCCACATAGTTCCACCATAACACTGTGGTTAACGTAATACCATTATGCTGTTTCAACACCTCCTCTAAAGTGTTTTACCTGCTTAAAAAATGCATCTCTTTCTTTCTTTCACATGAGCAGATCCACACATTGGATGGTGCTTTGTTGTGGAAACCATGGCAATATATTTGGTGCATTCTTATGGAAAACTTGGTAAAATTTTCAGGGGGCATCTGTTGCAATGAATATTCCTGTAGCATTTATAAGTGTGATCCTGCTGCCAATTGTCGGGAATGCAGCGGAACATGCAGGTGCTATTATGTTTGCCGTGAAAGACAAGCTTGTAAGTGTTTGGGTTTTCATTCATGTCATGTTTGTGTAAAATTAAAATCTCAATTTTCCCTGTATACAAGCAGGACATTTCTCTGGCAGTGGCAATTGGCTCATCAACACAAATAGCGATGTTTGGGGTATGTACTGAGTAAATAAAAATGCATGCCAACTAATAGATACTATCTGAAAATGAGATGATTATAATATGCATTAAGTTTCTGTCTTATCACCAACTTGCTGCTTGCCTTAGGAATGCTGAACTGTCTTGAGAGCTATATCCTATATGTGGTATACAATAAAGGAACAATAATGTTTTTTCTCAACATTTTTAAAAACAACTTCTTGATATGGACCCGATGATAGTTATTCAGCAGAGATTTTGATTTTGCATTCTCTAGTGGACTGTTTATTTCAAGATTTTAAAGGAGAAAAAAAAAATCTTAATGGTAAATACAAATTTAAGCGTCAACTACTTCTTGCATGTGTCCTTTTCTTAGTTCTTCACCTAGCCATTGCTTGATGCTGTTGATTGCCTATTTGCATGTTGACCTAAGGCTCAGTTGGTTGCTCTGAGTTTCGGGCCTGAGCTTCTTGTAGTTATTGTCCTATACGGAAAAATTGAATGGGAGACATTGTCTCTCGCTTTTCCCTTTTATGGTAAAATAGCGATATAAAACTTATTATCCCGGCATATGTCAGCTAAGTTTTTTTCTTTTTCCTTGCATAATAGGTATAAGTGGGACATTCAACTTAGCATTGTTGGTGTGTTCTTGAAGATAAGTAGTATTTCAGGTAGAAGCGTGCATCATGCTTTGCATTTCTCTAGGCCTAGAAAGTGATGATATCATGTCGTCAAATCTGAATTGAGTATATTCTTGCAGAACTTTCTTTTTGAAAATGTTCCCACAGCACGAGATGACACTTGGATATCACTACATATATTTGTCTTTTTGAAAATCTTCCAGCATTTACAGTTGAACTTCTAAAAATTTTCCGGTGAATCCAACTTGGCATTTTTATCCCTCCCATCTTTTTGCCACCAGATACACCTATCTTTGTTCTTCTAGGTTTGGTTTAATTTTCAGGTGGTCAATTGTTGGTTCTTAAAGCTTATGATCAACAACAGTGTTTGTGCTGTACAACCAAATTTGCATTTGCATGTTTCTTTTGCTTGTATTTATTTCTATATTGAACAGCGATTAAATATTAAAACGACCTGTTCTGCTGCTGCAATAACTGCAGATCCCCTTCACTGTGGTTGTGGGCTGGATCATGGGACGTCCTATGGACTTGAATTTTCAACTATTTGAGACAGCTACTCTCATTATGACAGTTCTTGTAGTGGCCTTCATGCTGCAGGTAAGCTCCTTAGCTTTATCAATTTACTCCTGTTTCTGAGTTGTTTCTGGGAAAGTACTTTTCTATTTCAACTCATGTATCACTGCATATTTTTTTCCCAAATGTTTGGTTCTTCATTAATTATATGTATTCTGGTTTGCAGGAGGGAACATCAAACTACTTCAAAGGACTCATGCTTCTTCTCTGCTATCTTATAGTCGCCACAAGTTTCTTTGTACATATAGACCCTGAATCTGTCCGTGAGTCACTTACTACTCTTCTTTCCATTGAATATATGGTAGCTATCCTGGTTTTGTAAGTTCGTGCTTCTAAGCTGTCATTGTTTACTTTTATCAATAGAGGAGTATCACATATCTAGTTTTTACCTAGAAATATTACTTAATGGTATGAAGTTGATTGCCATAATGGCTGACAAAATACATGGGCTCTCAAAAACCAAAAAAGTTTCAGTAAATCGATATTGTCTTCATTTTTTTTTTTTTTTCGATTTGTTGGGGTTGGGGGAGGGGGGGTTTGCCTAAATGAGTATCACTGAAAACCATTTAAGTTCATCGACCTCTTTATTCATAATGATGTGCTGTTAAGGTCAATATGTACAACTGTTCTATCATTACTTGTTTTGTTCAATAAATTTATTTTTCTACTTGATAATTTACCTTATATATTTTTACCGCAGATAACCTTTCGATCTAGTGTCTATTTCTTATCTTAGACTTCAGTATTTATTTCCTTCCTGAAGAGTTGTGATGCTAAAATTGTAACACGTTGGAATTTTCATTGTGCAGAGGACAAACATAAAAACCATCCGTAAAAAACAAAGGATCGTGTTTTGATTTGCTCCATTCAGATCCATGCAGCCAAGAACAGAAATGAGTTGCATCAAAGAAAGGACCATATATATATATATATATACATACATATTTAAGTGTTGCTGCGTGGAGCATATTTCCATGGGGATCATCTGCTGGAGCTTGAATTTTGATACAAGTCTGTATATTATCATTTTTTTACTTGGGCTGGAAGTAAAAAATAATTTGTGTTAAGAGTTATGTATGCTGTTAAAAGTGAATCAAAGTGATCTATATAAAGCTAAGAATTTTTTTTTACCTGCTCCTGTGTCAAGAAGAGACATAATTAACCATTAATTGTATAGAAAGCATCATTTCACCATGTAAATTTCTTTTCTTTTTTTGGTAATTAATTCATTAGATTTTCATTAACCGCGGGCATAAACCCAACTAAATAACAAATTATATAAGTTAAATAGGATGAGCGATGTCATAACTTCTATACTGATATGGTTAATGTAAGATTAAACATCATAATAAAATACAAAAACGAAAGAGAGAAAAAAAGTGAGAAAGCTACACAGCTATTTAGACTTCTCAGACAGGATTTCTGTCGATATCAGTAGAACAAGTCCAACTGAATATTTGTTCATAATAAAAATAAATAAATAAATAAATAAAGATGAAGAAACTCTAGAAGCAAAAGAAATGGTAATTTCCTGTAGAATGCGTGTGTGGTTCCTGAGAATTTTCATACTAGACTACAGGACAGGGGCCTAAAATTCCTACAAAAAATAGACACTTACGAGTCAATACATGGACAAGGTCGTTTGAGTACAAATATTGAATTTGAAAATAATATGGAATTATAGCCTCAAAAAAAAAAAAATCTATATTTCTTATGAAATATTTAAAAATTTGTAAGGTCTCAAAACAAAGGGAGATCAGCAGGATAGGGTTATACGTAGTAATGTAGAGAAGGGAGGGGTGGAGACCACTACTTTCATTCTTACATGTTTGAAATTAGTTTCACTTATTCTCTCAATAAATAAATAAATAAATAAAAGAAATTAGTTCCACTTTCGTGAATATTAGTTTAATTAGCTGCCTCTTATCCTATTTTAATTTCTAGTTTTCAACCAACTATTATCAGTTTATTTTGGTTATATTTCTCTATTTGATCTCATCAGAAACCGTGATGTAAATATTTGTATGGTATGATCATGAAAAGTATTTATTGATTTTATGCTTATACTATATTTCATTTTTGTTTCATGATGATCCATTAAATTACATTAAATTAGTACTTAAAATCGTTGTAGAAGTGCAAAATATCAAATAAAAATGGATAAAACTTTCAATTATAAATTTTTTCCTCAATAAAGTTCAACATCAAAAATTGTTAGAGAATACAAAGACTTTTCAAATTTGAACTCCGCGTTGAAATTAATTTAAAGCCCGAATAAAAATAAAAGATGATCGAGAAAGAGAGAGAAATATATAAAAAGAAAAAAAAAAAAAAACTATCCCGAAAATTAAAGAATTAATGATAAAGAAAGGGTATGGTGGTGTGTTTTCCTGTGAAATTGATGGTGGTGTGTTTTCCAGAGAAAATTCAAGCTGACTAAAAGGGGCCTACTTTCTATAATTCAAGCAAGATAAACTTATAGTCAACCGTCAATGCAAGTTAATCCAATATTAATTAACAATATTACGCATGCAGTTATTTATCGTCCTCTTATATATATATTGATGATTGGTAAGATATCCTCTCATGCAAAATATCCTGAACATAGGAATAAATGGCTAGACTTTTAGCTGTGGCATATGGCGGCAATGTGGCAAGTGAAGCAGGTTTTCTGTTTGAGGGCTCAGGGCTCATGCTAATGCTTGGCATGTTTGCTATGTCCATTTCAATCATGTCTATGCTCATCTTTGCCTGCGTGGATTCTGGCTCCGCCAAGCCTCGGAAGAGACGTGGCGGCGGCGGCGGGTGTGGCGGCGGCAGCGGCGGGCGTGGCGGCGGCGGCGGGTGTGGCGGCGGCGGCGGCGGGTGTGGCGGCGGGTGTGGCGGCGGCGGCGGCGGCGGCGGCGGGTGTTAGATGTACAAGGGGAAGACAAAAGCATCTTCTTCAATAATAGAGTAACCAAGGCAGGTGGGATTGTTGGAAGAAGATATAATTCTGAAAAAAAGAGTGTTGATATGATTAGTTAACTTTCATTTGTCATGTATATGCATCTGAATAGTTGTCTTTCATTTTCTCTTAATGAAACATGTACTATTTATACATCACTATAGTTGTTGTGAATTGTGATTTTTATTTCAAATTTGAAAGTTGTGCTGTGTACATCATGTATTGGTTTGAATTTTCTTCAGTTGCAATTTTAACAGTTTTTATGAATTTGATTATTATCAAAGTGAAATTTTGAACTACCTACAGCTCTTATCCCAAAACTTTAAAATTTAAAATCGGATCATTTTTTTATTACAAATTTATATTGTATTTTATATTACGTATCACATATACGCATCATGTATATAAAAAAAATTCTTAAATATACACTTGAAAGTAATTATGTACATATGATATGTATGTGTAATATGTAACACAAAATTTAATATAAAATTGTAACAAAAAATCCAAACTGTTAGGTCACAAGATAAATTCACTTAGAATCTTTATTTTTACATTCATATGATGAGAGAGTACAGAACATATGAGCTGCAAGACTATGGATCTATAGTGTATTTATCATCATTCGATCATAATTTGAATGTAATAACTATTAAATTAAAAACTCTCAAGACACTACCCAAAGTTATATTTACTCGAGGAAAAGAAGGGAAGACAAAAATCAGAATCAAGACTGGTTACTCAAAAAACCATACCATATTTGGACAGAAAAGTAGGGAACATAACAGTCAAAATCAAATCATGATGAATTAACACAAGAACCATAGAGTAATTGGTCAGAAAATTCAGTAACTGTAGTGTATGTATGACTGAGGAAAGTTCAGAATAGAGGTATGCACGAGGAAAGTTCAGTTCAGGCAAAGAAACTGCTTTTACTATATATGATTGATTGTATTAAAGAATCATCGTTCTACATACAAAAGAATTATATACTAAAATCTCCTATGAGTGGTGTTATTGATGGCTTTTTTGGAACAGAAAATAACTGAAACCTGAAAATCCCTTTAACATAAAATGATGTGTGGGTGTGTGGTGGTGGAGGTTGGTGGTGGTGGAAGATAAATAGAACCGAGGTAGAGAGAGAAGGCCTGTAAATTGCTAAGAAAGTTTGTCTAGAAATATATGTATGAGGATGACTCCATTCTGTTTGTAGTGTCTCTTGACAAAATAGATCGAGCTTCAGTAATTGATCGTGGGGGCTCCAAATCTTTCTCTTGTAAAGCATTTCCTAGCAATCTCTGCATCTGAGATGCATATATGTCATCCAGAATCTGAAAATAAGAAAGAAAGCAATCCATATGAATAAACTATGTTTCTATAAGATCAACACAGAGATGAAATGAAGAGCTTCTCATTTACGAAAAATGTTTTTTCAGAATACTCACCCCAAGGGCATGATAAGATCCGGTGTACCAAACTCGATTCTCCTTTCTGCCCTCCAGAAACTTCAATACAATCTAATAAGTGGAAAAATCAAAGTAAATCAGAAGTATGAACTAAATTTCAAAAGAAAGAAGTTAGAGGTATTCTTAGTTTACTTGTCCCATTTTGTCCCAGAAAGCACGACAGGTTGCGACAAATATTTGGCTTGTAAAAGTTTCATGCAAGTTAGAGATGCAATCAGAGAGTTGTGTGCTCAGCAGGTGCATCCTCTCGCGAATCTGAGCTTCGCCATCTGCTTCTTTTGTATCTTCCAAGATCCTTTGAAGACGGGTGCTCCTGTTAGCTAGCATCTGTAATAATTGCCATAAAATTGTGAGACAATCACAAACATTTTCTACAGAAAAAACTATTTCTGTGAAAAACAAGTTGTCGGCATACATTTCTATTTTCTTTGAAATAAGAAGAGACCTTTTGAGATTCCACAAAATATGTTGTTGCTGTAAGGTTAAAATTTCTATATTTGCATGGTTCTATGAAAGTTACTGTAAAGTACATTTTCAATGATGGAAGATAAATCCAGAAACTTGCAGTTTATGCAAGGCCGTTGTGGTTTAGAAATTTTGCTTACATTGCTGGCAAGCTTGACCACTATCGCTTGAATATAATTCTTATATTTTGTCCGCAGAAGGACGGTTATAGCATTCATCTGCTCCCCGAAAGTAGATTTGCTGTCTCCATTTGTTGGCAAATAGGATGCCCATGATTTCAGTTTGTCCTCGATCCTACAATGCAGAACGTCCAGAATTCTCTTCATAGTGTTCAGAAAAATTCCCAGCTGCCAAACACAAAAGAAGGAAACAGAAGAATTAGCTGCGTACCTGTCAATGTATAGAACATACACTAGTGACTAGACTATATAATGTGTGCGAGAGATTAAACCTTCTGGTTGAGTACTTTACTGAACCTAAACACAGATGCACTTCACGTCAATGAATAGAACATACACTAATGACTAGACTATATAATGTGTGCGAGAGATTAAACCTTCTGGTTGAGTACTTTACTGAACCTAAACACAGATGCACTTCACGTACACACGCTAAATAAACAGGATGTAACCTTTTTAGTTGATTGAGCAAAAGACAAGTCCTCAAAATTTTAGGAGGGCGTTCAAGATAATGATAGGCAAAACAATGAGCATCTATCAACATAAATTGCTTGTCAGGAGGAAATAAGTATCTTGGTGGACGTCTGAAACCAAAGTTAGAATCTGGTTGATCCTCGGTGAGTATAAAATGATTGAAGATATTGTACAAGTGGAACTCACCTGGCTAGGAATGGAATAATACGTGGTTGATTGCCTCCTTGCCAATTTCTGGACCTGCATACCAAGTCTTTTTGGTATGCTATCTCTGAGAGGGGTCAAAATGTCATGGTATTGCCTTTCCAGTGCTTTAATTATCGCTCTTTCCACATTTGCAGCAGCCTTTTAAATCAAGATACAATAAAAAGCAATAAAATAGGTAAAAGGAAGTCAATATTAGAGATGAATCATCTTGATATTACAATAATTTGGCATGTGTATAATGTTCTAGTATGTCTAAGTGCTAAGTGAATACTCAATAGCATTACAATAACAACCGCACGTGCTCCTTGTTGGTTGCTCGTGTTGTTTGTTTTAATGTTAAATGCATATGCTCCTAACTGTATCAGTGGCTTTTAACATATAGCTAATTGATTAAGGCTAGAACTCACATTCTCCAAAATCAACGTGTATTGAGGCCATCGATTGATCACAACTTCATATTCACTAAGCATTCTTGCCATCTTTTCAAACATTTCCTCAGCAAAGGGAGAGGTTGAATATTTTGTACACACTCCGGCCCAAGGTACCTGCAAGAGGAAATTCTCATATGCAATAGTCAAAATTATCCGCTGAACAGCAAAAAGTTGATAACATAGATCCTCCTTTGAAATTATGCTTTTTATTTAACCATTGGTTGAGAAAACAAATGATCAGGAGGAGCATACACATCACTTAAGTAAGACTACAGTTCATGAATGATATGATAGTGGAGAAGAAATACCTTTTCTGCTTTGCAAAGATCAAGCAAGGTGAGTTGTAAATCTTGTATCCAGACCATGATATAACCGTGGTACAAGTCTCTGGAGTCAACACCACCTTGGACAGGGCTGATCACATAAGTTTACATAATATCAGTATGAAAGCTTAAAAAAGTTATACTGGCAATTGGATTTCGTCCAGTACTTTGGCAACAAGGGTGCTAGCTTATATAAACCTGATATTCCACAACTCAAGACTCCTCTCAAAGTCAGACATTGCTATTAGAAGTTCATTCACATGTTGCATGGGACTTGATGGAGGCCATGCAGCAAGGAAAGCTCCAAGTCTCTTGCTCAATTCTTTGCTGTAAACTGCTGAGGTGATGGTAGACAGATCTATTGAACTGAAAGCACAAAATAGATGTATAGATGATGATCTTGCTTCTTATCAGCGTATTTATTGTCACAAAAGATAAAATCCAAGTCGACAAGAATTTTTATTTTAGTGCAATACTTGTATAACACTATGAGACAATGGTGTTGAGGCCACTAAACAGCTACTATAGAGCGGGATGATTCAAAAACCAGATTAGATTCAAATGCGTTATTTGAATTTTTCTATGAAATATGTAGTTTTAGGTACCTGGGAAATATATGCTGATTGTGGATCTTGATGTCAATGTGTATTTCATTGCTTATGTTGATGCAGAGATTCTTCATCTTCAAATAGGCTTTGGAGATTGCATCTGAATCCATAATGAAACCCTCGGAGTTGCTTGACACAAACTCGTCAGTCTCCAGCATGTGCTTTCTACATCTTTTTATTGCTGCTGTCTAGAAAATTACCATTTAATTTATTAATCTTATTTCTAAACTACAAAATAAAGCAATAAAACAGTAATCTATTGGTAGGCTATTTCAACAAATGTAAAAGAGAATTTTTAGATGTCTTTCTTTGATATGATGCAGAGAATAGACCCTTTTCTGCATCTCTATCTCAGGGAATACCAAGTATAAGTGTGACTTAATTATTCAAGTATCTCTTCCCATTGAGCTGTAACATGCATGGTTCTGTTGTATACTATCCCTAAAATTCAATTATCAATTTTACTTGAGTTAATGTGGCTTCCTAATATTCTAATATATCTTCCACTACTCATCCATGATCCACCCCAACCAAAAAATAAAAAGGAAAGAAAAACTCATGGTTAAGAAGATAATAACACGCTCAACTATTTGATGACGTCATGGTTAAGAAGATAATAATACATGGTAGTATTTGATAAGACTTACCTGTAGATAGTTTCTCAGCATAGTCTGAGCATCTTGAGCAAGTATGTCATGTAGAAGTGTATATAGTTGCACAGCAGGAGCTAGTGCTGGTGCTGCAGTTTCTGATATTGGAGCTGACATATCTGCTAAGCCTGTTGGAGACTGTTCATCTAGTGACTTGTAATTCTGAAACACCTGTGCCAGAAGCCTCTCAACTTGCGTCTCGCAATCCAACAAAATACTTTTCTGTGAATTCACAAATTTAGCAGTTAAAAGAAAGTGTGAGCAACTTAAGTAATCCATGGAGAACCCATATGAAGATGGGAGAAACCACAGATTTCAGAGAAAAACAACAAATCAAGAGCACAAGTAGAGACTTAAGAATATTATTCTTTGGTAGTCACTGAACAGCATGCTTTTCAGAATGTTTAAACTAACAGCGGCAGTTGAAATGAAGTTGCGTGCTCATCACTAGGCTCTCGAATCCTGAGACATCTCATGTTCCTCTTTGCTGAGAGCAGCAATTTTACTTCTAAATTATAGTAGATGGTATTCTTTCATATGTTGGCACTAACAGTCTGTTCAAACAGAGAAATGTGCTCATCACTAGGCTCTCAAATCCTGAGATATCTCATGTCCCTGTTGTTGAGAGCAGTGACTTTCTTGTAACAATAGATGGCATACTGAGATGAAAGGAACAATCTAAAATTACGCCGCAAGACATAACCTTATCTTTTTCCATTTTTAGGAGAAGTGCACTAGAAAAAGTTTTATTGGCAATAGGCAGCTATCTGACCTGGTGCTCACTAGATCCACTTGACCAAGGAAGCAGGAAAAGAATAGTGACATTCTCAGTTTGCAGCAATAATGTTAAGACACCATAAATGTGCTATTTTTTATTCTTATTTGTTCAATTTGTGATGTTAGTATTCTTAATTTAATCTGTTTAAGAGTAATTGAAGAGGCATATTTCAGTTTCAAGTGATTTATATTCAGCATCGAACAAGCTCCAATGGAAAGATAGTGCTTGTTTGAAACTAGACACATTCTTTACAAGTCAAAATTTCACACTGACGAAAACCAAAGGAACAGGCTCCAAATATCAATTTTGGATCAATTTTTAGTCCTGTTTGCATAAAAGATATGTTACTCAGGAGCATTAATCAGCTTCAGCAGCACTGTATTGGAGGTAACATTTTCCTGACTTATCCCACATAAAACTGAAGGGAAATAATTACAGTTTTGGAGGTAAGTCTTCCATCACTAGGGAACCCCAATATAAGCCTTGGAAAGGGAAATATAAAAATGATTATAGAGGCTTGTGATATTTTTTTTCTTTTTCAAGTTTTTTTGGCTGAAAATAACATCTCTAACCCTCTTCAGCCCAATTCCCACTTCCATCATCCTGGTAGAGAGTAGGCTTCTAGTTCTTATCTTCCTCATGTCAGGATCACTATAACGGATATCAAATCATTGCAGGTACCTCTGGCTGTAAAGAATTGTTGAAAAGGCAATATGACTTGGCATAAATGTACATAATTTGGGCTCCTGATTGCATGGAGAAATGATGCATGATGTGACTATTGAGCTTATTGAGATACTTACTTCTTGTCTTGTTAAATTTCTCTCGCTTCTGGCCTTCAAGACTGGGACAAGCAACTCATGTAAAAGCTCTAAGCAATCTTTTGTAGGAGTGGCGACATTCATGGCATAAGAGAGGTATCTGCATGAAATTCAAAGGAAGATATACATTTAAACATCTCTCTAAAATTCAAAAACTCAAAATGTGACTCACGAGACATCATACATGTACCTCAATTTAGTATATGAATCAGAAACTCCATAATACTCTGCAAATTCTGCCAGGATCCACTTCCATGGCCCCTCTATACGTAAATTTCGCGCATGAAACTGTTGTGCCCGCATGGCAGCCTCCAGCAATAGATCATATGCTAGGGTCTCCACTATAGATCCACTCTATCACATTACAGTGGAAAAACTTTACATGTGAGATCAAGTCTCGATGATTTTATCTACTTACATTTCAAAACCAGATAATCAAATAATGAAATTGAGTTTCTGAAGAAATGTGATTATCTCTCCAACGCAAGAATCACAGCTACATGTTATCAGACACATATGAAAGTGGGAAAATACAGACTTATAAAGAATTTGACACTGGGAATATCAATAAATATTGTAGACTTATCTGTTTCATGCCTCAACTGACACAACTTTTCATTAAGAACTCAAATTTGCCGACATGTGTATAACAGGAAGCTTTGAGAAGGTCCAGAATTGTGTCAATCAGGCAAAAAAACCAATGTACATTCTAACAAAATGCTGGAAAGGCAATCTCAGGTCATTTCCATTACCAATCATTATATTACCCCAGAGATTGCCTTGATTATCTTTGTGGTAAGTGGGGCAGTAGTTCTTATTGAAATAAAGATTCTTCTCTGACTATTCCAATTAGATCCAATTAGCTTCTGAAATTTAGGAAAGTCCATACACAACATGTGCTGAAATGGTAAATTAAACCTTCATAGGCACTGTCTCATCAGTTGTAAATATGCTTCCGATGGAGAGCAAGACCTTCCCGACACATTCATGATCATTGTGATAAATGGACCACCACCGAACTCTATCATTCTGCAAAGTTTTAGTTGATATTAGAGAGGTGATTGTTGAAAACAAACTACCCTGATAATAAAGATCTCCTCCGTCATAAAGTACACTTACAGGGTTGTCAGTCAGGGAAGAAATTGGAATTGTAGCACAGCCTTGAACATTTTTCATTGCATCCAGGACTTCAAGTAAAAGAGCATCTCCTTGGCTCTCAGGAAAACTGAAATCCAAATTCTCATGATCAATTTCTCTTATTAACTAGAGGAGATGATTCTAACATATTTGTGAAATATTGATCTGATTTCTATAAATAACAGACATAATGCAACAAGTGCCCACTGGTATAAGATGTTGCATGAATTATTACAAATCAATATAAATACGAATATTTATTTGATGGGACTGCAAGTACCATAACATTGTTTAACCTCTAAATTGTAGCTGAAAATATGATATGACCACAAACAGATGGCAATTACATGCAGAAATCTTGCATATTAATATGATCTTCTGCAATTCTTCTGCAAAGGACAAGTTTGGCAGTAGTAACAGATGCATAACTAAAACCTTTTACCGTAGAAAATGGTTTAACTTCAAAATTGTGGCTCAGAAATATCCACAAATATGATACACTCAGAAATCGTATAAACAAAAATGAATATCTGCAATTCTTCTGCCGAGGACAAGTTTAGCAGTAATACAGATGCATAACTAAAAACCTTTTACTGTAGAATTATTTTCACCAAAGGATCATGTCCAGTGTAATATTTATCTAATATTGCTCTCTGAATCTAATATAGTTTTAGATCATCAAAGAATGAACTATATTGCCAACTTACATGTCATGATATTCACCAGTTCCAGGCCGCAGCGAGATGGCAAAACCTGGTTCCACTTCATTATCTTCTGCTGAACTTTTCAGATGAATCACGCACAATAGTGATTCTGTAGATAATTAATAATTCTTTGTAAGCTAATAGAATGTGAGCTGCTTGAAATTTGATTCCAAAATCTTTCAACTTTGATCATAAAAAGTACTTGTTTGTAAAGCCAAGTACTCATTAATTCATGTAAGATATATGAAATATTACGTCTTTCTTTTTTATGTGCGAGCAATTCTTGGTTAAAAGACTCCAAAGATGCTTGTCAATGAATAACAAACCTTCAGATGGCAAGGAAAATGAACTGAGTTTAAGAGAATTGATTCTGTGCTTCACAATTGATGAAACATGCCGGACATACTCAGCCCCAGCTTGCAGGTAAATAGCACCTCTCATTGAGTTCGTGTTCTTTAGCTTTCTTCGTGGTATTATACGGAGCTTTTTCACTGCCACAATAAAAAGATATTACATATCACTAGGCATTACAGATTCGAAGCAAAAATGCTTTTCAACTCGGAGTACCTAATTGTCGTATCTTAAGAACTAGCACATTACTATTTACATCACAAAATCAGAATTCTCATGCATATTTATGTAGAATTTGATTGACATGGATGAAATTGAAAAAGGACATAGAAATATGAAAAAAGGACAAAAGTGATGATATGGTTGCTGGAAGAATGTTAATTCTGTCATATTAAAGTATGACTCATTAAAGAGATCCATCAGGAAAAAGGATTAGAACTTGTCAAAGAAACAAAATGTTAAGAAGATTTTAAAGTAGTTTTCAATATTATCATGTAGTCAGTCATACGCACAGGCCAAAGACCAACTTTTTAAGCAAGCAATAAACTTTGTTTGATTCATGTGCTCCTTGGTCATTTCTCTTTTGACATATTTGGTATGATTTATGCTAGCCTACTATGAGAAATTAAAAACTTAAGAAGTCATTCGGATATACAATCATAAGAACTTCAAAATAGGCCAAAGGCAATTTTGGTTTCAGAAAATAGTATTATATAGATACTAATAGAAGCTTAACGGCAAGCATGTTTTTCAATGGCACGTTACAGAATAGTTCAAAGGACAAAAGCTAAACCTTCCACACGAATCTTCCCAACTGTCCTTTTCACTTTTGAGGCCATTGCTTGTTCCGTGGTCTTGTTATCCCTTTCAGTTTGTTGTACACCTCGAGGTTGAAGCAAGAGTTTGTGTAGTCTAAAGAGGAAAAAGTTATAGATAAGTTCCGTTACAGATGTAACTAATGAGGTTAGGTAAAATGATCTGGAAAATGCTTCCAAAGTATAGACAATAAAAAATATAAATTCTATAGGACATACCCAAAAGCATTACGAAGGAGAAGGCACTCATCTCGCAGAAATTCCGGCGCCTCTGCACAGCCTCTTGCCCATGAATTTAGACATAAACGAATGCAGGCATCATAAGCAATAAGTGCTTGCCATGCATTTTGACCGCTGTCATCAGAAAAGAAGGTAGCTTTTCAGAAACTTGGGGGGTAAATGAGCCACATTGATAAAGCAATGGACTATCATTTATAGTGCAATATGCAGGATGAATAAGAATTAGACGGAACATTTTTCTGAGGGCAACTAATTTAGGCAGTAAGTACCAGAAACTAAAGAGACTAAAGCTTCTGGCTTTGGCATGTAATTCAGATAACTGCCAACTATTGATTCAACTAGCTAGATTCCTATGTAATTCAAATCTTGAGATTACTTGTTTGTTGGGCTGCATTCAAATTTCCCAGTCAGGCCAAAAACTACACTTTCAAAACCTTCAGTGGTCCTACATACTAGATAGCATGCAATGGAGGAGGTAATGGCAGAGCAGATGCAATGCCAACGGACTACATAGTTAAGCTCAATTGATGATGGAGAGAGACAACCCACTGGATGATGTTTTGGAACTAACTTGAGGAGAGATTAGGATGGCTTGTTTTATATGCAACACCCCAACCCCACCCCAAAAAAAATAAAAAAAGGAACAGGAAACATGTATTGGTGAAAGTAAGACAAGAATGCAACAATAGCAATGCCAAAAATGTAACAAGTATGACCTGGCATAGTAGTATGGTATGTGATTAACTGAATTTGCATGCCTGACAGGTGCAGGATGTTCTCTTTCCCCAAGTGTTTCTTCATCACCCCTATAAAAATATGACTGTCAAGTGACAGAACAAGTATGATACATAATCCAATTCAACCAATGGCCTTCCCATCATCATACCTTTCACCCACTTCTGTTTCAGTTTTCACAGATTTTTCACTTTGCTCTGAAAATACTTTGTCATCAGAGAAACCCTGCTCTGATTCTTTGTATTTTCTATCAATACTTTTCTCGCTTCCGGCCTCAGAGTCGTGAGCATTTCCAATATCCATGAAGGGTGGTGCACTGGGGGTTCCAAGGTCCACAGTTTCACCTAATATACCAATGGGAGTACCCTGCATTGATTTGCAAATACTCTTAACCTTTTTAATTGAGAACTTTCAAATTAACTGCCTGATTTTCTGTTTATACTTAATCATAACTTAGATCTTAGATTGTTCTAACTGTAGATCATTGCTTTTGTTGGAAAGAGTAAGGTGATACTTACATATGCACTGTGAGGCTGCTTTTTTTCCTGCAACCGACAACTTCCACCTGAAACTGCACTGCTCTGCCCACATCCCCTTGAACCCCATTCCCCATCAGTAAATCTTCTTACACTCCCTGGAACTTCAACTCGAAGATCCTCTTTCAACAACCCTCTATTTATTGTAGACCCATATTTTCTGTCATTCAGTTTTTTGCTTGAATTGAGGTTGAACATGTCTTCTTTGAAACCCCCAATCACCCGCCTATCCACGGCATCATCATCAGAGTGGTTCCCACATATTTCATCTGGGGCCGAGCCCACACTCTCGCTCTCATCATCATTATCATCATTGTAATAATCTGATTCATCCTCATTGCTGTCAACACTTAGAGTGACAGTTTTGAGGGGTTTCAGTAGACCAGAGTGAAATTTCAATGGAGGCAGAACATGGGAAGACGTGTAATTACTAGAACTATACGCTAATGGTGATCTAGGAAGAGGGTACTTTGTATCTAGCTTCTCAGTCAATGGTGATCTAGTCTGACACTGTTCCACATCTGAACCCTGCAGGCAATTTGAGCCAAATTTAAAACTTCACAACCAAATTGAGTAACAATGCAAACTTAAACAAAAAAAAAAAAAAATTGCTTAGCACATATATACTATTACATATTCAAGAATCTTGGAATATAAAGGTTTTATTGATAATTAACAGAGTCGATTCCCATACTAGACAGTAAACATTTGAAAGAATACCAAAGGTTAGAGTATGCTCCTGAATAATAAATTTTTATTGTTCAAAGAACATTACAGTTTACATGACTGTATACACACATTCACAAATATCACCAGAAAAAAAAAAGAAAACAAAAAAAGAATTGGTGGGTCATGAAAAAGTTACCTTCTTGATCCAGTTGATGGCACTTTCGTCTAGCCCTTCAGTAAACATAGCCGCAGTGCTTTTTCTTCGCACACAACCACACTCGGTAGGTGAGAGGATTCGGAGATGTTGAAGAAGTTTGCGCGGTTTACTCTGTATGAGTGTGTACGTGTAGATTTGGGTACAGAGAGAAGAGAATGGAAGAGACAGACAACAGAGACAGAAAAGAGAGCGTCTTCGGTTCACAGCTTAGCTGGTTCACAAAACAAAAACACAACGGCTAGTTTGAAATAGGAGGGGTTCGTGAGTAATTATTTATTTCGAGAGGGTCCCGGTTCAAATTAAATGTTGGTTTGCCCGAACAAGTACTTTTTTTTAGTTTTAGTTAATAATAATTGAGATATTAATTTACTTCCCTTAATCCAAAAATTATGGCACCAATTTGATCTGAAATTCCAAATGAGAGTTGAAAAAAATATAAATTTTGTGTATTTTAATTTATTATTTTTAAAAATTGTAATTGATAATTAGTAATGTGATATCGTTATTTTAATTGAAAAGATAAATATTGAGATATTTGACAAGAAAATTGGAACAATAAATTTTGGACAGAAGAAATATATAACTAAAAAAACGAGTACCATTATCCACTATCACAAAATAAGGATAATAGTATATATGACAAAAAGTTAAATTTAAAATAAATTTATCAAAATTCGATAGATCCACAATTTTTCTAAGAACTTGAAACCTAGCTCACACTAAACATGAGATTTAGTAGGAACCCAAATCTAGATCACATAATTCTCCACATAGACTGACGCTTTAGCACTCCAAACTGAGTAGGAGTTTGGTGACACTCTCAAAAATTTTAAATCTCACGCTAAAAAGTGATCAACCACACTTTAAAAAAAAAATAATAATAAAATTATTTATTATTATCATTTAATGGACAAATTCTATGAAATTTCTTATTATTTGTGATGATAAACGAGAGAAATGCTGAGAAAGCAAGAAAGAATAAACAAGAAGATAGAGAGTTTATAAATGCAAAAAAGTTATAAGTTGTGATAACGAGTTTCACCGTTTGAAATTTTTTTAATAATCTTAATCTTTTTTATTTTCATCAAATTTAAATATATTTAAAGTCCCTTTGAAAAATAATCACATTGTTGTACTATTCAGTTAATAGTACCAAAATATAATTTGACATGCAACGATTACTTATTTAAAATATATTATAATAATTATTTTAATTTTTATATTTTAATACATACTCTAAATCACTCCCATTCTTAATTTTTTTTTAAGATTTTGACGCTCTCACACTCCCATCCCCACCTCTGCTCCCGTTTGGAATTTTAAAGATATTAAAATACTTTTGTTGAAGAATATCATATCATAATTTGCTAAGTATGAGAAAATAATACTATTAACAACAAATCAACTATCAGAAAATTTAAGTGTGCATATTTTAATGAAAAATCATTATTTCAAGCATATTTATTTACTTTTATATACACAGAAAGTATAAATTATCTATTAATTTTATGTTCTTATATTAATTTACAAGAGTGTTATATTTATGTTTTATATGTGAATAATTATGTAATATTCCCATAATTTTCATATATATCTCATAAATACATATGTAATACTTAAATCGGTTGAGTTTGATTTGGGTTTGGGCAAGATCCGTGAGACATTAAATTCAAAACCTGTCAGAGGCACGTCTATAATTTTAAAAATTCATTCAAAATAGGATGAGTCCTAATTTGATCCGATACAAAATGTTATCCCTGGATGATACGCAACACTGATAGTAAAATAAGTATATTTGATTTATTTATCACTTTTATAAAAAAATCACAAAATTTGAATTATTTGCAATAGTAATTGATTAACCAATTCACTGCATTTTAATTGGGGTGTGGTAATCAACTCGCTTTTTGACAATAACAATATTTTTATTCAGAAGTTCCGAACATTGTGAAAATTCTGATGGTCACCTTCCAAGAGTTGTTACACTGGTTCTGTCCACTACCTTTTTACTTAATAAGAGAGAATCCATTAAAGAATTGGGTTCAGCCCATTTGCTTAGATAGTGGGCTACTTCGTTATCTGTTCTACCTGTCTTTCTAACCTTTCACTTGGGCCCATGTGCACTGGCATATTGGGCTTCAATAATTGTTTCTGCTGTCCAGTTTGGACTCTGGAGTAGAGAAGCCATCTAATAGCAAGAAGTGGATCCTTTTGCAATTGAATATATTTAATTTTGGTATTGTTGATTAATTAATATAACTATATTTTTTACATAACAATATATGATTTATTTACTTCTTTTATAAAATATCAAGTAATATTAAAGTGCATGGAAAATATTACTATTTGAAACTTTTATAATATTAAAATTGAGGGAATGTTATCTGCAATTTATCTCTCTTCCAAGAAAAAGCACCTCTCCAAGATCTTTGCCCATCATTCTCTAACCACTGCAAGAACTATTGCTATGTTTGGTGTTATTTTTATTGGTTTGGGATAAAAATCTAGGAAAAAATTGGGTAATGGGATTGGTGAATATATGAAGTATAAAAATATGTTTAAATGAGTTATTGAAAATAATGATGAGGTGTTTCATTTTTAAAAAATACTGAAAGCGCATTTAGTTTTATTTTTTGGAGATATTTCCTATGTGATAAATTTATTTATTGTGATTAATGGTTGTATGATAGGGTATATAGTTATTTGATTGAAGTAATGAATAGTAAGTATTTTGAACAATAAAAATTTTATTCTTAAAATCTTATCATCAAACCCATTATCATCAAACACATTTTCACTGTGGGATGGATTGATTAGTTTAAATGAGTTGAGCTCTAAAATTGTACAAGTTTGAAATGGGAATATTAGAAATTTAATATTAGTGATCTTGTATTCTTGTTTAGAGTTGACTTGAGCTTTAAGGAGCTTAAATTACTTAAAATGTATTCCTTATGATTACGCTAAAAAAGGTTCACATTATTTTGAGTACTATAACTTGTAATAAAATTTCTTACTGAATTTTTTTCCTTCATTTTTTGCTCAATAGAACAACAAACATGTGAAAAAATTAAACATTCAAATTGATTTATTGTTAGTCAAGAGGATACAACAAAGAGGGATTAGTTATGATCTATTTGAGCAAGTCTATTTGCCTATATATTTGTCGTTAAATACCATAAGCGGCAGAAAAATTTGTGAAAATTCTCCATATAATAGTACTGTCGCTAAAGTAATATATCCGTTGTTAGAAAAAAATAAAACATCAAGTACTCAAATTTTTCTTTTTTACTAAAAAAAATAGTGAATTTATGCACTCCGTCATGACGAATATATAGTCTTAGAGAGTACATAAATAATGAATTAGTTGGTTCAAAAATGGTAGTATAGAGTACCCCATTACTTTCGTTGTCCCAATATTTTCCAAGTAAGAAATAAAATTGGAAAATAAATAAATTAAGCACATCAAGGTACAACCAACCGGATCCAAAACAAAGATTAATAGTATGAAAATCTTGGAAATCAGAAAATGGGCCACCTCTCATAATCACGAAGACATCCACAAATTAAATTATCAGTTAACCTTAAATTGCTCGAGAGGAAGCAGACAATCCCACCAAACAACCTCAGTTAACTCTTACAAGAATGAAAAAGAAAGCCCTCTCAAATGGCTACTCCACGTATATGGCTGCATGCATCAGTGCCCACCAAACGCATTTACACACACATGCAGAAACCCCTCTTCTTCTACGTGTTCATATTCACTACTCACAACGTGTTTATATACTACAGAAGGATTCAATATACAGTACTCGACTTTTTCTCTGCTAATCAAGCTATATTCAACCACTATTCTATCTCTAGATTGTCTCTTTGGTGCACAATTTTCTTGTTGAATGACAACAAGAAGAAGAGAACCGGGATATTCTTGGTGGTGGGCTGGCGGAGGAGGAGGAGGAGAAAACCAGCGTGGAGGAGAGGAATTTATGTTTGCTGGGATGGCTGAGAATCAGTGTCATCACCGTGAACTTCCGGGCCTCGGCAGATATCAGCTTCAGGCGGCGCAACATACAGGGACGATGCTGGAACCCTATCAGCAGCCTCATAATCAGTGTTTTATTGAGCAACATGATAATGATTCAGATATCTATCGGGCGAGGCCTCGGCTTCGTTGGACGCCGGAACTTCATGACCAGTTTGTTAAGGCTGTTAATGAGCTTGGTGGAGCAAATAGTTAATCATTCTCTGCCCTTCTGTTGAGTTTAATTTTAGTTACAATCTTTGGTCGTATATCATCAATTAATATTTCTTGTTTTATTTAATTTTCTATTCCATGTTTGGTTAATTTATGTGATGCCAACTTGCCAAGATAAGATGATCTTGAGTAACAGTGTGCATGTTTGTGGCATTGTATGTTGTGTGAGTGTGTGTGGGTGTGTCTTTCATTGGAATAGATTTACTTTAATTTCTTACTACTCTGTGAGATGTTTTCTTTTTTCATTTTTAATTTGTATACATGAAAGTATAAAGAAGGTTAATTTAGTTGGGATTTTTAGTGTTTTTTTTCTTTCTTTCTTTTTCTTTTCAGAAAAAATCTTTACCTGATATGATTTGTATATACCATCTCATGTTAAATTAGAAAGTACAAACAGACCAATTACACTGACTGTTTGAAGTTCTGTCGACGGTGCTACTTTATATGCTAACATTTCTTTCACATGGTAAATTTATTTTTGCAGAGGCAACACCTAAAGCAATTTTAAATTTGATGCGCGTTCAAGGACTAACTCTTTACCACCTGAAGAGTCACTTACAGGTTTGATAAGCTGTTTATACTTAACATAATTAGGTTGAAAAGAAGCTTCCAGCTGCTAATTCTTCACAATTCCACTGATTGTTACAGAAATTCAGGCTTGGCAAGACCGCAAGAAGATTGTGGAGAAGGGAATTTGTACCAGCCGATTATTGTACGTTTTTTTTTCATAAGGCTACAAATTAATGAGAAGGATTTCATATGAAACATGGTCTCTCCTTTCAATTCATGCATTTAAACTTTGACAATCATCATCAATGCAATCTTACTTACATCATTAGGATTAGTTAAATTTGATTTAAGGTCATAGAGATGTATTGTGCAACTATTAAGTGACAGCAAAAGAAAGCATTCATTTCTGTCAATCACATATATTTATTTACATGGTCATGACTGTGACTTCATAAAATGCGAAGTTTTGCTTTCTATGGAAGTATAGTATGATGCATTCTTTTTGCACTTTTGCTTTCTCTTAAGAAAATGAAATAGTCTAATGGCTGAAATACAACTGCTGACACATTTTGAGAGAATTCACTCATTGAAGAGTTTACTTTTCAATTACATCATTCATTTAAGAGGGGAAAAACACTTTGACGGCAATTTAGTTAGAATTACTTTGGAGGGAAGGAGGATTAATTAGGTGGAATTGTTCAGTAGAGGAACACGAGCATTTCACTCCACAGTTGTGCATCATACTATATCTTCTCATCTCAGTAGCCCATCAAGTTTGAGGCCTTTCATTTTTTCCATTTCAATTTTCAGTGATTTATTTGTCTATTTCATTTTTTGACCCTTAGGCCGCAGAAAAGATGAGAGATCGCCACCAATAACCCTGGAAGATCAGGAATCTTCAATCTCAAATACATTTGATAGGATTGGGTATGAGTGCTTCATCTTTTATCATATGTATTGCTTAAAGGAGCATGTGCTTGATCATCCATGGTTGTAACCTCTCCATCTGGTCACCTGAACTTGACGTATTATTTCTTTCAGATTGCTACATGAATGCAGAATCAAAACATTAGGAGCTCAGACATATGGAAATCTGCATCAACTAACTGAGGTAAGCTATTCTGATAATATTGGACCAACTTATCATTGAAAAGGAAACATGAACCGTATTCATTCGTTTTTATAACCGATATTTCTTTCTATAGATTATGATAAAAGAATTTTGTTGAGGAGTGCAAATTTATCGAAATAATGTACAACTGATTTTACTATATTTAGCAATCCCTTTCATATATCTAATTGCTGTTGCATTAATTGGATGCCGAGAAGCCTCAGGCTGCAGTAAAGAACTTGGAGGTGGCAGAAACAATTTCAAGCATAAATATAAATCAAGAGGCAGGTACTTCAGCATCAACTGCTGCTAAATTGGAGGAAGATCTTGCTGCTACCAGACCTGCTCTGTTGCCACTCTTTCCACCTATCCCAGCATGTGGGATTGATTGCCATCCACATTACTCTCCAGAGTGGTCCGAATTGCTTGATGGAGGAGGAAAAAAATCAATTGTTCCTCGCCCTATTGACAATGCATCCATGGATGATTACCTGAACTCCCTTGGCTACTCATCTGAGTTTGCTTTAACTAAGATCCCTGAATCACATCGTGCTAGTGTAATATTTGGAAGCTTTTTTGATGATGTGGCAAGCTTCTCAAAGGTAAATGATAATGATCTTCCCGCGGATGACAGTGTTGTGGCCATGGAAGCTGGTGACCTTTCTTCTGGAGTTATGAGTGATTTCCCCTAAAATGTGGAATTTCTGAATGGAATGTGGAACTTGGTTCCAAGACTCTTTTAACTTTATATTTCTTTTTGGTCTTAATTATGTCTAATAGCCTAGTTGTCTTGCTTGTTTTGCGTATGTTTGGTGAATGCAGTGGACTCAAAATGAGTTTAATGTGACAGAAGAGAAGAAATGGTTTTTGCTAGAAGAAAGCAGCAAATGTAGCTTCTTTTGTAGTTTTTCATGCTGTTATAGCTTGCTGCATCTTCCCAAATCTCTAATGTGTAGTCCCTATATAAGCATGTAAGATACAGTTTGAGTCTTTCAGATAACCATCAAAGATTCTCAAGGAGAGGCAACAGAACTTAAAACCGAAAACAAAAATAGGACGACACAAAGCCTTTTGTGGCATTTGATTAGTCCTTTTGTTAGTATCCTCCATTAAATGTTTCATGAAAATCCTCAAATTAAGTTTGTCGTAGCAACAAGCTGAGGGGAAGTATGATGAAGGTCCTCAACATTAACTGTCGTCATAGAACACATAGGGCAAGCTCAATAGTACTCTGCACATGATGAATGTTACAAATTTGAAGCATGAGAAAGAGGGAGAGTTTCACAATATTGCTGCAAGTTTAGTGAAATTTGAGGCTGGTCAACACATTGTTGTGCACTGGATCAGCCAAATGATCCAGCAGGTTTTGGTATGGACCAACACCGGTCACCAGGCCTTGTACAAAGTAACCCAAGATTGCCAACATAGCCAATCTTCCATTCTTCACCTCCTTCAACTTCAAATCCTTCATTGATTTCTCATCTTTCCCAAACCCCAGAGGGTTGAAGAACGGGCCACCAGGGTAGGCCGGGTCACCGGACCCCCCAAGCCCTTTTCCAGGCCCAAGAAGTATTGCTTCCCCATGGACCCTGGCTTGGCCCAGTCCTGGAATCTCCGGTGCTCTGCGAAGCCCATGAGCGCCATTTCCAGGACGAATAGGGTGTATGAGTCGGCCCAGTAGTTGTATGTTCCGGCTGGGGGAATGACTCCAGTTTTGAACCATGGCAGAGCTGTTTCAGCTGGGATTAGGCCCGCTTTTCCCAGGATTTCGGGTGCAATGGCTCCTGCTGCGCCCAACATAGCGAAACGCCCGTTGATGATTTCTCCATAGGCTAGCCATCTGGGCTCGATGAATCCTCCAGTGCCTTCCGGGTCTGAGAGTCCTAATGGATCGAATCCGTAGTCACCAGGAAGGCTGAAATAAATTGAATTCTTGTAAAGTTAATTGGAGTTGAATATGTTTAGATGCATCGAGTTAAATTCCCATAAGAGAACAGAGTTAGATTAGGATTTAGCATTCTCAAGGAGGGTTCTTTTCTGCATATAATATGAGTTTTTTCCTTCATTTCCACTTCTCTTATATGCATGGTAGATATGTTCAAAATGACTGGCCTTTCTTAGGACGAACTTGAGAAGATGTGTTGTTAGAATCGTTTCAATTTCACATACATTTTTATGAAGAGTAGGCTAGAACTCTATGCTAAAATGTAAACGCAAAAAAAAATGAAAGCATGCACGAGTTAATTAGTACCTTCCATCCAAATAGGACAGACTCTGCTTGGATGCAAACCAGAGGGGCCTGTCCGCTCCTTGCTGGAAAATATCATCAAAGACTGACTGTAAGTATCAATCCTCATTCTTTATCAAATTCCTCAACAAAAATTTGTAATATCAACTATGGTCCTGGGATCAAATCTATACATAGTTCCATGTTGAATTCATATATGTAACATGATCAAGATTCTGACAGAAACACTGTGTGTATGTGTGTGTGTGTGTGTGTGGGAGGTTAACCTTGACAGGAGGAGTAGAAGCAGCCTTTACAACAAAGGAAACCTTCCTTGAAGAATGAATTGGCCTGCCTCCAAGAATTTGTCTGGCGGCCTCTGCCGAAGAGCAGATGGATGATGAAGAGACCAATGCTTGTGTAGCCATTTTCTTTCGTGTACAGTTTACTAGTGTGCTACCCCTGAACGAAGGAGGAGGAGGAGGAGGAGAATTAGTAGCACACAATAATGACCACAAGGCTGAATAAGGGCCACCAGGACTTTTTGTGGGGCTGGTTAAGATCTTTGGAATTGTGGTGCAGAACCATATGCTTAAGCAACCAGATAAAGTTGGGATTTTGCTGTCAAATAGAAGGGACACAAGTGGCATGGTTTTCTGGATAATAGATATTATTGGCTTGCAGGAAATAAATCTTTGATATTCCCTTTGCCACCTGGGTTTGCCAGAAAATTCATACATGGATATGAGTAATTAATTTTTATCTAAATCGGGTTTAAGTAAAATTTCACTTGACATTTGTAAATTATGGTGCCTCACTGCCTTTGAGGATACACTAAAGCGGCTTGACGAGTATCACCATGCCTACAGGCACAAAGTCTACTACATAATTATGAGTTCATCAAGTTAATCGATGAAATATATGAAAGATTTCATGATCGACTGAACCAAAAAAGAGTTCGCTCATTTTTTGTTTTAATTATGTGAAAATTCAACAAAATAATCATCGAACAATAGAATTTTCCGGGGAATTATATCGCAATATGTGATGTATTGACGTTAATTTTTCTCTTTTTCTTTGGTTGAAAATAAGCTCTCAGTATTTAATTTATAGTTATGATATTTGTTGTAGTTTTAAGAAAAAATGAAGATGGTAAACATGTACAATTAAAAATGTTGGAAGACATAAAGTTCAAAATATAACAATGTTTTATGGCCCAATTAAGCAACAGTACAGTTGAAAATGCAGTTGGCAATAACAAGGCTGAACTGCCTATCAGAAGCTCAATTCTTTCCCGAGGCAGAAATTTCAATCCAACTTTGCAGCACAGCTGAACTACGAAGGCAGATGAAATTTTCAATACTCGATGTTATTAGAATTTTTAACAAGACCTTCAAATTGGAGATAAAGGCTCTCTTCTCCACATTTCATCTTTTTCTCCTCAGTAACAATCTATTTATAGCAGTACAACAAATGCAGCATTTCATGTTTAAGCCTCGTAGTTAAGGCCGTTTTATTCAACACTTTGCCTACCAAGTGCAACATTCTGCAATATACTTAACACAAACTGTTGGCCCTCTGAGAATGATGGCCAGGACCTCCAAAGCAAGATTATGAGGCTTTGGATTCGATGTCTTGCAAACCACAAACCATATTAGCAGGGACTGCTATGTCCATCATCTTTGGATATGACAAGTTCAAATCTGTAAAGTTGAAAATGAATTATCAGCAATTGTTGGAATATAATATGATGAACTTGAATGAATTAACCAGAGTTTCAATACTTGAACGGCCATTACTTACTTGCCATGATGTTTTTGAATGTTTCCTGCGAAAGACCACTTATCAGATTATAACACATTAGTAAATTTCAGTGGATCCTAATATGTAATTTATAGAATACAATTTGTTTTTAGAAGTAAGATGGAATTACAACTGTTTATGCATAAAGGTCTTTGGTGTGTAATTTAGAATCGAAGAGACAAGAGTCTGCAGTCAAGTGATATGAAAATAAATTTCGCCACACAAGCCTACTCCCAACAAGATAGATATCTTTGGCAAAATGGCATGAATTCTTATTAAAAATCTCGTGCTTCTTATGTCAGGTTGGATATTTTATTATTTATTCCTCAAAAGATAGAATTAGCACAATAACTTTTTTAGCAGTGGAATCACCTCATCTTTTGTCAGGCGGGGATTGCATAGCATCTCCTCTCCCACAGTACTCACCTAAGAACCCACACTTGTGAATAAGCAACTTCAGTCGTGTATGCATCAAGAAAAAACAGCAAATTTTAGATGTATACTCACAGAGAACCCCTTGTAGTCATGAGCAGGATACACAAATGTGTCTTTAGGCAACGTAAAGATCTGTTTGGAGCAAATACTCCGAGGACGTTAGGTAATGGTTGTGAATAAATAAGTATTAAAATTCACAAGTTTCTGAAGTATGTTCAGTTTATGAATATGTTATCTGCATTCTTACCTGTGAATGAACCGACTTGTAAAGCTGCTCAGAACTTCCACCCTGAGAAAAGAGTAACAAGAGTTCAATTTCAGCATGCAGAAACAACTGCACAAATCATAAAGCCACATTTGGCTTGCACATAATTGTCCTGATAGAGGATAAATGGACTAAGTGAGAATATTTTCTAGACTGATTGTGCACACGTCTGCTCAATTCTGAAAACATAAGGTTTTAACAAGCAGAAATGAATGGTGTCCTCTTTATAGATATACTGAATGCATTGTTAGAACTACTTTAAGAACCCACATCCAGCTAAAGCTTTTGATCCTGTCCTTCATATTTCATTTAAGCCAAAGGACTCTACACTAAGAGTAGAGCTTTTGCATACTCTTTCCACTTTTTTCCGTTCAAGGTTGTTTAATGGCATATCCTTCTTGTGTCATATCGTCAGGAGGAGTCGAAGTTTCTACACCAATGCTCATCTTTTTCTCCTTAGAACATGAAATTCCACTACTTGTATGAGGCCCAACCATCAAACTGATTGACTAAATATTACTGCTCCACAAAGGACTATAGCAAGAATAACCAAAATATAGAAAAATAATCTCATTCATTTATTCTGGAATTTTTTTTTTCTTTAGTTCCCTGCTTTGCGCTGATGATAAAGCACCTTTCCCCTCTGACGATTAAACTTTGCATCAAAGAAATTGTTCAAGGTTGGGGTGAAGAGAAACCATAACTTTGACTTTAAGGTTGGAAAAGCATCACCAAGAATTAATAAAGCATCACCACATCCACGAGGTGAAACTTGGTCAATAGGTTTTCTCATGAAGCAACTACCTGAAAATCTGTCCTACCACATCCACGAATTAATAAAGCATCACCAGTAAAAGCCATCCTTGGTTGAGGCTGATTAGGTCCATCACCTGTCACATAGGTAACACAACCTTGTGTATGACCTGGGGTTGCAAGAACCTGTAAAAGATAAGAAATACAAGTTGGTGATATAAGAGGATAAAACAAGACATCATACAACTATAGGAAGTGAGAAAACGATAACCGAGCAAACAGTCCTCAATGGCTGATTACATGCATAGGTTGATGCAGTCATGTTTAAATACTCTACATCGGTATACACATTTAATGTCTCATTTCTGAGAGTCTTAAAAGATTCAAATGAAAGCATTCTACTGCCACCATACTACTTGTCTTCTTTCTGCTCTTTTTGAACAAACTTGGAACTTTTTCCTTGCTATTTATTTCCTTCAAAGGCAGGAAATTTCCTCTCTCTCTCTCTCTCTCTCTCTCTATATATATATATATATATATTACATACTGCAGGAGTCCAACACTTCAATTACATTTGATCCGTAAACAAATAGGCTTAGGTAATTAAAGTGAAGAAGATCAAGGAATGAAAATTAGAGCCTAAGGGGTAGCAATTCTGTAGGTGCCTTTGACAAGTATAATTAAAAATTATTAGTGTCAGTCATACATTTTAGCAATTTCAAAGGTTCAACTGGCACCACATCATGTGTTTACAAAAGTTAACAAGCAAAAGATAGCACATGGGCAATCTAGCACTTGATCTCCAAAATCTTATTGTAGGAATATTATAATTAGTTCAATTCCCTTACCCATGTCAACCAATATATTACTACTACTTCAAATATATATCTCCTGGTTTATCTTATATTATGGATAGAAATGCTTGTGGTTTGTACAAAAATATAGCAATTTCATATACCTCCAGAAAGAGATCACCAAAACAGATTTTATCACCAGGCTCAATGAAAAGGTCAGCTTTTGCATTGCTTGCTTTAGAAATGATAGATTTTACTCCAGGAACCTTACTCTGCAGGATATAGCCATGTAAACAAGAAAACAGGTTAGAATGATGCCGTAGAATTTCGATCTATCAAGCAAAATATTTTGCAGTTTTGCCCAGTATTAATACGCACCAAATACTTAAAATTCAGATCTATAACACTACAGAATTTGAAAGGTAAAAAAAAAAGAAAAAAAAAAAAAGAATTGCGTAGTCACTGTATCAAAAAGCCTAAGAAGTTAGGACAAACCTTAAGCAAGCCACTGCCAGTGACGTGATCTGCATGTACATGAGTATTGATTGCATATATAAGCTTCAAACCCAACTCTTTCACAAGAGAAAGATCCCTGTCCACAGTCTTGTCTACTGGGTCAACCAACTGTGTGAAGAATAAGTTGTATCAGTACATAAATCAAGAATTCAACTAGACAATATAAAAGATGTCAAAATTCTTATGACGCATGAACTGATCAGATGTTTGGATCAGCTCCCAAGATATCCAAAACTGAAAACCAAAGTACATTATTTTTCTGTAACTGTATATTACTTTCTTTTCTATTACCTACTACAACTACCTGACTGCATAAAACAAATAACTCATGGCCCATACTTGCACATCCAAAAATCTCAAATACACAAAATAAGACCTTAAAATTACCATTGCTTTCCAATATGATAGGCATAAATGCTATGTTAGGAACTTAGATTTTGGTGAGGAAAAAGAAAATGAAAAGGTTAAAAAAAAATAAAGCACAAAGTACCATCGCGGAAAAGATTTTTCATACCATTTTCCTCACCCAAATTCAAAGACCAAACATAACGAGAAAGTTCAGAAGGGAAGAAGAAAAAGAAAGGAGTGCTGAAGTAAAAACATGCCCCAGTAATTTTGCATCATCTGTCTCTCTCCAAGTGGTCCAGCAAACTGTTAATTAGAGAATTTAAGGAGCTAACTACAGCAGTCTTAAAGGAGAAAGCAAACCATCTTCATTCTAACACCTACTTTTCCTAAATAAAGTCAAATTTCCTAGATGGTATAAACTTGATCCGAAAAGAATAAAAAATGCAACTACTTCAACAACTCAGCCACACCCTCGTCAAAGCTCAGAAAACAAGCCCAATTAACCCAAACCCTGGTACTCTAAACACAATGTGACAATCCAATTACCCTGAAAATTAGAAAAATAACAGAACACAATAACGTGAATCACAAATTTAAAGTCTCAGGGAGAAAATCAAGGCAAGAAAAAAAGTGACCAGAGCTGGTTTATCAGGGTGAGAAGCATCGGCAAGAAGGTAAGTGTAGGTAGACGACTCCTTCTCAAAAAGCTGACGGAAAAGCAACTTGGACGAGGAACCAGACGACGTCGAATAGGAAGCCGACCCCATTTGCGGTCGAAACTTTGCAGTAAATGTAACGATTTGCGGAAAAGAAGGCTTCTTCTTGGGAGAAGAAAAAGTTGCCGAAAATTGCAAGAATCGGAAATTGGAAAGCATTTCTTGTTGGGAAGGAGGATTTCAATTTAATACCAACTGGAGCGACGATGATGCCAACTGGGATGGCGGTTGAATTGTTAAGAATGAAGAGTTGTTTTTTTGGCTGTAATTACAAGATATTGATAATATAGCCAATTAATTATAATGATATTTTTTTATTTGATTTTGAAGTAAATTTTTTTTATTTTTTTTATATGAACATATGTTTATTGTAATATCAAATTAAAAAATAATATAATTTAGGGTGTTTTGTCTGTGGTTTTAGGTACTAAATCCTGTATTTCACTTTGTATTTTTTTTTATTTTCTCTTTACATCTAAAATATTAATATGGTATCAAAGCAGGTTCTTATCATTTTTTATTTTTTTATTTATTATTGATCGAACACTTTATAGAAAAAGAAAAAAAAATATTTCAATTAAGATTTCCATATTGAATTGAGAGTGAAGTTAAGAATAAAAAGTTGATATTTTAATATAATTACAATATCACAACAATATATCTAATTAATTATTGTGACATTTTTTATTAGATTTTAGAGTAATTTTTTCATTTCTTGACACATTTAATTCATCTATATAATTAAGTATTCATTATAATATTAAAATTAAAAAATATATATAATTTAACTAAGAATTAAAGAACCAATAAATATCCTCCTTCTATAAAAAAAAAATAATAATAACCCCTTAAATATTTTGTCAATAAACATAGGTTAAATAATCAAACCTCGTAATTTACTTTCTTCTTCTCTCTTCAACTTTTTCTTTACATCTAAAATATCAACATAATTCAATATTTCAATGTCAAATTCCAATATTTTATTTGTTGATCCAATGTGTGTGAGGATATGTGGATTGGATATACGGTATTATAGTATTATAGTATTGAGGGTGGAGGAATAAATTAATTTTGTTTGCCAGTGATTGGGCGATTTGGGGATTGGGAATGCTTTGTTGGTAAGGTGCCATTGGTAGTTTCGTCGGTTACAAGACAGAGAGTGATGATTTCAGCTGCAACTCGCCACTGTGTTTGCCAGCCCCCTCTCCACCCCACCCCACCCCACCACCCTCCCCATCCCCAGTTGTAAAAAAATTATTTTTGGGTACCCAAATTTTGCTAGTAATATCAAAATGATACATAAGTTTATAATAATATTATAATTAATACTTAATCCAATAAAATATCGTACATATTGATGGCACAATCAAATTCTCCATTTAGATTTTTATAATGATGAAAATATCCTTTCAATTAATTTTTGGTGATAGATAAAGTCTATCATTATGATAACATAATATAAAATTGAGTAATAATAAACAATCATATAAGTAAGATATACAAGTTAAAGTATATAAGTTTTTAAATATCTTTAAAATTTTAATAATAAAAATTTAAATTTAAATATATCTAAATAGGGAGCAAAGCTTTGAAAATAAAAAAATATTATGAGATGAGATTTTGAATACAAGTTTTAAAAGTTAATATTTAAGAAAAAGGACTGGACAAAATAATGTGCTTTTCTTTTATTGGATTTTGGTTGTCTTATTCTCTCCATTATTTTTCTTATATCTCAATTCTTTTTGAAAATTAAAATTAAAACATCGTCTCATAAATTTTTATTTTCAAAACTATTGCTCTCTATCTAAGTCTATTTTAACTTTTAGTTTTATTACTAAACTATTTACATCTCTTGCTCATAGGATTGTTTATTATTACTCGGTTTTATTTTTACATTGTTATAGTGATAGAATTCATTTAGTCATATTAATATACTATGAAAATTAAATGGATACTTGAAATTAAATTAGAGTTTAGAGGGTATATCCATCACTATTAAAAAACTTATAAATGAAGAAATTGATGGAGCACATTCATTATGTATCAATTTGACATTTAAAATAAATATCGGTTATTAATAAAAAAAAATACATGTATCAATTTAATATTAATTACAAAACTTGAGTATTAATTTAGCATTTATAAAAATTCATGTATATCTTATTTTGTTAGATATTCTCAAATTCAGATAAAAAATAAATGCATGCAAAATAAATTTAGGGTATCCCTGAGTTTGAGATATATTAATATTTTTGTATTTAACTTTGAACGAAAATGGTAAGGAAATGCTTGTGTGAAAGGTATCTCCACAATTTCATATCTTTCTAAGTATTATACTTGTGTTTTGTTAAAAATAAAAATAAAAAATAAAAAAAATGAAAAATGAAAAATGAAAAATAAAAAATATACTTGTATTGTCAATGATAATTTGCATCTAGTTCAAATCCATTGATTTTTTCTTTTTTTCTTTTTTGGAAGTGATTAATTATAATGTTACATTAATATATTAATAATTAATTACAAACCATCAATAACTAATAAAATCTAAGACCTCATGCTTTTACAGTCTTACAGGCTCATTCTAGACCAGCTGGATAAGATTTCATTCGTTAAATCCATTGATTCATCTTGCCAAGTCAACAATAATATAGGTACTATAGATTAATTTCAAACTAGATTGAATTGTCCAATTCTTGCATTTAACGACTCTGGTGGACTGAAATAAATAAGTCTGAAGCTTAACACCATATACAATATTAGAATTTTAGGGTAAATAACAAAATTGACCTCATTAGGGTTTCATTGTGTTGAAGAAATATTTGATTATGGGAGTAACAAAGACTATTATCGAATATGCGAGTAACAACGACTATTATCGAAATTGATTAATATACAAATGGGATTAAAATTTTATAATTACAAAATATTGGATACGACTTCAGTTATATGTGGATATTTATATTTTTTATAATAACTTTTTTCTCTTTAAATATATAATTTGAATTACAATTATTAATTGTAGGTGTTTTTTAACAGTAAAAGCATCACATGCATACTATTATTTTTATATTTTTTTTTAAAAAAATATTGACGATATGCAAGATTTTGCAAAAGTTTATTTGAGGTCATTCTACAAAATATCATACAGAAATGATGGCCTGCTGTCAAAATAGTCATCATCACCATCAGAAGAAGCAATCCTCGAAAGGGCCAAATTTATGCTTTGTTGTTAATGTTGGTACCGATGTGGATAGAAAAGGCCGTTGCAAAGATGCCTTTATTGTATGAAAATTCCTCCAATACCCACTTTACTTGGATTTCCTAGAGACGAGCCATCAATATTTAATTGAAAAGTTTATGATTGAGGGATTAGGAAGTTACTAAATTATAAAGATATAATAGTGTGTAATTAATTGAAGGGGTAGTGATTATTAAACTTTATAAATCAATAAAATGTTAAACTTAATGCAAATAACATTTATATAAGATAGATGTCATTTCACCCAAACATTATTCTTCAAAAATATTTTTTTTTACACTTTGCTATCTCAAACTGAAATATTTTAACATTTTATCATTCAAAGTAAATTTTAAGCACTTTATCAATTAAATTTGTATTTATTATATCATTTTCTCCCTCAATATCAATTTCAAATCAAAATTTTATCACAATATACTTTATTAGTCCATATTGCACATTTTTCCTGTCTTTTCATGCAAAAGTAAAAATAAATAAAAATATATTTTAATATTTTTTTATTATTATCAATGATAAATACACGATAAATGATGATACTTTTAATATAAATGATATTGGTCGCAGTACCATTAATGAAAGTACCACCATTATTTATTGTTAGAGTAGTGCCCGACGTGCTAATTAAATTATGCATCCTTTATACTTTTGTATTTATAAAAATAATTTTTTTCAAATCATATTAATAAAAAGACAAAATTTTTTATCTTTAATTGTATATTGTAATTAGATAAAATCCTTAAACCAAACTTAATTACGTGGCATGGTCATGCGTTTGATGGTGATTATGGAATATGTCTCTATGAGTTTGATCTTAAATTAGTTTCGAATCAATAGCTTTTTGAAAAGGAACATCAAATAGCTCAATAGACTCGCGCATACGATGCATACTCGCATGAGGAAGATGTCTCGTTCTATGGACATTGGCATAGTTACGTTAGTACATGTATGCGGGTGCTTGTTAGGGAACAAGTACACTGAACATACCACTGGAAATTCTTAATTGGAAACTTATTTACCGAAATAAGAATTTTCATGTTACGATGGTACACTTAGTCTTTTGACTTGAACCACCATGGTAGCCTTTAATATGTTGTGTTTCATTTTGATGTATCTTCTATTTACTTGATAATTGCAAAGGGGATACGTTGGATGTTGCATTGATATGTATGGATGTTAATGAGTGGTGAACAAAGGATCCGTCACTTGTTTGACAGAACAAGTGAATCTCTTATATTTTCATAGTTCATGATTCACAAGTCATTGGCCAAGGTATGATAAATGTTAAATAGAGTTCTCTAACAATTCGTCATAAGTTATTAAAATTTGAAACGGAATCATAAACTTAATCTGGAGATTAGTTGACAGAAGAACCTTGTGTGTATGATATTCGTAATTTAAATAAATTCATTCGCTATTTCACTTAAGTCTAAATAATTATGATATACTTGTTAGGTATTTCCGATGACTTGTGAGCTTCTTAAAATTAAAGAGTTAATTTCAAGCAAATTAATTAATTAAAATAATTATTATTATTTATAAGTTGCAAATATTGCAAATCCACTCAAAATTTAGTTGTGAACCTAAAGGGTCACACACAATTTGAAATGAAATATTTTTAATTTAGACATTGATCCAAATGGTTGGATCGAATTAATTAATAGAGATTAATTATTTGAGAACTAAATTAATTCAAAGAGTTGAATTAATTATTCAATTAAATAATTAAATTATTTAATTAAACCTAATAAGATTAGGGAGCCCAATTAAAGTTAAACAATCATTTGATTGGATTAAATTAAATATATAGTTCATAAATTAATTTAATTATTAAATTAATTTACCTAATTAAATAATTAGATTATTTCATTGGATCTAATTTGATTAGATAGGTTAGATGAAATTAATTAATTTGAGTAAAATAATTAATTAAATTAATTGTGAGATTTATTTTAAGTCCAAACCTAATTCACAAAGGCTTATTAGGAGAGATTCATGAAAGTGGTTGAAAAAGGATAGAAAGTAAAGAGTTTGGAATTTTTGAGTAATCTTGAATAGCTTTGGAAGAAATGAAAGAAATAAAATTGGAAGAAGTTTGGATGAACCAAAATATTTTTCAACCAATCAAAAAGAGATACAAAATATTAAGAGCATGACTCTTGAAATTTTATACCCCCTATAACTATATCGTGGCCGAAATCATCCTCTAATTTTCAGCCATATATAGATAAATAAAAGAAAATTGTTTTCTTCATCCATCTTTTTTCTCCAAAAATTCCATCTTTTATTTTTAAGTATTAATTTTTTTTATCACTAGTTGATAACAAGAATTAATATTTTCTATACACACTCTATAAAGTAGATTAGAAAAGAAATCAAAATTGCTAAATAAATTTTGATTTTGTATTCTTGCTTAAAGTGGACTACTTTAGAGGGGAGATGTTTGAATCCCCGTGAACTAAATTTAGAAAAAAAGGCTAGCAATTGATTGTTTCATATCATACGACAACCGAACTGCATAGAAATGTATAAATCAAAACTTTAATTGTTTTATTATAACCATTGAAAATTGCGAGATCATTAAAAATCATATCAGATCTAGGGTATTGCTATAATTGTTATGGTATGATATTTTTAAAAATTTTAATTTTTCGCTGCGCATACCCCAGGATCATGCGAACCCAACATTTATAACAAAACTATTACTATTTATCATATTTTCACCGTTATCAGTAATAAAAAAATATTATAATGTATTATTATTGATTTTTACGTGGAACAATAGGAGAAAACGCAAGGTTGCAACTAATAAAGAACATTATGAAAAATGACCCATGGGTGTTATAGTCAATGAAAGTTATTTTTAAAGAATAAAATATAAAAATAATTAAGTTTAAGAGGACAAAGTACTTAAAAATTACTTTTGAACGGGTAATATGATTAAGGGGTAATATGACTAAATGCAATATGTTACAGCTTTATTTCTATTTCCCAACATAGATTAAAATGTATGAACTATCACTAATTGTAGATTTGACATCTTAATATAATATTTTAAATTATTTATAATTTTTAATATCATAATATTGTAGCTAATCATTTCTCTCCAAAAAGAAAAAGACAAATTGGAAATTTGATGAATATGAAGCTATTTTTCTATGGCAAATGCTAAGTGCTGTTTGGATAATTAACAAATTAGACAAGACATACAATATATATATATTTATATATATACACACAAAATCAAAACTAAATCTGATGGGATAATTGAGCAGTATAAAGCATGTTTGGTTGCTAAAAAATTTTCTCAGTAGCATGGCATGGATTATGAGAAGACTTTTAGTCTTGTTTCAAAAATAACTATTGCCCGTACTCTTATTGTAGTTGCATCAATTAATTAATGACATATATGACAAATGAAAATTAAAAATGTCTTCTTAAATGGTGGTCGTCAAGAAGAAGTTTACATAGCCCCACCTAGTGTTTCTCACGACACCTTGTATACTTTGCATACTTAAAAATGCTTTATATGGTCTTAGATAGGTGCTATGAGTCTAGTTTGAGAAATTCTCTATTGTGCTTACCTCACTTGGTTTTTGCCCCAGCAACCATGATTTTGCTCTCTTCCTTAAGCGTACAACTATTACTATTACTGGTAGTATTTTGCTTTCTTTGATTGTTGATGATATGATTATATTATTGATGATGATGCTGATGGTATTGCAGCTTTGAAAGTTTGAATTAGCTTCTCATCTTGAACTAAAAGATTTGGGCTCTCTATGTTACTTTTTGGATATTGAGATAACTTATTCTCTTAAAAACTATCTTCTTTCACAATTCAAGTATACAATTATTATCCTTGAACTTGCTCGCCTTGCTGATATCAGTATTGTTGATACTCCTCTTGAACTTCATGTTCAATATTCTTTTTCAGATGGGATATCTTTGACTGACCCTGTGTTTTATTGTTGGGAGCTTGGTTTATCTCATTATTACATGTCCGGATATTGCCTATGTTGATCACATATCAATCAATCTGTTATTTCTCCTACTACAGTTCATTGGACTATTGTTCTTTATATTTGAGCGCTTACCTTCATAGCATACTCTTTAAGAGTCTTTTATTTTCGTCCACATATTCTTTAGAGTTGTGTGCATATTTGGATGCTAATTGGGCTAGTGGTCCAACAAACAACAAATCTATCAATGACTTCTGTATTTTCTTTTAGGAATTCTTTTATTTATTAGAAGAGTAAGAAACAAAGTGTTGTTTCTCCATCTTCCACAAAAGCTGAGTATTAGGTTATGGCCTCTATTATCAGATAGCTTGGCTACAATGGTTACTTGTAAATATGGGTATTTCCCTCTCCCATCTCACTCCTATGCATTGTGACAATAAGAGTGCTATTTAGATTGCTCACAATTTGGTCTTTTATGAGGGAACTAAGCATATTGAAATTGATTACTATCTCACTCATCACCACCTTCAACATGACACTCTTAGTTTGTTATTCATTTCTTCATCTTTACAGATTGCAAATTTGTGTACCAAGTCACACTTGTTTTCATATTTTTGTTTTTTAATTGGCAAACTCTTGATGCTTTCTATAACTGCATCGTGAGTTTATGGGGAAATATCATAATATATCTGAGTATCTTTTGTAAGATTACTCAATACAAACTTTATATTAAAGAATCAAAGAAAATCAAAGAGAAAGAAGAAGATGAAGAAAAGATGAGAAAATAGAAGCAAGAGTTCTAATATCTTCTAAACTAAATTATGTCTTTACATACAATGAAAAAAGAGCTTATATACGTTACAAGTCAAAAAGTGAAAGACTTATACAACCTTACAAGTAAATAAAATGAACAACTCTAATACCGTTGTCATTTATGCTTATTAGTAAGAGTATTTTAGATTTTTCACTACTTAAATTTCAACCCTAGCTAACCTGGCTATTTGTACTCTTGTTTCATTGTTGTTTTTCTGATCTCCATTCATTTTCCTTTGTAAGATATCTTATTTTCTGGTTTTATTCATCTTAATTATTCTTTCTGATTTTCTCTATGTTTCTTGATTCTGTTTGTATTGAAGTAATCTAACAGGATTAACATGAAAGCATAAATCGTGGAGCAAATATATTACCTTAAAAATAGGTCCAAATACACCCTCCTCAAGTTTTGGTTAATTTTTACACCATATCTAAAATTTGGACAGAAGAATTAGCCCACCAAAAAAATGGACGGGAGGAGTTAAGTCCCACGGAGATTCCCAGCCCAATTCTCACGTCATAACATTTAAAATTCCCATAAATCTAAAAATCTAGTCTATTAGTTAACAAAGTTTTATAAATCATGTCTTCAGTTACGTTCATTATAAAAAGGAGAAAGATTCATATTCATTCTTCATTTTTTAACAGAAGGCCAATAATCCAAACTCAAAAAAGGAAAAGTCGCAATATATGTTAATAATTCTTAATGTTTTTCCCTGATCTAGATGCTTGTCTTTCTTGTTCTGATTTTTCGATAAGGACATCTATTTAGTAAATAAAACTTCTGTACAAAAATAATGAGTGTTGTGAACTTAAATGGTGACCATCCATGAACTAGCCCAGCCCAGCCCTAGCCTATTATTATGTTGGACCTGGACTCGGAGATACTAGGTAGACTTGGCTGATTGAACTTGGACCTGCCCTAAGCAATTTTTTTTTTTTTTGGTTACTAGGGGTCTAACCCAAATTAAACCCAAACCCAATTTAGAGGTGGAAATGAATTGAATTGGATTAAATTTTTGTTTGGATTTTAAAATTTATGTTTGGATTTTAAAATTTATGTTTGAACTTATTTTAATGTTAATCAAAATTGAATTCAAACGAACTTTAATCGAGTCGAAATGAATCGATCTCAAGTAATTTGATTTTTTTATATATATTTTTATTATTTTTTTTTACTAATCAAGACGAATTTATATGCTTTAATGAACCGAATTCAAATAAATTTTTAGAGATTGAGCTCAAATATATTAACTCTCTCTCCATGTACACCGTTAGGGTTGAGCAGGGTTTGTTGAGTTTTCACGTGTCACACTATGTTGCCAATTGGAGCATTACTATTAGAAATTCCCATCTAATATCTTAAATTTTACATGTAAAACGACCAAAGAAAAGATAAGGTGTCAAAAGTACTGCAATTTGTTTCCTATCTGCCCTTGGCCCACGTAATTGTAACTTCATTCACTGAATTTGCTGCATTTGTGCTAGTTAAACTGTGAGCAGCAAGAACATCTCTTTCCGTGAAAAAACCAGGCTGCTTAGCCTGAGGCAGTGCAACTTCATTCCCCAGCATGAAAACCACCGAAGACATGCTTGGTCTGTCTTCAGGACATTTTTGCACGCACAACAGCCCCACCTGGATCGAGCGTAGCACTTCAGATACGTCGAATGATTCGCCTAGAGAAGCGTCAACTAGCTTCAATGAGCTCTCTTCTTTGTAAAGTGTCCATGCCTGTGGGAATTTGAACTGGTTAGCAGGATCTTTTTTGTCTACATATGTTGACCAGAGTATCATATTTAACACTTACATGTCCAAGAAGGTTGAGATTGTGATCGCTGGTGGAGAATCCTCTGTTTCTCTTTCCACTCACAACTTCCAGCACAAGAACACCGAAGCTAAATACATCTGATTTGACTGAGAACAGGCCATCTACTGCATATTCTGGAGACATATATCCACTGTGACAGAGTATTAACAAGGATATAATGTTAGAAGATATCAAAGGGAATTAGATACATTAGTTTGTTGACGTTCTTACTATGTTCCAACAACTCTGCGTGTCCTAGCTACGGTCTCGTTTCCTCCAAAACTCCTGGCTATGCCGAAATCTGATATCTTTGGGTTCATGTCAGAATCTAGCAATATGTTGCTAGCTTTGAGGTCTCTATGGATTATTCTCAACCGGGAATCTTGATGAAGATACAAGAGTCCCTTAGCAATTCCATTAATTATATGGAAACGTTTTCGCCAATCAAGTAACATACTTTTTGTTTGATCTACCAAAACATACTACAGAGTTAGTATTCTCTTGTTATCTGATTGTTAAACATGAAACAAATAAATAAACAAGAGCCAAAATTTTACAATCGGCTATGAATGATGGATGATCTTTTCATCATAGTTATGAGCTCTCACCAAATAAAATCAAGTCGAGGCTATTGTTAGGCATATATTCGTAGATCAACATATTCTCCTCTCCTTGAATGCAACATCCTAGAAGCCTCACCAAATTCCGATGCTGAAGTTTGGCAATTAAGATCACTTCATTCTTCAATTCGTCGACTCCTTGTGTGGAGGCTTTTGACAAACGTTTCACAGCAATTTCCTCTCCGTCTTCCAGCATGCCCTAAGAACAAAACTTGCGAATGTGAAAGGCAATAATTATTTACTGCACTGATGTAATTGAGGATTTGTTGTTGCCTGAATTCATCCTATCTTTCATTTGGTTAACAGATTGCCAATTTTATCATTGATATCCTTCTTCTACTGTCTTTCTAAGCAAAGGACACTCATTTTATATGGGAATTGAAAGTAATCACGGTGTTTCTACCTACAAAGATGCTTACAGAATTTAATTTGCGAAAGACAATGTTTATCATCTTCTGCAGAACTTCTAAGAAAAATTCACAATGGACTATTTTCCCTTTTATGTTCCATAATGAATTTTGCATATTTTGGAATCTTAATTTGCAGAAAACACAAACTTTCTATAGCTTTTCATAAAAGGTGCATGCTTTCTTTCGTTTTTCGCAAAAACAAGTTTATGTTTTTGTATGTTTCACATCTCTGACTAGAGTTGTTTGCTTTTGGAATTCCTCTCATTTTTCCTGCAAAATATATCAGTCCCGGGATCTTTGTGTGACTTCAAGTATTGAATTATTTACTGTGCTTTTAGTTGATCGAAAACCATTTCAATTTTGAAGTTACATTTATGCCACGTTTGTCTGATAGATGCATATTATTTTCACACAATAACTGCATAAAGCTGTGAAGAAATTTAGTATCTTACCCTGTAAACAGGTCCAAATCCACCCTCACCAAGCGTGTTATTGATTGAAAAATTATCTGTAGCTTTCAAAATTGTAGGTAATTTGAAGAAAGTTAGCTCTGAGTCTTTGCCATGACTTCCATTATTTGGCCCTGCAACATTAAATATGCCACGGTGAAGCAAGCACTTAAGGATCTTAAAACTTTTTTTTCATCATTGTAGTTTTTCTTCAGCCTAAAGTAGACATTCTTTATACCTTCTTTTCTCATCTTTGAATCCTTCTTCATCTTCTGAATACATAGAATGAGGCTCAGACACAGAAGAACTACTCCCACCACTGTTGTAACACTCGCAATAAGTATTGCTCTTTTTTTCCCTTTAGAGTCTGCAACATTTTTAATCCAAACAAAAGATATAATGTTCTATCATGTGATATTCTCAAAGCATGAAACATTTCATCAGAAATCATGTTTATGCAAAGCAAATTCGAGGGAACGTTGTTCTTTCTTCTATCTCAGAAGCACACTGATATGGATGTATATAACAAGGGAAGTGTTGCTGCGTTCATAAACTTGCACATATGCTGAATAAATTCTTACCTATCTCGGAAGATGCCATTCTGATGTAAAGATCTTGTCCACCTTGAGACAAATTTTTGATGTCAATCAAGTCCCCATTATAAAGCAGGCATCCGCGGCCCCCTTCTCTTATATCCAACTGTGTGTATGCCATACAAGAACAATACCTTAAGCATTGCAATTTGCATTCTTCAAGGATAATACTCTGATCATTGTACCAGGAATATCGTGAGTCTGGCAATTTAATTCCAGAGTACTTTAAAAATACATCTCCTTGACAGTTCAAGGATGTCCGTCGAATGCATCCATTAGACCAATTTCCTCTAATCCAACCTTCTTGATCTTTTGGCACAAATCTGTCCAGACATCTACATGATGGAGAACTTCCAAGGTTGCAAGTGCCATATGCACCACAAAAGTTGTAACTACCACATATATCTGCTGGCAAGTTCGTGTCAAAGACCCAGGCTTGGGTTCGATAATCCCATGTCCAGTGCAGTGTAACACCATCCTGAGTCATTGTAGACCTCGAAACAACTGATCTGTCAATAACATCTTCCCTGTACTTTACCTCATTCTTATTCATCTGTACCGTCAACCTGTATCTGTCGCTTATGTCTGGTGCTCCACTGAATCGGAGCCCATTCCAGGGTCCAATTCTATACTGGATAGCTTTACCTCTTTTCGTGACAATTTGTGGATATCCAGCGGGATCCAAGTGAAGTGTAAACTCTCCTGGAGCTGGATCATCACTGCTCCTCCATGATGAGAGATAAGTCTCTACACCAGTTACAAAATCCCATCCTAACCTCATGCCTGGTAAATATGTATCCGATGGATAATCAAAACTCTGCCAAAGGAAATTCTCCGGCCTATCATCGCTTGCATCCTTCACGACAAGATTTCCCGAGTCTAATAGTTGTGCAACGGGATTCCTCACAGACCTGGACGTAGTGGATGACCATATGATGTCACTAGTGTCATTGAGAAGGACCAAAAGTCCAGGCTCTATAACCTTTAAGACGCCTGATCTACTTGTGAGTGGAACTTCTCTGTTGGCAACCCAAATGACTGTCCTAATTGTAATATTCTTGTACCACATGCCCAGGTACCAATTTCCAGTATTTCCTGGGCTGAAAAAACCGAGTTCAAACATCCCACCTGATGAAACCATTGTCTCACCATCTCTAATGGTCTGAGCTCTATTTATAGTATCGGTTGCAGCAGAAATTGTATTGATTATAAGTGAGCAGGTTAGAAGAAAAGGTAGAGAGAAACATTTTAGAAATTCATCCATGCGTGCAGTTATTTTTGAACCCTTTATTTAATTGCTTGTGCGGATTAGTGAGCATGGAAAGAAGTTGAATGCATATGTTTATTGTTCAACGAAACTAATTTATCTTCTTCTTCTTCAAACTTTCAGTCTTACGGAATATGTCTTCTTCCAGCTTGCTGATAGCAACAGTGGTTGTTCAGTCATTGCTACCACGGCAACTACTAAAGTGCCGTAAAGTCAATTCAAGGTTTGAAATTTATGTTAAATCGTAAAGTCGTAGAGATTTTAATCTAATTTTTTTAACTAATTCATGATTTGCTGCTGTTTTGTGGTTCCAAGAACGCCTATTAGTTACTATCTGCAGTAATATCTTTGTACAGTAATGAACTCGCCTGAGTCTTACTTTAAGCATGTTCTACTGATCCATTGGTCTGTTAACTCTTACATTTGTCTTGATGTATTCTTTCATTTTGTCAAATTTAGATTAGATTTGGACGGGTCAGGTTTGGTTCACACTTTTAGTGGGCCTAGCTAGCTGTGGGTCGGATAGATGCTACCTGTGACAACCTACAAATTCACCTAAATGGTAGAATTTGAGGAACAATGTATTTATTAGAGAATTATAGCGTCTATCCGTCGTCCACACACAAAAACACACACCTATGTGCATGTCCGTTTGGATACAAGGTGCATCTCCATCCAGTGCACATGAAGCATGCATTTGACCTAGGACAAGGACAAAAAATGAGCTATTATTTCCAATCTGGCCTCTGGCATAGTAATGGTAACTGTAAATTAGTAATTTGTATTGTGAATGGTGAACCTGAATAGTTGGATTACTATGGTTGAAAAATTTGCTAGTTAGAAACAACTGAGTCTTTGCTTGCATGCTCAACTTTGCATTTAATGTTGGAAGAATTTGGCGCCTTGAATTGTCAAAGGCTGAAAAAAGAAAATGAATGATTCATGTATGAGTTGTCGTGTCTTCTTCTCTTCAACATGCCTCCACAAAAAAGAGTCTTTTGGTATTAATAGTTTTCACACTAGTTAGTCTTTTGCGAACTTTCATTAGTCCTTGTCGCGCGTTTCCTTTTAGTTTCGTCCAGACAATGGCAATTTGGAAGATAAATCGATGTACCAAAAGACCTGGAATAATACTTTTGGTGTTGACTTGAAACAAGACTTTTGTTATGATACATTCAATGATTTTTCTTTTTATCAGTTTAGTAGTTTCTGTCAGATTATTTTATCACATTTGGTCTATTTATTGCTTCAATTTGGAGTTTGATCTTTTATCAAACTTTTATATTACACTTTTGCATGACACCTACTTGCAATAGTCGTTCCTAAACCTCACTGATGAAGGGAACTCAATTTAAATAACATTTTAATGAAATTATATTAATGGATTTGTTGATCAGTAGTTATGCCTCAATCCAAAAATCACCCCCCTTCCCTACCTTTATTTAGGGTAAAAAGGAAAAAAAAAAAAAAAAACTGCCAACAATTTACGTCAATATAATATTTTCTAGGGAAAGAAAAGAAAAATAATTAGAAGAATCATGCAGTAATCCGAGAGTATGATCGTCAATAACTTTGCCCTTACTCTTACCGGTTGCCAAGACCATTATTATTAATTAACAAACATTAGAATACTAACTAAACTTTCACTGCATTTCTTACATCTCTCGTCCTCATATACTATGTGAATGTCCAGGGACAAGTGACGAGTTGGTTTTATATTAATTAATTGAATGCTTTTAACTTGATAAGTTCGATACTTTAAGAGTATTATGTTTGCCTTTTATGTGTTTTTATTGTTTGTTTTGTAGATGTGGTGTTATATAAAGCATTTGATAATTTGAAGTAGTTAACCACAAAAGTGGAGCAAAACAGCGTAAACAACCATGGCTATAAAAAAAATTGGATGCCATGGTTGCAAATGATAGAGACTTAGCGCCACACGGTGGAAAAGCTGGCACTGTGGCACCCATGCAGACGGATGTTTAAGACAATGATTAATTAAAGTTTTTTTTATTCTTATTATCAACTAATTTTCTTTTCTGGTGTTACCATGTAACACATTATGAATGTATGAATCTTCATAATTGCAATCAATTTGATGTTTATTCCATTATATACTGATTATTTTAATTTGTGATTAATGCTTATAATTGTTTGATCAACAAATGCATGATTTGAGAGTGATATTGAATTTGTCCATGATTGAAATATCATGAGAATATCATAACATAGAGATATCTATGAAACTTGAGTGGTGATTTAGGTTCGTTATTCCTAATAAATTTCGATGAGTTCAGAATTTTTACAGAGATGCAGAAAATTTGCTTGTTGAAATAAATTATTAATGCTTGAGAGAGATTAATAATTAAACTAGCAAAACTCACCATTAGCATATGAATAATTATTAATTAATTTAATTAGAGAATTTGAACAGGATAAATCTTGGTGAAATTAAAAATCCTAGAGTTCTAAGATATTGATTTTCTATGTGTTAAATCTTGCTTTTGTTTTTTGTGTGTATTTAATTTTCTTTTAATTCTCTACTTTTTCGATTGTTGAAATAAAATTAGAGTTAGATTAATTTCGATGTTTAGAAATATAATCCTCGTAGGATGATACTCTTCTCATCATTATATTACTTGTTAACAATACATCCACTAGCGTACAAATCCATAATAAGTTTTTGGTATTGTTCACAGTGATTGTGCTTCTACTACTAAAAACTCTAGTTTTAAGTTGATTTTTTTCTTTATGTGTGTTCATCTTTTTTCTTCTTTGAAGTTTCTTTTGGTCTATGAGAGGAGACAGAAGTAGTAATTTAATTCCTTTTGATTCTGATATAAAGAAATCCTGTCGAAAAATAAAAAGGAGAAAATAAAAACTTCTAAACAGTTACACATCACAATTGCAACAATCGAGAAGATGAAATTGAGAACAATCGGGCATTATAATGCCCATTGTCAATCACACATTCTCGGGAATAAGGTGTCCTGCCATCCATGCAAACAACTTTGAGATCAAGCCAACTGGTTCGCCCCATGACAATCCAAATCTCTGTTTAGCCAATTTTTTTGAAATCTGTTATCTCTGACACTTATAAATATAATGGTGTTCTTGATGAGGCCACTAGAGTGTGACTGTTCCTATTCTCACTAAGGGATCGAGCGAGATCGAGATGGTTAAATTCACTGCTGCCAGGATCTATCTATGCTTCGGACACTTTGGTGCAGAAGTCCTTGTCCAAGTTTTTCCCACCATCGAAAAAATCCAAAATACGGAATGATATCACTACGTTTGTGCAACATGACATGGAGCCCTTGTATGAAGCTTGAAAAAGATTCGAGGAATTATTGAGAAAATGTCCGCAACATGGTCTCCAAGAATGGTTGCAATTACGGAGTTTTTATATTAGGTTGAATAATTCAACAAGAACCCTTGTAAATGTAGTTATTGGAGGTTCATTAATGGGAAAAACATACGAGGCGTCCTATGAATTGCTAGACGAGATCAGTGGCCAACTGAACATGCCGTAACAAAGAATGATTTTGGAATACATGAAGTAGACACCTTCACTGCATGGACTGCTAAGGTAGATGCGTTATCCAAGCATCTTGGGGCATTTTCAACAAATGCTATTTACACAACTCCCATGGTATGGGAGTTACGCGGCTGTTCTCATGCGAGTAGTAAATGCCACAAGCGTAATCTATTTGCATCGAGCAAGCTCAATATATGGGAAATAATCAGCAGTAGAACAAACCTTTCTCCAACCAATTCAATATGGATAGCATAATTATCTAAATCTTTCTTGGAGAAATAGTCAAGAGTGTGATACAACTTGAACCTAGTTACCACCACAAGAGAAGAAACTGAATCTTTAAAAAAAAATTTAACTTAATTGGCAAATTCCCAAAGCCAATTCGTGACAGAAACTCAAACACATTTTCAAAATCAATCAGCACAAATTCGAAGCTTGGAGGACCAATTGGTCAATATGTTTTCTAAGAAACAACAAGATAATTTGCCTAGCACATCTGAGGTAAACCCAAGGGAAGAGGACAAAGAACATTGCAATGCTATTATTTTGAGAAGCGGTGAAGAGTTGAAAAACCTATCAAGGATGGACAAGAGGCACCAACACAAAAGCCTCTAATGGAAGATGAAGAAGGCCAAGTAGTAGTTCAGTCAAGCCTTCCTCAAGAGCTATCAGCGAGAGTTTCTTATCCTCAGCGCCTAAAGAAGAGCAAGCTTGATAAACAGTTTGCTAACTTTCTAGATGTCTTTAAAAGAAGCTTCATATTTGCCAATGCTCTTGAATAGATGCTAAGATATGTGAAGTTCATGAAGCACATCCTCTCAAATAAGAGAAAATTAGAGGACTACGAGATTATTGCACTCACTAAAGAATGCAATGCCATCTTGTAGAAGAAGCTGCCTCCAAAGCTTAAGGATCCAAAGAGTTCCACTATTCCTTGTTCAATTAATGTCTTCATCCATTTTTAGGAAGCTTGGGTTAGATAAAGCAAGACCTACTACAGTTAGCTTGCAATTGGCAGATCGCTCACTAAAGCATCCTAAAGGGTAAATGAAGATGTAGTTATGAAGGTTGACAAGTTTATTTTTTCTACATATTTCATCGTTCTTGACATGAAAGAAGATAGAGATTCCCTATTAAACTTGGAATACCATTCTTGGCAACCAAGCATGCACTTATTAATGTACAAAAGGATGAGTTGCGCCTTTGGGTACATGAAGACGGGGTAACTTTAAATGTCTTCAATGCCGTCAAATACTAAGAAGCGAGTGATAGTTGATTTGACATTGAACCATTGATGCCATGATTCCTAACTATGTGGGTCAACCTAAGGACCTATTGGAGCTTAAGCCACTGTTGTATCATTTTCACTGTGCTTATCTTGGGAAATCATCTAAACTTTCAGAGCAGACAAAGGCTTGGTATGACATTCCAAAGTACTGCAATAGTTTCCTATCTGCCCTCGGGCCACGTAATGGTAACTTCATTCACTGAATTTGCTGCATTTGTGCTAGTTAAACTCTGAGCAACAAAAACATCTCTTTCCGTGAAAAAACCAGGCTGCTTAGCCTGAGGCAGTGCAACTTCATTCCCCAGCATGAAAACCACCGAAGACATGCCTGTCCTGTCTTCAGGATATTTTTGCACGCACAACAGCCCCACCTGGTCAGCAACTTAAAGAAACGAAGGTATGAATAATGTGTCTTTTATGGATTCTCTAGAGTTATTTTGTAGAATTCCTGTGTTTATTGTGGATGATTCCACAAATCTCTCTTTTGACTGACCAGCTTAGTATCATCTATTGAGTCAGAAGAAGTCAAATGTATGAAATATTTGGTCAGAAATCATGTTATCCAAAACATATTCAAGGGAACATGTTGTTCTTATTTATTGGAAGCACACTGTTATGGAAGTATTTTAAGGGAAGTGTTGTATTTTAGAACGATATGCTCCTTGAGCTTTTGCCTTCAGAATGAAAATAACTACAGGATTAAACAGAGAGTTAAATATTCATAAGCTTGCACATATTTTGAATAAATTCTTACCTAACTCGGAAGAAGCCGTTCTGATGTAAAGATCTTGTCCACCTTGGGATCCATTTCTGATGTCAATCAAGTCCCCATAGTAAAACAGGCATCCACTTTCCCCTTCACTTATATCCAACTGTGTGTATGCCATACAAGAACAATTCCTCAGGCATTCCGATTTGCATTCTGCAAGGACTACACTCTGATCATTGAACCAGGAATACTGTGATCCTGAATACTTCAAAAACACATCTCCTTGACAGTTCAAGGGTGTCCTTCGAATGCATCCATTTGACCAATCTACTCTAATCCAGCCCTCTGGATCTTTCGGCACAAATCCATCCAGACAGCCACATACAGGAGATAATCCAACATAGCAACTGCCATATGCACCACACAACTTATAACTATCACAATTATCTGCTGGCATGTTCTTGTAAATGGTCAAGGCTTGGGCTCGATAATTCCATGTCCAGCGCCGTGCAACACCATTCTGACTCACTGAGTACTTTGAAACAACTGATCTGTCAATAGTATCTTCCCTGTAGTTTATCTCATTCTTATTCATCCGAAACCTCAACCTGTATGTGGGATCTGCTCTTGTATCAGGTGCCCCACTGAATCGGAGCCCATTCCAGGTTCCAATTCTATACTGGATAGCTTTACCTCTTTTCAGGACTATATGTGGATATCCAGCAGGATCCAAGTGAACCGTAAACTCTCCTGGAGCAGGATCCCAGCAGCCACACCACAAAAACTTGTTGCGAAAATTCGTGAACACAAGTGCACGTTATCCATATAAGTAATAAAATGATGAGTAAATTATTGTTCCCACAAGAACTATTAAATTACTAAATACCAAAATTTTGTGTACTCTAATTTTATTTGAACAAACGAAAGCGAGTGGCAATTAATGTGAATGAATTTAAATTACTCTACAAAATAATCCGCAAAATCGAGTAAAAACGAATATCAATGATTATAAAGACCTAGGATTATGATTTCATTATAATTAGTTTGAGTTGAATAATCTATCTCATCAATTTCAACTTATTTCTGAAGTGATAATCGAAAATTTCTAAATTATCCATTAGCCTCTCCCAAGGCCTAATGAAAATACTATCAATTGCAAACTCATTATATTCCTATGTGAATTATAACAATCAATAATTCATTTAGTTCTATGGATATCAAACAAGACTACACAAACCATGAAAGTATATTCCTATCTTATATGCAATTTATGGTTCTCTACACCTAGAATTAGACACATATATCACCTCCCCGATCAATATGATTAGCAAATCATTCAATTAGTGGCCAAATAATTGAAAACACTAAGAACAATATAGAAAACTCAATTTGATAGATAAATCAAGAATTGACTTGATAAAAATATTTAACACATCCTAATTAGATTACATCACAACCCTAGAAATGAAAATTAGTTCATAATGAAAATAAGCAATATTTTAACAATATTCATACACATATTCAAATGAAGAGATAATAATAAAATGAAACTTAAAAAAGGATGAGCTTTTCTTTCCTTGTCGATATCTTTCTTCAAGTTTGGAAGAATTATTCTATCTTTCCCAAAATTCCTTCTTTTTGTCTTCTCCCTTCTCTTTTTTTACTCTCTTGTTTCTTCACTTTTTGTCTCCAAAAATCCTCTCTCTCCTTGTTTGAAGGCTCTTGAGATCTTAAAAATCTGATTGGCATGTTCTAAAGAGGACAAAATGTCAATTTTAGCCTCACAAATCCGTAAGCCAGTGCCTAGGCGCTGATTGGCAGCGCTAAGGCGCTGCCTTCACTAGAAAAAAACTTTCATTTTCCAGTAGCTGCAGCGCCTCGGCGCTGGAGCTACTGTTCACCAGACAAAATATTTTTTTTTTTTTAAAGATAAATGCATATTTTTGCATATCTAATGACATTCTTCCTACATTTTCAAATCTGCAAAATAAACGCTAAACATAATAATAAAAATTATAAAAATTTCGAAAACTAAATAAAAAGTTAAACAAATGGTCCTCAATTTATAGGTATAATTTCCACTCATCACTGGATCATCATTACTCCTCCAGGATGAGAGGTAAGTCTCTACACCAGTTACAAAATTCCATCCTAAGCTCATACCTGGTAAATATGTATCTGATGGATAATCAAAACTCTGCCAAAGGAAATTCTCTGGCCTATCATCATTTGCATCCTTCACGACAATATTTCCCAGAGTCTAATTGTTGTGCAACTGGACTCCGCACAGACCTGGACGTAGTGGATGACCATATGATGCCACTAGTGTCATTGAGAAGGACCAAAAGTCCAGGCTCTATAACCTTTAAGACGCCTGATGTACTTGTGAATGGAACTTCTCTGTTGGCAACCCAAATGACTGTCCTAACTGTAATATTCTTGTACCACATGCCCAGGTACCGATTTCCAGTATTTCCTGGGCTGAAAAAACCGAGTTCAAACATCCCACCTTATAAAACCATTGTCTCACCATCTCTAATGGTCTGGGCACTATTTATAGTATCGGTTGCTGCAGAAATTGAATTGATTATAAGTGAGCAGGTTAGAAGAAAAGGTAAGGAGAAGCTTTTTAGAAATTCGTCCATGCATGAAGTTATTTTTTAGCCATTTATTTAATTGCTTATGACAGATTAGTGAGCATGGAAAGAAGTTGAATGCATATGTTTATTGTTCAACGAAACTAATTTATCTTCTTCTTCCAACTTTCAGTCTTACGTAATATGTCTTCCTGCTTGTTAGAAATGATTGTGATCAGTCATCGTTGCTACCACGGCAACATATCAGCAGTCTAAAGTATTGTAAATAACAAGTCAAGGTTTGAAATTTATGGTATATGTTTTTTGTATCCATATGAAGATGTTTTTGGTTTTGTCCGGTTTCGCTCTTTTGTGCTATCATAAATGGTTACAAAACATTTGAGTATGAAGTACAGGTTATCACTTAGTCGTATAAATACTAATCTAATTTTCCATTTCCTGATTTGTCGTATAGATACTAATCTAATTTTCCATTTCCTGATTTGCTGCTGTTTTTTGTGGTTTCAAGAATGCCTATTAGTTACTACATGCAGTACTCTTTGTACATTAACAAACTCAGTCGACTGAGTCTTACTTTAAGTATGTTCTGTTGATCCATATCGTTATGTTCTCTTACAATTGTCTTGAGGTATTTTTCCATTTCATCAACTTTAGATTATATTTGGATCAGGTCGGTTTGATTTACACTTTTATTGGACCTAACTGTGGGTTATGCAGATGATACAACCTGTAACTAGGAACAACTTGGAATAAGACTTTTGTTATAATACATCCAACAATTTTTATGGGTTTAGCATTTATTATCACATTTGGTCAATATATTGTTTCAATTTAGATTTTAATCTTTTATAAAAAATTTAAATCTCGCACTAAACTTTTATAAATTATACTTTAAAAAATGACAAAAAAATTCATTTATTTATGCTATTTCATAAATAAATTTTATAAAAAATTCCATTACTAGTGATGGCGAGTGCAAGAAATAACTAAATAGTAATGAAAGATGAAACATAATAAAAAACTTACTAATAATGATAATTTGTGATGAGTGATGATTGATGAGAACTTCCGAGATTTGACAGCAGCAATAAATTTGATTGGGAAAATGTCAAATGGCCATATTTCAAGGGAGGTTGATCCAATTTTCCCCAAAGCAGCATTTGTCAAATTTTACATTCATACTTTGTAAACTTGATCTCTGAAGGACAAAAAATGCTTTCAATTGGTAGCAGCAAATAAAAAGCAGTATGAGAAGCACTAACATAGTCAATTGTAACATATTTCTGGTTCCTATCTAGCCTCTAACGTTGTAATTGTGATGTCATTGGTTGAACTTCCCTTGGTGCTAGTTGAAGTATCAGTAGCAAAAACATCTCTTTCCGTGAAAAAACCAGGCTGTTTAGCCTGAGGCAACACCACTTCATTCTCCAGCATGAATACAACCGAGGACATGCTTGGCCTATCTTCGGGATACTTTTGCACGCACAACAATCCCACCTGGATTGATCTTAGTACCTCAGACAAGTAACATGACTCACCTAGATTGTCCTTAACTAGTTCAAAGGACCTTCCTTCTTTGTAAAGTATCCATGCCTGCCAAAATCGACGATGATAACAATAATCGTGCCGGTAAGAGGAGCACTCTTTGCAAGATTCTGGAAAAGAATTTGAACATGCAACACAAGATAATTATATCAAACACTCACATGTCCAAGAAGGTTGTGGTGGTGATCCCTGTCGGAAAATCCTCTGTTTCTTTTGCCGCTCAGGATTTCCAGCACTATAACACCAAAGCTAAATACGTCTGATTTTACTGAGAACAAACCATCAATGGCGTATTCTGGTGACATGTAGCCACTAAATCAAAGTTTTGCATCAGTCAGAAAATGATATATGAACATGGGAAGTGCATCAGATGTCTTTATGGAATCGAGATTCTTACTATGTCCCAACAACTCTGCTTGTGTTAGCTTCAGTCTCATTCCCTACAAAAGTTCTAGCCATGCCAAAGTCTGATATCTTTGGGTTCATGTCCATATCTAGCAATATGTTGCTAACTTTGAGGTCTCGATGGATAATTCTCAGCCGAGAATCTTGATGAAGATACATGAGTCCCCTGGCAATACCACAGATAATCTGAAAGCGCTTGGGCCAATCAAGTAGCTTACTCTTTATTTGATCTGTCAAAAATTTCTGTCTATTTGTTATGTCATCATCCTTTGTAGCAAAAAAGTGGAGCTTTCCTATAGATACAATGTGTAAATTACATTTTGGGTAGGTAGTGATCTTAAATTTATGCAAAATTAAGCCACAGTTGCCCATGATTTGAGCTCAACTCAACTATATTTGCCTTATTTCAAATCTTCAGTGTTCTGCAATTGCATCATATATATTGCTGTAAAAATGGTTTGGTGAGCTGAACTGTGTTAAAAGTAAGAAATCCTCACCAAATAAGATCAAGTCCAGACTTTTGTTGGGCATGTACTCGTAAATTAACATCTTTTCCTCTCCTTGAATGCAGCATCCTAGAAGCTTCACAAGGTTTCGGTGCTGAAGTTTGGCAATAAATATCACTTCATTCTTGAATTCACCGAGTCCTTGCATAGATGTTTTTGATAACCGTTTCACAGCAATTTCTCGTCCATCTTCCAGCGTACCCTAACATCAGATCATGTCACTTAAAAGGTTTTTATACATTGAATTTGAAGAAACTAATAATTTTGTTTTGCATATGTTCAACATTTGCATTGTTTTAGGATGTTCCTTCGGGTACCAATGATGTCTTTGTGTGACGTTCATTGTGTACAAGAGCAGATGTGTCAAACATGATCGAACACGAATATGTGAAGTTGAATTTGCACGAGAAAGTGCGCATCATTTTCTTTAAAATCTTCAGTGAAACATTCACACAAGGCAAAAAACTTTCTCAGGTAACTCGAGCCAGGCAATTCCAGGAAGTTCAATTTGCAGAAGTCTCAGATGTTTGCATAAACTTTATCTATTTTTCTTCTCCTCAAAAGGCTTTGTTCATGAGATTCTAGGATCCACTTTTCTCACAATTTAATTATTCTTTGCTATTATTAAAACTTCTGGCTGAACTTTCAATCTCGAATGAAGTATCAAAAATTATCAGCAGATCCACATATTGGTTTAATTATTTGAAAACCTCTGATATATTTACATTTTGATGAAAGAATATCACAAATCTTTTAGAAAATTGCATATGCATCAAATGAATTTACGGCATGTCAATGTAATAGGTCTTAGTATTGCCAGATAGCACACTTTCTGACCTTGTAGACAGGTCCAAACCCACCCTCTCCAAGCTTCTTGTCAAGGGAAAAGTTGTTAGTAGCTTTAGATATAGTCGATAAGTCAAATGATGGAAGCTCCAGGTCTTTATTATGACTTTCTTTATGCCATCCTGCAACATGAGCCACACAACGGATATATCATTTGACTTGGAAGTTGCGGAGAAGTTATCCCTCCCCAGAAACAAAGCTCGTCTTTAAGTTTTATTTAGGCGATTTTGTCCATTTATCTTCAGCAGAAAATGGCAGAGTTTGCTTACCTCCTTTCCTCAGCTTTAGATATATTTTCTTCCTCTTACAGATGTACAGTATGAAGCTCATGCCTAGGAGAATCAGTCCCATAGATGCGGTCAAACTCCCAATAAGTTTATCACTTTTCTTTCTTCTGGAGTCTGCAACATTATATTCCAAACAAAAGGGTAGTTCTTGAAGATGTTGCAACTTTCAACAATGTGTACTGTTAAATTAAAGAACTTAATCATTCTCCATTTTTTCTTTATTTCTTGCGTTCTATGTTTTGTAGACCGAACAATATACTCAGGTTGTTGTCCGAAAAGAGGAAAAGATTGTATAATCTTAAAAAAATTGCATGTCAATTTGATCGAATATTAACAAATCAAGTTAACAGGTGCATGTTTGTACTTGCTGAGTCACAGAATGAAAAATAAAGTGAATATGTGGAATTCAGAAAGGTAGGCGCGTTTCTGCTCAGTTTGAAGATCAAAAATTAGAAAAACTGGATTATGGAACGTTTCATGCCCCTTATAGTTCTACTTCTTGACAGCAAAGCAATCAATAACTGTATAACATAGAATGTACGTTACGACATAGAATGTACATTGTTTTAACGAATATGAATACTTACCTAATTCCGAAGAAGCCACTCTAATGTAAATATCTTGTCCAGCTCCATACACCACTCTGATGTCAACCAGATCTCCAAACCAAAGCAAACATCCACTTCCCCCTCTTCTGATATCTAAGTTTGTGTATGCCATACAAGAGCAGTTCTTTAGGCATACCACCTTGCATTCTTCCAGAGTCATACTTGCATTAAACCATGAAAGTTTTGTATCTGGCAATTTGATGTCAGAATATTTTAGGAATCCATCGCTTTTGCAATCCAAGGGCGTTCTTCTTACACAGCCATTAGACCAGTCTGCAGCCACCCACTCTTCTGGATATCTTGGAATAAATTTTGTTAAACATCCACATATGGGAGAGTTTCCCACATTGCAACTGCCATATGCACCACATTGCTTATAAGAATCACAGTTATCTATTGGCGCAGTCAAGTACATCACCCAACCCTGAGTTCGGTCGACCCATGTCCAGCGCTGTGCAATGCCACTCTGGTTCATTGTAAACCTGGAAACCACTGATCTGTTAAGGAGCTCATAATGATAGTACACCTCATTGTTATCAAAAACCAACTCAAATGTGTAAATAGAATTCTTTTTCAATCCAGGCAGCCCACTGTACCCGACTCCATTCCAGGGTCCAGTTCTGTACAGTTCAACAGAACCCCTTCTAAGGACTGTTTGAGGATATCCAGTGGGATCCAAGTGATACGTGTAATCTCCTGTCCCCGGATCTTCACTGGTCTTCCATGCTGAGATGTAAGTTTCATGACCTGTTACCAGGTTCCGGCCAAACTTCATACCTGGTAAAAGTGTATCAGTAGGGTAATCAAAACTCTGCCAGAGGTAGTTCTCTGAGTTATCGTCATTTGCTTCTTTCACTACAAGATTCCCTGAGTCCAGCAATTGTGCAACTGGGGTTTGTGCAACTCTTGAGGTATTAGAAGACCACATGACAGCATTACTGCCATTCAGAAGAGCCAAAATTCCTGGCTCAATGACCTTTAATACAGTCCCTGATGTGTTTGTGAGTGGATTATCTCTGTTGGCAACCCAGACAACGGTGAAAGCCGTTATTTTCCTGTACCATATGCCTACATATCGATTCTTGGAGTTACCTGGCCTGAAAAATCCCAACTCGAAGCTTCCACCAGACGAAATCAATGTCTCACCATCTGTAATCATCTGGGTTGTATTTACTATATCCAGTGCGTTGGAAAATGTGTTGATGGTTAACAAGAATGTGAAAACAAGAAGAAAGGTGAACTCCTCACTTGATGTCCTCATAGTTCTAACTGTATGATGATTCTCCGCTTTCCGATTCAGGATTCAATTGTCCATTGGTAGGTGAATCTCTCCCAGCTTGAGTCTCTCCAGCATGATAGTTAAAGAAAATATATTTCAATCTTGTCCTGCCCTACACAATATGAACCTCAATGATCTTGGATAGTTTTTAGAGTCTAGTGACTTAGACTTATTCTGTTGTCGTGATGATGGTTTAGTCTCCCTTACCACTACGGCATCAGATGGGAAACTGATAACATATGAAGTCAATCTTGTTGGTTGAAATGTTTATTATTAGATCGCTGAGTGTTGAAAATGACAACTATGTATTTATTAAGCATAAGGCAGCTTGAATTTTGACCCAGAGATAGGAAAGAATCCAATACTGAGGGAAAGATAGAGTACCAAGCATATGTGGTGTAAATATTGCCAAGAACGGTAGCTCAAATTTACAGGGTGAAGCCACAGGGAAGGCAGCGAGGGCTGTGGAACTGAGAAGCTTCGACATTCTGTGCTACTTTTAGACTACGCTTCTATGAGGAGTTTCATCATACATTGTTCTTCCGCGTTTTTTATATTGTTCAGTTTTGGTCTTTTATTTGTTTCCCTTTATTCTCAAATTTATTATTGTTCATCATAAACTAGCATATGCATAGTCTAATTTAGCATTATGTTGTTTTGATAGTCTGGTACAAACTAAAGAATCCAGATAGGAAGAATTTTAAACAAAGACAAACATAAGGTGTAAGGACCACTCAATAAATAGAAATTGACCAAAGATTTTTCCTTCCAGCCAGTTGAGAGTTTGCCAACTTGAGTTATCAATATTAATGGTTTCCTTTTCAATTTCAGGAAGGGAGAAAAAATGAAACAGGTAGTACAAAAAGACTCAAATCATGTGGTAGAAAAAGACACAAGATTTACAACATGCTAGCCATATATTAACTGATTGAATTTGCAAATTATTAATCAGGAGATCAATTAATTTGGTTTGCAAGATTACATCTTCTCGATAAAAAATGAATCAACAGTTCACACTTGAGCTTTTTCATATACTTGGACCTGAAGCCATGATTTTAGTGTCTTGCGAAATTGTGCAGTGGCACAAGTTTCCAGTTCCACAAATCTGGTCTGTGATAAGTGAAGCAGATTATCTAAGTAAACACTTGATCATTCACAAGACTAAAAGAAGAGGAAAACAGAGCAAGAACTGTAGAAGTTAACTTGAACTTCAGCAATAAAGCAAACTGATAATTTGCTTAGAGATCTATAACTTCTTCATATGTTGTCGAAAGTCCTCTTTGATTCAGATAGATCCTTGACATCGTGACATCTGCTCATTTTTTTCTACTATAGGAATTTATGTAAATTTACTGGAAAAAAATAGCATGATTATGTCTGACTCAGATGAAAAATAATCCGTCATCTTACGTTAGCTCATAAATCTGATCATCATCTTGTGCGTACCTAGAAAACAAGAATCCAAGCAAAAGAACACTCTGTATCCAAGTGATGCAGATGATCAACACCTTTCATATACCAGTATATTAGGTTTAGAATGCTGGATTTAATAACTGTCTCGAAATTCAGGTTTGGATCTTATTTCAGCTAGTTTTTAAGGTTGCTGTAGTTGTCCATTACTAACCATCCAAAATATTGTATGTGATGTGTGAACTACTTTCTGTCAATCAGTTTGTCTGTATTTTGATTAGATTTATGCAGAAAACCAAGTGTCTTGATTTGTCAGTTATGTTCGAAAGTATACTGTAGAGGTAAATGTCTCATAGTTGACTAAGAAACGATCACAAATCCTCCCATCCTCAATTTACAGTTTCTAGAAAATTGATTCCACAACAATAGACCAACACGTACTTCAATATTATAGAGAGGGCCTGACCTAAAGTTTAGAGATGTGTATACAAGTAACTGGATAAAGAATAAATCTGCCATTGAATAGCACAAATAAAGTATTAAGTTAATGGCAATAAAATACTTTGCCAAAACATGACTCTATCTAGCATCTAATAGCGTAATGGTGAATTCATTCGATGAGCTTGCTGCAATCGTGCTGGTTGTAGTTTCAGCACCAAAAACATGTCGTTCTGTGAAAAAACCAGGCTGTTTGGCTTGAGGCAGAACACCTCCACTGCCCAACATCAAAACCACTGAAGACATGCTTGGCCTATCTTCTGGACTTTGTTGGACACACAATAGAGCCACATGAATTGATCGTAGTAATTCATATACATAAATTGAGTTGACTATATTAGGGTCAACTAGTTCCAAGGACCTTCCTTCTTTGTATAGTATCCATGCCTGAACATATCAAGTCATTAAAAGTTCAGCTTTTTGTTTTTTCTATCAAAATGTTGAAAAGTAATTTCAAGTTTATTACAGGCAGGTAATAATATTTCCAAGACTGAACACTTACATGTCCAAGAAGGTTGTGGTGGTGATCTTTGTGATGAAATCCTCTGTTTCTCTGGCCACTCACGATTTCTAGCACTAAAACACCAAAGCTATATACATCTGATTTTAATGAGAACAAGCCATCCACAGCATATTCTGGTGACATATAGCCGCTGCATGATGGTTAAAAGCCATGAAATTGCATCAATACAAATGGTTAAAAGCAAATAAATTGCATCTTAGAGATGTGAAATTTGAGATTCTTACTATGTTCCAACTACTCGGTTTGTGTTAGCTTCTGTCTCATTCCCTCCAAAACTTCTGGCCATGCCAAAGTCTGATATCTTTGGGTTCATGTCAGTATCCAACAATATGTTACTAGCTTTGAGGTCCCTATGGATAATTCTTAGCCGAGAATCTTGATGAAGATACAAGAGTCCCCTGGCAACACCATTGATAATATGGAAGCGCTTAGGCCAATCGAGCTGCTTACTTTTTGTTTGATCTGTTAATTTTTTTTTTGTATGATTAGTATCTGTTGTCATCTGGTTTGATTCTTTGTGGCATTATGAATTATAAATATTGCTACAACAATACAGCATTTGAGCTTAACTATATTTGTATTTAAGGAATCCTCACCAAATAGGATCAAGTCTAGACTTTTGTTAGGCATGTACTCGTAAATCAACATTTTTTCCTCTCCTTCAATGCAGCATCCTAAAAGCTTCACGAGATTTCGATGTTGAAGCTTGGCGATACAGATTACTTCATTCTTGAACTGATCAACTCCTTGCATAGAAGTTTTTGACAGTCGTTTAACAGCAATCTCCTTTCCATCTTCCAGCATTCCCTAAGATTTCAAAACAACTCCATGTGAAAGGTGCTGAACTTGAAGTAATACAGGATGCTGTTTAGCACAATTTTTTCTTCTGTGTTACAATGTTGCTTATGGTTCTGTTTATTACTTCGTACAATATGTCATAAAAAAGCAACAAAGATCTATGCTTAATTACCTTGTAAACAGGTCCAAATCCACCTTCCCCAAGCTTGTTGCTGGTTGAGAAACTATTGGTAGCTTTAGTTACTGTCGATAAGTCATATATAGGCAACTCTAAGTCTTCGTCATGACTTTCTTCGTGCCCTCCTGCAACAAGAGAATCATGGACGATATGATAAAATTGAGACGTTCCAAAGTAGGTACAAACACCTGCAGAATGATGTAATAGATCTCTATTCTTTTTTAATTTTTTCTTCAGCAATCAGCATAAAATGTCAGAATTTCCTTACCTTCGTTTCTCAGCTTTTGATCATTCTTCTTCCTCTTCCAAATAAACAACACCAGGCTCAGGCCTAGCAGAACAATCCCCGCCAATGATGTCAAAATCACGATAAGTGTTTTTCCTTTCTTCCCATTGGAATCTGTATCATTTGCAAGCCAAACCAAAAAGTTTGTTTTTAAAATGCTGTGGCATACACAAAAAACCTAATGTGTTGATTCCACTTATCTTGATTATCCAGCAAAAGAAAAATCTTTAATTATGTTAATGTAAAAGCATGCGTATCCTCTATGCTTCTACTTCTTGGAAGTCTGCCAAAAGAGTAAGTTATGTACAGAAATTCTTTCATTGGATTGAAAGTAGAAACTTCACCTAATTCAGAAGCAGCCATTCTGATGTAGATCACTTGTTCTTCTCCAGATAACTGTCTGATGTCAACCAAGTCTCCAAACCAAAGCAAGCATCCACTCCCCCCTCTCCTTATATCCAAATTCGAGTAAGCCATACAAGAACAATTCCTTGAGCACACTGCCTTGCATTCTTCAAGGCTCAAGCTTTCATTAAACCACGTGAATTGAGAATCTGGCATTTTAATACCAGAATAACTCAAGAACACATCGTCCTGACAATTCAAGGGAGTCCTTCGAACACACCCACCCGACCAATCAGATCTAACCCAACCTTGTGCATCTCTTGGCACAAATCGGTCCAAACACCCACAAGCAGGAGAATTTCCAATGTTGCAACTGCCATGTGCACCACATAATCTATAAGTATCGCATATATCTGCAGGTAAGTTATAGTAAACGACCCATTCTTGGCTTCGATTGACCCATGTCCAGCGCTGTCCAACCCCAGTCTGACTCAAAGTGAACCTCGAAACAACTGACCTGTCAAGAGAATCTTCCCTGTAGTATACCACTGTATTGTTCATGAATAATCCTGCTGTGAATGTGGGATTTTGTCTCACACTCGGCGTCCCACTAAAGCGCATGCCGTTCCAGGGTCCAAGTCTGTATTGCACAGCATTCCCTCTTTTGATGACCACTTGAGGATATCCAGTAATATCCAAGCGAAACGTAAAATCTCCTGGAGCTGGATCCTCATTAGTCCTCCACGACGAGACGAAACGCTCTCTGCCCGTAATTAAGTTCCAGCCAAAATCCATGGCCTGTAAAAATGTATCTGTTGGATAATCAAAACTCTGCCACAGGTAATTCTCTGGCTGATCATCATTTGCTTCTCGGATAACGAGATTTCCTGAGTCTAACAATTGCACGACAGGATTCTGCGCGACTCTTGACGCATTAGAAGACCATATGGTGTTGTTACGATCATCCTGGAGAACTAATTGGCCAGACTTGATGACCTTTAAGACCCCTGATGTAGTATTTCTTAGAGGGAATTCTCTGTTGGCCACCCAAATCGGGGTCCTAACTGTTACATTGTTGTACCATATTCCCACGTACCGATTTGTGGAGTTGCCTGGACTGAAAAATCCCAGTTCAAAACTTTCCGCCGAGGAAACAATTGTATCACCATCTCTAATGATCTGAGTTGTATTTATTGTATCAGCTGCATTGGAAATTGCCTCAATGGACAGCAAGAATAATAAGAAAATAAGAAAAGAGGAATCTTTAATCGATCTTTTCATGGTTATATTTGGTGATCTTCTTACTTTCTTGGATTCAGCGTCCGGTGTATTGGATATTGAAGGAGAAAAGCTGAAGCCACCAAGTTCCTCACCTCAACTCTGACATGAGAAATGCTGCAATTGTTTTCATTATTGGCACAATATTCTGAAATCTACAGAATTGAGCTCATCTAGACAGGCTTAGTGTAAACATGCTAAAATAGAATTTGACTCGGTCCTGAATTTTTATTGATTTGAAATAAGAAACTCCCCGGTAAAACCTCGGCGTCTGACTGGCAATGTAGAGTTTTCTTTATAGTTGACTCTCTCTTTAAAAAGTTGTAAAATAATGAGGTTGCTGAGTTGTGTACAACTCCTGTTTTTAATCATAGGACGATTGAATTGACCAAAAAACTCGAGAAGATTTCAAGAATGGGGGGATAAATATGGGATTTTGACCACTGCTCAAACAGATGAAACCATTCTCATTATAGTGAAATAATCTGAAATTTGTGATCATGATTAGGTAAGGTGCTGATTTATTTTTTTATCTGTATTTTTATTCATTTTTATTCCCTTTTCACTCGAAGGGGAAATTCTTGGGCGCTTCTGGAGCCCGAGGCCCTTGGCTCCCTTCATTATCCAATGGCCAAGAATTTGATTGTTTTGATGTTCGTTATTTTTCATGTGTCCAAGCACACAATTTTACTGTTTTTGTCCTTTATTTCTTTTTCCTTGTTTTTGGTTGAATATGATGATGGTGGAGACTGAAGAGTCATAAATTGACGGCACAAATTCCGATTCAGTCTCTAATATTAATTAGAATAATTCCCTCCTTTCTTTTATTTGTCTGGAGGGTAAGAATATATATAAAATTCAGAAAGAGAGATGTGAGTGACAATTGTCTTTCCAAGATTATTGTATCAACGAACATTTACATTGATTGCCACGTGTAATGCGTGTATTTGGTGAAGGGAAAGCATGCGTGTCAAAGGTTTCACAGTTGGCCAAACCATGAGTTCAAAGGTCTTTTCAACAATTGGGTACCATACCATAAGAATTTGAAAAATTCTCGATTAATCATGATCTTTGCACAAGTTTAACACCACAAGAAGAAATTTTAAGTGCTTGAATTTTTAATTGGTAATATTATGTTTTAAATTGACATACATAATAAAAAAAATAAAATATAAAATAGAAGTGGACGAAAGCCTATTTAAAACTAAGATCAAGATTTCATATTTTTAGCAGAAAAATAGAGAATTCAGTCCAACGCCTAATAATTATGTAGCCTGGTACTGATTTCAGCTTTATAGGCCTGGAATTGCCGATGAACGCAGATAGTAGAAATTTGCTCTTAAAAGGCCACCCGCTAACACATTTCCAATAATATGGGTTGCGGCTGCTCCATACCAAAAAGCATATTGCGTTGATGTGAATTCGATTGGCTCCTAGTTTAGTATATTTGGTTTTAATTTCTACATCAAATTTTGTTAGGCTGATGCCCAGATCAAACAATACATTTGTTTAAATAAAATGATAATTAAATAATAAAAAAAATAAAAAAAATAAAACAATACAATTGTTTACGTAATTCGATTAATAACAAGCATACGTTCAGGAGCAGGGGAGCGATTTCACTATAATAGAAATAAAAATTGAGAGTTTACAATAGTTAGAAAAAATTATTCTATAATTAATCTCAACATTCTAAGAGATCTTACTATTCACTCAATAAAATTATCTTTCAAGTATTTACCAATTCTCAATTTTGTATCCTCTCAAACTCTCTCTACAATGTATATCTGTAATTGTGTCTGTTCCTCACAAAATTCACACCTAATGAATACAACAATGCACGTATTTATAGAGGTGAAATCAACTGCAAATAATTCTTTTACTCCATTCTACTTTGGTCGAAAGAAATCCACAATTTCTCATGTATTTAGACAAAGGCTTCCTTTTTAATTGTAGAGATGATATGGATCATTTATATTCATGTAAATTGAGAGCTTAATTCTTGAGGAAAAACAGCAGCAGCTTGCTCTTTCTCTGGATGGAAGAAAAATACACCTCAATGATGTGGCCTTTTTATTTGACACACAAACTTAATACTTTCATACATTACATTTTCGGCACCAAGCAACCATATAGACCTCTTCAAATCATCTTATTGGGCTTGCTCTATTGGATCACATATTTGTTCTGACGAATCTATTAAACTTAGTCTCTTGGGCTTATTTGGACTCAAGGCTCATCATAAGCCCCCTATTCTCGGTCAAGCCTCACATAGGGATGGTTGGTCAAGAGTAGAGAACATTGGAGTGGTCACTTTTTGAGATGAATAGATTGGGGCAGATCATCTCTTAGGGTGAGTAGCATGGGGCAGGTTATCTCTTGAGATTAGTAGTTTCAGGTTGCATTCTTTGTCTATATAGAATATCTCTGCCTTGATATTTATTTGTTGAGTTGTTGGCTATGTGGATCAATATAAGCCCCCAATTCTCGGAACTTAAAAAAATTTCCTTATTTATGCGGCCAACAATATCTTTCTTGGCTTCATAGTTCCATAGAGTCGTTTCTACTGTGTGATTTGGCTTTCATAAACTAGAAAGAATGAAGAGTGCTGGTGAGGGGTCATCATTATCAACGTCTCTTTATGTTATCACTGTGGGGAGGACGTCGTAGAGGATCAACAAAAAATTAGATTGAGTTATTAGTTTGGCTTGGAAGTTGTTATCGCTAGTTGGTTTAAGTCTTGACCTGAACTTAGTGATTCGTATCGCTCCTTAAAAATGCGTAGCCCATTTTTAGGGTTTGCACAAGTTTTCATGTGTAGATAATGGAAATACTTGGATTTTTTCCAGTCTCTTTTTCTCATTCTTGTCTTATTGACTTTTTTTCTTGATATTGTATTGAACATATTAGTACAATCTCATGGCGGAGTTTAATATTAAGAGAATCTTGGTCCTAATGATGTCATAGAGGTTGGGGTGACAACACTAGGGTGTTGCCACTAGATTCATGTTCGCCTATCGTCTCATGAGTGGTGTTGGTGCAAAGATGGTGCTGCCTAGATCAATCGGTGGTGGTGCATATGATGACAGGTCAAGTACGATGTGTAGGTCAAGCGTGTTGCACATGCATTGGTCAAGCGAGTAGGTTAGCTTGTCGAGTGTAGGTTGAGCACGACAAGTGCACAGGTCAAGCACGGTAGGTATCCAGGTTGAGTGCACAGATCATGCAAGCTTGTCGAGCGTAGGTCGAGTAAATAGGTGTGCAGGCCGAGCATAGTATGAGCATGTTGTAATTATCAATTGTCATCTCTTTATCACTTCCATGTTGGATCATTTCATATATTTAGAGAGTTGGTTGGAATGGTCATGTCGGGTCTAATTATTTATTAGGATTTTTGCTCGAGTTTATAGAGGTTATTTATTCCTTTCCCCATAGTGGAAGTAAGTCGAGTGAAAGAGATTAAATTTTTGGATCATCGTCACCAGAGTCTAGTGAGTTTGAGAGTGAGGTCATTGTTTCTCTATCTCGAGGTCTAGTCGGGTCGGCGGATGTGTTTGGTAAGCCATTTACTTGTAGTTGCATTATGGACGTCATGGTATAGACACATGTTTGTGCATTGATGGACTCACGTTATTTAGCCTTTTTTTCTTTGTTGGATGCATGGTTGATCTACTTAGTATTTTTAATACTTTCACTTTATTCTTGTACCTAATGTTTTTTCATTTGCACAAATTCTCAGAGTCTGACTCTTCGTGCCCTTCTAGTGAAAAGGGCATGCCACCTCTTTGGGGTGAGGGGAGTGGTGACGAATGATGTGATACTGACGTATATCGGTGCAAATAAGGCGGTAGGCCTTCTTCTTCTCTCGAAAGGGTGACGAGCAAAGGTCGTTTTCATGTGATGTAGTTGGTGATACTAGAGGGCAGCCCCTTGAAGTGCCAACAGAGGATCACTCCTCTTGGGGAATCGAAAGCGCGTGAGTTTCTCTTGGGGGATAACAATGCGAGACCTTCTTTTTGGGGTACACAGGTAGTTAGCTCCTCTTAGGACGTGAAGGCGTGATGGCGTGCGAGCTTCTCCTAAGAGACAATAGCGCAGACCTTTTCTTAGGGCATGAAGGTGTGTGAACTTCTCTTGGAGCGCGGAGGTGTGTGAGCTCCTCTTGAGAGCGCGGAGGTGTGTGAGCTCCTCTTGGGAGAGCAGAGGTGTGTGAGCTTTTCCTAGGGGCGCGAAGGTATGTGAGCTCTTCCTTGGAGCGCGAAGATGTGTGAGCTCCTTCTGAGGGCGCAAAGGTGTGTGAGCTCACATGACCTTCTAGGGATACGTAGGTGGCTTGTTCCTCTTAGGATGCGAGGGCGTGAAGGTGCATGATCTCCTCTTTTGGACACGCTTACTAGGTCTTTGGGTGCTTAGACACATTTGTTAGGTATTTCTGGTACCTAGATGCATTCGCTAGGTTTTTGTATTGCCTAGACGTGGTCATCGAGTCTTAAGGTACCTAGATGCGTTCGCTAGGTCTTTTGGGTACCTAGACACATTTGCTAGGTCTTTGTGTTGCTTGGACACAGTCGTCAGATTTTTAGGTGCCTAGACACGTTTGTCAGGTCTTTCGAGTACCCAGACGCATTCGCTAGGTATTTGTGTTGTCTGGACGCAATTGTCAGGTCTTTAGGTGCCTAGACACGTTCGCTAGGTCTTTTGGGTGCCTAGATGCATTTGGTAGGTCTTTGTGTTGCCTGGATACAGTCGTCAGCTCTTTAGGTACCTAAATGCGTTTGCTAGATCGCTTGGATGCCTAGACGCTTTCTTTAGGTCTTTTGGTGAACTGTATTGAAAAAACATCTAAGTAAATGGATTCTACTTTGTTGGCAAAATATTTTCACACCGGCCAATGTTGGTACAAAAGCTTTTTTTTTTTTTAGGATGAGCCATGTAGGTCGAGCCATGCTCGACTCGACCTGACCAGGGTGAGCTCGCTATGCTCGTCCTGATTTTTTTTTGAACGAGTCGGGCAGGTCGATCCATGCTCGACTCAACCTAACCAGGTCAAGCTCACTGGGCTTGACCTAATTTTTATTTTTTTTCAATCAAGTCGTGCTCGACTCAACCTAACCAGGTCAAGCTCATTGGGCTTGACCTAATTTCTACTTTTTATTTTGTTTTATTTTTTTTCAGAAGAGTTGTGCAGGTCGATCCATGCTCGACTCGACCTGATCAAGTCGAACTTGCTGGGCTCAACCTGATTTCAATTTTTTTCAGGTCGAGTGCATCGAGCTCACTGGGCTTAACCTGGATTTAACTTGGAGTAGTTCTCCTTTATGTGTGAGCGAGGTTGCTCATCTTCTCCTAGTCCCAGTCTACGTAGTCACAGCGCTTCGCAATTCACATGGTCGTAGCCCTTCAGGGGGCTTAGCCCATGTAAGTTGTTCATCTCCTTCTTATGCTTAGTCCATTTACTTAGCTTTTTTTGTTGGTTTATGCAATGGTTGTTGCTTTATACTTCTCATAATGGAGGAAGTTGGTATGACTTCTCATATTTATGAGTCGGTAGCTCCTTTATACTAATAGAACTTCTTGAAGACACGAGTTTGTGAGCTCTTGTGGGTGCAATAATGCAAGCTCCTCTTGGAGGCTTGATGGTGCATGAGTTTCTCCTACTAGCGTGATGGCGATGAGTGGGGGTACGAAGGTGAGAGAGTTTCTCTTAGGACAACGACGACATGTATGCTCCTCTTGGGGGTGCAATAGTGCGAGAACTCTTCTTGAGGGTATGGTGACACGTGTGCTTCTCTGAGGCTGCGATGGCATGCTAAATCTTCTTGAGGGTGCAATGGCACGCGAGCTCTTCCTAGGGGTGCAATGGCACGCGACCTCCTCTTAGGGGCGCAAAGGTGCACGAGCTCTTCTCAGAAGACAATAGCACAGATCTCACCTTGTCATACGAAGGCACGTGAGCTCCTCCTAGGGGCACGAGAGCATGAAATCTTCTTGAGGACGTCTATTGTCATAATGACAAATGGTGTTCTTGATCCTTATTTTAAGTGAGAATTGGGTCTTGATCTTCATATAAGAGCTGAAGATTTGGGTCGTGAAAATATTTGAAAGTCTTGAAGGCCACCTACTTTCAATTTCTATTTGGATTTTTCTCTCTCTATGACTCATATCTCCTCAACTAAGTTCTCAAAGGATGTTGTGAATTTATTTTTCTCTCTTCCTTTCTTCTTCTTGTTCTCCTTCTCCCAACAGACACCTACGTAGCCACAAAAATCCCAAGTAAAATTTGCTTTCAACTGAAGGAATTTTATCCACCAAATACTGATGACAAAGCAAGTGACAATGCCACTACTAATTGTATTTTTTGCCACTAAAATTCAAGGATAGATTTCTTTTCAAAAAAGTTTAAAAAAATATTGTTCAACATGTTCAATTACCAAACTTGACCACAATAGTGATAGGGTAGTGCTGATAAACATATATATGTTTGCAGAGCAGTAAAAATTATTGAGATTTCAACCATCAATCTCCATAAGTATGTTAATTATACACGAGTACCAAATATATAGTGATTTTGACTATAAATTACAGTCAGGGGTGGTGTTCTACGGAATGACCATAAACTTCATTGTCCTAAGAAGAAAGTTAATAAAAGCAAAGGCTAAGAGTATCTTCATCTTGCTTGGACGAAACAAGATATTATCCATGAGTTTTTTGTGCGTGTTTTTTCTTTTATGGTTTTCACTTTCTGCTATAATGCTGGTTGCGATAAGTCTTAGAAGGGTTTGGTATCTATTGATTGTGACTAAACAACCATTGTCCAAAACTCAACTCAAAAGCATAACTCCTTCGGCAATTGTCCAACATGTCTCTCTCACTCTATTGGACTCAATGGAAGTCTTTCGGTGCTTGCTCTACTTTACTTATTTTTCAAGCATACGATACAAGCACTTTGATTTTTGATATTTATGTTAGAACAAGCAGCATATTATGTGAATCACTCTGATCAAGATCATAAGCTAGAGGCAGCACGTTTGGAAAATTCCTTGTATCTTATAGTTAGTAGCATCATTGCCTTAAAGTTTAAGTGATCAAAATAACACCGATTCACTTATCTTTAGACAAGAGAAATCCTGAACTAGTTATTAGATGGGAAGAAACATTGCAATCAAGTCATCCGCTTGAGCAACAATGGCTAGAAACTCCATCATTCCTTATCGCCCTTCTAACATTGTGATGGTGATTTCTTTTGTAGAACTGGCTGGATTGGGGATTACGTCACTTCCTGATGCAAATGTATCACTTCTGTGAAAAAAACCAAGGAGATTAGCTTAAGGCAACACAGAGTCATTGCTCAAAATTGCCACCACTGAAGTCATTCTAGGTCTGTCATTTGGACATTGTTGCACGCATAATAGGCCCACAAGGATTAGTCGTAGCACTTCCCCTAAATTATCCAAGTTGTGTAGATAAGTGTCAACTAGTTCTATAGACCTTCCTTCTTTGTGAAGTGTCCATGCTTGTGTAACCAAGTAAATCATATCAATTGGACCTTGTTATTAGGAATAGTTGGATAATTGGTGTTAAAAAATTTCATGAATGCAAGTATACGTTATCGTAGATAAGTAATAAAATAGATGAACAAAATATCATTCCCATGAGAACTGTGAATTATTAAATACTGAAATTTAGTTAACTCTAATTTTATTTGAACGAATAAAAGTGGGTGGCGATTAATGCATATAAACTTAAACTACAACTAGAATAATGTGCAAAAATCAAATAAAGATGAATTTTAATGATTTAAAGACCTAGGATTATGATTTCACTGTAATTAATTTGATTTGAATATTCAATCGTATCAATCTCAATTTATTTTCCTAATTATCAATCAAGAATCCCTCAATTATTCAATAGACTCTCCCAAAATCTAATGAAAAATTTATCAATTACTAACTCACAATATTCCTATATGAATTAAACAATCAATAAATCAATTGGCTTTATGGATCTCAATCAAAACTACGCAAATCATGCAAGTATATTTCTATTTTACATGTAATTTATAATTTTCTACACATAGAACTAGATATATATATTACCTCCCGAATCAATAGAATTAGTAAATCATTCAATTATTAGCCAAGTAATTGAAAATATTAAGATCCATATAGAAAACTTAAGTAGATCAAATAAATATTGAATTGAACTGAAAGAGAATTTTAAATCATCCTAATTTGGTTACATCTAAACTGTAGAAAAGAGAATTCATCCATAATCATATCCATCAAATTCATGGACAAATTCGAATTCATAACAAAAGAAATATCACAAGAATAAGGGAAGAAGAATATCTAAAAATCTTGAAAGATGAAGCTTCCAACTTGATCCTCAAGCCTTCTTCATTCTTCTCCTCTTGTTTTTCCAAGTCTTCTCGAGTTCCAAGATCCCCAAAATCCCTTTAAAAATTAGCTTTTATATATATATTTTTCCAAACTGAGGTAAAACTCGACTCCAAAAATCACACTTAGGAATTTTGCTCATTTAGCGCCTAGGCGCCAAGTAACGGTGCCTAGGCGCTAAATATTTTGGTTGCCCAGTTTCTCACTTGGCGCCTAAGCGCCTAGGCACCAAGTGTGCTATTTTCGGCACCTGAGCGTTGTTGATGTGCTTAAGCTCCGTTTGGATAGCTTTTAGCGTCTTAGCTTCGTTTGGATGGTTTTTAGGTTCCATTTGCTCATTTTCTTCAAGTTATCAATAATTGTCTCGTCTTTCTACTTCCTACAAAACACCAACGAAACACGTAAAAATTTCTTAAAACTTGCTTGAAAACTTTCATCTTGTTAGGGTAAAGATACTCTAATTATCGGTGTAAAACCAATGTAATAATTGGACCTTGTAAATTATATCCAAGCAAATCAGGATAATATGGAAGCGTTTATCAAGATGCTTACTTTTTGTTTGATCTGTTAATTTGTTTGGTATATTCAGTATCTATTGCCTCTAGATTGATTCTTTATGAGATTTTGCAATATAAGAATTGCGATAATAGTATAATATTTGACCTTAACTCAACATCTTTTCCTCTCCTTGAATGCAACATCCTAAAAGCTTCACAAGATTTCGATGTTGAAGCTTGGCAAGATAGATAACTTAATTCTTGAACTCATCAAGTCATTGCATAGAAGTTATTGACAGTTGTTTAACAGCAATTTCCTTTTCGTCCTCCAACATTCCCTAAGATTTCAAAACAACTCGATGTGAAAGGTGCTGGTAAGTCCACCTACATAGGGTGGCTACCAATCCAAAGACAAAAGACAAATCTACCAAATGAGAAAAAAAGTCAAGAAAACGTAGTAGCACACCTACCAAATAAGAATGAAAAAAAATTCAAAAAAATGTAATAGCACACTTGCATGTGACCAATTTTCTTGACTTTCAGCCCATCAGAAATTGACAAGTTGAAGGCCCAATTGAATCAAAAGTTTAAAATGAAAGATCTAGGAGAAGCCAAGAAGATTCTCGAGATGGAGATAAACAGGGACAAAACAAGAGACAAACTTTGTTTGACCCAAAAATAATATTTGAAGAAGGTATTACAATGTTTTGGTATGACAGAGAACACAAAATCTATAAGTACACCATTTGCCTCTCATTTGAAGCCTAGTGCCCAACTATCTCCTAAGAACGATGAAGAACGAGAATACATGGCTAAAGTTCCATATGCTAATGCAGTGAGTAGCTTGATGTATATAATGATCTGTACGAGACCTGACATTTCACAAGCAGTTAGAGTAGTGAGTAAATACATGCATGATCCTGGTAAAGGTCATTGGCAAGCTGTGAATGGATTTTAAGATACATTTTCAACACCGTTGATGTTGGTTTAACGTTTGAGCAAAATGATAATATTAGTCAGTGTGTAATCGGATATTGTGATTTTGATTATATAGGTGATTTGGGTAAGCGAGGTCTACAACTGGGTATTTGTTCACTCTAGTCAAGGCCCTAATTAGTTTGGAAGTCGACCCTACAATCAACAGTTGTTTTGTTTACAATAGAGACAGAATTCATGGTAGTCACATAAGCTGTTAAGGAAGCTATCTGACTTCAAAGTTTGCTTAAAGACATAGGAGTTGGTCAGAAGTACATCTCAGTGCATTGTGACAGTCAAAGTGTTATTCACTTGACAAAGAACCAAGTTTTTCATGTAAGAACGAAGCATATTAACACACGCTATCACTTTGTACAGAAGATTCTCAAAGAAGGTAAAATACATATTCAGAAGATTCATACTATAGAGAATCCACAGATATAATAACCAAAGTAATGATAACAGTCGAGTTTAAATATTGTTTAGACTTGATCAATATTCTCCATTCTTGAGATGGTGCCAAAAGGCGCATTTGGAAGGCACTGCGAAAGACTACTTAATTTGCTCAAAAAGATGAGAAATTTGAAAATTGAGCGGAATTAAAAAAACTAAATTTTAAGTGGGATCGTTGTGACCTCTACAATCTTTCTTGGACCTTATTATAATTAGTACTATTTGTTTGTGAGTGTAATTATCCTTGATACTGCAACAACTCTGGCTCAAAGTGAAGCTCAAAACAATCGACCTATCAACAACATCTTCCCAGTAGTATACCACTGAATTATTCATGTATAATCCTGCTGTGAATGTGGGATTTTGTCTCGGCGTCCCACTATAACGTATGCCGTTCCAGGGTCGAAGTCTGTATTGCACATGTACAGCATTACCCCTTTTCATTACCACTTGAGGATATCCAGTAATATCCAAGCGAGGATAAAATGAAAAATCAAGTCTAATGAACCAAAATAAACGATGGCTTGGTTGACTTGAAGTCAACAGATGTTGTTGGACTTGGTTGTCTCAGGCCAGTTTGCCAACCTTTTCAGAGGACTTTTTAACAATTGGGGTAAGAAATTGGAAAATTCTCAGCCAATGAATCAAGGTCTTTACACAAGTTTAACACCAGAAGATGAAACTTTATGTGCACAAATGTTTTAATTTGTAATAGTATGGTTTAAATTGAAATGTATGATGAAAAAATAAAATGTAATATGGGAGTAGGCCAAAACATGTTTAAAACTAAGGTCAAGATTTTTTATTTTTAGCAGAAAAATGGAGAATTCAGTCCAATATCGAAAATTATATAGCCTGATTCCAGCTTTTGTTTTTTGACAGACCCGGAATTGCCACTGAACGCAGATAGTAGCACGTTGCTCTTAAAAGGCAACCCGCTAGGACATTTCCAATAACATGGGCTGCTCCACGCCAAGAAGAACTTGGCGTTGATGTAAATTCGATTGGTTCCAAGTTTTAGTATTGCTTGGTATTTATACTTCAGATTTCTTTTCCTAAAGTTATTTAAAAAAAAAAATAAAAATTGTTCTGCGTATTCAATTACCAAACTTGACCAAAGTAGTGATACAGTAGTGCTTGTATATTTATATATGGTTACAGAGCAGTACAAGTTATCGAGATTCAAGACCCATATTTTATCCTCAAGTATCAAACTCCATAAGCAATCTCTGCACGGATGTTGTTAATTAGAAAGAATTACCGAATATACAATGATTCCGACTATAGTTTAAAGTTCAAATTTGACTCACTAACATTTATCTTTTAAGGTTGAATATTTTGCCAATATGAACTTAAGCGATGGGGGAAAGGGCCGGGTTGGGGTTGGCGGCTCCTCGAGTGGTGGATTCTAGCGATTATTGGCGACCGCGATGACATAATAGTGGGTTGCCGTCGGGGGTGCCTGGCGGGTGGGGAAGAAAATGGGGGAGTTTTTCCTTTATTTTTTGTAAAAATTGGAAATTACTTTATATATTTGTAATTTAAAAAATATATATGTAACTATATTTAGTAAACTTTTTTCTGTTTTATTTACTTATTGATTTAGTATATTTTTTTATATTTTTACATTTAAACTCTTATTTATATTTATGATAAATAATTTAAAATTTTAGTAAAATTGCAGTGCAAAATTGTTCTATTTAATCATATTCTGATTTTATTGATAATAACAATAAAAAATAAAGCAAATAAATTTAAAATTGATTTTTACTTAATAAAGAAAGTATGGAAACTCTAGCAACAAAGTAAGTATATGTTAATAATAAAAATCAAAAAATATTTTTAAAAAATGCAAAAGGAAATAGAAAAATGTCTAATAAAAAATAGGAAGAGTAACCCTAAACTACAATTTTTAATAAATATTCAACTTTAACATTTATATCCCTATAAAATTCAAAACATTACATATATCTCCAAGGGCATTTTCTATCTCGATACAATTGACGATATTACAGAGGCAAAATTAGATTTTCATATTATTTTTTGGATGATGTAATATTAGGGTAACTAATGGACAAGTGCAATTTATAAGATGAATGCAAATATAAAGGATAATTTTTGTAATTTAAAAAAATAAATGAATTTTTTTTATAAATATACCAAACATAAAAATAATTTTTAATATCTTGTAGTAGCAGCATCAATGCCTTAAAAGTTTTAAGTGATCAAAATATATGCCTCTAATCAGTAAAATTAAATGACAATGGTTCACTTATCTTTAGACAAAAAAATCCTGAACTTGTGATTGGATCGGAAGAAACATTGCAATCCAGTCATCTGCTGGAGCAACAATGGCCAGAAACTTCATCCTTCCTATCGCCCGTCAAGCATTGTGATAGTGAGTTCATTTGTAGAACTGGCTGGACTGGGGCTTGCTCTACTTTCTAATGCAAATGTATCGGTTTCTGTGAAAAAACCAGGGTGATTAGCTGGAGGCAGCACAGAGTCATTGCTCAACATTGCGACCACTAAACTCATGCAAGGTCTATCATCTGGACGACGTTGAACGCATAACAGGGCCAAATGGATTACTCGTAGCACTTCGCCTAAATTATCCAAGTTGTGTAGAAAAGTGTCAACAAGTTCTATTGACCTTCCTTCTTTGTAAAGTGACCATGCCTGTTTAACCAAGTAAATCATATCAATTTTGGAACTTGTTATCAGTAACAGCTCCAAGCATAAATCAGGAATGTGCTTATATACTTAAAAGCAAGAACAATTACATGTCCTTGAAGGTTGAGGTTGCGATCTCCATGCGAATATGCACTGTTTCTTTTCCCACTAACAATTTCCAACACAAGGACTCCGAAGCTGAACACATCTGATTTCACAGAGAACCGGCCGTGAACTGCATATTCTGGCGACATGTAGCCGCTGCATGAAAAATGTCAAAACAAAAAATGATGTTGCACGCTGTGGAAGTGTATTAGGTGTTTTATGTTGCTGATATACTTACTATGTTCCTACAACTTGTCTCGTCATATCTTCTGTCTCATTTCCTCTGAATCTCTTAGCAATGCCAAAGTCTGATATCTTTGGATTCATTTCACTATCTAGCAGTATGTTGCTAGCTTTGAGGTCTCTATGGATTATTCTCAACCGCGAATCTTGGTGAAGATACATAAGCCCTCTGGCAATTCCATTTACTATATGGAGTCTCTTAGGCCAATCAAGTGACATTCTGTTTGTTTGATCTGCCAAAAAATTTGTGTGCTTGATTAATATATCTGATCCGGTTGATCAATGTGGAACATCTAAAATTCATAATTCCAAAATCCATTACTAATATGGACAAATGTATGCGAAAACTGCGTATATACTCTTCCAAAAATGATTTTCCCTATTTATACTAATGATTAGTCTATCTTCAATTATGGACCAGCATAAATCTCTGAATCTCTGCCTATTTAAGCTATTGCTGCTGTGAATAATTAGGCAACATTGATACTCCTAAACCAAGTTACCCTTTGAGCTGACTGTACGAAAGTTGGGAATGGAATACTCACCGAACAGAACCAAGTCCAGGCTTTTGTTAGGCATGTATTCATATATTAGCATTTTCTCCTCTCCTTGTATGCAGCATCCTAAAAGTTTCACCAGATTTCTATGTTGATGTCTGGCAATACAAATAACTTCATTCTTGAATTCATTGAGTCCTTGCTTGGAAGTATTTGATAGTCGTTTGACAGCTATATCTTGTCCCTCTTCTAGAGTGCCCTGAAATCAGAAGATGTGCATGATTAAAAGGTTACTATTTGCTGAAAATGAAGTAGCGCAGTGTAACATTATGTTGAATTTTTTTTTTTACCTGTCTCTTTTGTGATCACTCATGCTATGTATATTAAATAACAAGACTAGAAAGTATGGGTCTGAACTTCTCTGTAGAGAACAGAATTTCGTTATCTTTCTTATATCATGTCTAACAAAGTTCTGAGAAAAAATTCTTTTCTGTTTTTCAGGTCAAACTGCAGAAAATACTCTCATTCTTCTGAGCAAAGTTCTTTGAAAAATTGCGGAAATTTTTTGCAGTTCCATGTCTATGGCTAAAGAGTTGTCCACGGTTATGAATCCTACAATGTTCAACTGATTTTTTTATTTTTAATTACTTTCAGAAAACTACATATGCCTGAGTACAATGTTACCTTATAAACAGGTCCATATCCACCCTCTCCAAGCTTGTTTTTGATTGAAAAGTTATTAGTAGCTTTTGAGATTGTAGACAAGTCAAACAATGGCAGCTCTAATTCTTCGTTATGGATTTCATGATACTTTCCTGCAAAACGAGTAATATGGAGATGTTATTAAAGGAGATTAGTTGAAAGGAAAGTCAGCCCCTGCAAGAATCAATGTGTTTGTGTCCGTGCGCTTGTGTGGGTTATTTATGCATAGTTCTCTCATGTCTAAGACTAGCTTTTAACTCATTCTTTTCAAGCAAAAAATGGAGTATGCTTACCAGTTTTTCTCCCCTTTGTGTCATTCTTCTTCCTCCAAATATACAAAAGCCCGCTCAGGCCTAGTAGAACAATTCCTAGTGTTGTCAAACTCGCTATAAGTATTTCTTTTCTCTTTCCCTTCGAGTCTGCAGCATTAGTATAATTGATAGCTATTCAAGATAATACAATTCAGATGCTGATTAAAACAACGAATTCAACTGATTGATCAGTCTCCTCCATTTTTTGTTTCCACTGGGGGAATTGTCAAACTTCCATCTGATACAAACAAATACAACTACTTTTTTTTTTTCTAACCAAAAAAGTGTCTTTTCTGTGTAGATTCTATCTGTCATATGGTGATGTTTGACAAAGATTAGACGCTGTCCGTGCAATATTCATCACAGGAAATAGAAAATTGCACATAACAACATCATCAGTTTTATGTTTCCTCACACTACTAGGAATTTATTTTGTGTTTCGCATAAATGCTTACCTAACTCAGAGGAAGCCATTCGGATGTAAAGGTCCTGTCCACCTGAAGATAAAACTCTAATGTCAACCAAGTCCCCAAACCAAAGCAGGCATCCACTTCCTCCTCCACTGATATTTAAGTTTGTATACGCCATACAAGAGCAATTCTTTAAGCACTCCACTTTGCATTCCTCAAGCGTCATGGTCTCGTTATACCAGGAATTTCGTGAATCTGGCAACTTTATACCAGAATACTTCAAGAATCCATCCCCAGCTGTACAATTCAAGACCGTCCTTCGAACGCACCCATTTGACCAATCCGCCCTAATCCATCCTTCTGGATCTTTAGGTAGAAATTTGTCCAAACATCCACATACAGGGAAGTTTCCAATATTGCAACTACCATATGCTCCACATGAATTGTAATTATCACAATTATCTGCTGGCAAATTCAGGTATCGGACCCAGCCCTGAGTTTGATCAACCCATATCAAGCGCTGTCCAACACCATTCGGATTCAAAGTAAAGATTGAAATAGCAAACCTGTCAACAGCATCCCCCCTGTAGTACACACCATTCTTGTTCATGTGTAACCCAAACTTGAATGTTGGATCATTGCTCACATCCGGTGAGCCACTAAATGCCAGACCATTCCAGGGTCCTATTCTACACAGAGTAACTGTCCCATTTTTTTTTGTGATGATTTGTGGATATCCAGCAGGATCCACGTGCACAGTAAAGTCTCCTGGAGCTGGATCCTCATTGGTCTTCCATGATGAAAGGAAACTCTCTACACCAGTTACATAGTTCCAGCCAAAGTTCATACCTACTAAAAATGTATCAGTGGGATAATCGAAACTCTGCCACAGGTAGTTCTCTGGCTGATCATCATTTTCATCCCGTAGAACAAGATTTCCCGTGTCTAATAACTGTGCGACTGGATGCTGTGCGACTCCCGACGTGTTAGAAGACCATATGGTGTTGTTGGTGTCATTGAGAAGAACCAATATTCCTGGTTGGATGACCTTCAAGACGCCTGACGTACTATTTTTCAGTGGTGTTTCTCTGTTGGCAACCCAAACTACAGTCTTGACTCTGATGTTCTTGTACCATATCCCCACATACCAATTCTTTGAGTTTCCTGGGGTGAAAAATCCCAGTTCAAAACTTCCCCCTGATGAAACCAAAGTTTCGTCGTATCTAATGCTCTTACTTATATTTATGGTATCATTTGCTTCGCAAAGCTTCTGATTGGATAATATGACAAGAAGAATGAAGATGTCTCTGATTGATCTGTTCATGTTTCTTCTATGTCATATTTTTGGTTTCTTCCCGTGTTCAGAATTCGGCCTGAGGATTGGAATATGAAAACAAGAGGTGTCAGTTGAAATTTCTGTCTGAAAACATAGGTATAATTTTTATTGACTAGGAACTTCTGATTGACCAGAAATAGATGATTGGTCAAAACGTTGTAACACAATACTTTTAAGGATGGCCTAAAGGTTGAAGAAAAGCTTCTGGCATAAGATCATGGGTTTGAGTCAGGTTACAAGGTATTTATTTGCCGATCCAACAATTCCAGTGAAATTGTATTTTATAGGTTTTGGAATGTGGCTAAGATAAATTGTACGAGTACCAGTGTTTGTTTCGGTTATGAAAAGTCATTCAAGCTAAGTACTCTTACTTAATAATAATTAAAAGTTAATTAGAAAAAAATAGAGTTTAGTCAGGGAAGAACAAGGTTCTGTTAAGTAGAAGGAAACCAATAGAAGAAAATAATTAGATTTGTAAATTCTCTAAATTACTTAAACATAATCCTAGATCAAACAATATCCTATCTGGAAAAAAAATACATTTTCCTTTGTCTTTCAAAAGAAAAAAAGAAGCAGATATTTTTCACCAAATGCATACAGTGTAAACATGCTAAATTATAATTTGACTTGGTCCTGAACTGTTAGTGATTGGAAATACGAAATTTCCCAGTAAAACCATGGCGTCTGACACGCAATAATGAGTTTTGTTGAAGTCAGTCTTCTCTTTGAAATGTCGTTACATAATGAGGTTAGTTTCAAAGAGATTATGAGGCGGAATATTTTTATTTTACTCACTTTTCATTAAAAAATCTCATTTTCAGTCAAAATTAAAAATTAAAAATACTTATTTTCAAACTTACATGTGTCTTTTCCACACCTTTAGTCTCTATTTTATCTAAATAGAATAAATAGAATTTACATCATTAATATTTAATATGATATTGTACCATCACTTTTATATTAAAACATTATTCTTGCATACTAGTTGTTCTTTTGAAAATATCACATCATATATTTTCAAAGCATGACTTCTTATCAGGAGTAGAAAATCATAAATCAATTATATTTTTATTTTTATATCTATGTAGTTAACATTTTGATATAACTAATCTAAATATAATTTTTATTTTTTAGGAAAAACTAATAAAAATATATTCAATTATAAAAATATTAAAAATATAAAAATAAGTTTGGAAATATAAACAAACGGCCACTACAACTTTATGTTCTAATCTAAATTTGTGATCATGATTAGGTAAGTGCTCATTAATTTTCTTCATCTATATTTTCATTCATTTTTATTCCCTTTGGACAATGTGGTGAATTTTATGAATGCAAGTGCACGTTATTATAAACAAATAATGTGTTGAAATTTATGAATACAAGTATACGTTATTGTAGACAAATAAAGTGAAGTATCATTCCTTGAATTACTAAGTATCGAAATGGGTCTGACTCTAATTTTATTTGAACAACTATAATGGAGTGGTGATTAATACAAATTAAGAAACTTAACACTAAATTAATCAACAAAAGAAAAGTGAAATTAACTTCTATGACTTAAAAACATAGGGTTTATGATTTTACTATAATTAGTTTGATTTGAATACTCAATCTCATCAATTTCAGATTATTTTCCTAGTTGATAATCGAGAATCCCTCAATTTTCAATTGACTCTCCCAAGTTATAATAAAAAATTTATCAATTGGTAACTCACTATATTTCTATGTGAATTAAACAATCAATAAATCATTGAAGTATATGGATCTCAATTAACATTACACAAATCATGCAAATATATTCCTATCTTAATTACATGCGATTTATTATTTTCTACACATCTAGACATATATATCACCTCCCGAATCAATATGATTAATAAATTATTTAATTAGTGGTCAAATAATTGAAAACATTAAAAACTATATAGAAAACTCAACTAGATCAAATAAACATACAATTGAATTGAAAGAGAAATTCATATCATCCTAATTAGGTTACATTAAAACCTTAAAAAAAATAGTTTATAGTGAAATTGAATGATAACTTAACAATATTCATGAACATAATCAAAGAGAGAAAAGTAAAAATATAAATAAAACGTGGAAGATAATGAGTGTTTTCCCTTGTAGATGTCTTTTTCTTCAATCATGTAAGAATTCTTTCCTCTTCCCCAAAATTCTTTCTCCTTGTCTACTTCTTCTTTTTCTTTATTTTGTCTTTTCTTCACTACCTCCTTGGAGGCTCTTAGCATCTCTCAAATCAGATAGAGAATACTCTAAAGAGGGCAAAAAATCCCATTTTGCCTCTTTTTTCAGCATATAAATTTTTTTTGGTTGTGCAACTAGGTGCTGACTGAACAACGCTTAGGTGTTGCTACCACTGGAGTATGAAATTTTTTGTTGTACAACACCTAGGCACTGCATCTACTGAAAAATAATATTTTTTTTTTGTTTTCTTTAAATGTTAGAAAAATGTAGTTTTTTTGTACATTCAAGTCGACTTTTTTTTTTTCATACTCAAATCTGCAAAACAACATTAAAAATAATAATAAAATTCTCAAAAAATTTCAAAAATTATCAAAAGATCAAGTAAATGATAATCAATTAATGTATATAATACTTACTCATCAAATACTTCTAAACTTAATATTTTGTTAGATCTCGAGTAAAAAAAAGAAAGAAAGTAAGTAAAATACCAAGTTCCCAATCAAATACACTTGTTCAAATTGTGATGGAGCAAATGAATTGCCAACTTGACATTTAGTACTAGGATGATGACCATTGCTACATACCTTAATTAGTTTGGAAATCACACTAGTAGTGAAGGAACTAAGTTGTTCACACAATATACCAACAACAGTAAGTGCAATGAGGGCATCTACTTCATGTACTCTAAATGCTTTCTTTCGAGTAATTCTTTTCGAAGGCTATTAATAAGCATTTGCAGTCATGGTTTTAAGTAGTGCATAAGCTTCCTCATGTGTTTTACCCATAAGAGCTCCACCAGCTACTGCATTAACTAAAGTTCTAGTTGAGCCACTCAAACTATTGTAGAATGTTTGCAATTGCAATCAATCTAGTATATCATGATGTGGACACTTTCTCAATAGATCCTTGTACATTTCCCAAGCCACATGCAAAGATTCCAAGTTATATTGAGAAAAGGTAGTGATATCATTCCGTATCCTCGTTGTCTTAGCGGGTAGAAAAAACTTAGCTAGAAAGCTTTGAGACAAGTATGCTCAAATAGTAATTGTCCCCGCAGATAGAAAATTCAATCAAATTTTGGCCTTATCCCAAAGTGAAAATAGAAACAACCTCAATCTAATGTCATCATTAGTAATGCCATTGTACTTGTACGTATGACAAATTTTGAGAAAACTAGCTATGTGTGCATTGGGATTTTCATTGGCTAATCCATAAAATTGATTAGCCTAAATCATCTGAATAATGGTCAGTTTGATCTCAAAATAATTTGCTTGAATGACAGGGCGCCTGATTTTTAAAAGTATATCAACAACCATAGGCATAGCATAATCATGTAGTGTCCTGTTGTTTTCTACATTTGTCCCTACGTCTACCATGGTGCTTTGAGACTGTTTAAAATCTTCTCTCTTCTCCTACAATCAACGCCTAAAGGTTTGAAATAGAAAACAAAAGTAAAAGAAAAAAAAATTAAATTTAGAAATACTTGGTATCGATACTAACAAAAAACAAACAATTCCTGACAATAACACCAAAAACTTATTGCCAAATTTGTAAATGTAAGTGCACGTTATTGTAGATAAGTAATAAAATAGATGAATGAAATATCGTTCTCATGAGGATTGTTGAATTACTAAGAATCGAAATGGTTTACTCTAATTTTATTTGAATAATCATAATGGAGTGGTGATTAATATAAACTAAGAAACTTAATACTAAATTAATCAACAAAAGCAAATTGAAATTAACTTATATAACTTAAAGCCTAGGGTTTATGATTTTACCATACTTAGTCCTATTTGAATACTCAATCGTATCAATCTCAGTTTATTTTGTTAGTTGATAGTCGAAAATCCCTCAATTTTCAATAGACTCTCTCAAGTTCTAGTGAAAATTTTATCAATTGCTAACTCATTATATTTCTATATGAATTAAACAATCAATAAATCATTGAACTCTATGTATCTCAATTAAGATTACACAAATCATGCAAATATATTCCCATTTTACATATAATTTATATTTTTCTACACATAGAACTAGACACATATATCACATCTTACATCAATATGATTAAAAAATTATTCAATTAGTGGTCAAGTAATTAAAAGCATTAAGAACCATATAAAAAGCTCAACCAGATCAAATAAACATACAATTGAATTGAAAGAGAAATTCAAATCATCTTAATTTGGTTACATCAAAACCCTAAAAAAAAAATTAATTCATGATAAAATTGAATGATAACTTAGCAATATTCATGAACATAATCAAAGAGGGAAAAAAAAATATAAATAGAACTTGGAAGATGATGAGTTTTTTTATCTTCTTATTAAATCCTATAAGAATTATTTCCTCTACTCCAAAATTCTTTTTCTTTGTCTTGTTCTCCCCTATTTTTTTTTTTTTCAGTCTTCTCTTCACCTACCTTTTTTGAGGCTCTTGGCATCCCTCAAATCAGATGCAAAATGACTTAAAGAGGGCAAAAATCTCATTTTGCCCATTTTTCTGTATGGCAGCGCCCAGGCGTTGACTGAATAGGGCCTAGGCACTGCTACCACTAGAGTATGAGATTTTTTTAGGCGCTGCACCTACTAGAAAAAATATATTTTTTTAGAAAATTTTGAAAAGAATGCAGATTTTTGTACATCTAAATCGATTTTCTTTCTTTATACTCAAATATGCAAAACAATAATAAATTCACAAGAAATCTCAAAAACTATATAAAAACAAGATTAAGTAAATGGTAATCAATTAATAGGTATAAAACCCACTCATCACACACCAAAGAAAAATTCTTGGAATAGCCTTTTCATTGTTCTGGTTATTCTCTCCACTATATTTCATGTATCTAAAGCAAATTATGTTACCGTGTTTAATTATTCGAATGCCTTTTGGTTAAATCTTTTAGTTTTTTTTTCAAGTGTTTATATTACTACAATTGGTTTGAAATCATATAGGTAATGGCAAAAGAAGAAAGAAAGTGAAAAAGAAACAAAAACTTGGTTAAAATTTTAAAAAATCAACATTGTGGCACTACTGATGGCAGTATTTGTATTTCGATTATAACTCTTTACTCAAAAATTATATTAACTAGATTTTTAATCTATTGGAAATATAAGAAATATATCTACAACTTTTATGTTTATCATGAAATCTAGTTCATTCAATTTCAATAAGAAAAAAATAAGTTAAATATTTATTACTAGACTAAAACTTTCAGATGTAGCATATCTTGGTATTTTTGGCATAATTTTCTCTACAAACTTAATATGTTAAGCTGGTTAGATATAGAAAGCCAATAGATAAGGCTATAATCTATATAAGTACATCAAAAGTATTGAAAAGAGCTCAAAAATCACTCATAAGAAGACTGGTCTTAAAGAGTCTATGAATCAAAAACAGACTATATAGCATCTAGTCGTTATTCTTCTGAGTTTACGCACTATTTCATGATACTGAAAGCTGAGACTATGGCGTCTAAGTGCTATTCTTCTAAGCCTAGGCGCCTAACGATGTGAAAATCTGAAAATACAGTTCTTAAATTTAAATTTGATAAACTATAAAAACTAATATCTCTCAAGATTTTGGAAAATTCTTAGGGCTTTTGGAGAGAGGAAAACTGTGATGCCTGAACCTCTCACTACTCACCTGCCCAAATATGATTCATGCATTATGTGCTAATTTTATATGCTACTTGCATTTATATTGGCATTACATATTTTATTTCTTTTATATGATATTCTTGAATATTGAACTTAATTTTGAAGCTCTCGCACAGTATTCATTATTGAATTTCCTAACCTAAGTGGTTGATTTTGTATTGAGATAAGAAGAAATTTAGGTATCAATATAATAAATAGTGCTAGGTTACACGTGGTAACCTTAGTAGCTTGAAATGTGTCATCGAAAAGTTTATAGAAATTGAGTCGGTTTGATCATGAATTTTAATATTATATGAATATTTAATTCATACACTTGGGACAAATAGACATGCAATATTATAATTTAAATGTTATATAACTAGGTTCATATGTTTGTAACACTATCGGTGCACAAACTTATCAATCGGGCAACAATCGATAAATTTTCAAGTGAAGAACTTAATGAACGAACATAGAAATTAGCTATGGGAATGAACGGTGACTAAAATAGGTTGCAACCAAATAAGAATATGTGAGACACACAAGATTAGAGTTGCAAGATAAGGGAGAAAATCAAATTATACCATTACATGCCACTTCAAACTTATGCCACCTCATGTTTAGACTTATCAATATAGCACCTAAACCTATTCTTCACTCTTAAGCTAACAGCCACGACTTGAACCTTCTTCCCATTTCAGCTTCTAAATTCATAGAAAAAGCTATCAAAATAGGTCCTAAGTGATTCCAACCGAAAAAGGAGGGAAAACAAGCAAAGGGAAAGAGAAATAACCAAGTTCAAGTAGAAAACTGTGTAAGGTGAGCTTAACCTATGGATTTGGCATGACTTTCAGATTTATTTTGCGGTTTATTAGCTTATTAAGCTTTGAATATTATTTATAAATGTGTTATTATGTTATTAGATAGGCGTTGGTGCACAAAGAAAGGGTTTTTTGTTGCAAATACTTGATAGAAAATACTTGTGCTAGAAATTATCACCTTGTTGTATTCTTGTATTTTAGGCTTCAAAAGTGTACAGTATCTTGAATAAATCCTGTAATTATCATCATATGCATGTTTATATATGGTTTAAGAGTATTGGAATAAATTTTCATCGATTACAAATTGAAATTGGGCATGATATTGAAGAAACACTCAAAACTGCCAAAGTAATAATATTTGTTTTGGTGTGCTGTGAAGGGGATTGAATTAGAGGACCTAGACCCATGTATTTTGGAAACTTTATGGCATGGTTATATTGTTATACATATTATCTAAGTGTGGTAAAATTTTTAGAGTGAATAAATATTTTTAAAGATGTCAAAATGTCTATGAAACCTAATGTGGCAGCAAGGAAATTAGAAGGTAAAAATCTGTCCCATTTGATAACTTAGTATATTTCAACCTAAACATGTTGCTATTGAGTTCTAACAATTATGTACATACTATTAGAGTGATAATACTTCAATTACATGATGTTTACATGTATTTAAAATGAGAATTAAGGTATTTGAGAGACTATATTGGATTCTAGTTTCTGAAAGTTTGATTGTTTCCCAAATAACTTGGTGTTTAAGGTCTTAGTATGAGATTTTGTACTTTCAGCTTGTCAAATTGGGAATGGTGCTTGATGTTGGGTAATATTACATGCTATTTTACATCTAAGGTTGGAGAGGAATACTAAATAAATATAGACTAAGCCACCAACCAAGTGAAAGATGAGTAAATATTTATTTGCAACTACAATGCATAGACATAGTAAATATGTGATTTATATGTAATATCATAGATCATATGTGTATAGCAGATGACACACATTATTGTCATTCATGTCTATTGAGCGTACATATATGGGCATTGGTACGTACATGCATCATATACGAGCATTGTAATAAATCTTGCAATATCTATTAATTTGTTTGGTATGTTCAGTATCTGTTGTCCTCTAGTTTGATTCTTTAATATTTAGGAAATCCTTACCAAATAGGATGAAGTCTAGACTTTTGTTAGGCATGTACTCATAAATCAACATCTTTTCCTCTCCTTGAATGCAACATCCAATTTGAATTGATAAGTTGAAGGTTTAATTGAATCAAAAGTTTGAAATGAAAGATTTAGGAGAAGCCAAGAAGATTTTCGAGATGGAGATGAACAGGGACAAAACAAGAGGCAAACTTTGTTTGATCCAAAAGCAATATTTGAAAAATGTGCTACAATATTTTGGTATCACAGAGAACGCAAAATCTATAAGTACAACATTTGCCCCTCATTTGAAGCTTAGTGCCAAATAGAGACTGAATACATGGCAGTCACATAAGCTGTTAAGGAAGTTATCTGGATTTAAAGTTTGCTTAAGGACATAAGAGTTGGTCAGAAGTACATCTCAGTATATTGTGACAGTCAAAGTGTTATTCACTTGACAAAAAATCAAGTCCTTCATACAAGAACGAAACATATTAACGCTCGCTATCACTTTGTACAGGACATTCTCGAAAAAGGTAAAATACAGAGAATTCATAGATATAATAACCAAAATAATGACAACAGTCAAGTTTAAACATTGTTTAGACATAACAAATATTCTGCATAGCGCCGAAAGGCGCATTTGGATAGCACTGCAAAAGACTACTTAATTTGCTCAAGAAAACGAGAAATTTGAAAGTTGAGTGGAATTAAATAGATTGAGTATAATCTTTCCTGGGAGCTTATTATAATTAGTACTATTTGTTTGTGGATTTGATTACCCTTCATACTGCAACAACTCTGGCTCAAAGTGAAGCTCGAAATAACCGATCTGTCAACAGCATCTTCCCAATAGTATACCACTGAATTATTCATGTATAATCCTGCTGTGAATGTGGGGTTTTGTCTTGGCGTCCCACTAAAATATATGTCATTCCATGGTCCAAGTCTGTATTGCACATGCACAGCATTGCCCCTTTTCATTACCACTTGAGGATATCAAGTAATATCCAAGCGTGGATAAAATGAAAAATCAAGTCTAATGAACCAAAATAAACGAGGCATTGGGGTACTATATGGCTTGGTTGACTTGAAGTCAACAGATGTTGGAGTTGGTTGTCTATAGCCAGTTTACCAACCTAACGAGTCTTTTTTCAGAGGACTTTTTAACAATTGGGGTAAGAAATTGGAAAATTCTCAACCAATGAATCAAGGTCTTTACACAAGTTTAACGCCAGAAGATGAAACTTTATGTGCATAAATGTTTTAATTTGTAATAGTATGGTTTAAATTGAAATGTATGATGAAAAAATAAAATATAATATGGGAGTAGGCCAAAACATGTTCAAAACTAAGGTCCAGATTTTTGATTTTTAGAAGAAAAATGGAGAATTCAGTCCAACATCGAAAATTATATAACCTGATTCCAGCTTTTGTTTTTGACAGGCCCGGAATTGCCACTGAATGCAGATAGTAGCACGTTGCTCTTAAAAGACTACCCGCTAGGACATTTCCAATAAAATGGGCTGCTCCACACCAATTAGAACTTGGCGTTGATGTAAATTCGATTGGTTCCTAGATTTAGTATAGCTTGGTATTTCTACTTCAGTTTTCTTTCCCTAAAGTTATTTTAAGAAAATAAAAATTGTTCTGCGTATTCAATTACCAAACTTGACCAAAGTAGTGATACAGTAGTGCTTGTATATTTATATATGGTTACAGAGCAGTACAAGTTATCGAGATTCAAGACCCATATTTTATCCTCAAGTATCAAACTCCATAAGCAATCTCTGCACGGATGTTGTTAATTAGAAAGAATTACCGAATATACAATGATTCCGACTATAGTTTAAAGTTCAAATTTGACTCACTAACATTTATCTTTTAAGGTTGAATATTTTGCCAATATGAACTTAAGCGATGGGGGAAAGGGCCGGGTTGGGGTTGGCGGCTCCTCGAGTGGTGGATTCTAGCGATTATTGGCGACCGCGATGACATAATAGTGGGTTGCCGTCGGGGGTGCCTGGCGGGTGGGGAAGAAAATGGGGGAGTTTTTCCTTTATTTTTTGTAAAAATTGGAAATTACTTTATATATTTGTAATTTAAAAAATATATATGTAACTATATTTAGTAAACTTTTTTCTGTTTTATTTACTTATTGATTTAGTATATTTTTTTATATTTTTACATTTAAACTCTTATTTATATTTATGATAAATAATTTAAAATTTTAGTAAAATTGCAGTGCAAAATTGTTCTATTTAATCATATTCTGATTTTATTGATAATAACAATAAAAAATAAAGCAAATAAATTTAAAATTGATTTTTACTTAATAAAGAAAGTATGGAAACTCTAGCAACAAAGTAAGTATATGTTAATAATAAAAATCAAAAAATATTTTTAAAAAATGCAAAAGGAAATAGAAAAATGTCTAATAAAAAATAGGAAGAGTAACCCTAAACTACAATTTTTAATAAATATTCAACTTTAACATTTATATCCCTATAAAATTCAAAACATTACATATATCTCCAAGGGCATTTTCTATCTCGATACAATTGACGATATTACAGAGGCAAAATTAGATTTTCATATTATTTTTTGGATGATGTAATATTAGGGTAACTAATGGACAAGTGCAATTTATAAGATGAATGCAAATATAAAGGATAATTTTTGTAATTTAAAAAAATAAATGAATTTTTTTTATAAATATACCAAACATAAAAATAATTTTTAATATCTTGTAGTAGCAGCATCAATGCCTTAAAAGTTTTAAGTGATCAAAATATATGCCTCTAATCAGTAAAATTAAATGACAATGGTTCACTTATCTTTAGACAAAAAAATCCTGAACTTGTGATTGGATCGGAAGAAACATTGCAATCCAGTCATCTGCTGGAGCAACAATGGCCAGAAACTTCATCCTTCCTATCGCCCGTCAAGCATTGTGATAGTGAGTTCATTTGTAGAACTGGCTGGACTGGGGCTTGCTCTACTTTCTAATGCAAATGTATCGGTTTCTGTGAAAAAACCAGGGTGATTAGCTGGAGGCAGCACAGAGTCATTGCTCAACATTGCGACCACTAAACTCATGCAAGGTCTATCATCTGGACGACGTTGAACGCATAACAGGGCCAAATGGATTACTCGTAGCACTTCGCCTAAATTATCCAAGTTGTGTAGAAAAGTGTCAACAAGTTCTATTGACCTTCCTTCTTTGTAAAGTGACCATGCCTGTTTAACCAAGTAAATCATATCAATTTTGGAACTTGTTATCAGTAACAGCTCCAAGCATAAATCAGGAATGTGCTTATATACTTAAAAGCAAGAACAATTACATGTCCTTGAAGGTTGAGGTTGCGATCTCCATGCGAATATGCACTGTTTCTTTTCCCACTAACAATTTCCAACACAAGGACTCCGAAGCTGAACACATCTGATTTCACAGAGAACCGGCCGTGAACTGCATATTCTGGCGACATGTAGCCGCTGCATGAAAAATGTCAAAACAAAAAATGATGTTGCACGCTGTGGAAGTGTATTAGGTGTTTTATGTTGCTGATATACTTACTATGTTCCTACAACTTGTCTCGTCATATCTTCTGTCTCATTTCCTCTGAATCTCTTAGCAATGCCAAAGTCTGATATCTTTGGATTCATTTCACTATCTAGCAGTATGTTGCTAGCTTTGAGGTCTCTATGGATTATTCTCAACCGCGAATCTTGGTGAAGATACATAAGCCCTCTGGCAATTCCATTTACTATATGGAGTCTCTTAGGCCAATCAAGTGACATTCTGTTTGTTTGATCTGCCAAAAAATTTGTGTGCTTGATTAATATATCTGATCCGGTTGATCAATGTGGAACATCTAAAATTCATAATTCCAAAATCCATTACTAATATGGACAAATGTATGCGAAAACTGCGTATATACTCTTCCAAAAATGATTTTCCCTATTTATACTAATGATTAGTCTATCTTCAATTATGGACCAGCATAAATCTCTGAATCTCTGCCTATTTAAGCTATTGCTGCTGTGAATAATTAGGCAACATTGATACTCCTAAACCAAGTTACCCTTTGAGCTGACTGTACGAAAGTTGGGAATGGAATACTCACCGAACAGAACCAAGTCCAGGCTTTTGTTAGGCATGTATTCATATATTAGCATTTTCTCCTCTCCTTGTATGCAGCATCCTAAAAGTTTCACCAGATTTCTATGTTGATGTCTGGCAATACAAATAACTTCATTCTTGAATTCATTGAGTCCTTGCTTGGAAGTATTTGATAGTCGTTTGACAGCTATATCTTGTCCCTCTTCTAGAGTGCCCTGAAATCAGAAGATGTGCATGATTAAAAGGTTACTATTTGCTGAAAATGAAGTAGCGCAGTGTAACATTATGTTGAATTTTTTTTTTTTACCTGTCTCTTTTGTGATCACTCATGCTATGTATATTAAATAACAAGACTAGAAAGTATGGGTCTGAACTTCTCTGTAGAGAACAGAATTTCGTTATCTTTCTTATATCATGTCTAACAAAGTTCTGAGAAAAAATTCTTTTCTGTTTTTCAGGTCAAACTGCAGAAAATACTCTCATTCTTCTGAGCAAAGTTCTTTGAAAAATTGCGGAAATTTTTTGCAGTTCCATGTCTATGGCTAAAGAGTTGTCCACGGTTATGAATCCTACAATGTTCAACTGATTTTTTTATTTTTAATTACTTTCAGAAAACTACATATGCCTGAGTACAATGTTACCTTATAAACAGGTCCATATCCACCCTCTCCAAGCTTGTTTTTGATTGAAAAGTTATTAGTAGCTTTTGAGATTGTAGACAAGTCAAACAATGGCAGCTCTAATTCTTCGTTATGGATTTCATGATACTTTCCTGCAAAACGAGTAATATGGAGATGTTATTAAAGGAGATCAGTTGAAAGGAAAGCCAGCCCCTTCAAGAATCAATGTGTTTGTGTCCGTGCGCTTGTGTGGGTTATTTATGCATAGTTCTCTCATGTCTAAGACTAGCTTTTAACTCATTCTTTTCAAGCAAAAAATGGAATATGCTTACCAGTTTTTCTCCCCTTTGTGTCATTCTTCTTCCTCCAAATATACAAAAGCCCGCTCAGGCCTAGTAGAACAATTCCTAGTGTTGTCAAACTCGCTATAAGTATTTCTTTTCTCTTTCCCTTCGAGTCTGCAGCATTAGTATAATTGATAGTTATTCAAGATAATACAATTCAGATGCTGATTAAAACAACGAATTCAACTGATTGATCAGTCTCCACCATTTTTTGTTTCCACTGGGGGAATTGTCAAACTTCCATCTGATACAAACAAATACAACTATTTTTTTTTTTCTAACCAAAAAATTGTCTTTTCTGTGCAGATTATATCCGTCATATGGTGATGATAGACAAAGATTAGACACTGTCAGTGCAATAATATTCATCACAGAAGCAAGGAAAATTTCAAATAACAACATAATCAGTTTTATGATTTCTCATAAAACAAGGAATTTATATTTTGTTTCACATAAATTCATACCTAACTCAGAGGAAGCCATTCTGATGTAAAGGTCTTGCCCACCTACAAATAAAACTCTAATGTCAACCAAGTCTTCAAACCAAAGCAGGCATCCACTTCCCCCTCCACTGATATTTAAGTTTGTATACGCCATACAATTGCACTTCTTTAAGCACTCCTCTTTGCATTCCTCGAGCGTCATGCTCTCGTTATACCAGGAAGTTCGTGCATCTGGCAACTTTATACCAGAATACTTCAAGAATCCATCCCCAACTGTACAATTCAAGGCTGTCCTTCGAACGCACCCATTTGACCAATCCGCCCTAATCCATCCTTCTGGATCTTTAGGTACAAATTTGTCCAAACATCCACATACAGCGAAGTTTCCAATACTGCAACTACCATATGCTCCACATAATTTGTATGTATCACAATTATCAGCCGGAATGTTAAGGTAATGGACCCATCCTTGAGTTTGATCAACCCATATCCAGGGTTGTCCAACACCACTAGGATTCAAAGTAAACCTTGAAATAGCTGACCTGTCAATAGCATCCCACCTGTAGTACGCACCATTTTTATTCATGTGTAACCCAAACTGGAATACTGGATCATTTTGCACATCCGGTGAGCCGCTAAAGGCCAGACCATTCCAGGGTCCTATCCTATACAGAGTAACTGCCCCTCTTTTTGTGAGCACTTGGGGATATCCAGCAGGATCCAAGCTCATTGTAAAGTCCCCAGGAGCTGGATCCTCATTGGTTTTCCATGATGATAGGTAACTCCCTATACCAGTAGCATAGTTCCAGCCCAAATTCATACCTACTAAAAGTGTATCAGTGGGATAATCAAAACTCTGCCACAGGTAATTCTCTGGCTGATCATCATCGTTCTCATCCCGTAGAACAAGATTTCCGGAGTCCAATAACTGCGCGACTGGATTCTGTGCGACTCCCGACGTATTAGAAGACCATATGATGTTGTTGGTGTCGTTGAGAATAACCAAACGTCCTGGTCGGATGACCTTCAAGACGCCTGCTGTACTATTTTTCAGTGGGGTTTCTCTGTTGGCAACCCAAACAGCAGTCTTGACTGTGATGTTCTTGTACCATATCCCCACATACCAATTTGTGGAGTTTCCTGGGCTGAAAAATCCCAGTACAAAACTTCCCCCTGATGAAACCAAAGTCTCGTCATATCTAATGCTCTTAGTTATATTTATGGTATCATTTGCTTTGCAAAGCTTCTGGTTGGACAGTAAGGATAATATGACAAGAAGAGTGCAGATGTCTCTGATTGATCTGTTCATGGTTCTTCTAAATCATCTGTTTTGGTTTCTCCTGGTGTTCAGAATTCAGCCTAAGGATTGGAAATTGAAAACAACAGGTCTCAGTTCAAATTTATGTATTAAACATAGGTATAACTTTTAGTTAGAATTATAAAAACTACCCTTAAGTTTTGCTTAATTATAAAAAAATTCAATTAATTTTTAAAATTATAAAAATTATACCTTAAGTTTGTATCCTTCTTATATTTGCATTAGCCATTAGTTGACCTAATAAAAAATGCTAACATTAACAAAAAAATTGATATGAAAATCCAAATATACCCTTACAGTACTATTCACCAATTGCGACAAGACAAAAATGCCCCTTGGAGCTACTTATAACATTTTAAAACTTACAAGGATGAAGTAGAAAATGTTTTTTGGTATTTTAAGGAAAATATTTAACAAGGAATTTGACATTTTTTTTGTTAGAATATACTTTTATTCATTCTTACATTACAATGTCTAAAATTGTTTTGATCTTTTTATTCAATAAAGAGCACTTTTAAATTCATTTAGTATAAATTGCACTTTTATCATGCCTATTTGTGTAATACATTGCAATACACATATAGAGCACATTTGCATACAACTTAACAACTCAGAAGATGGTAATTGTAGCAAAATAACAATAAAAGTAACCGTTACATATAGCAACAATCAAAATTTATTGTTTTTGTTCACATTACATATTACCTCCCAAGGTTTTTTAACTAACACACAAATATACCCATTAGCTTTTAGATGAACTACATACAGTAAAATATTATAAAACAATAATTATATATTGCAAGAGCCAAAAGAAACTATTTTTGTACATTAAAAAAAAATAACTATGATCTTTCATCAATACATAAACATACCCTTGAGTCTCAACATAAACTACAAAAATCCCTATCAACTTGTCTAGAACCTACAAAAAATACCCAAGTTATCATAGTGCAGTTTCAAATTACCACCAACTTACATCCATTCCACCAGTATCTAATCCCCAACAACAGTAAATGTTATGCCCTATACAAATATACCCATGGTCTACAAAAATATATGGGCACCCTACACTACATTGCATTAAGTTTACATTACAGTTTCATATATTCAAAAAACTTGATCATTGTTCATTAAAACTGAAATCATACACAGTCAATTTTCTTGGGTAGGTATCTTCTTCTTCTTTTTTTTTTTATTAACTCTAAATATTTCTGCAAGAAAAGTGTTTGGGTCCACATAATCCACCACTTCAAATTTTCTCTGCAAAAATAAATAATAAGTCAATAATTTATCAAAATATGATGAATATGAAATATATTATCTGAACAACAAAAAAGTACATTTTGGCTGCTGAGTACCAGATTGGTGTGTGTTCTCTTGTCGTGGCCAAAATCCACATATTTGTCACATCTAAGAGTGCTTGATCTCTTAAATTGGGTGGATGTTTCCTCTGGCTGTTTTCTCCTATTCTTCTTGGGTCTACCTAGTAGCTTTTTCATTTTGGATGAAGCAATGTTGCAGAATAAGGATCCAAGTCATCTGGCCAAAATGCAGGGTCAGGAACTGGATACAAGTATTACAATTACCCCATTCTGAATAAATATAAATAACAGTATACTACCAAAATTGTAACATGTCAAATACCCAAAATCAACAAAGTTTTATGTATTTTCATCAGAAATCCTAAACATATCCTAGAATCAGTAACCTGAAAAAATTGAGCTTTAGATGAAGATCAGAAAAATAACTAAAAGGGTAATATTTTAAATCTGATTTTTCATAAACTACGTAAAAGGTCCAAAAATTGCAGAAAACCTCAATAGTAGGTATATTGACTGATTTTTGGGATTTTCTAACAAAAAGCCTAAATCTTTAACATGTGCGTAATGAAATGGGTATAATATTTGTTAAAGTTAGGTCATTTAACTATAATACAGAAAAATCCAATGAAAAGCACAAAAATATGCAAATATGATGATTAACACTACAAAAGTTTATTTTTTTTTTCACTACAATCAAACAAAATAAACCATGACATTAAAAAGATAAAAAATGGTATAAAAATTTTCTTTCGAACAAAATGCCAGGAAAAAATGGGTGTATGTGTCTTCCTTTTGATGAGAGAATGGTGAAACAAGAAGTGAGAAAATTGAGACTCTTGGAGTAGGAAAAAAGGAAGCCTAGAGGCGCCAAATGCATAGGGGCAAACATGTTTCTCCACTTTTTTTAAAAAGAATTTCTGCTCTTTTTGTTTAGATGGTATTTTTTATATTTCGTAAATTCCGTTAATTTGATCCAACTTCGTTAATAGAAGGGAGGCTTGTGTAATTTTAAAAGTTAGTTTTTTTTTGTAATTTTGTCAAACTTCATGGGTAAAATTTATAATTTATACTAATTTTATTGACTTGGAAGTTCTGATTGACAAGAAATAGATGATTGAGGAAAACTGTGTAACACTATCTTTTAAGGATGGCCTAAAGGTTGAAGAAAGGCTGCTGCTCATAAGATCATAGGTTTGAACACTTATTAAGTCAATTTTTGAAGTCAGGTTACAAGGTATTTATTTTCGGATCCCTAATTCCAGTGAAATTGTATTTTTTATGTTTTCTAAAGTGCATTAGTTAAATTGTACATGAGTTTGACCCATACAACACTGACAACAATCTATGTTATATATAAAAGTGTGAAATTCTCTGTCTACCCTTTGTCCCACAAAAAAGATATCAGAATTTTTATTTTAGTTTGTCCAAAATATTTTGTCATATATTACAAAATTATTTATTCGTGAAATGTCTCTTATGCCCTTCATTTTAAGTGGTACAAGTATGTTGAAATAAATTTCCTATTAAAAATTGAATTGCTGATAATAAAGCCCCATTTTAATATAAAAATGATATACTTATGTGCTTTGATAATAATATGCTTTCACGAACTTTTTCATAAATTAATAAACATGTATTTTATTTTATTTTAAATGGAAAGTTTAATTAGTGCAATATCAAAGAAAATTATTTATCTTAAATAAATATAATAACAAAATGGTAATTCTGGATGACAAATTTTCTGGAAAGAGTCAAATGCCATATACTTTGTGAGATGGGGGGAGTACGAGTGTTTGTTTCCATTATTAAAAGACATTCAAGCTATGTACTCTTATTTAATTAAAATTAAAAATTAGTTAAAAATAAAAATAAAGTTCTATTAGAGAAAGAAACCAACTAGAGAAGGAATCTATGCTATATAAAATATATGAATCCTACCAATGTTTGTTCTTATTGCAAAATTACTTAATAACAAAAAAATAGTTAAGTCAGGGTTCTATTAAAAAAAAAAAAAAGAAAAATAGACGAAACCAACAGAAGGAAATATTTATATTCCTAAATACTCTAAATTATTTAAACATAATCCTAGATCAAATATTATCCTATATAAGACAAAAAAAAAAAAAAGGAAGAAGGTCATTTTCTTTTGTCTTCTTAAACAAATAAAAAAGAGAGAAAAAGAAAAAGCTCCAGAGAGTGGATATTCCTGATACCCAATATTTTTCACCAAACACAAATATATATATATATATATATATATATATATTTCTCTTTAAAGATCAAATTGATGAATAAAAATATAATTATATGCATACAGTGTAACACATGCTAAATTATAATTTGACTTGGGCCTGATTCCTGAAATTTTAGTGATTGGAAATATGAAATTTCCCAGTAAAACCATGGCGGCTAACCGGCAATATGGACCTTCGTTAAAGTCAGACTTCTCTTTGAAATGACGTAAAATAATGAGGTTACTGAGATTATGAGGCTGTTTATTTATATTTTTAAAAGGTATATCAAAATTCTTAATTTAATAATTCAAAAATATTTTTATTTTACAATAAAAAGTATCTCACTTCAGTCAAAACTAATCATGTTGTTGAAATAGAATTCACACTCATTAAAATATGTTGTTTTATCAATTTAAAAAGAATTGAAACCCATGAATATATTAAGTAGTATTTTTTTGTTCTATTCATATAATATTGATATGACATAAAAAAAAATATAACCCACATTAAATTAAATTCTCCTTGAGTGATGGTACATAAAAAATAAAATAAAATAGAAAACACACATCATCACTTTTACATTAAAATGTTAAAATCCCATAAAAAATTCTTTTGACAATATCATATTATATATTTTTAAAAAATTCCAAAATCAAACTTTGTTGTTCTCTCTACTATTTTTCATGTAATTAAAATAATTCTCTCCCTTTTTTTCTTTTTTTTTTTAATTCCCTGGAGTGTTATGGATATTTAAATTAATCATAATGATTCTAAATTTCGGGCAAGTTGGCCAACCCATGAGTTCTGCTTTCAACGGTCAACACCATAAGATGAAATTTTGTGCGCATGAATTTTTAATTGGTAATATAATGTGATTTAAATTGACATATATGATTAAATATGATAAAAATAATAATATGTGAGTTGGCCAAAACCTGTCAAGAAATAAGATTAAGATTTTCAAATTTCTAGCAGAAAAATAGAGAATTCAGTCTACGGTCTTTAATTTTGACAGGCCCGGAATTACCACTAAACGTGCATAATAGCACTTTGCTCTTAAACGCCACCCGCTAAGACATTCCCAATAATGTGGGCTGCTCCACACCAATAAGAACTTGGCACTGATGTGAATCCGATTGGTTCGTAGTTTAGTATATTTTGGTTTCAGTTTTTACTTCAGATTTCTTCCCAAAAGTCTCAAAAAAGAAAAGAAAAGAAAAATTGTTCTACACGTTAAATTACCAATCTTGACCACAATAGTGCTGGTACATAACATTAAGAATTATCAAGATTCAATACTCATATTTATCTTCAACTATCAAACTTCATAAGCAATCTGTATACATGCTGTTAATCATAAGCAAGAGGCGTTTGGAAAATCTATATATATTATAGTCAATAGCTTCATTGCTCGTTTACTTTAGATTGTTGTTAGGGCCGATAGGTTATATTGTAAGGAATAGTCCGTTGATTACTTTGTCAAATGTTGGCCCAAGATAACCAGTGGCCCGATACTAAAATGCCCTGATCATAATCTGAGATTCCGAGGGGGAGGGGTCTGATGGTTATATCAAATCTTCTCCTAAACTTTGGAAATCTACCTTTTTTTTTTTTGTTGTATTAGTTGTATATCATTAATGTAGCAGTACAAACTCCTCTTAGACTCTACATCCGTTGGAAGTTGCAATTTTAGACCTTATTCATTGGCTATGATCTCCTGGGCTATATTGATAGTTCAAAACCATATCCACCAGCCACCCTCACCCAGAATAACGCCACAGCACCCAATCTAGACAAGACCAACTAATCCCTTATGCCATCACTGGCTCCCTCTCCCCAACAATCATCCCATTTATTGCTCAAGCCAAAACTTCTCATTAAGCATGGGACATCTTGGCCAAATGTGAAGCCGACAGGTGGACGCATCAAACCACTCAAAAACCAATTAAAGCAAATCACAAAGTGCCCTGAAAATGTATCACTTTCTGTGAAAAAACCAGGGTGATTAGCTTGAGGCAGCACAGAGTCACTGCTCAACATTGCGACAACTGAAGTCATGCTAGGTCTCTCATCTGGATGTTGTTGCACACACAACAGGCCCAAATGGATTAGTTGTAGCACTTCCACTAGATTATTCATGTTGTGTAGAAAAGTGTCAACTAGTTATATTGACCTTCCTTATTTGTAAAGTGTCCATACCTGTGTAACCAAATAAATCATATAAAATGGACCTTTTTATCGAGGAACAGTTCCAAGCATAACTCAGGAATGTGCTAATATACTGAAGATCAAGAGAACTTACATGTCCTGGAAGGTTGAGGCTGCGATCTCCATGAGAAAATGCACTGTTTCTTTCCCCACTAACAATTTCTAGCACAAGGACACCAAAGCTGAACACATATGATTTTATTGAGAACCGGCCATGAACCGCGTATTCTGGCTGACATGTAGCCGCTGCATGAAAATGTTAACCAAGAATGATTTTGCATACTATGGAAGTGCATTAGGTGTTCTATGTGGCTGATATACTTACTATGTTCCCAAAACTCGGCTCGTCGTATCTTCTGTCTCGTTTCCTCTGAATCTTTTAGCAATGCCAAAGTCTGATATCTTTGGGTTCATTTCACTATCTAGCAATATGCTGCTAGCTTTGAGATCTCTATGGATTTTTCTCAGCCGCGAATCTTGGTGAAGATACATAAGCCCTCTGGCAATTCCATTTACTATATGGAATCTCTTAGGCCAATCAAGGGACATTCTGTTTGTTTGATCTGTCAAAGACTTTTGTATTTAGTTAATAACAATTCCAAAATCAATTTTACAATTATAGACAAATTTATCAAAAAACTGAATATATAATCTTGTAAAAATGCTTTTTTCAATTAAATACTAATAATTAGTCTATCTTCATATATGGACTAGCATTAATCTCTGAATCTCTGGGCAACACTACTACTCCTAATCCAAGATAACCTTTTGAGCTGACTGCACCAAAGTTTGAAATTCTCACCGAATAGAACCAAGTCCAGGCTTTTGTTAGGCATTTTCTCCTTCCTTGTATGCAGCATCCTAAAAGTCTCACAAGATTTCGATGTTGAAGTTTGGCAAGACAAATGACTTCATTCTTGAATTCATGAAGTCCCTGCTTGGAAGTCTTGATAACCGTTTGACAGCTATATCTTGTCCCTCTTCTAAAATGCCCTGAAATCAGAAGATGTGCATGATTAAAAGGTTTCTATTTACTGAAATGAAGTACTGCAGTGTAACATTATGTTGAAAAATTATTTTTTAAGTGTCTCTTTTGTGACCACTCATGCTATGCCTACTAAATAACAAGACTAAAGTATGCATCTGAAGTTCTTTGTAGATATAAGGAGCAGGTTTAATTTGCATAGTACAGAATTTCATTCTCTTTCTTTTATCATGTGTCACAAAATTCTGAGAAAAACTTCTACACTGTTTTTCAGGTCAAAATGCAGAAAATACTATCTCATTCTTCTGAGGAAAGTCCTTTGAAGAATTGTGGAAAATTTTTCTTGGTTTCATGTCTAAGTCCACAGCTATGAATCCTCATTTTATTCGGCATATTGCATTCACAGTCTTCATAAAATGTCTAGGATAACTTTGCAATGCTCACCTGATCTTTTTATTTATCTTATTACTTTCAGAAAACTACATATGCCTGAGTACAATGTTACCCTATAAACAGGTCCATATCCACCCTCTCCAAGCTTGTTTTTGATTGAAAAGTTATTAGTAGCTTTTGAGATTGTAGACAAGTCGAACAATGGCAGCTCTAAGTCTTTGTTACGGGTTTCATTATGGATTCCTGCAAAATGAGTAATTTGGAGAATGTTATTTGAAGGAGATTAGTTGGAAGGGAAAGTCTGCCCTTGCAAGAATCAATGTGTTTGTGTCTGTACGATCCTGTGATAGGTATTTATGCATAGTTTTCTGTCGTAAGACAATCTTTGAACTGATTCTTTTCCAACACAAAATGGAGAATGCTTACCAGTTTTTCTCCCCTTTGTGTCCTTCTTCCTGTTCCAAATATATAGAAGCACGCTCAGGCCTAGCAGAACAATTCCTACAGCTGTCAAACTCTATAAGTATTTCTTTTCTCTTTCCAATTGATTCTGCAGCATTTTTAATATAAATTGATAGTTATTCAAAATAACAACATAATCACTTCTTTGTTTTTTTCATAAACTAGGAATTTATTTTGTGTTTCACATAAGTGCTTACTAACTCAGAGGACGCCATTCTGATGTAAAGGTCTTGTCCACCTGCAGATAAAACTCTAACGTCAACCAAGTCCCCAAACCAAAGCAGGCATCCACTTCCTCCTCCACTGATATTTAAGTTTGTATACGCCATACAAGAGCAATTCTTTAAGTACACTTTGCATTCCTCAAGCGTCATGCTCTCGTTATACCAGGAATCCCGTAGAACAAGATTTCCCGAGTCCAATAACTGCACGACTGGATTCTGTGCGACTCCCGGCCTATTAGAAGAACATATGATATTTGTTGCGAAATAATATGTCAATGCAAGTGCAGGTTATCGTTAACAATTAATAAAATAAATGAGTGAAGTATTGTTCTTACGATAACTGTGAATTATTAAATACCAAAATTTGGTTAAATCTAATTTTATTTGAACAAAGTGGTAGCGATTAAGGCAAACTAAAATAAACAATATCACTAAACTAATACGCAAAATCAAATAAGGATAAAATTCAATGATTTAAAAACCTAGAGTTATGATTTCAGCATAATTAGTTCGATTTGAATACTTAATCATATTAATCACAATTTTTTTTTCTTGTTGATAGTTGAAAATCCCTCAATTATTTAGTAATCTCTCTCAATTTCTAATGAAAATTTTACTAATTGCTAACTCGTTATATTCCTATGTGAATTAAATAATCAACAAATCATTAATTTTATGAGTCTCAATCAAAAACTACAGAAATCATGTAGGTATATTTCTATCTTACATGTAATTTATGATTTTGCACACATGAAACTAGACATATATATCACCTCCCTGATTAATATGATTAGCAAATCATTCAATTAATGGTCAAGTGATTGATAGCATTAAGACCTAGGTAGAAAATTCAACTAGATCAAATAAATATTCAGTTGAATTGAAATATAAATTCAAATCATCATAATTAGGTTACATCAAAATCCTAGATAAGAAACTTAACCCCTAATCATATCTATCAAATTCATAGACAAATTTGAATTTATGACAAAAGGTAAGAAAAAATAAAAAGAAAAGAAGAACTTTGAAATCTTGAAAAGAAACCCAAATCTTGAATCTTGAAGCTCTTCCTCATTTTTCCTCTTGTTTTTCTCAGCATTTTTCAGCCAAAGATGATTCCCAAATGTGTATTGAAAATTGCCTTTTATAGTCCTCCAAAAAGAAATTCCAAAATCGAATTAAAAATCGTGTTTTAAAATTTTCATGAATTGGGACCGCAACCCTAAACTGTTTATCTTACTGACCACAGCGGCTCTGATTTCTGGGGCCGCGGCCCCAAACTGTCTATCCAACTGGCGCCATGGCTCTAATTTTCAGCGTCGTGGCACCAAACATTCTGTCCAACTTTCCAACTAGCGTTGCAACAACATTTTCAGGGGCCGCGGCTCCAATTTCCTGAGTTGTGACATGACTTCCAATTTTTTTATGAATTTTTGTTTTTTATATTTCCAAACTTTCTTCTCATTTCCATGAGATCCGAACAATAACACAAAAACACATAAAATAGACATAAAATGTTTGAAGATAAATAATTTATTAAGTAAAGGAATATGAAATAATTTATATAAAACTAACTTATCAAAAACCTTCAAACTTAAACATTTACTTATCCTCAAGCAAAAACACAAAACCAAAACGATAAAAATAAAACAAAACAACCTAACAAGAATAACTTAACAAAAATCTAAGTCATACCACCATTGAATAATCATCCATCCTAAAAAATTACTAAGGGTAATAATTTAAAAAGAATAGCAAAAAGGTGATTATATCAACAATGCTGACGTATATGCCAATTTTGACTTAACCTCATGATCTTAGTGTGTGTGTGTGTATAGTCAATGCATCAAATCAAGTTTGTCACCCAGATAGGGTTATAAAATAAAGTATTTTCTAAAAGATCCACTTTGATTATGATGTGATGATTCTTCCCAACTCCATAGGCTCATTTTTCACACTAATCTCTACTAATATAGATAAACACAATAATAAGGATCAAAATGACTTTCAAAACTTGTAATGTATGACTTGGGTAAAGGTATATTATTTGGATAACAAAGTGGCTTAACATCACCTAAAACACAAAAGAAAATCATGTTTGGCATATTCGAGCCTTTCAATCTTCCTACACTTTGCTTCTCCCTTTTTTTTTTCTTTTGTTAACTCATTTGACACTTTTTTTTTTAAAGAATTTGTACACCTTTAAACTTATGTTGTTTTGCTTTGATAACAAAGGGGTAATTTCTTCTCTTCTAAAGCTTTTTTTGTTTCTCCATTTTTCTCTTTAAGGAGATCATACATAATATTTATCAAAAGTACCCAATCCATGTATATTTCTCCTACTTCTGAACATGATCTCTATATGAATATATAGGGTAAATGGTGGAAACGTGGACAAAAATATTGTGAGGTTAGGGATAATTTCTGAGGTGACAAAGAATAAGGCTCATTTAGGCTTAAATGGGGCACTAGGGATAAATCATGAGACTTTGGTAGGCTTTATAGGCCCTAGCAGTCTAAAGATGGTCTAAATTATTTCCTTCATGGTATGTCGTCTAGGATTTCGCTTCCACTAATGATCAAACGAGTTTTAAAGTTGGTGTGATCTTTAGAAAAATACTTATCCTCATAAACTATCTCTAAGTACTCTAAGTACTCAGGAAAGGGATGCAATGTATTGCACCGTACGTACTGCTCTAAGGCACGGTGATTCTTCATCGAATAAGACATGTACGCCTCCATTCTGGTAATGTGATGGTTAGTCTGCTTGTTCTGACGAATAATCTCAGCATATATCTCAAGGGACACTAAGAATGGTGGGGGATGAGAAGGAACAACACTTGCAGGAAGAGACATAACATAGGGTATGTCATTAGGCTCAACAGCAGCAAAGACATTAATAGAAGGATCATCGAAAGCATAGGAGAGGGTGATGCGGGAGCAAGGGGTCATGATACCTATCAATAATGCGGTGGTCGATAACACTGGTGGGTGGCATAAGCAACTCTGTGGTAGACCACTGAACTCCAACCTAGCAATAGAGAGCACAAATAAGTGAGGGATAAGGTAAGCCACTAGTGGTTGTGCCCTGGAGGGTGTAAGATATGGAGTCCTGAATAACCTACCCACATTAATACTACAGCCAGCTTTGAGGGCATAGAGTAAGATGGCACGATCTTTGGTCACGCAGCTAGTATGGTTGGTGGGCATCAATTTGGCATAAATAAAATAGTGTTAGGCTTTATCAGGCTTGCTAAGCAAGGATGTAGGGAAGGAGACAAGTGTTATCGGATCACGCGTAGACCCAGTCCACTCTGTGCCCGAACTGTATAAGGTGGTGAGGATTTGTTGTAAATTTGGATCTAATATTAGAGGATGGTACTCATCTTCAAACTCCTGAGGCAGGTGGTAAATGGAGTTGATGCTTATCCAACTAAAATAAACCTACTTGCCCCACACAAAAACAACCTTGTTGTTTTATTCATGGGCATTGGTGTAGAATTCCTACACCATCGTAAAAATAGCAGGATCAGGGTGAGCATAGAAGGTAGTCCATCTCTTTTCAGCAATTTGGTCTTGAATGTCGCTCTGGGATTCATAATAAGATAACTCCAAACCTCTCTTCATGATAAGTTTTTTCTTGGTGACAACTTTGTTGTATCTTGTTTTCGTAGCCTTACTAACAAATCGACTTCGATCCCAACTACCAGATCTAAAAGCAATGCCTTTTTCCTTAGCAATTTTCTTGGGAGACATGTTTAATGCGAAAACAAAACTTCACATGACGTAAATCGCAAACTCATAATATATAATGTCCACTTACAATCTTAACACACTGCAAAATCACGACAAAGGATGCCTCAGTGTAAACAACCCAAAACCAGCCACAATCTAAGAAGAAAATCGCAGTAGATATCAGAAAAGCAACAAAAAAGCAAGGTTCTAAATGTGAATGCAATCCCAAAGAAAAATCAGACAAGTATCTAAAAATGCAATCGACCATCCATAGCAACCCATAACAACAATTAGCTTAATTGCAAAGACCCAAATTAGCACAGACCCATGATCATAGCAAGGCAAACAATGAAACTCGAGAACAAGAGTGAGCAACAGGTGTTTGCTAGAATGCCCACACTAATCATAATGATGGACAAGTCCAACTTAAGTTAAGCACCAACTCAAAAGCTAATAACATAACCTAAATGCACCAATTTTAGCAACATGTCTAACCAGAATTCCTAAAATCCAAAAAATAATGAATCTAAGAGAGACTTACAAACCAATGGACATAGGGCCACCATTAGAAGACAACATTGGAGCTGTGTTAAGAAGTACCAAGATTGTGGTGGCACATGAAAGAGATGGTTTGGGAAGCTGGTATAGTGGGTATGGGTGATGGGATTAAGTTCAGGGGATGGCAGAGAAGGAACGTCGGTGGTGGTTGATGAGAATTTGATGCTGGTAGGAAGGGTTGGTTTGATGGTGCTGTAGTGGTAATGGGTAGATGTGATGCTAGTGGTGGCTCGGTGGTGGTGTGGTGGTAGTGGAATTTGGGATTTAGAGAAGAAATTAGAGATTTAGGAAAAAAGAGAGTGAGGGATTTTAGAGAGAAAAAATGGGGGTTGGGGCACTGATATATTTTTTTTTTTTTTACGGACAGGCACCGCGGCCCCTATTTCAGGGGCTGCAGTACCAAGTGCACTGGACAACAAGGGAAAAAAAAATTGGGAGGCACTGCGGTGCCATTTTTAGGGGCCATAGGACTATCCAATAGCACTCGCGTCATGGTTCTAGTTTTGGGCGCCGCGACGTGAACTCAATTTTTTTTTTTAAGGTTGGGGCTTTGGAACATGAGGCTGGGGTTCCAAGTCTTCTAGAGTAGGTCTAAAAATTGCACTGCAACTCTAAAAATTTGAATTGCGGGTCCATTGTCAAAATTTATTTATGTTGTAAGATTTCAATATTCAAATTTAACCTACAACCAAAATAAAGAGATGAGGATTAGGGATACTAAAATTTGGGCTTAAAGCAACCTAACAATCTACTCCTAGGCTATATAAAGGATATAAGTGCAAGAAAAACAAATATGACGAAAAATATGAAAACTTTCAATCTTAGTTTATAGTGTTCAGCTTGACTCTCGGTGAGGTTTATGAGGATAGTTCAGAAAGGGTGATGGTAGACTTTTGCAAATCCTGTCCACTTTTAATGAATGCTTTGAGTCTTTGGCCATTGACTTTAAACTTTCAATTTTCACTTTCAATTTCAATAGTACCATGTGGGAAAACTTGGACCACTGTGAACGGTCCAGACCACTTTGATTGCAGCTTACCTGGAAACAATTGCAAATGAAAGTTAAATAATAAAACTTTTTAACTCAAAAGAAACTCTCATAGAAGAATATACTTATCATGCCACTTCTTGGTGTGCTCCTTATACAACTTGGCATTTTCATAAGCCCATTGGCACAATTTATCCAATTCATTCAACTGTAGCCTTCGATTTTCACCAGCTGCTTGTAGGTCGAAATTCAGCTTCTTAACCATCTAATATGATTGATGCTCTAACTTTACAGGTAAGTGGCATGTCTTTCCATATACTACTCGGTAAGGTGACATACCTATTAGGGTCTTATAAGCAGTTCGATAAGCCCAAAAAGCATCAACAAGTTTTCTAGACCAATCTTTTCGAGATGAGCTTACTGTTTTCTCTAGAATCCACTTCAGTTCTCTATTAAAAATCTCAACTTGGCCACTAGTTTGCGGATAGTAAGCAGTACCAATTTTATGAGTGACCCCATACTTCCCTAGGAGACTAGCAAGTTATTTGTTGCAAAAATGCTTCCCTTCATCACTGATAATGGCCCTCGGTGTCCCAATTTGTTGGCTAGCCCGCATAATTGATTAGCTTGAACCATTTGTACGATAGCTGGCTTTATCTCAAAATTGTTGTCTTGAATTGTAGGGCGTCTAATTCCAGTAAGGTTTTCATTCATCAATGGTAATGCATAATCATGAAACGCCCTATTGTTGACCCTTGGTGCCTGTTCTGGCACATTGTTGTTATCATCAACTACCCTATTGTCTTTCATAATGTCTTATGGTGATATGGAGGCTCCTCTCTTTTCCTTTCGATTTCGTATGCAAGTTTTTTCAATTTCAAAATTAAAAGGGATCAAGACTCTGCTTCCAAATTTTCTCATACACCTAAAAACACCTGGAAAAATCAAGAGTGGCAATCAAAATAAAATCAAATAAAAGAAAAAAAAATCAAATTAAAATCAGAGTTACTTGGTATCGATATTAACAAAACAAAATAGTTCCCCAACAATGGCACCAAAAACTTATTGCAAAATTTATGAACGCAAGTGTACGTTATCATTAACAAGTAATAAAGTGGATGAGTGAAGTATTGTTTCCACGAAATTATTAAATATCAAAATTGGATTAACTCTAATTTTATTTGAATAAATGAAAGTAGGTCGCAATTAATACAAACTAAAATAAACTATCACTAAACTAATTTGCAAAATCAAATAAGGATGAAATTCAATGACTTAAAGATTTAGAGTTATGATTTCACCATAATTAGTCCGATTTGAATACTCAATCGCATCAACTTTAATTTATTTTTTTAGTTAATAGTTGAGAATCCCTCAATTATTCAATAACCTCTCCTAAGGTCTAATAAAAATTTTACCAATTGCTAACTCACTATATTCCTAAATGAATTAAACAATCAATAAATTATTGGTCTCTATAGATTTCAATCAAAAACTACACAAACCATGCAAGTATATTCTTATCTTACATGTAATTTATGATTTTCTACATATGAAACTAGACACATATATCACTTCATGAATCAATATAATTAGCAAATCATTCAATTAGTATTCAAGTAATTGAAAGTATTAAAACTCATGTAGAAAACTCAACTACATCAAATAAACATTCAATTAAATTAAAAAATAAATTCAAATCATCCTAATTAGGTTACATCAAAACACTAGATAAGAAATTTAGCTCCTAATCATATCTATCAAATTCATAGATAAATTTGAATTCATGACAAAAGGTAAGAGAAAAGGAAAAGAAAAGAAGAACTCTAAAATCTTGAAGAGAAACCCAGATCTTGAATCTTGAAGCTCTTCCTCCTTTTTTCACTCATTTTTTTTGTGTGTTTTTCGGCCAAAGAAGATCCCCAAGTGTGTATTGGAAGTTGCATTTTATAATCCTCCAAAACGAAATCCTAAAATCAAACTAAAAATCGTGTTTTAAAATTTTCACGGACTGGGGCCATGACTTTGATTTCTGGGACTACGGCCCCAAACTGTCTGTCTTACTGGTGCCGTACCCTAGACTATTTGTCCAACTGGTGCCACGGGTCTAATTTTCGGGGCCGCGGCTCAAGAAAATCTATCCAACTGACACCGTGGTAAGTTGGTTTTATACCAATAATTCATATATCGTTTGACTAACATTTAGTTTGTTTTCAAGTGTTTTTGTTATTTTTTATACATTTAGTTTGAAATCTTGTAGGTAATGATAATAAGAGAAGAAAATAGAAAGAAATCAAAAACTTGGTTGAAATGTTGAAGAATTCAAGTTGTGGTGCTACTAACAGTAGTTTTCGTATTTCAATCATAACTCTTGGCCTCAATTTCATATCATATTGATTCTTGATCCAATGGAAATATAAGAGACATATCTACAACTTATATATTTATCATATCGATCTATTTTAATAACAAAAATCGAGTTCAAAAGTCAACACTGGGCCGTAATTTTCTAGGATATGACACATTTTAGTATTTTAGGTATAACTCGGTCCACCGATGTCATATTTAGTTGATTAAAGTGCTTATGGAATGACAAGACATATATCCACAATTCATTAGAAGACATCAAAAGCCAATTCATCTTTTAAAGAGATCAAAAACCAGTTTCAAATGGCTTAACAGTGTAAGAGTACTGAAGTGGAGTAAGGAAAAACAGCAGCAACGGTGCCTAGGCGCCAAAACAGAGCACTTAGGTGCCATTTGAGGCCGGTAAAATAAAATGGAAGGCACCTAAGCGCCAAAACAGGGCGCCTAGGTGCTATCCTGCTAACTAAAAAGATGTTGATGTATTATTGTGGTGACAAGTGGCAATGGATCACGAATTTTGGCATTTTTATAAGATTTACACATTAGATACACTTATACATCATTACCCATGTGATGCTCTAGTGGATACACTACATTGGTGGAGAGAAAAAAGGAGAAAAGTGGAAGAAAATGGGAAGAATTTCAAGTTCTTTTTGAAAAGCCAAAAAAAGTGGAAGAATTTCAGGATTTCTTTTGGAAGACTCTTGGAGAGAGAATCATTAGGGAGAAGTTTAAAAGGGCAAGATCAGCATCAACCAAAAGGGATGAGGATTGATTCTTGGAACCAAAGAAGACTATTAGGTGCTTGGAGATAAGACCCATTTAATTTTCTACAATTGAAGATAAGGAGTTATTCTTAGAGACAAGGAGAGATTCAACCATTCCTTCTACTTCACAAATTGGTAAATAATTTTCATGTTCTTTCTTATTTATTTCTTAAAGTTGTATTCATTCATGGTGAACTAAATATTTTTTTCTAGAGGATGATGTAATCTTATTTGATTCTATGTTTTGAATTCTAAATAATATTAGTTCAAGTTATTCATCTTGTTTGTATTATTTTGTTTAGTATTTCATCTTAATTAATTGATCACTAATTGAAATTATTTGATATATGAGATTCGCCACTCGAGAGAGGGAATTTTATACATGATCATAGGGATAACACAACCTAGGAATCATAGAGTTGAGAAGCTTATGAAACCTTTGAAGTTTTGAAAAAGAATTCATTTAACTTTTGTAAAGTTTTATTTTTGAATTTTTATAAAAATATCGAAATTCATGTTAGAACTCATAGTCAATTCGACATTCGAGAGAAGGAATTGATGAACTTAGGAATTCTTAACTTACATGTATTGTTGACTTGAATTGATATATTTTGGAAGGAAAAACGTAGGTGATAATTAAATAAGTCATTCACATAGAATATTTTACTTATAAGGTATTTGTTATATTATTTCTAAAAACTTCATTCTTGTCTATGCATTTTTGTCTTACTTTTCTTTGTTTACTAATCATCACTCGATTTTCTACATAAAATTAGGACTATTTTAACTATGGCACTTAATGCAACTTTTGATTATAATCCCTATGAATACTCAACTCAACTCACTATTCTATTAAAACTTGACACAGTTTACTTGCGGTTCTCAACATATTTCACGAACACACCGCGGCTCTGATTTTTGGCACCGTGGCACCAAACATTCTATCTAATTTTCCAACTGGCGCCACAGCTCAATTTTCCTGAGTTGTGGCATGAGTTCTAATTTTTTTATAATTTTTTATTTTCTTTTTTAATTTTTTTCTTTTTTTCATGAGATCTGTACATTAATACAAAAACACATAAAATCAACATAAAATGCTTAAAGATAAATAATTTATTAAGCAAAAATATATAAAATAATTTGTATAAAATCAACTTATCAATGTTGCTCGCTTGAGAAGAACCAATAGTGCTGGTTGGATGACCTTTTAAGATGCCACGTACTATTTTTCAGTGGTATTTCTCTGTTGGCAACCCAAACCAGAGTCTTAACTGTGATGTTCTTGTACCAATTGTTGGAGTTTCCTGGGGTGAAAAACCCCAGTTCAAAACTTTCCCCTGATGAAACCAAAGTCTCGTCATCTCTTATGCTCTTAGTTGCATCTATGGTATCATTTGCATTGGAAAGCTTTTTGTTGGATAGTATGGATAATATGACCAGAAAAATGCACGTGTGTCTGATTGATTTCTCCATGGTTCTTCTATATCATCTGTCTTGGTTTCTCGTGTTCAGAATTTAGCCCAAGGGATTGGAATGTGAAAACAAGAGTTCTCAGGTTTTTTTTTTCGTCTAAAAACATACGTATAATTCTTTTATTGCAAATCCAGCAACTAGAAGTGTGCCGAACTTGGTGTTTAATGGGGTCCGAGAAAAAGTTTTGAAAGAATTGAACAGCTTTAAAATATTAATAACTTAATCTATAAATACGCTAAAATACAATTTTATTTCTAAATAGAAATAGTGAAAAAACAATAACTCACTCCTAATTCAGGTCAAACGCACATAAAATTAAATTTGACTTAAATAATTATAAAACTTAGACTAAAAATATTCTCACATAAGTTAGAAAACGAGAAAAATATTGGGGTTGGAAAACAACTACAGAGATAAAATCCACTAAAATAACTAAAATAAAACAAAAAATGGAACAAAGTCCACATAGTGGAACTTTGGGTTCAGATAGCACTAAGGGAATAGGTCTATGATCCACCCGTCATTCCTTCAAAGTTAAAAGTTACACTTAATTTAATTAGTTTCCTCGGTAAACAATATGAATAAATCCCTTTTATTTGAGTTTTTCTCTATCTAAATACTTTCAAAATACATTGGCCTCTTGTTCTACATAAGTAGTCATGATGAATTCGAAATTTTTTCAAGAACCGCCATCTTAGTGATCATCTAAAATATTTTTTTAAAAAAATCATTATTTGGTTGAATGTCGCTCATGATGAGCGAGTTGTCTCCTCTTTCTATTGTTGTTCATGATTGAGGAAAATATACTACTAACACACAGCATAATTTATGGAAAGCTGGAATTATTCTCCTCCATTGGTTTGCTTTAATCTAAATAATAAAAAGATCCAGCCAACACTGTGTAATCCTCAAGTTTAAGAGAGTGATCGGTTTATCTTATTTAAAAAAACTTATAAACGTTTACATTCTATAAGATATATTTTAAGTCGATAAAATATAATTTCTTATTATAAAAATAAGCTCTTGAAGTATTACATAAAATAAGTACTGCAGTTTATAAAATTTTATTAATGACAATTTTGTAATTAAAATACTCGTTGGCCTTAATATCTTATTTTGAGAGTTTATAAGCTTCTTTCAAAATAATTTCACACGTTAGGGTATTTTATAAACTCATACACATGCTATAAAATATTTTAAGGACATTATAAGTTCATTCAAATACTCGTTGTTACGATGGTTCGTGAATGCAAGTGCACGTTATCGTTACAAATAATAAAACGATGAGTAGATTATCGTTCCCACAAGAACTATTAAATTACTAAATACCAAAATTTTGTCAACTCTAATTTTATTTGAACAAACGAAAGCGAGTGATAATTAATATAAATGAATTTAAATTACTCTACAAAATGATACGCAAAATCAAATAAAAACGTATATTAATGATTATAAAGACCTAGGATTATGATTTTATCATAATTAGTTTAAGTTGAATAATCTATCTCATTAATTTCAACTTATTTCTCAAATGATAGTCGAGAATCCCTAAATTATCCACTAGGTTCTCCCAAGATCTAATGAAAATATCATCAATTGCTAACCCACTATATTCCTATGTGAATTACAACAATCAACAATTCATTAGATTCTATGGATCTCCATCAAGACTATACAAATCATGTAAGTATATTCCTATCTCACATGCAATTTATGATTCTCTGCACCTACAATTAGACACATATATCACCTTTCGGATCAATATGATTAGCAAATCATTAAATTAGTGGCCAAATAATTGAAAGCATTAAGAACAATGTAGAAAATTCAACTTGATAGATAAATCAAGAATTGACTTGATAAAAATATTCAACACATGCTAATTAGATTACATCACAACCCTAGAAATGAAAATTAGTTCATGATGAAAATAAGAAATATCTTAACAATATTCATACACATATTCAAATGAAGAGATGAAAATAAAATCAAACTTCAAAAAGGATGAATTTTTCTTTCCTTGTCGATATCTTTCTTCAAACTTGGAAGAATTCTCCCCTCTTCCCTAAAATTCCTTCTTCTTGTCTTGTTCTTTCTTTTTCACTTTCTTGTCTCTTCTCTTTTTGTCTCAAAAATCCTCCCTTTCTCATTTGAAGGCTCTTGGGATCTTAAAAATCTTATTGGAATGCCCTAAAGAGGGCAAAACACAAATCTGTCAGGTAGCGTCTAGGCGCTGATCGGCAGCACTTAAGCACTGCCTTCACTAGACAAAATTCATTATCCAGTAGCTGCAGTACCTAGGCGCTGGAGCTACTGTGCATCGAACGAATATATATATATATATATATTTTAAACAAGTAGATATTTTGGCGCATCCAATGACATTCTTCCTTTATCTATAACTCTGCAAAATAAATGCTAAATACAATAATAAAAATCATAAAAAATCTCAAAAATTAAATAAAAAGTTAATTAAATGATGCTCAATTTATGGGTATAATTTTCACTCATTACTCGTCCAAATGGATGGCCCAATTGTAGAAGAAAACTTGTGTGTAATAAGGCCATGGTTTTAATTTTTTATTGGGTCCATTTTTAAAGTCAAACGATGAGGTATTTGTTTGTGAATCCCTAATTTGAGCAAAAGATGATTTTTCTTTAATAGGAATTTTAAGAGGTGAATTAGTTAAGATGTGTACAAATTTACCAGTTCAAAACCAAAAAGAAAAAATATAATGGGAGTCCCTCATTTACATCCCTAAGGGCTCGTTTTATTTGTATGAGAAGCTATGGGTATTGGATCATATCTGGTCAAATAATTAGATTGCTTGACTTCAGCCCATAATGGATCATGGACATTATGAATTATCCATTTAATTGACAACTTATCATGACTCCACCTCAGGATAATATTATCCAATCCTAGAAAACACTATCCAGCATGTGAGCACATAATTAATGAAATGTAAATTCCAAGGGAGCACTTGAAAATTGAATTATTTTTGTCCAAAATGTTTTGTCCTTTTCTTTCGAAAGGGTAATTTGGATATTTTAATTTATTATCCTACTTAATCATCAAGACAATTGAAATATTGAAATCCTACTTAAAATTTTTAAAATTCAATCCTACAATCTAAAAACTTATTAAACAAGTTACATTATCTATGAATATTACAATTGTACTTTATTCAATTAATTTTATCAATTCTATTCATAAATTCAAACGAGGCCTAAGTTTAGGAGCTTATCCCAACCACCTTCGTGAAATTTAAAGAAATATTAGATTAACCATTGAACTTGTTTATTGAATATGTCAAAGCCTTCATCAAAGAGAAAAACTGCCCTTTTATTCAAATATATTTTTCTGTCACAAAATTATAAGTCTGTCGGTCAATTAATTTGATTATTTTTTTAAATGCAATAATAAATGACTACTAATTGAATAATGTTAAAATAACATATTAATATTAAGATATAAAATTTTAGTAAAGTTAAAATTATGAAAAAAATCATTATGATAAGTTCATAACATATACATATATATATATATATTATATTATATATTTTAGTATAATAATTTTTTATTATATATAAATTTGGGTCTCTATAAAATATCTTAATTTATATATATATATAGAGAGAGAGAGAGAGAGAGAGAATTTTGTGTAAATATGTATGTATGTGAATTTTATTATAATCAAAATGATAAATTTAGTATTAGTTCTTATTTATATATTTTACGTTTAGTTATGTGTTTTTGAATTATAGATGTTAGTACAAATAAGTTATAATATTTGTATAATAGCTGTTAGTAATAGTTGTTAGTTCTGAGAGGCACTACCGCATTTTAATAGCATTCAAACTCTATGGGATGGACTTTATGCTTTCAATCTTGTTCATTTATATAGAGCATTTTCTTCATGTTATATTTGTCTTGATTAACCCTCTTAAATTGCCATTTCGTAAATGCATCTTCACCCTTTATAATTGTGTGGGAAACTGCTGGTGCGATACTAAGAGCTATTTTGTTTACATTTTTTGAAGAGCATATTTTCAATTTTACTATTTGGAATTCTGAAAAAAATTGCTAAATTGAAGCTAAATTGCTTACCAGCTAGTTTTCATACTTGGAGGTTAAGGGTCAATTCAAACCCCTTATTATTCCAGCCCAGATTCAAATTGTGACATAAATGCCTGCCTAATATACCTGTAAAGAATGCACTCTTTACTTATGTTTATTAACCCAACCACACCCTCCCTCAGTCAACCCCCTGCTAATCCATCTATTGTTTGGTTGGAGTATTCCTATTCTCCAATGATTGCATTTAGTCGTCTTTATCAAAGTTTCCACATCCATGCCTTATATTTAAGGAATTTAAGTAATCTTATACATATCACTGTTACAAAGTCTGAATCTTAAAAGTGTTTCTTCTGATTATAATTAAGACTGTGTACCCTTTGACATTCTAAAAATATTCTTATTAACAACAATAATTACTTATAAATACACTTACTGACTTAATTCTTGCAAAAAATAAATTTTATAGATCCTTTCATATTCTCACAGTAGTTGTAACGTCTTCCTCACATTTTTAAAATAAATCTTGATTATGAAAATAATTAATAAAAAATTGGGATAAAATTATATTTTTGATGCCACATGTTAAAGCGGTCGTACTTCATGGGATTTTAAAAAATTTAAAAAAATAATTTATATTTTATCCAAAACTCGTCTTACTAATAGAAATTAACCAAATCATGCACATTAATCAATGTGACCGTTAATTTCAAATTTTGAAATGAGGAAATAGTGGCAAATTGAATTTTTACTCCCATAGAGCAGGGGTTCTAATATTTTTTGTTGTGAGACATTTTGGAAAATAAATATTTTGTGTTTTAAAGTTGTTATATTGTTAGTAATTAGATGGAACAATGGCCATTAATCTATGAAAAACTCAGGCGTGTTACAAATAGAAATGAGTCAGAGTCAAAACATACACTTGATTGGGAATCACCAAGCTAGCGATTAGAATTCCAAATCACTTCGAATTTGGCATTAAATTCTCAGTCAACTATCGAGCTTATTCTCTTATTTTACTATTTTTAACTTATAGGTTAAGTCTCAACAATCTCACCATACGAGAGAAATTCTTTGCATTCACTTGGTATAACAAAGCTCTATTATCACCTTGTTGAACTCAACAATCAAATAAAAACTCATCTTATCTAATTTGTCATTTCTGAAAATATCTTATACTGCAATTAGTATCTTATCGTACTAGAAGAAGAAAGTATCGTGCACATGCACTTGTATGCTACAAACCAGTGAAACCATGATGATATCTCATCAGACATCAATGAGTAAACTTCGTATTGATGCATAGCCTCTATGTACTTTGGAAAAATAGCAAACTTTTCTCACTCCCCTTCAATAAAAACACGGCATTTCTTATTCGACCAGTTAAATGTACTATAATTTTTTGATAATGAAGATAACTCCACACTCAACAGACATAATTTGCATTGTCTCATTAATATTACATGCATCTGAAATATTTATATGACACTCTCAATTGAATGGACACAACCTTAATAAAAGAGAATATAAAATAACATCGAAAATACTAACTCATAGCTATCTAGAAAAAACTTTGAGACCATAGTATGAAAATGGGGCCATTTCCAAAATTTTGAAAAATACAGGACCAAAATTGCTAACATCCTTATCTTATGGGATAAAATGCTCCAAAATTTGAAATTAACATCAGCGTGTGATCCTCATGCATGGTTCTGTCAAGTAAATTCTAACGGCAAGACGAGTTGACTCTTGCCGAGATTTCTTTGAAAATTGGGATTATTTTTGAGAATCCCATAAAGCATGGGGCTAAAATTGCAGACCCCCAACCTGTGGGACTAAAATGCAATTTTGCTACTTTATTTTTTGCCCAAAAAGCCTTATTTGATCGTCTTCATATGCTCAGAGCAGTTGTAAGTTCTTGCAACTTTGACTTAAATTTCTTTTAATCTCCATTAGAAGTGGTCCATTGTAAACCCCTCCCACATCTTCTATCACTTTAATATGTCACACAATTGTCTGGAAATTTGTAGATCTTTAAAGAAGAAGTCTTGTCGGATTCTCAGTCTATAGCACCATTGCCTTCAAAATTTTCCTGTTCAACACCTATGCCTCTATTTTTTCAAATTCAACGAACAATTAGGCACTGATTCAAGATACTGAACCTGAATTATCTTTAGGCACTAATACTATTCAAGTGCAGAAAACCCTGAACTACTGATTAGAAATATGCAAGCAAGTCAGCTACAGGAGCAGCAAAGTTTGGAAATCCGTCGTTCCTATCGCCCATCCAGCCTTGTGATCGTGATTTCATTTATCGAACTGGCTGGATTGGTGCTTCCCGTACTTTCTGACGCAAACCTATCGCTTTCTGTGAAAAAACCAGGGTGACTAGCTTGAGGCAGCATAACTTCATTGTCCAACATGGAAACCACTGAAGTCATGCTAGGTCTATCATCTGGAAATTGTTGCACGCATAACAGACCAACATGGATTAGTCGTAGCACTTCCCATAAACTACCCGAGTTATGTAGACAAGTGTCAACTAGTTCTATTGACCTTCCTTCTTTGTAAAGTGTCCATGCCTGTGTAACCATGTAAATCATATCAATTGAACCTTGTTATAGCTAGCAGGAATTGTGAATATATTTAAGAGGTACAAAAGTTACATGTCCAAGAAGGTTGAGGTGGCGATCTCCATAAGAAAAAGCACTGTTTCTCTTGCCACTAACAATTTCAAGCACAATGACGCCGAAGCTGAACACGTCTGATTTTACTGAATACCGGCCATGAACTGCGTATTCTGGCGACATGTAGCCGCTGCATGAAAATGTTAACCAAGAATGAAGTTGAACACAATGGAAGTTCATTATGTGTTTTATGTTGCTGATATACTTACTATGTTCCTACAACTCGGCTCGTCATATCTTCTGTCTCATTTCCTCTGAATCTTTTAGCAATGCCAAAGTCTGATATCTTTGGGTTCATTTCACTATCCAGCAATATGTTGCTAGCTTTGAGGTCTCTATGGATTATTCTCAACCGCGAATCTTGGTGAAGATACATAAGCCCTCTGGCAATTCCATTGACTATATTGAATCTCATAGGCCAATCAAGGGACGCTCTGTTTTTTTGATCTGCCAAAAACTTATGATTAGTATCTGAACCTGTCTTTGAATATGGAACATTTCAAATTTATTCCGAAATCTATAACCATATGGAAAAGCATGTTGGATATCTGTGTAATGCTTTCCTGGTTTTGTACAATTAATTAGTCTATATTTGATTATGGACTTCTCTCTGATCCTCTGCATATTTAAGATACTGCTCTTGTGATTTCAGTAGGTGATACTCCTAAACAAGATTGTACTAGAGTTGGGAATTCTCACCGAATAGAATCAAGTTAAGGCTTTTGTTAGGCATGTATTCATATATCAGCATCTTTTCCTCTCCTTCAATGCAGCATCCTAGAAGTTTCACAAGATTTCGATGTTGAAGTTTGGCAATACAGATAACTTCATTCTTGAATTCATCAAGTCCTTGCATGGAAGTCTTTGATAGTCGTTTGACAGCTATATCTTGTCCCTCCTCCAGAGTGCCCTGATAAGAAAATGTGCATGATTACAAGATATTTATTTGCTGAAAATGAAGTGATGCAGTGAACCAATATTCTGAAATTTATTTTTCAAGGATCTCATACTTCTGACAAGTTCTTGAAATATTACGGAGAAAAATATTTACATTTTTTCAGAGTTTAATGTCTAGGACTAAAGAGTTGCCCACCATTATAAATGCTCATTTTGTTCAGCAGATGGCACTTATAGTTTTTTGTCTAACAGTGCCTTCACAGTGTTCACTTTATTAATTTTGGTTACTGTCAGAAAACCACCCGAGCAAATTGTTACCTTATAAACAGGCCCATATCCACCCTCTCCAAGCTTGTTTTTCAATGAAAAGTTATCAGTAGCTTTTGAAATTGTAGATAAGTCAAACAATGGCAGCTCTAAGTCTTTGTTATGGGTTTCATCCTGCCTTCCTGCAGCATCAGTGATATGGAGAATGTTATTTACACAGATAAGTTGAAAAGTGAAATTTTGCCCCTGCAGAACTAATGTCTGTCTCTGTGTGTGCGCGCGCGTATAGATATGTATGCACATAGTTTCCCCATGTCCTAGGACTAGATTTTAACTGTTTCTTATCCAACGAAATGGAGTATGCTTACCACTTTTTCTCCTCTTTGTATCATTCTTCCTCCTCTTCCAAATATATAGAAGCAAGCTTAAGCCCACCAGAACCATTCCAACTAATGTCAAACTCACTATAAGTACTTTTTTTCTCTCTGTGCTTGAGCCTGCAATAAATTTAATGTAAATAACATGGATAGTTATTCAAGATAACACAATTCAGATGCGGAATAAAACAGAGAATTAGACTGATCGATGTGTCTCCATTTTTTTTGCTTTCCATTGGAATTGTTAACCTTCCAGTCAATCCAAATGAATACGACAGCTTCTTTTTAACAGAAGTATATCTTTTATGTATAGCTTATATGTCAACTGTGACAGACAAAGATTAGAAAGAATAAGTGCAATATTCATCACAGAAGCCAGGAAAACTTCAAATGACAGCATACTCAGTTCTATGAATTCAACTTTTGTTTGAGAAAAAATTCTTACCCAACTCTGAGGAAGCCATTCTAATGTAAAGGTCTTGACCATCTGCAGATAAAACTCTAATGTCAACCAAGTCTCCAAACCAAAGCAGGCATCCACTTCCTCCTCCGCTTATATTTAAGTTTGTATACGCCGTACAAGAGCAATTCTGCAAGCACTCCACTTTGCATTCTTCGAGTGTCATGCTTTCATTATACCAGGAATTCCGACCATCTGGCAACTTAATACTAGAATACTTCAAGAATCCATCGCCAACTGTACAATTCAAGGGTGTCCTTCGAATGCACCCGTTCGACCAATCCGCCCTAACCCATCCTTCTGGATCTTTAGGCATAAATTTGTCCAAACATCCACATACAGGAGAATTTACAATATTGCAACTACCATATGCACCGCATAATTTGTAAGTGTCACAATTATCTGCCGGAATATTCAGGTAAAGAACCCAGCCCTGAGTTCGATCAACCCATGTCCAGCGCTGTCCAACACCAGTCGGACTCATTGTAAACCTTGAAATAACTGACCTGTCAATAGCATCTTCCCTGTAGTAGAACACACCTTCCTTGTTCTTGTATAGCCCAAACGTGAATGTTGGATCTTTTCTAACATTTGGTGTGCCGCTAAAGACCTGACCATTCCAGGGTCCCATTCTATACAGAGAAACTGCCCCTCTTTTTGTGATCACTTGTGGATATCCGGCACGATCCAAGGAAAATGTAAAGTCTCCAGGAGCTGGATCCTCATTTGTCTTCCATGATGACAGGTAATTCTCCTCACCAGTTACAGTGTTCAAGCCAAAATCCATACCTGGTAAAAATGTATCAGTTGGATAATCAAAACTCTGCCACAGGTAATTCTCTGGCTGATCATTATTTGCATCTCGTAGAACAAGATTTCCCGAGTCTAATAATTGCAGGACTGGATTCTGTGCCACTCTCGACGTGTTAGAAGACCATACAATGTTGTTGGTGTCATTGAGAAGAGCCAAAATCCCTGGTTCGATGACCTTCAAGACACCTGACGTACTATTCCTTAGCGGGATTTCTCTGTTCGCAACCCAAATCACAGTCTTGACTGTTATATTCTTGTACCATATACCCACATACAAATTCCTGGAATTTCCTGGGCTGAAAAATCCCAGTTCAAAACTTCCCCCTGATGAAACCAAAGTCTGGTTATCTCTAATGCTCTGAGTTGTATTTATGGTATCGTTTGCACCGGAAAGCTTCTGGTTGAACAGAAAGGATAATATGACAAGAAGAAAGGAGATATCTCTAATTGACATGTTCATGGTTCTTCTTTATCATCCGTTTTGCTTTCTTGTTTTCAGAATGTGAACAATAAGTCTCAAGTTCTTCCTTATAAAATAGATATACTATTTTATTCCAATTTTTTCTCGACCACTGGTCCAGCAATTGGAATTACGCTGAATTTTGTGCTCAGTTTACTGGACTTTACGGGGTCGTGAATAAAGACTTCTTCCAACTGCAGCCGCATCTATCTGAAGTATCGTTTTTAGAAGTCACTATTGTGTTTGAATATTGCTCATGAATCATGATAGCGAGTTGACTCTGCTCTGTCTTTATTGACTCGAAAGTTCTGATTGACCAGAATGATTGAGGAAAATATATGGGAGTGGAAAAACAAACTGCATAGTATATACTTTTAAAACGATTGAAGTGCTTTAAATATTTTTTAACAGTGAAATTTTTAGCTTAAAAAAATTTATCCAGCCATCATCATGTTTCAGGTGTGTGATTATGTCCATGGGGATGGCCAGAGGACGGAAAAAAATCTTGTGATTCAGGAGGTCATTGGTTTAGTTTTACAAGGCCAATTCTTTATTCTACGTCCACTCTCCACAAAATGGGATATGTGACTATTTATGCATCCCCTAAACCATACATTGAATATAGTATAAATTGCATGTGGTAAATATTAATCATCTATTTATGAATTATTCACTGCATGAATAGTTTGTGTTAGAAAATATATCCATCAACAATTTGGTTATATATTTTCCAACGCAAACTATTCACGCCGTCAACAATTCGACGTTGATAGAATTTTTTGATAATATTTATGTGGTGCAAGTAGATAGTCAAACCCAAAAATTAAAAAAATAATAAGAATAAGAATACTATTAAACTTATTTCGCTAGGGGGAGAATCTTTATTTACCCGCCGAAATTTAGGAGCTAATTTCAACCCCCTCCTTGGAATTTTAGAAAACCTTAAGTACCTCTTGTTCATTGAATATATTAAAGCATTTGAAAAGGAAAAAAAAATCCCTTGAATTTAAATAATTTTTTTGCTTATAAGTTTTAATTTATTCAAATTATTCTTTATTGTACAATCATAATATGGTACATATTACCTATTCAGCTGTGTTATTTCTCCACATCACTAAGCAGCTAGAAAATAATTTCTCCATTGTTCTTGCGTGCAAGCTAACCTTTTTTTTTTTTTTTTTCCTTCATAGTATATAAATTCATCCTTTTGACAAAATGGACTTAGGCTACCAATTAGTTCATTTACGTAGAGCATTTCCTAAAGTTAAATTGTCTTTATTATTAACCTCTTAAATTCCAAATTTCGTTCATTCCATCAAAATTCTTATCCGGCCATTCAAGATGTTGGGAAATAGGATCAAAATAAATGGCACGAACGTAACTAAATCAGGATTATTTTTTTTCACCTATTGGATTAAAAATAGGATCAAACTAAGAATCTCAAAAAATAATGCAAGAGAGTAAAAATGTGATACAATAATTTTTACGTGAAAAATCCAAATCGAAAAAAATCATGGGACTATAATTCAAACAAAATTTCCACTATGGATGTAGTAGGCTTACAAATTCTCTCTAAACTAGGGGATACATAAATAATTTTTAAAAAAATATCTCTTGGATCACAAATATCTCAAGTTTATTAACTTGAAATACTAAAAAAAAATAGAAAAACTATTTTAAAAGAGAATGAAAAATTCATATAATTTTTCTCGATATTTCTTCTCTCAAAATACTCTATTTTTCTCTCACTCAACTCTATTTTTTTCTCTCTTTTTCTTGTGTGTTTAAGTTATGAAATGAGAGTTTTATTTATAGGCAAGATTTGATACCAATTTTCAAAGTTTGGTAGCTTTAATGTTTGAATGTTTGATAGTCACCCTATTTTGAATGTTTTGGTAGTCATCATATCTTGAATGTTTTGGTAGTCACCCTATTTTAGTGGATTTACCAACAATTCTCCCCCTCCATCTTATATGGTGTGCTCAACCAAACCTCTCATCCTTTTACAAGCTTCAAATTTATCCCTTGATAAAAATTTTGTGAGTATGTCTGCACCATTTTCATCAGTGTGAACTTTATCACGCACCATTAGTTTTTCAACTAATACATCTCGAATCCAATGCTATCTCACATTAATGTGTTTTGATTTTGAGTGAAAAGTAGAATTTTTACTCAAGTGAATAACACTTTGACTATCATAGTAGAGCGTGTACTTTTCCTACTTCAAGTCTAATTCATGAAGAAACCTCTTCAACCACAACATCTCCTTACATGCTTCAGTTACTGCAATATATTCTGTCTCCATTGTGGATAATGCCACGCATTTTTGAAGTTTTGACTGCCAAGAGATAGCTCCGCTTGCAAATCTCATCAGGTATCCAGATGTGGATTTCCTAGAATCAACATCACCAGCTATGTCTGTATCTGTTAATCCATCTAATATTGTTTGGCCATCACCAAACTTTAGGCAAATTTTGGAAGTACCTTTCAAATAATTAAAATATCCATTTCACTACAGACCAGTGATCTTTGCTAGGGTTAAAGAGAAATCGGCTAACAATACCAACTACATGAACAATGTCAAGTCTAGTACATACCATAACATACATTAAACTACTAACTACAGAAGCATATGATACCTTTTTCATTTCTTCTTTATCTTTCTCACTTGCGGGACATTGCACCAAATTGAGTTTGAAATGACCCGCAAATAGAGCACTGACTGGTTTTGAATTGCTCATGTTGAATCTCTCAGGAACTTTTTTGATATGTGTTTCTTAAGATAACCATAATTTCCTATTTGTCCTCTCTCTCAAGATTTTCATCCCGAGAATTTGCTTAACTGGTCCTAAATATTTTATTGTGAAAGACTTGCTGAGCTATTTTTTCAGTTTATCGATCTTGTTGGCGTCATGACCTATAATCAACATGTCATCCATATACAATAACAATATAATAAAGTCATCATCAGAGAATTTTATAAAGAATACACATCAAGTTGTCCAATCTCTAGGTCCAACCTGGCAGCAATTCCGAGAACAACTCTGATTAAAGACATATTCACCACATGTGAGAAAATTTCATCAAAATCAACACCCTTTTTTCTGACTGAATTCCTTCACAACCAGTTTCGCTTTATACCTTCGTTTTGAGCTATGTTTGTCAGCTTTTAGCTTTTCAGTGTTTTCTTACCTTTTGGCAACTTTACAAGCACATAGGTATGATTTTCTTATAGGAATTTTATCTCTTCGTTCATGGCCTCCGACTACTTCTTTTTCTAATTATGTGAAATGACATCTGTGAAATTCTCTGGTTTCCCCCATCAGTGAGCATTACATACTCTTGTGGATTATATTTGGTAGAATATTTTCTTTGTTTGGTGGACCTTTTAACCTCTATCTCTGGTAGTGGAGCTGGGAAAATATTATCAACCTGTATAGGTAGTGTAAGATCCCGTACATCTTTTCCATGATTCTGAGCCGTAGGCGAAGAAACTGGATCTAAGTCATCAAGAACATATAAGTTGGACTCAGATTTCTATTTAACATCATCAATTATCTAATCCTTAAGGAACACGATATCCCTACTTTTGATGACTTTTCTATTACTTGGGTCCCATAATCTGTAGCCAAACTCTCCATGACCATAACCCAAGAAGATGCATAGTTTGATCTTATCATCAAGTTTGGATCTTTCATCTTTTAGAATGTGCACAAATGCCCTACAAACAAACATTATCAAGTGTTTGTATAAAACATCTTTCCCTATTCAAGCTCTGTTTGGAATGTCACCATCTAAAGGAGTTAATGGAGAAAGGTTGATTAGATCAACTGCAGTCCTCATTGCTTCAGCCCAAAAGGATTTAAGCAATTTGGAATGTGACAGCATACATTTGATTCTTTCACAAATTGTCCTGTTCATCCTCTCGTCACACCATTATGTTGAGGAGTCTTTAGGATGCTCTTCTCAAACCTAATACCATGATCCCTACAGTGTTTCTCAAATGGACCTTGATATTCACCACCATTGTCTGTACGAATGCACTTCAGCTTTGTTCTTGTTTCTTTTTCAACCTTTGCTTGGAAATGCTTAAAGACTTCTAGAGTTTGATCTTTAGATTTCAAAGCAAAGCACCAGACTTTCTAGAGAAATTATCAATAAATGTAACAAAGTACAAAGCACCACCAAGAGTTCTATCTTTCATATAACACAAATCAGTATACACGAAATCTAAATGATGAGATTTTCTAGATGGAGAAAAACTCTTAAATGCAATTCTGTGTTGTTTTCCAGCCAAACAATCAACACAGGTTTGTAAGTGCATATTTGTTACCTTAGGGAGGAGTTTCTTCCTAACTAGAAATTCCAAACCTTTCTAACTCAAGTGTCCAAGCCTTTTATGCCGCAACCCAATGAAAGAATTTTTGACAATTGCATTGACCTCTCCATTCAAGATAACCTGCATCAGGTAGAGTGAATTCTATTTCTTACCTTTAGCAACAATGAGATATCCTTTAGTAAGCTTCCACTTTCCTTTACCAAAGAAATTAGTAATCTTGATTTGTCATGTCATATTCAGTTGGCCAATGTCATCTCGTCTACCACTTTTTGCTCATTTCTCACACACACAAAAATACCTGTGATTATAAATAAGCACACATTCAAACAATGAAAGAAAAATAAAAATAACATAAAAGATAAATATATATACAAGAAAAATTCAAATTAAAATCAAAATTACTTGGTATCGATATTAACAAAACAAAACAATCATCGACAACGGCACCAAAAACTTATTGCGAAAATTCATGAATGCAAGTGCACATTATTGTATACAAGTAATAAAGTGACGAATAAATTATCGTTTCCACGAGAATTGTTGAATTATTAGGTATCAGAATTTTGTTAACTCTAATTTTATTTGAATAAATATATTTTTGTGTTTTTGTTTATAAATTAAATTCAACTAAACTAAATTAATGATAGAAAGTATTTAAAGATGAAATTCAATAACTAAAAAGTCTAGAGTTATGATTTCACCATAATTAATCCGAACTGATTATTTTATCTCATCAATCCCAATTTAATTCCCAAGTGATAGTCAAGAATTCCTAAATTATCCACTAGCCTTTTTTAAGATCTAATGAAAATATCATCAATTGCTAACCTACTATATTCTTATGTGAATTACAACAATCAACAATTTATTAGATTCTATGGATCTCAAACATGGCTACACAAACATGTAAGTATATTCTTATCTCACATACAATTTATGATTTTCTACACATAGAACTAGATACATATATCACCTCTTGGGTCAATATGATTAGCAAATCATTCAATTAGTGGCCAAGTACTTGAAAGTATTAAGTACAATATAGAAAACTCAACTTGAAAATTAAATCAAGAATTGAATTAATACAAATATTCAAAACATCATAATTAGATTACATCATAACCCTAAAAAGAAAGATTGAATGATGCAATACAAATTAATAACATTTATACACATAATGAAAGAAAGAAAGAAGATAATGAAATAAAACTAGAAAGATGATGAATTTCTTCCCTTGTTGATGTATTTTTCACATATCATAGAAGAATTCTATTCTTCTTCTCTTCTCCTTCTTGTTTCTTGGCTTGTTTTCACTCTTCTCATCTCTTCCTCTCTATCAGAATCTAATTTTTTTTACTCTTGGAGGCTTTTGATATGTTGAAAATCAGATGGGAGATGCCTTAAAGAGGGAAAAATAATAATTTTGCCCTTAAAACCCATTTGGCAACACCTAGGCATGAATTGGCAGCGCTTAGGCACTACTGTTCACGGGTAGATTTTTCTTTTTTTTTAAAAAAAAATATAAGATGAATGTAGATTTTAATACATTCAAGTGGCATTCTTCCTTCATCTTCAAATCTACAAAATAAATATTAAAAACGATAATAAAACTCACAAAAATCTAAAAAATTAATCAAAAAATTAAGTAAATAGTATTCAATTAATGGGTATTAAATTCACTTATCAGCCATCATCGTTGAGGTTATTATAATCAAAACTTTTTAAATTTCAAAAAAACTATAACTCACCACCAGAAGTGAGAGAATAATGGGCAAAAATAAGAAGAAAATGGTTTGCAAAACAAAACTCTTAAGACTAATGAAAGCAATTGTCATAGATGTGGCATGAAATGACATTGGAGACGTACTTGTTGTATGTCTAAGCATTTTGTTGATCTATATCTGACTTCACTGAAAGAAAAAGGAAAAGATGTGGAGACAAATCTTATTGAACATTATAATCCAATGAATTTTACGTAGTTGAATGTTGTGGATTTCTTTAAGAATCCTAATGAAAAATTTGAGAATTTGAATGGCAATGGAAATATCGATGTGATTTGAAGGGATGTCCTAGCAATAAGATATCCCCAAGTGTGTTATTTTTTGTGTGTTTTCCTTTTTAGTATATGTTTTGAGATATTTAGTGTGATTTTTTATGTGTTTTATTTTCTCTGTAATTTGGAATTTTTAATGAGTTTTTTCTATATTTTGATAATAAATAAAGAAATATATTTAGTATTTAATTTTCAATACTCATTTTTTTTAATTATTTTCATGAAGAAATATGGATCATACGATTGAAATTAAAGTCAGTGGTGAAACTCCATGCATAACAGATAGTGTAACAACACACAAATCTTAAACACAAAGAATATTTTTTCATCTCATATTAGCTAAAGCTAATGTTAGCACAATATCTAGTATTGCAAACCTTATGAAAGTTGTGGAAGAGCTAATATTTTATTATCTCGTGGCACAAAATTTACAATTGACAGTGCTATATTTTGTAGTAAATCAAAAAAATCTACTAAGTTTTAAAGATATATGTTGTAATAGTTATTATATTGAGACAACAAATAAAAAAGGAGTTGAATATCTATATATTATATCAATTGTCTCAGGAAAGTACTATATATTGGAAAAGCTACCAGTTACTCTTATAGGTTATATTATACTTTTATAAATTTAATTAAATCATACATTGTGATGAAAGAAGAGTTAAGAATTCAAAGAATTTTATCATTTGGCATGACCGTTTGGATCATCCGGGTTCGATAATAATGCGAAGAATTATAAAAAATTCTCATTGGACATCCGTTAAAGAACCAAAAGATTATTCTGTCCAAATTTTTTTCATGTGTCGCTTGTTTTCAAGGAAAAGTAATTACAAAGTCATCTCTAATGAAAGTTGATTTTGAATAACTATTTAAATATTTCATGGTACTAATAGATGCATCGATACGTTGGTTACATGTTTGTTTATTATCTACTCACAATATTGCATTTGCTAGTCTCCTTGCTCAAATAATCCGATTACATGCACAATTTTTGGATTATACAATCAAAAAAATTCATATGGATAATACTGAAGAATTTACATACCAAGCTTTTGATGATTATTGTATGTCAACTGAAATTATAATTGAGTATCATGTTGCTCACATACATACACAGAATAGATTAATATAATGTTTTATTAAGAGATTAAAATTGATTGCTAGACCTTTACTTATGATAGCAAAGCTACCCAATTCTGCTTAAGAACATGCCATATTACATGCAGCAGCACATAAGACTAACTGCATATCATAAGTATTCTCCATTATAACTTGTCATTGGTCAAGAACCAGGTATCTCCCATCTAAGAGTTTTTGGTTGCGCGGTTTATATTCCAATTGTTCCACCACAACATACTAAGATGGGTCCTTAAAGAAGATTGAGAATTTATGTAGGATTTCAGTCCCCGTTAATTATTAAATATCTCTAACCCTTGACAGGTGATATTTTCACGGCATAATTTGTCGATTGCCATTTTGATGAGGCAAATTTCCCAACATTAGAGGGAGAGAAACAACAACTGGAAAAATAAAAAAATTTGTGGAATGCATTATCATTATCTCATTTTGATCCTTGTGAAGTTAAGAAATTATTCACTTACAAAATATTACAAATCAATCACCTAATATATTTACTGATATTAAGAAAATGACAAAATCACATATACTAGTTGTCAATGCTTCTATTCGTATTGATGTCCCAACAGGATAAATTATTAATATACTAGTAAATGAATCTAAGACACACCAGAAGCATAGTACACCCAACGATTCTAAAGATAAAAATCCAAGAAAGAAATGAGCAAAATAAGCAAGTTGGCATTTTTAAAGTTATTAGTACTACTCTTAAAGAGTTTATGCCAAAAACAGTTGACATAACCAATGAAATAACCTCAAAAGGGATTCAGGTAGGGGTGTGCATTCGGTAAAATCGTATTGAACCGAACCAAAATTTCGGTATGAAAAATTTTCAAACCGAATACCGAACCGAAATAAATTGGTTCGGTTCGATAATTACAGAAAATAATTGGGTAATTCGATACGATTTTGATAAAACCGAAATTTATAAAAAAAAAATTACTCCTCTTTTTTCAAGAATTTATGCATAACAATTATTAATCAAGGAGTTGTGACCTATAGAAAATATAATTGTACTATTTTTTAGAATTTATTTTCAATCATAAATGACTATTATTTGGGCAAAGGTAAATAATTAAATTGGTGAAAACAAAAATATGCTTATATATTTGTTTCATTTGTGACTAATAATAAATAATTAAGGAATCAAATTACATTTAGTTTAATCCATAAGTGGTGAGTATTCAATCGGCATTTTGGTGATACATTTCATCAAACAAAAAAAATTGCACTCTTTCAGTTATTAAAAATAATATATATATATATATATATTATTTTTATTAAGTTAAATTTTAATTATTTTCATAAGCACCAACTAAAGAATTATTAATTAATTACTAAACAATTAAACATAAGGATAATAGACTAAAAAATACTTAAAATGTCAAAATTAATTAACAATGTTTTAAAAAAATATATTACAAAAAAAATAAAAATTGGTATTCGGTTCGGTACGGTATACCGAACTCAAATACCGATACCAAACCGAATACCAAAATTTTGAAAAAATGCATATCGAATACCGAACCAAAATTTCGATTCGGTTTCGATTTATACCAAATTTTCAGTTTCAGCACGGTTTGGTCGATTTACCAAACCGTGCACACCCCTAGATTCAGGTACCTAAAAATGATGATAATAAAGAGATTTCAATAAGTTATATTACTTCGAAAAAAATATGAAATCGAAATTTAATTGTTGTCAACAACATATTTGTATATATAACAGCTCTTGAAATTATAACAGAAAATGAGAATCATGAATCAAAGTCTATTGATTAATATCGATGAAGAAATAATTGATCAAAATGAAAAGATGCAATGCAGACAGAGCTAAGTTCACTTGATCAAAATGGATGTTGTAACAACTTATCTATATGGATCACTTGATAGTGACATTTATATGAAAGTTTCAAAAGGATTAAAACTTCATAAATAATACAATTCAAAACCCAGGGAAATGTATTCAATTAATTTTCAAAGATCTTTGTATGGATTAAAGCAATATGGATGTATGTGGTATAATCATCTCAATGAATATCTTTTGAGAAAAATGATATATCAACGATCCTATTTATCCATGTGTTTTTATTAAGAAGTCAAAGTTTGGATTTGCTATCGTTGTTGCTTATGTTGATAATTTAAATATTATTGGGACCCCTAAAGAGATTATAGAGATAGTAACATTGGTGAAAGATGAATGTGAAATGAAAAATTTAGGAAAAATATTGCCTTAGGTTGCAGATCGAGTATTTAACTAGACGGATTTTTGTTCATAAGTCATGTTATACTGAAAAGATATTAAAATATGTTAACATGAATAAATCTCATTCAATGAGTTCTCCCATGGTTGTTAGATCCCTTAATATGAAAAAAGATCTTTTTCGTTCTCGAGATGATGATGAAGAAACTTTCAGTCCTGAAATACTATATCTTAGTGTTATTGGCGCACTAAACATATCTTGCTAATTGTACAAGACCTGATATAGCATTCTATTTTAATTTAGTAGCAAAATATAATTCTTCTCCAACTAGAAGACACTTGAATGGTGTTAAATAGGTACTTCGATATCTTAGGAGAACAACAGATATAGGTTTGTCTTATTCAAAGGATTCAAAGTCGGAAATAATTGGATATGCTGATGCTAGATATTTGTCTAATCCACATAAAGTGCAATCATAAACAGGTTATTTATTTTTATATGGTGGTACTGCTATTTCTTGACGCTCTATAAAGTAAACTCTTACAACCACTTTTTTGAATCATGCTGAAATCTTGGCAATACATGAAGCAAATCGAGAATGCGTATGGTTGAGATCTCTCTTTCAACATATCTGAGAAACTTGTGATCTTTCATTTAGCAAAGAAAGTCCAACAGTACTATATGAGGATAATGCAGCATGTATAGCGCAAATTAAAAGAGATTACATTAAAGGAGATAAAACTAAGCATATTTTATCAAAGTTCTTTTTCACGCATGAACTCCAAAAAAAAATGAATATAGATGTCCATCAAATTTGATCTAGTAACAACTTGGCAGATCTATTCACAAAGACATTACCTACTACATTATTCGACATAAAGATATTATATGAAAAATGGGGAGCATATACGCACTATACTCTTTTTCTTGACCAAGGTTTTTATCCCACTTGATTTTTCCTAGCAATTTTTTTAATGAGATAGTTTATAATGCGTATTCATACAAAAATGATGTATTATTTTTCCTTCACTAAGATTTTTTCCCATAGGATTTTTTCTTAGTAAAGTTTTAACAAGGCATATTCTTTGTATATGGACATCCAAGAGGGAGTGTTATGAATATATGTCAAATCAAGTAGGAAAATATATAATTAATAGTAGATAAATATCAAATCAAATATGAATGTCCAACTCATTTTTTAATTTATTATATTATTATATGGTGTATTTATTTATCTTGTATTCCTATAAATATAGACAAATTTGTAATGAAAATACACAAGTGAATACAAGAGAAAGAAAATATTCTCTCTATTCTCTTACTCTCAATATTTTTTGCTTCACAATTAATAGTATTTCATTTGTTTTACAATATTTTTATTTTTTTTAAATAAGGATACCGGTTCTCCAAGTCCCCTCAGGTGACTCGAACTCATGGTCAATTAGATTAAAATGTTTACCAATAGGTTACCTTATCCGTCGATTTAATACCAAGAATGATTAAAAAAGAGTTGAAACTAAAGTTTGTACCAGCTAATATGCATACCAAGGGGTTAAGGGGTCAATTCAAACACCTTAATATTCCAGGCCATATTCAAATTGTAATATATAGAAATAAAAATGGCAAAAAACCTACTTAATAAACATGTACAATATGCACTCTATGTTTATGCTAGTTTCAACCAATCACACCCTCTCTGTTTTAATCCTTTGCTACCATCCATCCATTTTGGTAGGAGTACTTGTATAAATATGGCTGTGTTAGATTAGATATCATAATCAATTTTTCTATATCTAGTGAAACTTTTGAGGAGTTTTATGTGGTTTACATAATGTTTTAAGTAGGTTTTGTGTGATCTTAATGTCTTGATGTTTGAAGCAGCAAAATATTTACTAGATAAAAACTTAGTAGCAGCAAATACAAATCACAAGAACAATGGGCAGGTGTATAAAATGCAAAGCCAGCAAAAGTACACACAACAAATGACAAACTAAGGGTAGCAATTAGTCCAATTGTAATATGAATCATAATTCGAATTTGATTTCAAATATAAATAAACTCAACTATATTGCACTAGTCCAATCCGACTAAAACAGCTAAATCTCCCCAACTATGGATCTCAAAATTGTATTTGTTCATGCTATCTTTTGGTCGCAACATACCTCAACCATACCTACCTTAGTGGGAAATTTTATTTTCAAATAATAGGTAGAGGCCATAGCTTAGAACTTGTTAAGACCTAGTTTTCCCAAGATCACATTATACGCAAAAAAGGATTCCACACCAAGTACTTCAACTTAATCGTTTTTCTCCAGGACTCTATCTTTAGAAATTTATGTAGATCTGTAGTTCCAAGAGCACACATCTAAACTTTCAAATCTAGTTAAAGAAGTGTGGACCAACTGAATTAGGGTAACGTCCAACTTTATCTTTCTCAAAGCACTTAGGAAAATGATGTTTGTCGAACTTCCACCATCCACTATCACATTTTGGACTGCGAAGTTAGTAATATCTATGAAGATGACCGTAGGGTGTTCTTGCGAAAATTCGTAAATGCAAGTGCACGTTATCGTATACAAGTAATAAAGTGATGAGTAAATTATCGTTTCCATGAGAATTGTTGATTTATTAAGTACCAAAATTATGTTAACTTTAATTTTATTTGAATAAACAAAATTCGATGTTGATGTTTATGATTATTAACAAAATCTAACTAGACTAAACAAATAATCAAAATCAACTAATGATAAAATTCAATAACTAAAAACCTAGGGTTATGATTTCATCGTCATTAGTTCGAATTGAATAATTTATCTCATCAATCTCAATTTATTTTTCAAGTGATAGTCGAGAATCCCTAAATTATCCACTAGCCTCTTCTAAGGTCTAATGAAAATATCATCAATTTCTAACCTACTATATTCCTATGTGAATTATAACAATCAACAATTCATTAAGTTCTATGGAATCTCAAACATGACTACACAAACCATGTAAATATATTCCTATCTCACATGCAATTTATAATTTTCTACATCTAGAACTAGACACATATATCACCACCCGAGTCAATATGATTAGCAAATTATTCAATTAGTGGCCAAATAATTGAAAGCATTAAGAACAATGTAGAGAACTCAACTTGATAGATAAATAAAAAATTGACTTGATAAAAATATTCAAAACATCATAATTAGATTACATCACAACCCTAGAAAAATAAATTAGTTCATAATGATAAAAATGAAAGACAACCTAATAATATTCATAAACATAATTAATGAGAGAAATAGGAAAATAAAATAAAACATGGAAGTATGATGAGTTTCTTCTCCTTGTAGATGTCTTTTTCTCAACTCTTGGAAGAATTCTCTCATCTTCTTCTTCTTCCTTCTTCTTTCTTGGCTTGTTTTCTCTTCTCTCCCTCTCTCCCTCTCTAAAAATCTGATATGGAGGCTTTTGGAATACTTAAACTTGATGGGAGATACCCTAAAGAGGGCATAAAATACCAATTTGCCCTTACTTGCCCGGTTGGCAGTACCTAGATGCCAATTTACAATGCCTAGGTGCTGCATCACTTTGCAGTCCAGTGAGGGCAATGCCTAGGTGCTGCACATTCTGTCCTAGACAGACATTGCAGCGCCTAGGCGCTGCTCTTGCTGTGCAAGTTCGATCTCTGCTGCGCTTATATCCTCTTCCAACTAATTTTTCACCTATTTATATGATAAATTAGCTTTTGGTGTCTTCATATTAATTGTACCTCTATGTCTTGGATTTCGATAGGAACTTGAATCAACTTAATATGAAATCAGTGGAAAGATTTATGCCTGAAATACCAAGATGTGTCATACTAGAAATTTTCAATCAAGTACAAACTATTTAACCCAATTTTTTTTATTGAAATAGAAAGAACTGAATTTCATGGTAAACATAAACAATATAGATATATCTCTTGAATTTCCAATAATTCAAGAAACAAGTCAAAATGATATTGGAGCAAAACGTTATGATTGAAATACGAACACTGCCCCAATAGCACCAAAAAGCAGATTATTCTAAATTTAAATCAAGTTTTATGTTTTTTTCCATTTTCTCCTCATTATGCTATTACCTACAATATTTTAAACTAAATGCATAAAAAATAACAAGACACTCGAAAACTAAATAAAAAGTTAAGCAAATAGTACTCAATTAATAGGTATAAAATCCACTCATCAGGTGTCATCCTATTATGTGTAGACACCCTCAAGTTATGGTTGTCAAACATGATAGGTGCTAAATTCTTTTTCATAATCATGACATGATACTATGACCTTGCTACTCTTAAGTTTCTAAAGTATTTTGTTCTTGCATTATAAGAGTCATCTCTTGAGAGCTTTTGAGAGTCATGTTAGAAGTTGTATTTATCCTACATCATCAATTTGCTTACTAGCTTCAATAATGAATTCTGTATCCTCATCTGGTCAGTTTCTCATCTCATCTTTCAATTGGAAACATTCCCAAATGTCATGACCCATATCATGATGAAAGTTATAATAGAATTTTTTATTAGAAGTATCCCTAGACTTTTTCGACCATTAAAGCATATTCGTGTTTTCTATGGCCATCAATCTTGAGCTCTTATTGTAGATAATAGTAGGGTGTAATTGTAAAATCTCTTGTAGGCAAAGCCCTTTGGTAATCTTTCTCAAATCATTATCTTTGTTAATCCTCTGTACCTTCGCTTTACAAAACTCTATTTTGCCCTTGGGAGGTTTTCATATTTAGTCAACTTCTGATCTTTCATGACATTAATATTTGCATCTTGAATGTATAGTTGGCCTATCTCCATAAAGTGTTCTACGTCAGATATGGTTTCTCGTACAAGTTCTAAAGCAAATGGGTCCTTTTTGAGTCCATGGATTAGAATATTATCATTATTTTGATACGAAGATCTTGCACATCTAACATCTTATTGTTGAATCTATTAATGAAGGCTCTCAGAGTTTTATCTTCCTTATGTCTAATTGTGAAAAAATATGTGACAGATATCTTGGTCTCCTCTTACTTACAAAGTGATATAAACTTCCTGCACAACTAGTCATATAAGATCATAGTCCTCGATAGTAGTGACGTGCACCATTCTTGCACTTGCCCATATTGAGTTGTTACAAACACTTAGCTATTGATTGCATTAGTTGACCACACAACTACATAATGTGCTCAAAGGCCATCAGGTTCTCCTACGGGTCCTTGTTGCCATCATACTTTGGCAAGTCAAGCATCTTAAATATTGGATAAACAACCTTTACTAATATTTCTATGCAGAAGTAAGAGCCTCTATTTCCAGATATCGATGTGCCCTTACATTTGTGCTATTAAACTTTTTGCTCAATCACTTCACTTGTTAATTGGTCTCATAAACATCAACCTTGAAGAAAGTGGTCTGGAACAATTTGGTGAGAGATGTGGTTAGACAATTAAGTCAAGCATCTTTTGTCATTACATGTCCTTTAAGGGATTCGACTTTCAAGTTTATCTCATTCTTCTCGTTTATATGACCCCTCGCCTAAGGGCTTAACTGCTTAACAATGACCTAATACAAATATTATCCTTGGAATAACTAATGAGGAAATATTAGTGGCACTAGAGGTATTAAAGGCGTAGGGATGGGCCTATCCCAATTAAATGAGTTTCGATACAGGTAATAGGTTTGGTTTTTTAAATCGGGCAGGTTCGAGGTGGGCGACAGGCCTATTGGACCCTCCATTATTTTTTAAAAAAAAGATATAATTACTTGTATCATTAGACTCAACAAATAATCTCACGGTCTGGCCTTCTTTGTAAAGGTTTCTACTCAACTTAGCTCTTACAATCTGCTTGTGCCTCCCACCCACGACCTCTGACACACCATCTCCATTCACTTCAACCCCAACCGGTAGGGAAACTAATAAGATACAACACTTTGTGTCTCCTCTATTTAGATTTTTCCAAGTTGTTATTCTTACGGTATTTTTCATTTTGGTTAGACCTTAAACTCTTTTCATTACTTTGATTTATTTGGCAAAATTAGAGGTAAAATTGCTTTTTTTGTTTTGATATTTGTTCCAGTGCAATAAGTTAATAAGATTGAGAACTTACATAAGGAAACTTGGTTTACATTACCTTTTTAGGTACGTTCATAACTTCCAACAAAATGAATTTCGTTTGGAATTACTTGCCAAATGGAATTTTTACAAATATTTTGTAGGTGGTGGGTTAAACAGTTTGACCCACAGGGTTTCAGGTCTAGGGCAGATGGTAGGCGGATCTTGATTCTAACTTTTTCTTGCTAGGACACATCCCGAATTTGGCCAACTCCATTCTAAAACCACCCCGCTGCCATCCCTATGAAGGCATGTTAATCACTTGGTCTTTTAAGTAGCTCATTTGCCAACTTGTCATCATGTTATTCAACCCAACATTGGTCATCTGTATAACGGGCTCTATCGTTGGTTATTGTGGAGTGGGGTATAGCGACGATGGTAGAGATGTAAACTAAAGTGTCTCCAGTTCTTCTACAGATACTTGCCATAGTATTTTCTCACTCCTCTACTATGCTCTATCGTGTAAATCAGGGTTTTATTCCCACAAATGATGTCATATTGATCCAAATCATTTCAGAGGTCGGCCTTGTCTAGTCAAAGAGGTGCCCACATAGGAGTATGAGGTAGTTGGGAACTAAGTTGAAATAAAAAATAAAATAAAATTGATTAGGATTATTAGAATTATCCTCAATGAAAACCCTCCAATAATCAAATTAAATATCGAGAAAATGGTAGGAATCTTTCTCATGGGGGAAACAATACATGGCTAACTTATTCTCAATTACTATGGAAGTATTTACGGGGGTTGCATGTGAAGTATCACATGAAGTACACGTGTTGGAATTTGGAATTGCCACATGGCCATGATCAATTATCTACAATTGTGTTTCAATCCTGTTTTGTTTGGGCATTAAAGCCTAAGTAGTTTGGGTATTTTGGTCCTTTTCGGTGTTAGACCCATATCAAATAGTTTTATATGTGAAAAATACAATTAAAAATATGCTTTGCATATATAAATATTGAATGTTCGGCTATTATTTATGAAATTCTTTTCCTTTTTATTGCAAAATTGTATTTGAAATTATATACAAATAATTATTTCTAGTTCAGATTATGATCCACTCTTTTTGACTTTTCTCCAAATTCGGGTAAATAACCGTCGAATTCACATTCAAATGCAGTTTGTGGATGATCGGATTCAGCTTGGATCGAGACAATCTGATCCGAAGGCCCCGTTGACAAACCTTTCCCCTTGCAAAGCCCAATCTTTTGGGCTGCTCCATGAAGACAAAAGCTAGGGTACACCAGGCATGAAAGACAATTCTATCCCGACTCTGTAGCCCATCAGCCGACAGTCTATCACTCTATCCTGTGCAGTCTTTCCTCCAAGTCCTAGGAAAGTTCCAATGTCTAAAATGACAGTTATATCCTTCCAGAACAATACCACCGCCCATTACCCCCACATGATAGAACTTAGAAGCTGAGAGGCAATTTCTTGTGCATTAAAAGCCAAGCCAACTGCGAAAGCAAAGGTGTCTGACCTTTTCTTCGCGTTTATATGTTGATAACCGTAGCTTAGTTGTCCAAAATATGGTTCTTCCAATGCCCCACTCTCCTTCTCCGAAACCCCTTCTCACCCCCCACTCTTTGCTTCCCTATATTACACCACCCCTTTGTTCCTCCTGAAGCATCCCAAACAATCAATCCCATTCTTGAAAACGCAATTCTCTCTTACTCCATTCAAAAAGACAGAAAAAAAAAAAAAAATCCCTTGAATCCCACTTTATGGCTTCAAAAGATCAATCCAATTTCCAAGATTTCTTGCCCCTTATGGCAGACAAGCTTGGTGGGGATGGCTTAATTGGGGAACTCTGCAATGGGTTTCAGCTATTGATGGATTCTGATAAAGGTGTCATCACATTCGAGAGTCTCAAAAAGAACTCTGCTTTATTGGGGCTGCAAGAATTGTCGGATGATGATCTTTATAGCATGCTTAAAGAAGGCGACTTTGATGGAGATGGGGCTCTCAATCAGATGGAGTTTTGTGTGTTGATGTTCAGATTAAGCCCAGAATTGATGGAGCAGTCCCAGTTTTTGTTAGAAGAGGCTCTTCAACAGGAAGGGTTCCAAGATTGTGATTTTTGTTTTTAAAGATTTTAACTTTTTAATCCAATTCTTTCACAGCATGTAAGTCTACCAATTGTTTCAGTTTATACAGATATTGACAAAAGAACTGAAATATGATATTTGTAAGACCATTTGGATTCAAATAACTTGTTATGCTTATGTTTTTTGATTACTTTTGTTGTAACTTGTCAATAGATTATTGACATAATAAGATCGACACACAATGAATATGAAAAAATTTAATGTTGTAGAGCTATATCTAGCAAGGATTAAAGGGACAATTTTTTTGCTCTCATGACGGAATTTTTTAAAACTTGGGTGTTGTTGGTTTCAACGGCATGTAGACCCCCTAAATATTGGAAAAAGTAAGTTAACAATTGATTGTTGTATAGCTCCGATGTTCTTACCAACCGAAGATTAAGGGGCTGGATTGTTGGTCACTTTTTTTTGGGTTAATGGACTTCAACAGCATGCCCCAAAGCAGTATTCTAGTTTTATTTTTTTGTTATGTTCGTATATCTGCATTTTTTAATTTTGTGACCAATTCTTCTTCTTTCTCTTCTTCTCATTATCGTTCGTTGGTGATGTATGAGCTTCTATCGTATTTATTATGTTTCTTTCTGATTTCTCTCTTTGAAATTGGTGGTGTGATATGGTCAATTGAAAACTGTGATCAAGACTTTGATCAGTATGCGTGAATGATATCAGTGTGGAACGGTCACTATGTGCTGAAATTATTGTTTAAAAGCAACGATATCTGTAGCATCCACCTCATTATATTTTGGCCCTTCTCCACTAGAGCTTGGAAGAAGAACTTTTAAGTTTTAACTGTTCGTTTGTTGAATGAAAATAATGGAGCTTTTGTTTGTAAAGACCATAATATCAATTTGTAATCAAAAGTGTAATATACTTTATGCACAGGAGTCTCAATTGTATCATGTTGGAATGATTCAAAAAGTGGCATTCTTGGAAAAAATTAAATATAGATATAGGTATTTTCTGTGCTTACCAATGACCTTCATATGTGGATTCATATAGAAATTATTTTGTATTGGAATTCTTCTCTGAGAGAGGAATTTTCAATAGCATAGGAAACTTATTCTAAAGATTAAATGTCAGCATCATCCTAGGACTGGAAGAAGTCATAGCAAGTCCTCTGTTTGTGGCACTGTTGTGTGGAGGTTAGTATGTGGCATTCATGGTCCTTCCGAACTATATTTCCCATTGAGGACTCTCAACTTCTCAACAAAGTGTATACCTGATGAATTTCATTAATTCCTAGGATACTGTATGGTCTTAGTTCATTTGTGTAGTTTGTTCGTTGTTGAAAATATCTGCTTTGACTGATAGTATTGCATCATCTCAATCCCTTAGAGATGGTGAGACACTGGTTTCAGATGGAGGAAGTTTTGAGCTGGGTTTCTTCGGTCCAGCTGTTTCCAAGGAGCGATATTTGGGAATCTGGTACATGAATATTCCAATCCAAACTGTTGTTTAGGTTGCAAATGGACAAACCCCTATTAGAGCTATGTCTGGCTCATTGAAGATCAACAGCACGGGCAGTCTAGTACTTTCAAATGGGAAATATAGTGTGGTTTGGTCAACAATTTCAATTAGGGTACCTCAAGTCCAGTAGTTCAACTTTTAGATTCTGGTAATCTTTTTCTGAGAGATAACAAAGATGTTAATGCAGATACTTATCTGTGACAGAGTTTTGACTATCCATCAGATACATTGTTACCTTGTATGAAACTTGGATGGGACTTGAGAATTTCTCTTAATAGGCATCTATCTTCATGGAAGAGTTAGGATGATCCATCTCCAGGAGAACTAAGCATTGGTATAGAACGTGATGCCTATCTCCAAGTAGTTATGTTGAAAGGCACCAGAATGTATTTCCGAGGGGGTCTGTGGAATGGCCTAAGATTTAGTGGTGCTCCTGAATTAAAGAGCAATCTTGTGTTTGACTTCAAGTCTATACTGAACCTGGAGGAAGTTTACTACATGTACCGACTCCTAAATAAATCTGTGATCTCAAGGCTTGTTTTGAATGAAACCACATCCTCACGTCAGCATTATGGATGGGTGGAAGCAGATCAGTCTTGGAAGCTTTATGCATCAGTGCCTCGTGACTATTGTGATAATTATGGTCCATGTGGTGCTAATGGAATATGTGTCATCAGTGACTCACCTGTTTGCCAATGTTTAAAAGATTTTAAGCCAAAGCTGGCCCAGAGCTGGAATGCTATGGCCTGGTCACATGGATGTGTGCGCAATGTGCCTTTGGACTGCACAAGACAACATGATTTCATCAAATTTCATGGCTTAAAACTGCCAGATACTACAGATTCTTGGGTAAACAGAAGCATGAATCCGGGGGAATGCAGGAAGGCATGCTTGAAGAACTGTTCTTGTACAACTTGCACAAACTCAGGTATTAGTGGACAAGGAAATGGATGTGCCCTTTGGTTTGGAGATGTGGTTGATATTAGACAGTTTTCTGATGGTGGGCAAGATCTCTGTATACTGATGTGAGCTTCAAATCGAGGTATGTGTCTTTCTCTTTGGTTGCAACGTCACAGTGTTTTGACTAGTGTCACACACTTAAGCCTGCATTACTGAAGATTAAACTCAGATTTCTAGAATATGCTCCATTAATATATATATATATTCAATGAGCTGATTGAGATCAATTCTTGTGACAGCAAGCAGGTCTCTGGTAATCATAGCTATGATTGCACAATGTGATCTTCTCTTCCTTTTCAGGTATTGGTTAAATTTTCCTTCAATATCCAACATTTTTTTATTGACAATTATTGTCTTCTGCTGAATGCTCAAACAAAAGAAACTGAAGTTGTGATATTGAGGCCTGAAGCACCAAGGTTGCCCATTAGACTCAACAATATTCGTGAAAATTAACCTGATCTATTGGGATGGGTAAGTACAAAACCAAGCCTTGACAAGTTTGATTTAAGCAACTTGACACTAGACACGTGCATATTACAAGGCCCTGAATTATTGAAGTAGTTGGGAAAGATGAATTAAGAATCTGAAGCGGCTACTTTCCTGGAAAAGTATGCTTTTATGTTTGAGGTAGCCTATATATAAGGGGAAAGAAATGGGTGGCTATTCGATGCTATGCTTCCATTCCCTAGTTCATTACCTTTGCTACCAGTATACAGCCTGCTGAATTTGTTAAACTCTGATCTGGCTCTAATATTTTGTCCTATTTTACTGAGATTTGAAACAATTTCATGAATTTCTGACAATAAAAAATCAATCACTCTCTATTTTTGTGTGAAATATCGCAATATATTTATTTCTATCTCTGTATGTTGGTAATATGTGATATCGTTCATATAGTCACTTGCATTTTGTTTCTGATGTTTGTTGCATGTTAAGTTGTTGATTAATCCTTTTGATGAGTTTATCTTCAATATCAAATCATCCACATGATCACACCACCATAATACTTTTCTCTGTGTTGCTGTAATTGTGGTTCTTGTTGTTGAATTTAAGCTGGGTTTGAGTTTCCATTGTAAATCATGCTTCAAACTATCGCAGCTATCACCAACAATTCGCTATCTTTGAGAATTTTTACCAACATCCATCTGTTTCTGATCAGGCAAAAAAGGAAGAAAATGGCCGCCATGATGTAGCCCATAAAGAGATATCACCAACAATTCGCTATCTTTGAGAATTTTTACCAACATCCATCTGTTTCTGATCGGCCAAAATGGAAGAAAATGGCTGCAATGATGTAGCCCATAAAGAGGATTTGGACCTACCCTTACTGGGCTTGGCTACAGTTGCCTGTGCCACTGATAATTTTTCAATGAACGAGAAGTTCGGTGAAGGTGGTTTTGGACCTGTCTACAAGGTGATCTTACAATATGAATTTGTTTACCTATAAGAAAACTCACATATAAAAACTCAAATGGAGATGGAGAAGATATGCAAGCTCCATTCCTTTGAAATGGAAGAAAAAAGAAAGAAATTGAACTTTCTTGTGGAATAGAGGGTTTGACCATCCACAGAACCATCATAATCTTATTTGATATGTAAGTAATGTCAGGAAATTAAGTATGAAAAAGTGTTAATTCTTTATGCATTTTTGTTTGAGTGTTCTGAGTTGCATGGTCTAGGCATGGAAATTATGGACAGAAGGCAGACCATTAGATTTAATTGATTCCTTCCTGGATGACCTGCTAATCCAACCTGAGATGATTCGGTGCATCCATGTCGATCTCTTATGCATCCAGCAGAACCCTGATGATAGGCCAAGTATGTCGACAGTGGTTCTGATGTTGAATGGAGAGAGTATGCTTCCCCAGCCAAAGCAGCCTGGTTTTTTGATAGATTTGATTCCAAGTGAAACATGTTCCTCATCAAGCAAGATCGAACCATGTTCAGTCAATGATTTTACCATTACAGCGATGGAGGCTCGTTGATTCATTGATTGATTGATTGACATACTAAATGCTATTATGAATGTACAACAAATGCTCTAGACATGGATTAGTATTTCTGTTACTCTGTTAAAGTGCCTGATAGGTTCTGATTTAGTTGGTTATCTATAGAATTATTTTTGCTAACTTCCTGCAATAAGAATTTTGAGAAAAGGCATACCTCAAAGTATCGATGCGTTGTTTTGTATGCAACAACTCCCGAAGTGAGGCTTCCAATCTTTGTCCATGTCCGATAATTCGTTTGTGATTCTATTAAGTTTTTAACATGTTCTGAACAACAATATGTGGTTCGACAAGTTTTGAATTGTTCGTCCCTGATGTTAGATGTTTTCACTCGTATAAAGATAATGTATACAAGAACATTGGTGAGGGAGGTGCTTGGACCTGTTTACAGGTAGGTTTGCAGAGAAGACGATTTTTTCAAATAGATATAATGTAACTGGAAAACTCTTCAGGTGCAGTACTGGAGGGGCAAAAAAGTTCTGTGAAGAAGGCTATAAGCTATTCAAGATTCAGACCTGCATTAAATATAAGTTTTGCAGTGATGTTTGCAACATTGATTTGTGACAGAAGTCCAGTGGAAACTTAGACTCGTCTATTAGTGGTTTGAATCTTGTGAAATATACTTAATTACCTGGGATAAATTCTTTATATAATGTTGTTTGAGAAATTAAGTTTGGGGGTAAGTTTACATGATTCTAAGTATCAGACCAAACAAGAATTTCTGGAAAAGTCTTTGGGTCGGTTATAGTTACTTGACATCACGTGGAATTTGCTGAGGCCTTGTCAACCATCATCAGGAGTTCAGGGCTCAAACATGAGATTTATTCATGATGATGTGGAAGCTAGGAGTGTGCTGTTTGCCAATAAGCTGAATCCCAGAAACATCTTTTTGGGATGGCAGATTATTTCTAGTCTACGAGCACGAAAGAAAATCCAAAGAGTTGATGGAACTCAACATATTAACAACGAACTTTATGATGTTAACTGTTACACTTCAATGTGATCACATACATTATTCTCATCTAATCTGTTTTTTATTCTGTTCAGGGATTATAAGTCCCCATAATATGCTCTTTATGGCTCATTTTCTGTGAATCAGACGTCTGTCTTTGGAATTCTTGCATGGGAGATATTGACTAAAAAGAAGAACCGAAGACAGTCTTCTTCTGATATGTAAGACTTCAACATCATCTTCTGTCAATTCTTTTGTCTGTATGAGTTTGCATCTTGTCAGTACTGAAAAGAAGGTAGCCCTGTTGAATTGATAGGTTTCGAGCTGGATAATCTCCAGGATGGATGATATATGTCACTGTGGTTCTGATATGCAATGGGTTGATTGCATTGCTTCAATCAAAATACCCTTCTGAGAGTTTTTAGGATCTATACCCTGTTCTTTGTCAAGCAACAACCAGCATTTGCAGCCTACAGTTTTACCATCAGTCAGGATCTTGAAAATTGATAATGGAGTTGGGGTCAAACAAGTTTTCTTAATCTATATTGGTATTGTTTGTATGGCAAGAAAAGTAGTGGAAAATGATAGCAATGTTCAGTAAAATCTGATCTTTCTTTGGCCGAGTGGGAATGCAATGAGAAACATTTCTTTGCAAGAAAAAAAAAAATCTTTTTGTGCCTAATTTTGGTTGAAAGTGAGGCAACGTGCAAGAAAAGTTTTGTACTGGAGAGACAACCATGTGAGAACAGAATGATTCATTGGCAAAAAATGAGAATGAATGAAGTGGAGTTGAAAGAAACAAGCAAAGTGGGGGTCAGTATTAGGCTTTCCTGGGAAGGCAAACAGGACCTGAAATAATTATGAAAAAGGGTGTTGGCTTCTTGATGCAAAAGCCGATTCTTGCACATACCTTTTGTGGGCCTTTGCTACAGGAATCATGAATACCCAAAGTTGAGACAAAAGAATGATCCAAATAAATTCTACACTTCCTCTGGATTTTAGAATACAAAGCATCAAAATGAAAAGAAAAAAACTAAAATAAGTAAAAAGAAAAAAAAAAGCAAATTTTCTTTCTATTTCTTTTTAATAAATAGAAATGTTTTAAATGCATTTGAATGTTATAAAACATATAATAAATCTCTAAATTTAAGAAATATCTTTTGTCATTTAGTTTCGATATTTTTTTTTCTACTCCATTCTCTTGTCTAAATTAACAATTTACACGAGACAAATATATGACTTATATTGATAAATTTATTGATGAGCTGGTATGTTATTTAAAGAATGCAGTACTTAAAAATGATAATAGTGTAGCTCCAATTCCGAACTTGTTACAAACATGTCTCGTTTGAAGAGAATTTTTAAGGTTGTAAACGGATTCAGGGTGGGTTTTAATCTTTTAATTTTAAACTCGATCAACTCCAAACCTCTGTTTTTAATTTATATGTTTATTTTGAAAAATATATTTTTTAAAATATTTTAATAGTATTATTTTTTAATATTTTTAAAATTATAAAATAAATTTAACAATAATAGTGGATCCAAGGCGGATTTGTATCCTTTAAAAGTTTTTACGAGACAAAAACCATCCCTTTGTTATTCTAGGAGTACTCCTACCCCAATTTTTTTATAAGTTGTTCAATCTTTTTCTGTATCTATATATATGGTTTATTTTATTTATCAAAATAGGTATTGGTCAACATGCAACCTGTGATGCACTAACTAACCCATTTCTTGTCCATACCTAAACCCACCCAAAAGTCAATTACTATCATCCAACCACAAAGGTCCATACTCAAATAATTGTATCCAACACAACAAAACTCAATAATTCAATTTTCTCACAAAATCCCATTCTTGTCTACACCAACCCCCAAGAAAAAGATTAAAATATTATCAATAAATATATCCCACTTTTATACATAAATAAATTATTTAAATGAAAATGATGGTGGGCGTGACAGCAACCCATTATCATTAGAGTCACCACGGCTTCAGCGTCAATTCAAATCCAACGACGTCGTCGCTCTCTATAACTAGAACAATTAGTTTTAATTAAGCAAATTAATGGTCACTAAATACGGTTTACTGTGTCTTGCACTATAAATACGGCGGCCCAGTTCATCAGATCACTCTCTGTTTATCAACACCATTTTTACCACTTCTGAGAAAAGATAAAAAAATCTTGAAACAGAAAGCAGTTGCATTGCCAATGGCCACCAAAGTTTACATTGTGTAAGTGTAGAATTTGGGATGTCTCTGTTTTTTTCTTTTTTTTTTTATGAAAAATAAAAGATTCATTATCGTGGTTTATGGTCCTCTGTATAGTTTTTTTCCTCTGTTTCCTGGAATTTAATCGTGTTAGAACTTGTTGCTATTCTTGATATTTTAATTGGGTTGTATTTCGTTTTTTTATTTTTTCTTTGTCAAATTTGGATCTACTTGATATTGAAATTACGTTGTTGGTTCTTGATTCAATGAGCCCCCCTTTTTCTCCCCATGCCCAAGTAGGAAAAGGTTTGATTAGCAGGCATGTATTTCCGTTCTTTGAATTCTCTGGGGTTTGATCATGTGAACGCAGTAATGACTTGCTTAAACGAAGTCCAGAAATCTGTATAACCCTGAAGAATTGCCCAAAGTTTAAGGTTTATTGCTTAGTTTATTGAACTGCCATAATATGAGTTGTCCCACAGTACTACTATTGTGTGATTGTGTGTGTATGTGTGCGCTTTTCAAGAATAACAATAGTCTAAAAAATGACTCTTGACATTTTTGGCTGAATTTGGTGTCTTGATGACAATGATGCACTTGAGCTAGTCAAATTTGTTTTATTTAAGTTCCCAGTTTTATGGGTGATTAACCTTATTCTTTTTATTGCTAATATCATTTATATAAATGCATTTCCTTCTGTTTCTACTATTACTAACTGCACTTCATCCAATGACTAAGTGAAAGCCTAAATTGTCTCAAACTAAACTACTATTTGCCAAGAATCAAATTACCTACAACTGCAAATTCAGAAAAAATCATTCCTTGAAAATTTATGTTCTCGAGAATCCAAGTTTGTCTGGTCATCAACTTTGAAAATCTTTGTGCAAGTATAATCAGTCGGGTAGAATATGTCAAAGATTGTCAAGGTTTAAAATTTCACAAGAAATCAGCAAAAGAGTGCCAATGATAATTGTCGTGAAACTAAGAAAAGTTTGTTTATGGAGAAAGTTGAAGTTAAAATGCATGCATGATGTGGGGAATACAATGGAATGTGTCAAGGACTGCAGATGAGGGGTTAAAATTGGTGGTAGAAAACCTTTCCACTCCCCAAACCTACACCGCTGGCATTGAACCTAAATTTCCCTGTGATGAGAACCTGTCATTTGCTTGAGCCAATATGTTATGAATCTTTTTGCTCATTGAAGTTCTAATAAAACAAGATGTATTGTTCCAACATAAAATGCATGACTGTGAGAGTACCCACATTCTTGATTCTGGTGCTGACATATTGTTACTTAGAAATTAAATAAAATATTCCGGAACTTCTTCCTCAAGCAGTACTATGAATTACTTTGATTTTCTAAATTTGAACCCTTTTAGGTACTATTCGATGTATGGGCATGTGGAGAAACTTGCTGAAGAGATAAAGAAGGGAGCTGCATCCGTTGAAGGAGTTGAGGCCAAACTATGGCAGGTAGGAACTATCTCCCCTTCACATTTCTCAATGCATTTTCTGAAAAATGGATATACTAGCTAAGAAAAGCATCTTTGGCATTGTAAAAGATGGTGGAATTTGAGCTACAAGTTGCAAGTTAACATATATTACAATTTCATTAAAGTTAAAGACTGCGATGTGCCTCTCCCATTGTTGTTTAGCAAACCTTTTGATATGATTCACTACTATGTTGCCCGCTTTCCCTTCCCTAAAATAGGTAAAGTTATTAAATAAACTACAGTAAGAGAGAAGGGGGGGACAAAGGATATAGGATGAGTAAAAGAAAAATGATTTGACTCAGCGCCAATTCAGAATTAGTGGATTAAAGAGTTGAAACTGGTTCTTTAACTGTTCTGCAATCTGTAAGCTTATAAACATTGCTGCAGGAGCATATCTCGCAGAAAATTAAGAGAAAATATCAAGAACGATAAAAAAATCAAGGAATCACTCTTGGAACCCTTTATGCATGATACCAAAGGTTGGAATGTGTCACACAATGGCTACAACGCTTCGAGAACGCTGTAGGAAAAGTTATTGATTGAACTCTATTGAAGTAATAAAATTATAGATATATTTATTAACCTTATAGGCTACTACTTTTAGGAAAAGGGATTACACCTCAACTAGGATACCACTTATTAACCAATTCTAACCCTATTCCTAAACAGCTAATGACTACAAATAAACTCAAATAGCAACTAAAATCTTAGCTGAAGAGACGTAACCAGAATTACTACTAAATTTAGTTGCCGAAATACCCTTGGCTTGACTAAATTTCCTAACCACATACTAATGCAAAACTAGAGAAACCCAAATCACGCAAATACTAATTATTTGAGCTCCCAGATGAGGTTTTCTTTCCTCTAAATAATGCCATATCTAACCTTGAGCTTTGGAAGCATCTATGCCATTTCTTTTATAAACCTTCACAGGCTGTTGGCATTTGTCTCATACATTCACTGAGGTCCTCTACATTAAGAAAACCCAATTGATCTGCATCAGGAAATTAGTTTCTTTCTTCTTGGCTTGAAAAGTACAAATCTGTTCAGCAGCACCATGCTGCTAATCTCTTCATTATATGATATTTCAGTTCTCTTTAAAAAAAATTTCTTCAAAATGATTCTGAGAGTAGCTTTACTGAAGGAAATTTACAGCACTTCACATGATTCTGTATGTAATAGGTCCCTGAGACACTACCAGATGAGGTTCTTTCAAAAATGAGTGCACCTCCAAAGAGTGAAGTGCCCATTATCACAACTAGTGAACTTGCTGAGGCTGATGGCTTCATATTTGGCTTTCCTACAAGATTCGGAATGATGGCTGCCCAGTTCAAAGCATTTCTTGATGCTACTGGAGGCCTATGGAGGACACAGCAACTTGCTGGCAAGCCTGCTGGGATCTTCTACAGCACTGGGTCTCAAGGCGGAGGACAGGAAACTACAGCGTAAGTACCTGATTGCTCATCTCTTTACCTAAGTGGACCAGAGATTCTGTAAATCACTAATGATTTTTCTTTCTCTGTTGAGAGTCTATAATACTCATCTAGTGCTTGAGTAGAATTCTCAGTTCTCTCCATTCTGTGATTACCTGCAGATTGACTGCTATCACTCAGCTTGTTCACCATGGAATGATCTTTGTGCCCATTGGATACACATTTGGGGCTGGCATGTTTGAAATGGAGAAAGTAAAAGGTGGAAGTCCTTATGGTGCTGGCACTTATGCTGGTGATGGTTCAAGACAGCCATCTGAGCTTGAATTAGAGCAGGCTTTCCACCAAGGGATGTACATTGCCACCATTGCCAAGAAACTGAAGGGAGCTGCCTGATCTCTTCCAGATACAATTATACTGTTTGCATTCTTTTTTTTTTTTCCTCTTATTCTATTAAAATATTCTGACATATTATTTGATAAGGTTGCAAATGTAATTCTTGCTGTGTTGCGTACACGACATTTATATGTTCTCTTCAGTACAGCTGTTCTGCCAATGTCCAAAGTTTGTCTCAATATCTTACAATTTCTAGCCCGCATGATTATACGTAATTGTGAAGCTCCTTTGCATTTTTCAGTATGTTTTGTGGGTATATATTCCTCGATCTTTCTCTTATCCTTTTCTTTTGGAGTAGTACTTGTGTATGTGTGGTTGGGTTTATGTGGATTTGTATAACATGTGTTGGTTCAAGGTCCTGATTCTTCAGTTTGCAGGAGGGAAGTCATTTGGACCTGCAGTTGAGTCTTAGTTCCTTCTTTTCTCATCATTTGTAGGCCATCACAAACTGGACTCATTTTCAATTGTACAATGCATCAGATTAGGCTATATATTCAGTTCAATCTCCATCTCTAAGTCCACAGGATTGAAAAGCTGGACTGGAGTCCCCTAGTGGCCTTCTTGAAGTCCGTTTAACTTGAATTAAATTTAAACATGTGGATAAACAGCCTGGAATTAGAATTTAGACAGGTTATGTAATAAATCTTACTTGCTAGCCTTTCGCATGATCGGTTTGAGCATTCTTGAACTGGAAGTTGTTTGTGCAGTAATAGTATCTCATACTAAATTCAAGTCAAAATATGATATATATATATATATATATATAAAGAGTTTATGCATCTTGTACCTTTAGTACTGTATATCAGCAGTTATATGCCAATTTGCAGGTATCCCAGTATGAAATCTGCTGCAAGGACTTGGACTTCCCTTCGTAAGCTCCACTTTAGTCTCTATCTGTGAAACTTATAAAAATTAATACCGTCCCAGACTTCTGTATCCATGATATTAACCAGTTAATTAATTTTTTAAGTGTAATAATATAACAAATATTAATATTTGAAAATTTTGTACTAGATCAATATAATATATTAGTTTAAAAACTAAAGAGTTTGATCTTATACTATTGCAAAAGTAAATTTAATTTTTGGACATAGGGATATATCCTAATATATAACTCTGATTTTTAAGGGGAAAAAATAAGAGTTAAGATGTGGAACACTTTTTTTTTTATATTTTCCTTCAACCCATCTGGTTCAGTTACATGTGGGGGGGATGAATGTGACGGAATTATATACGTTAAGTTTTTTAAGAATTTTAAGAATTCAAATTCAGACCCCATTTGATATTTAGATCAATTTTATATAAATCATTTAAATTTATTAGACCTGTTTTATAATATAAAAAGTATTTGAAATCATATTTTTTAAAATAATATTATCAAAATTTTAAACAATATCATATAGATCTATATCTATATCTATATCTATCTATGTATCTATACCTATATATATCTATATCTATACTATTATAAAAATATGAATGTTTCTTCTAATTTTTCATCCGATTAAAATACCATTTTAATATTATCAATTTTAAGGATAGTTTTGTAATTTAATAATTATATAATTTTGGAACAAATAATACTAATTTGTTTAATTGATGGATAATTACAATAGAATACCAAGAGTCCAAGGCAAACTTTATTTTTTTTTTTTTAATTTGTTGGGATTCCAACTTATTCCAAAAATATGTGTGAAAATTATATTAATAAATATTTTATCTTTTGTTTTCTCTTTTGCCCATTTATGAGTTCATATTTTAATTCACTAATCATGTTATTTAAAATAAATAAATAAATAGTTAAATATTAAACAATAAAATCTAATTGTATTTTTACTATTTTTAGTTTGGTAAGTTAAAATAAAAAAAAAAGTATAAAATTTATTAATAAATATAAAGTAAGATATAAAAATTATTTATAAAAGTTGTAAAAATTAAAATTTGATATTAGGTACAATTCGATAGATCAAAATAAAAAATAAAAACCAAACCAAATACCAAATATTTATGTAAAAAAAAATAATAGTTCAAAATTAAAGCAAACTCTGGTTGATTTGTTGGGATTCCAACTTATTCCGAAGACATGTATGAAAATTATATGAATAAATATTTTATCTTTTATTTGCTCTTTTGTCCATTTATGTGTTCATATTTTAATTCAATGATCATGTTATTTTAAAAAAAAAAAAATAGTTAAATATTAAACAACAAAATCTAATTGTATTTTTATTATTTTTAGTTTGGTAAGTCAAAAATAAGAAAAAAAAGTATAAAATTTATTAATAAATATAAAGTAAGATATAAAAATTATTTATAAGATTTATAAAAATTAAAATTTGATATCAGGTACAATTTGATAAATCAAAATAAAAAATTAAAATCAAATTGAATACCAAATATTTAAGTAAAAAAAATTAATAGTTCAAAATTAAAACAAACTCTAATTTTATCTTGAATTTATTATTTTTAGTTTGGTAAGTTAAAAATAAGAAAAAAAATATAAAATTAATAAATAAATTTAAGTAAGATATAAAAATTATTTATAAAATTTGTGAAAATTAAAACTCAATATTTGATACGGTTCAAAAAACTGTAATAGAAAATCAAAATCAAACTGAATATCGAATTTTTATGACAATAAAAATTAAATAACAAATCGAATTTTTTTGTTCGATTTTGATACATACCGAATTTTCAATTTCAGTTTGATTCCATCGATTTTTCGAATTCTAGTCACCTCTATAAAAGAATCATATTGAAATAGAATTAAAAAAGATATGGCATACTAGATTTAATATAAAAATTATTTTATTGTAAAACATGTCTATTTGAATAAGTTAAATTTACCTTACAATATCCAAGTTAATTAAATTCATCAAAATTAATGTGAAAAATAATATTGATTTTTCATATCAATTGAGAGGCACATTACATTGTCGTGTTTATAATTTTGATTATTCCACTTTTTGAAAAAATGAAAAGAGCAAAACATGTATATTTAAAGTGCATTCATGATAAAAATTGAATCTTTTCAAAACCTGGGATTAAATTTGTAAGACTTCCCTGAACTATGAGACTAAAAATGTAATTTTCCTATGCTTGAGAGATAAGAAGAGATACAAAAATTATTACATCAATATTGATGATTTGATTCATTTAACATTTGTTTTATCAAGCCACCCATATTTGAATTTTATATTATTCCCATCAATTATAAAATCATATTCCAAAAGTTATGTTATCCCTTATATTTCACATAGTTTATGCACAAAATTCAGAATCAATTTTAATCATTTGACTTATTTTTTGCATTGCAATCATAATAGTTCAATTGCAATTGCATCTGCTATTTAATTTGGTGGATTTTTTTTTAATTTTTAGGATTTATGTTAAATCACTCCTAGAGTCATTTTATGGAAAAAAAAATATCTTTTTAAAACAGATCTTTCGGGTTGCCCATTAATTTTAATGAATTTTATTTGTACTGTTTTGTTGTCAGTTCAAATATTATAATTTTGGTTGGCTTTCTCTAGCTACTTTTCCTTCAAACATTGTTTTCCTCCTCCAACTACAAAAACATGTTTGTTACTTACATTTTTCGAAAATTGTATTTTCATTCCCGCAGAATATCAATTATCTATTGCAATATTTAAATAATCTTATATCCTACAATATCATCACTAACACAAACAAACATTAACAAAATATTTACAATTAAAAATATCTGATTAACCACAATAAAATTATATTGACATCTATAGTTAAAAACAACCTCTAAAATATATCATATTATTTATTCCAATAAAATGTACACATTTTCATTATATATACATTCTCCAAACTCACTTTCCCATAACACATTCTTCCAAAACACCTTCCTCAAAATGATTGGAAATGAAACCAAACAAAGTCTAAAAAAATTCAACAGAATCAAACATAACAAAAAATAAGTTGTATGAATTTTTATGTTGTATCACCACATTTCAATATAATATATTTTTTAAAAAAAGTAAAAAATAAATTTGTATTATATTTACTTGTGTATTTCTTAATCATTTTATATGTTTTTCTATTGAACAAATTATAGATTAATAAATAATTAGAGTATTTTTAAGAGTATAGGGAGAAAAATGAAATTAATCCTAAAAATTTCAAGATATTCTAATAGTGATAAAATATTATATATGTATATACTATTACAATATTACAAAGCTATATATAACATATTTTCAGCTCAATTTCTTCTTCATTTTCATTTCTTAACAAATATAATTGTAATTTGAATTTATTATATTTTTAGTTTAGTGAGTTAAAAATAAGAAAAAAAAGTATAAATTAGTAAAAAAATATAAAAAGATTTAAAAATTATTTATAAAATTTATATAACTAAATTCGATATCAGGTATAGTTTGATAGATTGGAATAAAAATTCAAAATCAAACTGAATAGAGAATTTATGAAAATAAAAATTATTTACCAAATCGAATTTTTTTATTTGACTTTGGTATATAGCGAATTTTCAGTTTCGGCTTGAATTCATCGGATTATCAAACCGTGGTCACCCCTACAAAAGAGTTACATTAAATTAGAATAGAAAAAAATATGGTACTAGATTTAAAATAAAAATTATTTTATTGTAAAATATGTCTGTTTGAATAAATTAAATCTACCTTACAATATCCAAGCATATTAAATTTATTAAAATTAATGTGGAAATAACATCATTTTTTATATCAATTTTGAAATACATTCCTATTTATAATTTTGATTATTCCACTTTCTTAAAAAAATAGAATAGAGCAAAACCATAAATCAAAATGTATTCATGACTAAAATTATATCTTTTAAGAACCATGAGATTAAATTTGCAAAACCTCCCTAAGCTATAAGATTGAAAATGCGATTTTCTTGTGCTTAGGAGATATTACATCAATATTAATAGAATATTTGATTCCTTTAATGTTTGTTTTCTCAAGCCACCCATATCTAAATTTTATATCATGCTTAACAATTATAAAGTCATATTCCATAAGCTCTGTTATCCCTTTATATTTTGCATATATTATGCACAAAATTAATAATCTATTTTAATCATTTGACATATATTTCGCTATTGCAATCATGATAGCCATGTTGTAATTGCATCTAATATTTTACTTAGTAATTTTCTTCACTTTTGGGATTTATGCTAAATTACTCATTAAGTCACTTCATGAAAAAAAAAAAAAAAAACATGTCTTTTGGGTTAATCATTTAATCTAATTAATTTTATTTATATTATTCTATTGTTAGTTAAAACATTATAATTTTGATTGGATTTCTCTTGCTCTTTTCTTCTGTGTGATTTACATTATATTTTGTTTCAATCTTCAAACATTATTTTCCTTCTCTAGATACAAAAATGTATTTGTAACTTGTATTTTTTTCAGAAACGATGTTTCATTTCCTAGAATATCAATTATTTATTTAATATTTAAATAATCTTATGCCTACTATATTATCACTGATTAATATTGATAAGATATCTACAGTAACAAATGTCTCTTAAAATATAATATATTATTTGTCCCAATAAAACATAGACATTTTCATTTGTACACATTTTTCAAACTCACTTACCAGAAGACTATCCTCAAAACGGTTGGAAATAAAATCAAATAGAGCCTAAAAATTTTCAACAAAATTAAGCATAGCAAAAATAAGTTGTATGAACCTTCATGTTGTATTACCATATTTCAACATAAATACTTCTTTTTTAAAAAAATTATATTACATTAAGTAGAAAATAAATTTGAACTACATTTACTTGTGTATGCAATTCTTGCTTTTACCTAATTTTCTATTAAATAAACTAATAGAATTAATAAATAATTATTTGCAAGTTTTTATATATTTTTTGCCTAAGGCAATCTTTGATTTTTCTTTCCAAGGTAAATTCACCTAACCAATATTTAAACCTCTGAACTTTTTTGGAATATACAAATATGTCGATGATCGTATATATCAAATTCATCATTAGGTAATGTTGATTTAATATATATATATATATATATTGTAGAATTAGGAAGATGATTATTTTTAAACTAGTTAAGCATTCAAAATACATATATGGTACTTTTATAGAAAGTTTCATATATTTTATACTACAATGAAAGATATATATCGATAAAGATTTTTTTTTGGGTAAGGTAAAATCATCCACGATTTACACAAGAATTCCACAAAGCAACTATAGAAAAATTCATCAAAAGAAATTCATCTCGCCCAAAATGATTATGAAAATTTAATTGATGAAATTAAATATTTTCAAGATGCTCAATGGGTCTTTGCTCAAGTAGCAATGTGGAGAATTTTTGAATTTAATTTGAATTAAATATACCCGTAGTTATCAACTTGCATCTTCATCATCCAATTCAACATTGTGTAATTTATTGGGCAAATCAAAATAAAAAAAATATTTTGAGTTGGTATTATATTTCCAAAACAATGCTCACGGAATATTTTTCTATATGGTCTAAAAGTGAAAATGCAAGAAAATATCTTTATAGGAAATTTTTGGAGCACTGTGTATGTGAAAAACAAAGTAAATGTTGAAAAGAAAGGAAGAAAAGAGATGTGATTGGACGTACAAATACTAAAAGATATATATTAGGTTACTCATATATTATGTCAAAGGACCAACATCTTTTCAAAACTTGCTAACAGTAAATAATATACGATTGTTCAGTTTCAAAGAAATGACACAAAAAAGATGATTACTAGAATTTGATCTAAGTGTTATTGAATATGTAAATGAAACTATCACTTTTCAAATATTATATAAACTTCAAAAAACTATTTGCAATCATTTTGGTAAATTACGCACCAACAAATGTGATAGTACTTTAATATACATATTTTGAGGCAATATTTGAAAATTTCAAAAGAGAATTAGAAACCTTAGTTGACTATAAGTTGTCAAAAGTTTAAAATATTTAATTTTTTTCTTAGAGAGCATAGGAAAAATATTAGTTCATATGATCTGTCAAATATTCTTTTTGATATAGATAATATGGATAATGATTTTTCAAAAGAGATACAAGATAAAATATCAATAGAAATACCTTCAAAAGATTATAAAGTATAATTAAAGTTGAATTCTGAACAACAAAGTTTTTTTAATAATTTTATATTGCATACAAGTATCGGGCAAGGGTTTCTTTATTAATGGACCAGATAAAACTCGAAAAAGATTTTTGTATCATTCATTGTTAGCTCATTTTAGATTTAAAATCGCTTAGCTCTTGCAACTAGACATCTGAAATTGCTACCACTATAATGCCAAGGGTAGAACAATACATTCTTTCTTTAAAATACCAATATATACAAATAAATTAAGTGAGTACACTAATTTTAAACAAAGTGGGGTTGCAGAGTCATTGCGTAAAACATAACTATTTTTATGGAATAAAGTACCAATGACAAAATGATGGGCTAACGAGAAAGATAATAAATTATTAAACGACATAATGAAAAATAATGAGAATTTTTATGGAAAAGTGATAGTTTATTTTTTTAGATTTCAAGCAAGTATTACTAGTTATCTATAGGGTAACAATCGATTAAACAATTTTTACAAATTTGGTGAAATCATATTTGTAGCTAAAAAAAAAAATTACTTTGTCAAAGAACATAAATCGAGGAATGATCCAAACTTTGGCGACTTCTTATTTAGAGTTGGAAATGATGATTAATCAAGTAATACTAAGTGCAATATTAAAATTTTAAAAAGAATGATTATTAAGTATGACAATGAAAAAAAAACTCAATATTATAACTTATTAGAGTTATTTTCTCAATCTTAAATAAGAATATTCATTCAACTTATTATATGACAAGACGAACAATATTAGCCGCTAAAAATGAGTTGATAAATTGAATAATAAGTTGATCTTTATGTTTCATCAAAAAACAATAACTTTTAACAGTTTTGATGAAACTATTGATGACACAAATAACTATAACGAATATATTTTATTCCAAATGTTGTTGTGTTTTCTCATTACCAATTATATATTGTCTTTCTAGAGGAATTTCAATATCTATAACCAAAGTATTAATTAAACCAGACACCTCAAATATGAGAGGAAAGATATGGACTAATATTGTGTACAAACAAGTTTTTGGTGCAAATACAAATATTTTTTCCTAAATATTATATTATATATTATTAATAGAAATTATTATTTTATTTTTGAAGAAAACACCACATTGAAATAGGATTCACTATAACACAAAATTCTTATACCTAACAACCATGGACGTAAAAAAAATTTCATACTCAGTAAAAATAGTTTAATAATATTATGTATAGGTACTATGTAGACCAAATAATATGTAAAAAATAATGAATAATTTTGTAAATCCTTGAATATTTGATATGTATTTTACTTAATTTTTGATTTTAGAACTAAATTTTTTCACTTAACTCCACATGTATTTATGATTATAAAATTTTTTTAGCTAAATTGTAGTTTTATTTATATTCATAAAAAGATATTTTTTAATATTAATTATTTATTTTGCTTAACATTTAGAATATTTCACTTTGTCAAATTTTTTCTTAACATTTAGATTCTTTTACTTTGCTAAATTTTTTCTATCTCAAAGAAACAAGTATCGCTTATAAAGTATGAGTTGGAAAAAAGTTATTTGTTTTGTTGCAATGTCATATAAACCATATAAATAATTTATGAAATACTTAATATATTATTTTTTATTGATTATATTTTTATTTAATGTTTTTTATTTATGCAATATCTTATAATATTCTAATTTTATGGAAATAAATTATTAAATAATATAATTAATTTATTAGAATTATATAAATTACTTGTGCACGTATTACTTCCTAATATAAAATAAAAATTTTAAAAATAAAAATATTAAACTAATTGGGTCTGAACTGCATTGTTTTAAAAATGAAATCAATCAAATCTCATTTATAATATTAAAACTCATATCAGATTAACTCTCCGGTTCTCATCTCTAATTTACTTTTGCCCAAATCAAAGAACAAAGAAGAAAATGTGCACTCTGAAACATTATCAGATCCAGAAGTTTGGTTTTGACATAAACCGATTACTATGTTTTAACTTGGTTTTATGAACTCTCAGCTTTTCTCTTGATTCTTATCACTTTTTACTCCATTAATTTTTTTGATAAATAAGGTTATCTTTAATTAACCTGATTACCAAACCATTAAAATATTGTAAACTTATCCGATTGACTTTTTAATTGTGGTAGAAATAGCTATTCAATTTTAAATTTCTTTGTTAGTGCGTTTCTTCTTTCTTTTTTTTCTTTTTCAAAATAAAATATATTGGTCAAGCCCCACCGTCAGTGGTACGTTGGTCGGTGTTTTTAGCTAAAAATTCTTTGCTGACGTCCTAGCAAACATCACGAAAAACACATTTGCACTTACACATTAATATTTTATTCTCCATTATTTTAATATTATATCTCTTTTTTTAACCCGATGCGAAGTTTAAAATAAAAAAAAAAAATTATAGTGCAATTTTAATTTTATTATCTGTAAAAATAATATTAAAAATTAATGACATCACATCATTATTATAAATAATTGAAAATTTTGAAAAAAAAAATGTTTACATTTTAAAAAATGAAGCCTCATTTTTAAATATTCTAAAATAAAAATAATATCGTAAATTTAGAACCGAAGAAGTATTAGTTAGTATAAAATATTCTTTCACCAATAAAAAAAAAAAGACTATAGTATTCCTTTGCACCAAATATTTGTATGTAATTTAACTGGATACATAGTTGAAAAGGGGACTTTTTTTAAATATCTATTGCGTTAAAAACTAGTACTGAGAGTTAATTATATGATCTTACTACTCTAAATGAGAATGTATTTTAGAAAGAAAAAAAATTAATAAAATGAGTTTTATTCTAAAATAATATAAAAAGAAATAGGAATAATTAATCTGTAATAGAGGAACTGTAATTCTGTATTGTATTCTGCTTTAAGTAAACAAATGGATTTACTTCCAATTTAGACGGCAAATGGACCACGTTTGGTAGAATTTGTACAAAGCTAAGCCACACAATAAGGAAAAAATAATATGCAAAATAATCACCAAATATATTACTTAAGAATTTTTTACACATGCTGCATAAAAAGTTAAGTTAAGGCTTCGTTTGGTTTTATTTTCATTCTTGTATTTTTTTTTTTGCAAAAATGAAAATGCATTTATAATTTGTATTTTTTAAAAATAGTATTTTCATTCTCAAAAAATATCAATAATCCATGACAATATTTAAATAATATTATATTTTAGTATATCCACACTAATTATAATAAAAACAATATTTACAATACACCTACAGTTTAAAATGTCTCCCACTAATTATAACAAACAATATTGACAAGATATTTACAATAAAAAATTATTTTTCAAAATACATTACATCATTTCTTCCCAACAAAACATCCAAATATATTTTCATTCTCCACATTTTTTTCAATTTTACTACCAAATACATTATCTCAAAATAACTACCTCAAAATAACAAAAAATAATACCAAACAAAGCCTAATATTGTGAGTTCTCCTTTGAGTTGGCGTCCTGCCAAACCAGATATAGACTAAATAAATTAATTAGATCAAGAGTTTTGGAACATGTGTATTTTTTAATAAATTTTTTTTATTATAAATTCTATTACATAATTTATTACGTTACATAAATTATTGTCATGTCTATGAATCAGGATATTCAAAAAGAACGGGTTGTTCCAACTCGATACCATCAAGAATATTCTTAATTATAGATAAAATTTTATACGGGGCGAAAATCAATACAAGAGATATAATAAAATTTATATTAAAAAATTAAATGTGGTAGATTTCATATGCTGGGGTGCAGCAGAAATCAACTTCTTGGGTTATATTTATATATACCCCGGCCCGCCAGGCATAAGATATTTATATGACAACAAGAACAAGAATTGATGCTTAATATACTAATAGGAATGAACTTTAATGGAGACCGAAAAAGCAAGAAATTTGCTAGCATCTCCAGGGCAACCAAAATTGTTCAGTACCCTTTTAAAAGTTCCTGCCAGCTTTCACATATTTAACAATCAAACAGCAATAACTTTATACAACACAAATAATTAGCAAACTTTATTGAGAAGATAAATTTCTGGATAGTTAGATTGTCATATGTTTGGTCACATATGATGCTCTTGGGGACTAATCATGACTAATATTTAATGTGCTGATTCTGCTAATTTATGCTTCTAAGTAAAGCTAATATGACTCTTTTTTTACACATATCCAAGACTACTTGATGGCTAGCTGTAGGTTTGCCTATATCAAATGATAATTAGCTACTAATTCCTAGGAAAGATCATCGTTACTTTCAAATGAAAATAATGTATTTGGACAGACAGATTTAGAAATTAAGGAGTATTTAATTTTGATTAATTAGTTAATTTTGGGTAAATTGAAAAATAATGAATACTAATGCTTGGTTTTATTGAGGTATAGGAAGAGATGAGTATTGGGTTGTCTTAACCTACCAATGGAAGTAGTTGAATGTGACCATTGGATGAAAAGCACAAAGGCATGGCTGATAGCTCCCGCTCCTCTATAAGACTATATCCTTCCCCTTTCTTATTCAAGAAAAGAATATGTAAAATAAGAGAAACCCTAAAAGGAAGAGGGAGGGGGGGGGGGGCAATGGGCCACCTTCTGACTTCCACTAACATATTCCACACATATAAACAATTCAAAAGTGAGATTTTTCCAATCAAATGATCTCTCCCCCACACTTACTCCTGTTCTGGAATTCAATTATTCCTTACATCTCTTTTGGAAAAACTAAAGTTAAAATGCCAGCTCTCTATGCAAATAATACATACATGTACACCACCAAAAGCTACTGTCTAATCCTTTCATTGTGCTTAATTCAGCTACAAACAACAAAAATTGATCTCTAAACTAATCTATGCTTTTTTGCTACTTAATTTCAGCAACTCTACCGATCATGATTCCTAACCAACCTTTAATCATAATTCTTCAATTATTAGATCACTAACATTTGCATACAATTGGTCCCTAATCTTGGCCAAGGCTGCATCATTTTGCCTGTACCCATGGCCCAAAAGTTTCCTGTCTTTTATCCTTTTCTTTTTCTTGCTTTCTCTTTCAGCATTTTTCCTTTTCTCTTCTTGTTCTTCAGCCTGGAGATATACAAGTGATCTTGATGGGTACAACTTTTCTATATATCCTACTTTGTTAGCGTGGGTTGGATAAGAGCAGTACCCCAAGTGACAAAATGCATAAATTTTGGCACCATGGGCTGCTGCTCATCTGAAACTTCCTGCAAATGTAGGGGTCCAAAAATCAACTGTTGTTTCATGAGTCATCGGGAAGGTGCTGGAAACTGGTACCAAACATAGCCCTCGACTTCTAAGATCTTGACGAGGTCCTTCTGGATCCTTAGACTTATCAGAATTCTGCAAAACAGAAAAAAAAAAAAAAATGGTTGATTACTCTCCAAATACAAGCATTCATTAACCTAACTCATTTCAAGAATGCTAATTTCTTATTAACAAGTAATTAATTAAGCAGCAGCAGCAGCTATATTTTGTGGTTTGTGTACTATTGCAAGTGCCGGATGAATTTACCGCGGACATCCAAAGATAGTGCCTACGGTTCCCACGTGTATAATATATATACATATATATATATAAAGGAGCTAAAATTTTTCTGTACCTGCTGGTGCTGTGTGGGAGCTCCATTTTTCATGTAAGGAGTACTTAAGACCTGATATTTTACACAAGCACAACGCATTAGTGAACGTAAACTTGAAACTGCATAAACCTTTATGGTAGTTATTTCTCTGAATATCCCGGAAAATCTTAAAGGTTTGATAGAAGAGACTTACGCTGACTTGTTCATGGAGAAATTTTATGTATTCAATAGCTTCGGAAAGCACAGAAGCCGTATCAGTCTGAGAAAATAGATGAATTTGATATTTAATATCAGCATCAGCAGTTTTCTGTTGCTATTGATCAGAAAAGCAGATGACTGGAATCCACTTGCGGGAAAGTGATGGAAATTTTGAAGAAGCTAGTTTTACCTTTCCAAAAGGTGAGACTAATTGTTGAAGTGCAGTTATTCTGTCTCCCATCTTCTCTTTCCTCACCTAATCAAGAACAAAAGCTACATGGTTATTATCATTTAAGCTGTAGTAAAGCTGAAGCTCTCAGGACTCATCATTTTAAAAAGGAAAAGTTCTTGTACAAGCTTCATCAATATGGCATACCTTAAAAGAAGGCAACGGAGAAGGCGTTTCGTTCCGGGGCCTTTTATTTGATGTTTCTGTGCTGTTTTTCTTCGTTGTTGTACTCAAATCCCGCACCTCTGACGTATTCTTTTGACAAAATAAATGCAGATTAACTTAATTTACAATCTCGGAAGAAAAAAGTTCATAGCCATGATGCATATGCAAACAAAAGAAAGTTTAATGAAACCCTGGACTCGTAACACAGGAGATACATGTATTATCATGCAGCCGTAGAATAATTTCGAAATTCTCACTACCTTTGGTTTTTCATCGAAGGGTGGAGCTGCAGGAATCTGCGTTTGTAAGGCAGGGAAAAAGGTTGATCGAGCATCAGTCATGGCGGAAGCTGGTGCAGATGCATTCCAGAAAGGGGTGTTGTTAGTGAAATGCAAATGGCTGCTGCTAGCCAATGGTGGCGGCGGCGGCTGCTTTGGTGGAGATTGTCTCAAGAACTGCGGGAATTTATTCCATGAAGGAATTAATTCAGCAGCGTTGGCGCCATAGCCGCTCGACGGATATGGATAACTCATAGGCTGGTTTTCGTAGGTGGAGTGCTGCTGCTGATTTTCAGACAGTAACAAGCCGTAGGCGGAGGCCGAATCCACCTGAAAACTGGTAGTTAAATTCTGGGATGTTATTGTGCTTCCATTTGAACTGGCCTGACTAAACTGCGGTTGATCTAACGAAAAACCCCGATTTATTTGCTTCAAATCATTCACAGATGAATCCTCAGGAGAAGCACCAGAGTAAAGTTTCTGTCTCCAGTGTTCTTGTGAAGATGCCGCAGCCCCGGACTCCTGCTGAAAATTGCTAGTATTTGAACTCAAATCTTCTTGAAGCATGGAACGGAAACCGCTCTCAGCTTTTTCACCTCTACTATTCATCAATAAACCAAACCAAAATCAAAATCAAAACAAAATACTCAATTTTTAGTATATATTTCGAGTCCATGATTTTATGCCATGCTATATATACATACAGGAATTAATTATGAAAAATCTTGAAAGAGACTCACAATAGTGCTTGGTTCCAATCCATGCCTTGAGAAGAAAGACCTAATCCCATCATTTGCAAGTTGGGGTTGGCTAAAACGCCACCGCTGCCACCAGCAGAAGATTGATCATGGCAGCCTTGCAAAACCAGGGAGCCACCGGACGCCGTCCCAGAATCCATGGAAGACCTGGATTTCATGTCCACCATTTCTGTGGGCCATCCGAAACTTGCTAACGTTGTGGAAATCGAAGCTGGTGTTGTTCCACCATCAAATCTGTTTCTTGATGTATCCCACCAGTTCCCACTTCCCAGCTGGAATTCATCTGCCATGGCTACCGCTAGCTGTTTCTGATTTTTCAGTATTTTCTGCAATGAGATTTCTCTTTTTCTCCTCCCCACTTTTCTTTTTTCTCCCTCAACTACTGAGGTGTTTAAGCTTGTTTTTGAAGACTCTGTCTCTCCTGTTTGCTTTTCTGTGCTAAGCCTCTTGATTTTTATAAAATTGAAATGAATCCGATTTGCTGCGTCTCAGTATTTATACTAGTTAAGAAATTAATGACCAGAATTTGTGGTTGACTCTTTCACACAGTGATTTGACAAAGGAAAGGAAAAGTCATCTTGAAAGCAAATTCCCTGCTTAGCCAATTACATAAATTAAAAATACATTTTTTATTATATTTTTTTTTCTGCTTTTCATTTTGTCTTTATCAAACCCAGTAGTGCTCCTATTATTCTTTTATTTATCTACAACCAAGTTTTAATTTGTGTCAATTGTTTGGAAAAGCTAACCACGCCAAATCAGCTCTCTCTTACACACTGTCGAGTCAATATACCATTGACATTCACAAAAGGTTACACGTCATAACCATATGTATATGTAAGAACAATAATGCATAAATTAAGGATTTCTTTTTCTAATTAATTATCTTAATTATTTTAATTAGAAAAAAAAATGATAAATCACTTTGCAAAGTTTGTAAGCTATACCAAATTAATCTAATTAATTAATTATATAAGTGTGTGAATTAATTACTCTTCTGGATATTGACATGTCTTAGATGATGTGGATATAAGAAAATTCGATTTAAATTAATCATAGCAAGGGCAAGTGTTTCACAATTAGTTCACACTCCAAGACCAACGACCCTTCACAAATGTAATTCCACATTTTATGTAACTGATTAAGTTGAGTTAGATGTATATAGTTTTAAGTATATTACAAGAAAAATTAATATTAGTAAGGCAACATCAAAATCATCACTTTCAATATGTATTAATTGATAATAATTTTTGTTATTGTTATTATAATAATTTTTATAATTTTAATTATGACAATAATTTGTCTAGACTGTTACTATTGACGATTAGCTACACATATATAGTAACAACTCAATGCCAGTAGTGAAGACATTTATTATCAATGAAATGTCGTTGTATATGGATCACTAATTGTCAATAGCAACAATTTATATATAATTCTTTTAACAGTGACAAATTTATATATCATGTTTGTCTACATTAAATTTGAAGAAAATATTATTATTACAAAATAAAAATTATTGTCGCTCAATATATATATTAGTGATAATTTTAATATTGTTACTTCATATGTTATCACTAACACTCTTTTATGGTATAGTGAATGTTTATACTCCCTCAATCCCAATATTATAATTATAATTTAATTTAACGCCGAGTTTTCAAAACCTTATTTTAAAGTATATATCTAAAAAAAAAAGTAATGAATTTAGAACAAACACATAATCTCGTCTAATTTTTATAGAGCTCTTGGAATTAGTAATGATGAGTATTCCAGACAATGGGAAATTTTAAAAAATAACCTTGGACATTGCTATTGAGAAAGAAGGGAAGAAATTTCGCCATTATGATGATATAGTGGCGGAGTCAATGTCAGTGACTAATACCACCAGATTCAATTCAGAAAAGCCATCATCTAAATCACATACTAGGAGCCCATAGGGTGGGTGACAATCAACATGTGTGTGTGTGTGGAAACATAAACATATATATATATATATATATATATATAACACAAACATATATATATATATATATATATAGAGAGAGAGAGAGAGAGAGAGAGAGAGAGTTTCAAATTTGCATTTATTAAAATATGCATGCAACTTGTAGCTGCACTGTATGTGCGAGGACCAACAATTAATATCCATTATTAAACATGGAATTTGAATAAGTTTTTTTTATTATCCAAGTACAGAGCTGAATATACTCTCTCTTTAAAGTTTCTATTGTATTTCTCAAAATATACATCCACCATAAATAACCTATATATATATATATAAGGCCATCAATTATCACTATTTTTTATTTTTATATACAATCATTATTTTCATAATTGAACGATGATCAAATCAATCTTACTGACAGTTAGTGGTTTAATCGGTCGGATTGGTTCAACCATTGATCCGACCGATTTAATAAAAATTGCATATATTTTATTATATCATTAAAATGATAATGTAGGATACTAATTGTTATATAATACATATTAAAGGTAAAAAAATATAAATAAATAATTTAAAAAATCTAACAAAACACAAAATTTAAATAACACATACATATAATAAATACCAAATTTAAACTTTAAAAAAAATAAAAATTAATTTGATCGATTTGACTAGTATTTAACTAGTTTTGACCATTGACCGATTGGAATGAAAATTCAATTATTTAATGTTAATCGAATTGAACCGACTATCGATTTTTAATTAAACCGACCAACACAGTCCGATTTTAAAAACAATGATCGAATATACAAACAATCATTAGTGTATTGGAGGCCAAGAGGAACTTAGGCCATTTCGATGACATAATGATCAATGTATGCATTTTAGATGAAATAATTAAAGTTGGGGTATTTGATTTGGCTTCTTTTTTTTCCCCAATGTATTCGTATTTGATTTTAACACAAAACCTGATCATAATTGTAGAGTTTTAACCGTTTTTGCCACTTGAACTTGATATCATTGCTCGTCTGTAGTTTTACATATACATGAACTGATTTTGTGTGTGATGCTGGTGGAATCAGACACCAAGATTTCGGCTCCTTTTTTTAGGCAACATACAACTTGCAATGTGTTGCCGGAGAAGAAATAAAAACTCTTGGTGCCTAATTTCACCAGCATTCATGTGTTTTTGAGTTTAAACAAGTGGATATTTTGAGTGGTTATTACTAGTTCAAATACCATAATTATCATACACTTCGTGCAAGTTGTTTTACAGACTATTGTATAGAACATGTACGTATAAATAATTAAATAATATTTTTATTTTTTGTATATATTTTGAAAGTCGAATTTTCATTTAATACTTGGAATGATTCTATAAAGGTTTACAATGAAGTTTTGATGAATTACTCCACTTTTGTCCCACACATACTATTCTTTCCTATTTAATTTGTTTGATTAAATTTCTTCTTTTCAAGGATAAGCTTAATTTTTGAACTTCTTTCCTCCACATTTATGATAATAATTTTTTTTTTTTATAAATATTCTGCAGTACACAAAATTATAAAGAATTATTAACACCTATATTAGTGTAACTCGAACCCAATAACTCCTGATCATGGGTCTCAGTCTTAACACAAAGAATCGTATATTATATTTTAATTTATTGTAGTTGAACTTTTACATTCAAAATTGGGTCATAAATCATTCAGTTTCTCTAATGTAAAAACACTTTCCAATTCTATCCTCCCAACCTTTTCCCTAAGCCAATATATATAATTTGCCATTTTTTTAAAAAATAAAAAATAATGCCTCATTATTGATGATAAAAGTACATTCCAAAAAAAAAAAATATATAAGTTGTGGCAAATCGTGTGATATAAATCCCCATCCCAAAATGAATACTTTTTGCTTTTGTTGATTTTCATATGGAATAATGATTGATTTAATTTATTTATTTAATAAATACATGAATATTAATGACTAACACTACAAAACTTGAAAATTTCATAATATTTCAAAAAATTAATAATGAAATAAGACTTGATACCAGAATTTGGCAAAAAGGAAAATATACGTATTCATAATGAAATTATTTGCAATTATTAATTATAGAGGATTCAGCTTTAAGACCTAAAAATAATCAAAGGAGTCAATTCAATTTCCACCACCAACGAAATGATAACTTAAGAAAGTAGTTAAAATAAACAAAAGGCAAGACTTAGTGGGTGGAGGTGGCCTCCGGCAGGTGGTGGTAAGTAGGACGGAAAAATGTGACTCCGAAAACGGTGTCGTCTTCCTTATTTATTAAAAAAACAAAAAGAAAAGAAAACAACAGCACAAGTCAACGAGAGGAAGCTGCGCGTGCGGGTGGGCGGGTCCCAACAAGACCTAAGAGTCAGAGCCTGAAAGTGACTCAAAACATTCCTCTTCTAATCATTTCCTCAATCCCATCATTTCCTTGCCCTTTGTTTCTAATTACTCATTAGTCTACCCAACTGTGTTCACATTTGACACCATCCTTACCATCCCTATTTATTTTTAATTAAAAAATTAACGCTATTTATTAATATATTATATAAATAAATTTATTAAATTATTGGTTGAGAATATACCAACATTATAAAGTAAAATCATTACGGCATTAAAATATAGCAGTAGTGATATAATCGTATTAATTCAATTTGGTCGAAAAATACAAAAAAAGATGTGGTAAAGTCATAAAGTCAAATAAAATATTTTTCTTCTAATAAAAATCTACATGTCATGGTTAGGAATGATACAAGGGATTGCCCATAGCTCTTAGAAAACAAGCAAGTAAATAAAAAAAAAAAAAAGTAGAATTGATTTTTTTTATCATACATAATTGACAATTAAATTATATTTTTTTACGAATTTGATGTGGATAAATCCACAAGTCTAAAAATTCATTTCGACCAATTCAACCTTTAAAATTATATTTAAAAATACCTAATTGCGTATTATCTCAATAGGTGTTTTTTTCTTATATTAATAAAAACTTTACATTTACATGGATATTTCTTGAACATGTGTTTAATATGTTCAATCATAGATAAGCTCCAAAACTAAATGGATTATTTATTTACTAGTATACATGAGACAAGTATGATATACACGAAACCCTTAGTCTATATTTTCAAAATTTAATTATGTGAAAGTGAATCTTTATTGTCAACTAAGTTATAACACATATATGTGCACGCTTGTGTGCATATATCTCTATGTCACTTTCAAGAATTGATTTATCAATATTTTTGTAACTGTGAATGATGGATAATATATATTTTTCTCTTTAATAATTTAAATTTTTAAATATATAATTTGAATATGACATGTTAATTTTGTAAATACTACACATAGTGATGTGCAAATGAGTATACATTTCATCATATATTTATACACTATTATACACATATATATATGAATGTGTGTAAAATATATGATGAAATATTAACCGAGTGCGTATTATTGTTGTAGCATTTCTTACACCATATCATCATCATGACTAGAAATTTGCAATCGAGTAACTTAATTTTCGGCATACTAGGTTTCCTCCCAACCCCCAATCATACTCATTTTAACAGCTTTAATTAGCTCTTAAAATCATAGACATAACCTGGGAGTAAATCAAATCCTGCATCTCTGTCTTTACTCATTTCGTTTATATTTGATTGATAGGAACCTTAATTATGGTTTTTCTTTTTGTCTTTGTATCACCATGTTCATGAAGAGCCTAACTTTAGTAGCATGGCCAGTGATATCATTTTTGTTGTATGCACAAAAAAATTAGGTTTAATGTATCATTACTTATCTGTCGTTATTTTCCAAATAGGGTTTAAGAACAAAACTGAAGTACTAATTGGATTGGAGCTGCGTTCCTGGCGGCAGCAAATTGTGGGGAATATGACAAATTAGAATGATGTAAAATCATAACAGAATATAAAGAATTGATTAAAAAAAACAACTCAATGAAAAAATTAGAGAAAAAAATAAGAAAAAAATAAAAAATACTTATTTTTATATTACTAAAATTAAAATAATTGAAGATGATGCTAGCTGCATCTTATTCTTATCTATGTGCCATGACAAAACAATGGAAGGCCAAAATCTGCAAACTCTGATGTTTTCACAAACAAGAACGAGAAAATTTCACTATATTAAAAAAAGGTATAAAAACTCATATAATTCTCCAAAAATACTCTATTTATATTATACGACACCATGGAATTGATCGAAAATTAAGAATTTTAAATTACAATATTAATCAATCACATCAACAAAATAGAATTCTTAAAAAAAAAATAAAAACCTAATCAACAACCACACCATTTATATCATTAATGGTTAAATTGTCATCAATTAGGCATTCCACAAATCACAATCAAAAGGCATGATTTGAAACCAACACTAAGTTTCAATCTATCTTCCCTCACATATATGTAGGAAACACTCAATACATTACTAGACAGCTCACTTGATAAGGAATTTACAAGTTAATCATAAGTACATGAACTCACATATTATACTACATATTTATCTTTACCTAAGTCATGAGAATGACGTAATGGTGACAGAAGGTTGAGGTGTAGAAGGTGACAAAAGGAGACAGGGTTCCAAAATCTTTCAACAAGAAGTGATGATCCCAGGAAAAAAAAGAAAGAAAACAGAGCACAGAGCTAACAAAAGACATTTTTTTCTGGTCCACTTGTTCAGTTTCCAGCGCGGCTCTCAGTCTTTCCCAATTCCATGGCCATCCCATTTTTAAATTCGGGGTCAACTGGAAAGTAAGAGTGAAAAATGTAAAAAGACGCACCCCGAGAACATTCCGGCTACCTCAGCCATCATGGACGGGTTTATTTCTCTTGACTCTCGCCAAACTTTGATCTTCAAGCTAATTATTCTGTTTAGCGATGACCATTGACAAGCAGTTTACTAAAATTTTCGTTACGATGCAAGGGAGAATTAAAATGAAAATTAGAGCGAAATTTGAGGACCATATTTAGAAAAATAAATGAAGAATTAAGAAACGAAAATATTTAAGATTTTCTCTTTTTTTTTTAATTATTATTAAGGTTAATTTAATAATGAAATTGGATAAAAATACTCACATTTTTCAGTAGGTTTCAAGTTGAATCCACTCAACTCGCTCATTGTTTATTCTAAAAGATGGATATGATTTGAAAATGTCTCTAATGATAACACTTATATCTTTTCATATGCAATAAATAGTCTCATGACAATCTATTTATAAGATAATTGATGTTTAGACTTGCTATTTATAACTATCAACCTTTTTTGACGACTTAAGTATTGGAGAATCTTGGATGAAATTATTCTAGTAAATTTAATGTATAATTTTGTTGTATGTTCACTTTGAACCGAAATTAATATATTGGATCGAGACGTGTCCACGTGAATTCTATAAGTATTTTGATCTCTAATTACTTTTGCACTTAACAAAAATTAAAAATAGAAAAAGGATGATATTTGGATGAGAATAAATTGTTGTATAGTCCCAGAGAATGCATCTAAAAAGCAAATTCAGAGGGATCTGGTTCCACCTAATGATCCTAGAATAGAATCATTAAGTGATTGTTGATATTTGATGCGTGATTGGATTTGACTTGTGAGAAAAATCATAATCCAGACCAACGCATCACCTCGTTGAGTCATAGATCAATTTTAGAAGCGTTGTCAGTTGGAATAATTTTGGAGATTGACTTAAGCAACAGGTCATATTATGCTTATTATTTTCACCAACACGCCATTTGGATTTAGGAAATTAATATAGGAAAAAGAAAAGAATAGAGAATTATAATAAAAATTGAAATCTCTTGTTTTACATTAAAATCAAAATATCACGAGGACTATGAAATTGAATCCATCATAATTTTATAAAATTCACAATGTCAACATTTCGAGAAAATATTATGACCATTTTATATGTTCGAAAGATATTACATCCATTGATATATAACAAATATATATCTCACTACACATTTTACATACCCCACATGTGTGTTAAATTTGTTTAAATATATAATGATATACCATCCATTATAGCATTTACAAAATTCTTTTTAAATAAGAATATAATTTGACCATTATAAAAGACCAACGGGCCGCTATAACCATTATAAAATTACTATAAACCCAAGTATAATTAGACCTAATAATGATAAAAGAAAAAAAGGTCAAATATTCACTAAATCATAATAAAGTTGACTATTGAGGCCGTAAATCTAAAATATAAAAATAAATAGACTCAATAATTATCAAATTGAAACGTACAATAAAATAATTGTGTGTTGAAAATAAAGTATGAATTGAATAGGTTTCAATACTTATTTTCAACATCATGTAATTGACATTAGTTTTTTGAATTGTAGCGAGTCCGAGGTGAATACAGCAGTGGCCACTTTCAAGTGTGACAAGGTTAAAAAAAATTAAAAAAAAAAAAAAAAGGAAATAGTTTGACTAGTGGGCTGGCACATGTCTTGCCATCAGAATTAGCATCTTCTTCTTCTTCTTTTCCAGGTGCTTTCATGTGGGCAATTGACCCTCGATCGCGCGTTCAAATTAGGTCAATTGTTGGGCCCTTTTTTCATTTTTCTTCCTCTGAAAATGATGATAAAATTTAAATCTATGATTTTGTCAAGAAAAATTCTGAGAAGAAAGTGTGGTTTTTTTTCATTTATGGCTTGTCCTTCACCAGGGAAATGTACATGAAGACTCACATTCAAATAACACTCAGAAATTTTGTAGCTCGTAGTATTGGAAAAGAAGATTGAAATAATGATAGTTAAAACTCGTATTATAGTCATATAGTATAGTATAATATAATAATTAAAATTATTTTTATTTTTTGTATATATTTTGAACTGTTTAGTAATATTTCATATTTTTGAAGTAAAATATTTAATACTTAATATTTATCCGTGAAATACTTCATAAATAATATTGTATTTTAATAAGTATTTGTAGTATTTAAATATAATCTAAATACTATTCCAAAGTAATTTATAAGCATTAATGCAATATCATAAAAAATAAAAATAAAAATACTGATAATTTATGAATATATTATTTATTATTAAATAAATATTTTTAAATTATGTCATAATTATAAATTAATATAAAATTACTTATAAAATAATTTTTGCATAATTTAAAAATAAGTATAAATACAATTTATATAAAAATAATGTTAGAATAAATCGTATTTTTGCTCCGAACAATTCTTTTATATTTGTATTTTACTCCATTCATCTATAAATTCGAATATTAATCATCTTCATATTTTTTGCCTATTTGTTTAACATAATTTTTAATAAATTTATAATATATTCGCATGTATTAAATGATAAATTTTTCCCTTCCAATATCTTACTAACTAGGATAGGACCAAAAAGGAGGAGTTTAAACCTAAAATAACGAATTCGGTGTAAGTAAAGGCCAAGTAAAAACACCATAAAAAAGCATTTAATTGTTTGTAGAAATGTAAATTAAAATTAAACTTAAACAATTGAGAGTTAACTAATAATTAAATTTAAACAATTAGCACATATAGGAGTTGATGATTAAAATTACACTTAAGTATTTAATATTAAAAAGTTTATTTGAATGTCAAATCATCATCAAATCATATAAGGTGGTGAGAGTTTAAATATATTTTTAGACAATAATTTACATAATTGATGAAAATTCGGGTGCAATGATTGGTTCTGCTTACAAATATTTTGAATTTATCCATAATGATCAAATTATATATGATCTTATTTCTATTTTTTTAATTATTCTCGATACTGTTTTTAAATATTGAATTTTTCGTTATTCAAATCATGTATCTCCATTATTTGTAGTTATTCATCATTCAATTAATGATTGATAAATGAAGAAATTGCAAAATTGTCATACTTGCTTTCTAACTAATTGGATTTTGTCAAATTAGATTTGGTCAAGAATTTTTTTTTTAATTTAAAAAAAAGTAGTTTTCTTTGATATAAATGCCCCTTTTCCCAGTGGAATGTCAAGGACAACCCAGAGTTAAAATCATTTCAGATCTTCTGTTATATTTCAATTTTTTAAGTGCACACTAAATATATATAATTTATAATAAATATATATTTAAAAAAATATTTTATATACTCAACAAATACTTATAAAATAAAAATAAAAAATAAAAATATATCAAATTAAAATAATGGATTCGGACTTCTAAAATCCTAATCATGGCGAGATCTTCGCTCTTATTGCTGATGTACTGTCAGAAAACTGTCAAGCAGCGTAAGACGGTCTTTAATTCGTTTTTATGAACCAAATTATCTTCTAGAATCTTATAGTCAAATGAACCCCTCTTTCTTTATAATGCCAAACATGACCTCAAGTAATTAGTGAAAATCATAAATCAACCAATAATGCCATCCTACATCACATGGAAATTACACATGCATTTCATAATTGATGGCGGAGATAAATGTATGTATGTATGTATGTATATATGTATGTATGTATCAAGTACATGAATTTTCCATCATCGCATGAATCTTTCTCCACAAGCTTAATTTAATTTACACAAAGACAATTATTTCAGAGGCGTTACGTGTATGTCGTTCACATTGTCATTATTAATAGCACTTAGATTCAATGATTTTATGAAATTATGTGAAATAGACTAAATACTTTCGACTAACATATGATCTTTAATGAAAATTTTCGGGTTATCAAAATAAAATTTCCCAAAAAAATTTTGAATACTGTAAAATATTTTATATTTTTAAATAATATATAATACATAACTAATTGAATAACGAAATAATCCTTACAATTACTAACTTAACAACGAAAATAATTTAAGAAATTTTTTTTCAAAGAATATACTTATAAATAGTTTAAGTTAAAGGGTAACTTTAAAAAAATCTTATTCTAAGAAATAGTACATCATTTTAAGATATTATTTTAAAATATGAGTAATAATTTGAGACGGTTAAAACTTCTATAAACAATGAGGAAGTTTTAAAGAAAGGCTACTTTACTTAAGTATTTCTAATAAGTATTAACTAATAAGAGATTTAAATTATTCTTAGTGAAAAAATTGGAAACGGATATATTTGGTTCGTATTGAATCTAATACCATTCCAACTATATATATATTCTTGGCCAAATATTTGTAGTACTACTCATATCGAGTATATTGCTAATTAATACATGTTGCGATTTTGCAACATACAATGTCGCAGCCCTATGCCCTTCATGATTTTATCTATTTGCAGTATTACTAACACTCAATATATGTATTGAATATTGTCAATATTTACATAATAATTTGTATTCGAAATATAAAAATCGAGTAAGAGATATATTAATGGTAGCAATTTTGATCCTAAGGAAATTTCATGTGATTCTGAACTATAGATATTATCAATATTGTATAAAAATTTTATGAGGTTTAGTTATTATTTACCGTCAAATTATAATTATTTTTAAAGTGTGTGGAACAGACTTATTATCATATTAGTTAATAAAATTCACTCTAAACTTCAAAATACAAATATTTTAATTTAAAAAACATACATATTTGTGTTAATAAAAATATTCAAAATTTTCAACTATTTTTATAAATTTCCTTTATATCGAAATTTTGAATAATCTAAAAAATTCCATATATTTATAACTCCAAAATACACATTGATACCAATATTTAATACTTTAATTATGTTATTATTGTGCTTAGTAACGAAGTTAGGGATCTAGCAAGGGCAACACAACCCCCTCCACCCCCCACCCCAAAAAAAATAAAAAAATAAAAAATTTAAATATCTTTTTATTTATTATTTTTTTTAAAAAAAATCAATATCATCTCTCCAATTTATACTGCATCCCTAGTTGTGCTGTGTTTGGCCACTTTAGCCATATTCATTTTCTCTTTTTCTTTTGAGGGTTTGGAATGCACACAGCATGACCTCATTTTTGAATCATTAACGTATTTATTTCGCGACTTATGGACGGTGCTACTTTTTCTGAAACATGTAATAGTGATTGAAAATTACAAACAGGTGTGTTCATCAAGGGACTATGGACTAAAAGAAAACTGGGCCTACGGCCTGTGGGCCTACAATGATTCTCTTTCTGCTGCCGTCATGATTGATGGTATATTTTGGATAATATTCCCTCCTCCTCACATTAGACTAATTGGGCTTTCCTAACGTAGTTGTATTTGGGCTGGACAGTATTTTAGTATTGATGAACAACACAGCAAGCCCAAAGCTTACCAGGCCTGAAACAAATCCATGAACAGCCGGAATTAAGAGGATGTTTGGCTAAACGACGTTGTAATATGTTAGATCTTATTTTAAAAATAAATTATTAAAATATTTTAATAAAATAAAATTATAGAGCTTTTAATATCTTAATAATGATAATTTTGTAACTAAAATTACTAAAATTAAAATAATTTGTTAAAATAATATCTTATTTTGAAAATAAGTCAATATCTCTTTAGTTTTTTAAAAATAGATTATGAGATCCTAACATTTTATTTTGGAAATTTATAAGCTCTTTTTCTAAAAAATTTATCAAACACTATAAAATCTCAAACATCTTATAAAATATAAAGAGTTTATAAATTCAGCCAAATACCCTTTTAGTCACCGAGATATGTTTTTCTATTTTCCCTCTCATTTCTTGGTCACTAAATTACATTTAACTGAACTCAACTAACAAGATATAATTCAGAACAACTGATTCAAGAATGTCCTAGCTAACTTTTAAGAGAAACGATTAATTGCACTATTTGATACATTACAGTTTTAAAAACTAATTAAATATATTAATAATTTTAAATTAAAGAATGCATCTAATTAAAGGGGGAAAAACTGCTATTGAAGTAAACTAATATCTCACCTTGTAGATTCTTAGGACTTAGCAAAAGATATCTATTGAGCCAATGAGGTCTAGCTCAAAGGTTTTGTTTGGAGTTAGTCTAATTGTTTTAATATTTTTACAAAAAATAATTACAAGATTTACTATTTGAAAATATATGGGGATTGCAATATATGTTTGATTTAGTTTTGAGAAAAATAGTTCTTATTATATATGTCATGTCTTGTGTAATTAGTGGCGTCATATTATCATTTTATATTATTATATATATTTTTATTGATAAAATGATTTGGATATTTATAGATTATTTATAAATATATATGCATATATATAATCAATAATGATTAGGGTTTATTTACAATATTTCTGGGAAGTGATAAAAATAGTTTTGGAGGAACCAGTATTTGAATGTTTGGTTCCAATTTTCGAAACTACTAAAACTATTAAAAGTAAAATCGAAATGAATGCAAATAAAAGCTATAATGTTTTGGTTTCAAATCCCATTAGTATTAGTGTGTGACTGTATAGATTTTGTCTATTTTCATAGTAATTGTTAATTAATTGTAAATTATTATAATGGTTGATGATTGATATTTTTGATAGAACATGATGTAACTAATTTACTAAAAAAAAAAAAGATATCTATTGGTGGAAGAAAATTATTTTTACATTAATTCATCTAGAGTGAAGGAGACTTTCAGAACTTCAATCTATCGTGTATTGTATTGAACCAAGGACTGGTTTTGTCCAATAATTCTCTGTGGGGTTGGAAACCTTTTGCCACAGTTAGGGCAAACCACAACTGAAGAAGATGATGTCCTCCTGGTACCATACTTGCACCATCTTCCGCACCTAGGGCACGCCTTCTTCTGTAGCTTAACCGCACGACAATCTCTATTTGCAGCAACCCAGTTTCTTCGTAAACCAGAAGATCTGTCCGAAATTGGTACCCATTGATGAACCCTTGCATGTGAAGAACATCGTGTGCTTCCTCCAACGATCGAGTCTTGAGATGAACATCTTGAAACTGTCAACATCCCATAATGATCAACAGCAAATCTGTCAGATGATGATGATGGTGACTGAGACAGCCCCATCTTGGATGATCCACCAATGGGAGGGAGTTTATGCTGGCCCAGGAAAAGTTTCTGAAGCCGTTTCTTGATCTTTTCTATCTCCCAAGAAGTGGCGACATCACAGTTTCTTGTTCTATCTTCGTTTCGGCTTTTCGATCCATGCATCATGCAGCTTGCAAGAATGGGAGAATCGTTGTAGCTGCTGCTATGAGGTTCGAAATCTTTGATGGGCCCTTTGATTTTCTTTTCTTCATCAGCCATTTGAACCGAAGATTTATCCTTAGAACTGGCTTCGGCTTTTCGGGCCATGGCGTGAATCAGCACTTGATCAAACATTGTGAGGAAAACTGAGAAATTATTGCTCAAATTGTTATCAGGAACAGAACTATGGAGGAGAGGATTTCAGCGTCGGAGATAAACTAATGAAATGTTTCTTTGAAAAGAGCTTGGAAATCGAAATTTAGAAGGATATATTTGCCTGAATCCTCTTATAACAATCAATGGCTGTACTATTACCTAACCTACATGGATACGGACTAGGATGTCGTATAAGCCCATGCATAAATAATAGGACTTGTCAAATTCAATTCATATGGTTTGGTACTTGGTGCTTTTTTTTTTGCTACTTATCTTACTTTTATTTTATTTAAATTAAATCAAAATAACCAATTCTAGACTTTCAGAGAAAAAAAAAATCGATTCAATTGGTTTTATTAAATCATACTAAAAAATTTAATTCAATTTGTTTTATAAAATCAAAATAATCAAAAAAAAAAATTATGATTCAATTTGTTTTGCTGAATCAAAATAATCAAATAAAAAATCTGATTCAATTTGTTTTACTACCTCAAAATGACACAAATCTAAATATACCACATTTTAACAGCTATTCAAAAATTTTGAAAATTTGAAATTCAAAAATCAAAATTTTCTCCATATATATTTGAATCAGATTTTTTTTTTGCATTTTTTTTTTCTGAAAATCTAGAATTAGTTATTTTGATTTAGTAAATAAAAAAAAAAAAAAAAAAGACAAGTGGTGGAATATAAGACATCTAGTTTTGTACACTGGGTATAACATGGACCAGAACATCTCAATTGAGAAAACTAATAAATGAAAGTAAGAAATTGGCAGGGACAAATACCTACAAAACCATCATGACGGAAACAATTTCAACTGAATCTTATGTAGCTTTAACTCTTTAATGAATAAAGTTTCTCACATGAGAAGTAATTATCATTATTAAAGTGGGCATTTTATTAACATGACATGATACTTAATTTCCTTAAAGAAAATTTGAGACAGATTGAGTCACATGTTCAATTGTATATATGAGGTGAATGCATGAAATAAGACTGTGAAGATGATGAAGAAAAGATGTTTATATGAAGGTAATCACCAATTCTCAATTACATCTCATGGACTTAATTTATTTGTTGGACATTGATTGATGAGCAGATAGTTTTTGGACATCAATTTTTTTAAACTTTTAGAAAGGTTAAAAAAAAAACGTGTTAGGACTTATAATTTTTTATTTTTTTTTTGGAATTGGATAATATTTTTTAAAATAACTTTCTTAAAAGGTTTGGGTACATCGTGGAGGTTATATAAAAAGGTTAAGATTTCTTTTAAGATGTATAAAAAGAATTTATAAACTCAGTTAAACACTTTCGAAATTCTGACATCTTATAACACGTTTGGATTAAGTTTTCAAAGCTGAGAATCTCTAACTTTGTTAAATTTTGTTTCAAAATCTTTTATCTTTTTCTTTTTCTTTTGAAAGATAAAGAATGTCAAACATAATATAGAAAATTACTTATAAATGGCTACCAAGGTTTACATTTTATTTATTGTTTTTTAGAATGAAAGTACTTAGTGCTCAACATATATAGTCATTGAAACAATAATTGATTAACGAGAATGTCAAATATCTCAATCAGTTTTACAGACGTTACACTTGGTGTATATACAATTGATATATATATCTATTATACAAGTATCTTATTTTTTACAAAATAAAATATTTGATATTCGTCTATACACCAAATGCATCATATATCTAGTATAACTTGGATATTACCTACCCCAACCTGCAATAACCTATATGGATGGCACAACCTATGGTTTTAAGGCTTTTCGGATTGACATGGAATAACGTGGTCAAAAATGGCAAAGGTCGGTTGCATTTAAATTATTTATTTTAATTTGTTATTTTATTATATATTTTAATTTATAAATACACATTAAGTATATATATGATACATAACCAAATATTTATTTAAAAAAATATTTTATATATTTGACGTTTATCTATTATATAAAATAAAAAATATAATATGAATTTAGAATAGATAATTTGAATTGGGTCGGATGAAAAATTAGCAAATTCCATCAGTGACTTGTTGTTGTTTTTTTATTTAAAAAAAAGGAAAATAAAATTATATATATATATATATATATATATATATAAGAAGAAGAAGAAGAAGAAGAAGAAGATGATGATGATGATGATGAGGAGGAGGAGGACAAAGCAATTGGTTGATTAAAAGTTGTAGATCTTTACAGCAATTTATCCGCTCCAAAAGATGGGCCTATTTAAAACAATTTCAGATAAAAAAGAAGTGGGCTGAGAGGTCAGGCCCAATTATTCTTAACCTTAAATGGCCGCCATCGCTGAAAACGGGAGCCCATACCAAAATGGATCTTCTTTCCAAGGCGTACGCAACTGCTTCTGACGACGACGACGACGGCGACGTCTTTGCCGGAGGAGGAACCGAACACTCGAATCCATTGCCGCCGCCTCCCAAACGTGTCAGACCTGAAACGTTATCGGCAAATCCGATCCAGATGCCCGTTTTTCGCCGTCCGAGTCTCCACGCGGAAGCTCCGGTACCTGGAAGATACATATCAAAGCGACAAAGAGCTGCCCTTGCTGCGGATCCAAAACTAACCGACCCGAACCCGAATTATGTCGATCAACCATCAGGTTCACTCCTTTACTCCAATTCTTCCTCATGGTTTATGTGATCAAATTTTTAATAAAATATTAATGTCACATTTTTGTCACTTCTAAATTACTTGTGTTTCTGGTGTAAAATCTTCTTTCTCTTCAGAAAGTGAAACATATTAAAAGTGGATTGAACATTTAATTACTTAAAAATTCGCAAATATGTTCACATCTTTCATATGTTGAAAGAGTTTCTGCCAGCTACATGACTAGTCTGAGGGAAAATCTATCTTCTGCAGTTGTAGGAAGCCTTTCAGATTCAGACGTACCACATGGTATTTTGACAACATTGAGGCGTCATATGAAGGGCAGTGTAGTCTCCAACCAAACACCTAAGTTACTTTCTGCAGCTCTCAATGGGCACGCTAAGTCTGTGAATGCTGTGCAATGGTCTACAACTCATGGTAAGTGCTTTATGTTCTGTAAAGCTATTACTTAAGAACACCAATATCACTCTTACTAAGCCTCCCCCTTTCTAATATTTCTGCTGTGAAGTTGATTGGAACTTCTGTTTCTGGCAAGTAAAACAATGAATTAATGATATCTAATATGAATGAGATTGTAGCTGTATCTTGTATTGATAACATTCTAAAACTGTACGTTTTGACAAAGAATGTATCGCTGTGACTTATTATATTGGTGCCCTAATTTCTCCTAAGATTGAAAGTCTGATTTCTCATCAAATCTGCAATAATATCTTCAATGATACCTTCGGTGTAATGGATTTGAGCTAGACCTTTATCTAAATGAAGCGGTTCAGGGAAAGATTTTAGGATGTTGTGGCAAACTGAAGACGCATATTTGATGACACAGAAGTGTTTCAAATTGTAGAGAATTATGAAGCGGTTTCCTCTTAAGTAAGAGATCTTTAGAGAACATTTTGACTGAGGGGCAATTCACAAGGTAGAATATATTGCTGTTGACACATTGTGTTAACATATAATTTGTGATTATTTACATTGAGGATTCATTTGTTTTTCCTTTCTTGAGCCAATATTGTAGCCAAGTGTTAGAGTCTCTTCCATACTAATCTGTTTGACCAGTTTATGTAGACTCGGTCATTATTTATCATGCTATGAATTTCTGATCTGTTCTATGAAGTTAGTTTCCAGCTCATCTTCTTGCATCTGCGGGAATGGATCATACTGTTTGCATATGGAATGTATGGAGCAAAGGTGAAAAACGAGCACGTATATTCAATTGTCACCATGCTGCGGTGAAAGATGTGAAATGGTCACAGCAGGGATTATCTGTGCTCTCTTGTGGTTACGATTGCACATCAAGATTGGTTGATGTTGAAAAAGGAATGGAGGCTCAGGTTTTCAAGGAGGATCAAATTGTAGAAGTTGTAAAATTTTATCCAGACAACTACAATCTTTTTCTCTCTGGGGGATCAAAAGGTCTCCTTAAACTGTGGGATATTAGGACTGGCACGGTGGTCCATCAATATGTTCGAAGTCTCGGGCCAATCCTTGATGTAGAGTTCACAGTTGATGGGAAGCATTTAATCACGTCAAGTGATGTGTCCAAAAGCAACCTTAGTGAAAATTCAATTATTGTTTGGGATGCTTCACGACAAGTTCCGCTATCGAATCAGGTAAAATTCTGGTGTCCTTGCATTCATTGCTGTAGTTCTTGCTGCATCGATCAGTTTGCACACACTATTGACATTACCAATTAAAGTTACTATCCATATAACAGCATCCAAGGGTTAGAGGTTTATTATTTTCTTTTCTTTTTTTGAGGAAAAACTAAGCATTAATGTTTTACATTGAATTTTCTACTTTCCCTGCATGAGAGAAAATGAAAAATCAAAGTGTCTCATTTAGCATGTGATATGATGTTACTCTTTCCTCCACCTCTTGTTATAAAGTATAAAGAAATCATTTAACTGTTAGTTTTTAGGGTGAGTGCTTTCTCATGTAGAAAGACATTCAGAGAGCAAAGATAAGAAGCAGCTGCAGTTCATGAACTCATCTAGATGAATTTTAGTAAGAGATGAAGACAACCTTATTGCAGAGGTTGTCAAACAGAGAACTCAGTGTTATAATTTTACATTGTGAAAATGGTTTATGGTGCGGTATGGCAACTGCTGGGAATGGATGAAATTAGAGGGAGGGCCGCTCGTAATTATCATATTCTTGAAACTTGTAAGAAAAAAAGAAAAGAATGGTCAATGCTGTGAGCATGTTTGGCCAACTTGTTCTCCATAAAGTTCAACATATCCCCTGGCTTTCTTACAAGAATTGGTCATTGAGGATCTCAAATTGAAGTATTGCTGTATCATTTTATATCTTACCAGTCAGGACTAACACTGTTTTTTTTTGTTTTTTTTAATCTTCATTGAGGCAACATGCATGTTCATTCCCTCTTTCTTGCTTGATGTTGTGGCTGATGTACTGACTGTTCATGTTTTAGACTCTACTATGGTCTGAATTTTATATCTCTAGATCAAATAGAACTATTTTTGTGCTATAACCCTCTTACTTTGCTACTTCCCAGGTCTATGCAGAAGCATACACATGCCCCTGTATCAGATGCCACCCATTGGAGCCATACTTTATTGCTCAATCCAATGGAAACTATATTGCTATATTCTCTACCAGACCCCCATTCAAACTTGACAAATACAAGAGATATGAAAGCCATGGTGTTTCTGGTTTCCCTATCAAGTGCAATTTCAGTTTGGATGGAAATATGGTAGCCTCTGGATCCTCTGATGGATGTATCTATTTTTACAACTCTAAAACATCCAAACTTCTCAAAAAGGTTAAGGCATATGAGCAAGCATGTGTAGATGTTGTATTCCATCCTACCTTGCGCGATGTAGTTGCTAGTTGTAGTTGGAATGGTGAAGTCTCTGTTTTCAACCAAGACTGCAGTAACAATTGGAAAGCCACACCATGAGTTGATTTTATGTTAGTCTCCACTTTTAGGCTATTATCATTTATTGGAGCAATCTTCGTTTGTAGCATGAATTTCTGTTGAGGTATTATACGACATTTGGTGAATTATACAATGTTTGTTATCTAGACCTGTGAGATTATTGTTTTCAAGCATATGGTATGAGAAGCACTTAGTAGGTCTTGCTATCCTTTATTTCACATGCTATATACTTTTATGACATGTTGGCATCTAACAATGTCTGGGGACATGACAGTACTATTGCATTAATAACAAAACATGTTTTATGCATAAAGGGTCTACAGCTCATTTGGTAGATCCATCTTGATTGCAATCTCCCATGGGTTGTTTGGCGAAAGGTTCATCAAAGGCTAGAATCTATTAACCTTGAACCTGTATGCTGCCTGGAAAACACGGTGAAATCCAGAGTTGTACATTGCCTGAATGTAGTTTTAGAATTTCTCTTGGTTTCTGGAATGTTCAGTTTTAGCATATGTGTTATGGTACTTGTATTGTTCCTAAAATTGCACTAGGCAAAAGAGTCTTGTAGAAAACTTGCATCATTATCTGTCATCTGGCAAGTTGATGTTAGGAAGCCCCATGAGCAATCAAATCAAAAGTGAATGATTCTGGATGTTTGAAGTGGGCAGCAGAGTCCAAATTTTCCAGGGAAATTCTTGGATGGACATTAGCACTGTAGAATGACCCATTTTCCAGGAACATCTTGAGTTAGAGCTTTGACTCTATGCAGAAATAAAATCTTCTTGAGTTTGAGGTGCGATATTTTTTGGTGCCCATTTGATTTTTACTTGTGGATCATTAAAGTCTAAACACTCCCCACCAACCACCTCCTCCCCCCTCCCCTCCCACCCCCCTAAACACACGAACATGCACTTAGGAAAAAGGGGAAAAAGTGGGGAAAAAATCAATGTGACTGAAGCATGATAAGGAGGATTTCAGATGATATTGGGCCAAGAATACAGCTGTTCCTTTACTTAAATGGCCGGACCATGGACCCAACATGGTCCAGTTATTCATTGGAGAAATATTCAACTACTTTCCAAGTGACAACCGATCAGTGACTGTTCCATGATGAGAAACTGTGGCTAATATCTGAAGAAAATTAGTAAACAAAAGAGGGAAAAATAAAGAAGCCGAATTTTCTAATTCATGGCAGAAATACGACTATGGTCTACAGCCCGACCTGTGTCTAGATACTTGTAACCCACACCTACTATTGTAGCAGATATATGGACCTTTAAAAAGGATTTTTTGTGGGGCAGAGCTGATGTTCATCCAACTCTCTCCATGAGGAAGAGTGACTGAGGGGTAGGGAGGCAAAAGGATAGTTGAATGAAACACAATTATGCAAATTCTCTTCCCATTCTTCATGGAGTCATGCAAAGGGAGACATGACACACTACCTTCCTTTTGTAGTTGCACTTATATGTGGGACCAATCAATTTTAGTTCCTCCTACACATCTTTTCCATCTCATTCTTGTTTGTGCAATTTCAAATCAAAGAGTAATAGTATATCATAAGTAGTGTCATACTTTTTTTTCTTTTCTTGTAAGTTTGTTTTTGTTGTTTATTTATTTCTCTCTTCTGTATGTGAGGTATTGGTTGCAATTAGATTACAACATCATATAAAAAAATAAAATACAATATGCACGTAGCCAAAGGGAGATACATACATTTATATGTCCGTGTGTCAAAGCACTATCCAGACAACCCTGCAATATTTTCCAATTTAGCAATGGTCCACCACCCTTTTAGAACTGTTTGTAATGGGAAATATGGTGATGGCCTCAGCCAACAGAAAGGAAGAAACAAAGTCATGCAACCTAGCTACATGTCTAGGTGGATGTTATGTACATATACATCCTTCAACTTCTGCATGAATGTGTTCCCCACATTACCTGGTTCATTGCCATTCCACAATTGCTACTATATCTATATCAATTTGAAAACCAATTCGTCGACAACAAATGGAAAGTTAAAAAGGAAAAAGAAAGACCAAAGCAAAATCTACAACTTTAAAAAGTAGGCACAAATATACACCTCTCCATATGACTTCAATCATCTTGTGGAAGAGGGACACTTTTTTTTAGGGTACTTTGGTGGTCAAGCGGGTGTTCGTCCTCCCATGACCCTACCGGCATGCCGAATCGGCGACATGAAAGGATGGGCTAAAAGGTTTTTATCTCCATGACACCAATCACCAATTGTCTAAAACCCTATGGTCAAGATCACTAGGACAATTTTGTTTGATTAGGGAACATGAAACAACATTACACTAAAAAAAGGTGGGAATCTAAACATGGGATTAACCATGAACACACACTAAAATGCTTTAAAATCACACACACAAAAACACTTATAGGGTTGAATAATTTACTCATACTTTTGATCCATCTTGTCATGTTTTCAACTTTATATTAATGGTTTATCCTCTCCTACATGCTAGGCCATAATGAAATATATTTTGGGCCTCTTAACACACTTAATGTTATCACTAGGTCTTCCAATCCTTACCTTGTAAAGTGAGGGACAAACTCATTTTTTTGGCTATTGCCATGTGATTTGTGGCCTCATCCAAGGGTCACCATATGGTTGATCCCTCCTTTTTTTTTTTTTTTTTTTTTCGCTCCCCCTTATCTATGCCTTCCATCAAAACTTAAAAATGTATTGAATTGGAAAGCCCACCAACAATGATTTTAGTTTTTATAGTTTATTTTCTTTCCTATTTTGGAAGTTCTTTACAAGGATTTCTGTGTAGTGTTCGGCAGGCCATTTTTTTTTTTAGCATTTTCTTTTTTTACTGCTGAAAGTTGCCATCTTAGACAACATTTGTTATAATAATGGTTGTTTTCTATCCTTTACACCAGCTGACAGACATGATTACCACTCTAAGTGTCCCCCCTAACCAGGATTTTCAAATGTTAATCATCTTGTAAAAAAATAGCCACCAAGCAAGTTGTTTCAGTGAAGGCTGTCGGGTTAATGCTTAATCTCTTATCACAACTCTCAAAAATTTTGACAGAAATATAGAATCATTGTATATGAACCGCTCCTTGGTCAATTGCATAGGCCATGATTTCTGACCTGTATGGCTGGTATAGCGCCCTTTTCATCCTCCTCAAATATAATTTATTGAATCATAATCAGATTTTCACGCTCCGAGGGTACAGGTAGGAGTTGACACAACGGGTGCCTACCTAACAATTATTTTGCGCTTTATTCGGTTTGAGAAAATAATTAATTTAGAGAATTCGCACTTACCTTCGTTTTGCGAAAATAATTAACTTATAAATAGGGTTGCAGCCAAGATTTTAATATAGAAGCTCAAATTCGATCATAAAAAATATAATATTAATTATTTTTTTTACCTATAAAAATATTTTTTATTGTGATTTTTTTTATTAACTAATTATTAAAAAATAAATACAACTATAAATAAAAATATAATATTTATATATAAATTTTTCATATTTATCATATTTGCATAAATATTCGAACAAAAAAATGACATCTAAATGAAAATGAGAACTAATTTTAATTCAATTCAATACAAAACAAAAACTAACTTACAAAGTTAAAAGTATATGATCTGAATATTAAAGTAATTTTCACAATTTTATTATAATCTTATAAGTTATTATGTCTTATTATTGTGAAAAAAGAAAAATATTTTTTTAAATAAAATACAGTTTATATAAGTAACTATATATTTATAAAAGATTATATGAGGAAAAATTTTCAATAAAAAAATTAATTTTAATGTTCTGATTATGATGTTGTAAAATCTTATTTAAAAACGTAACAAAAATAAAATGAGAATCTAATTTTTACTGGGCCAAATAAAACTTAAAAGTAAATGAAATGCAAAGTATTATAAAAAGAAAACTCAATCAAATAAATAAATTATATAAATGTAAATGAAAAAATATAATAAAAAAATAATGAATTAAAAGTATATTAAAAAATTAATGAAGTTCTTAATTATTTTTAGTATGAAAGGGAATTATTTTTTAAATAAAAACAATTCTTACATTTAATAAAAAATTATAATAACATGTTAAAAATTGATTTGCCAATCAAGCTTGCTATGAAACTAATAATAAGTATAAAAAATAACTATAATGAGTGTTTTTGGACTAATATAAATTATATTTATAGAAATAAAATTATAATAAAATTTTAATAGTACAAATATCTTTTAAAACTTTATATTAATAATAATCACCTAAAATTTTAAATAATTTAGAATATTTTTAAATTTACATATTAAAAATAAGATTATAAATTTTTAAAAGAGGGCAAATGAGATATTTCATTATTCGGGGGGGGGGGGGGGGGGGGTAAAATTTTTAATTTTATTAAACTTTATAAAGAAAAAATAAATTTGTAAAAAATTGAGAGAGACGGCTGGCCGCCCCTGCTTGGAAAAGTCCATTACACTTATTTATAAACATTTTAAATATCTTCTCACAACCAATATGAAATAAGATACCTGTATTCAATACCAAGGATCATATTTTTTGATTGATCAATAAGAAAAAGAAAAAAAAGAATCAAGTTTGATCTCCCTCCATTCCAATTTGATGCTAGCAATAATTGTGCAGATGCAACTGGTTGATGACTCAAGAGGGTGTGTAGCTACCATTAATTTGGAGCACTTGACCGACAAATGTGCACAAACAGTAAAAGGATGAAAAAGAGGAGGGCAGAATCCCCCATAATCACAACCAAACCCGTCAGTCAGGAAGAAAAGATGCCACCAAAATGCGCCCCCACAGCCCCAATTTTATCCTTCCGTTTAGATTTTTTATTACTTATATTTCATCTCTTATTATAATATTATTAATATATTTTTAATAATATTATTAATATATTTAACGTATAATAATATTATTTTAATAAAAAATAAAATATCACTTACAATACAAAATTCTTAAAAAAAATTACATTGAATATGACTTTCAGCCAATGCACAACAGGCTTCTTCTAGTCAGAATAATTTCCAGGTAATGGGCTAAAGATTTTTTATTTTCTTTACAGATATCAATTATTCTATTATGCTCTGTTTTCATGTAAGTTTTTTCGAATGACTGCCTTTGAATGGTATATTCGACAATTATAAAATCTCGAAAATAAGCCAATCTTTTGGGAAGTACAGATTTGTAATATTTTATAATTTTTTTTAAAATAACTCTAATAAAACACCATATTAACATAGAACGAATGAATCTCGTCTAAATGTTCTACAAATACTAATGTGATGAAATTTCATGTCTTTTTCATTAATACAATTTTATTTCTATTTTATTAAGATTATATTGTACTGTTGTTTTCTATTTTTCTCACTACATATACATAAATTTACTAAATAATATAATTTCTATTCACAATCTTCACACATAGAAGCATTAGTTTTGTAAAATAATTACGTATTTTGTATTGATATATTCCCTAATCAATCGCGAATTTCAATGATAAATTATGTTATGTAAATAAGATTTTTTTGATTTTTTTTTCTCCAAACTCAACCCAAATAATAAAGAAAAATATAAATTTTAAGAGTTAAGGAAGAATTATTTGTAAATCCTATATTTGTTGCTATAATTCAGAAGGACCCTTTAACGTGCTAAAATTGTGAATGGAAAAATGAAGGACAAATGTGACTTTTTAGTTGCAAACGGTGGACTATGGGTTATCCTGAAGAAGTGGAGAACACAAGAACATTGCATTATATACTAATGAAAGATAGGTGGACCTTCCACCCACCCCTACCCCCACCATGATACTTGATTTTCTAAGAATATGCATGGAATTGAAAGGACTTGTAAGTAGTGAGTACAAACCAAAGTACTGAATGTATGCTGCCATTTAGCTTATAATCGTACATGTGATGATGATCTACACGTGTACAATGCCTCTGTAATTGCTGTAAATGAAAGTGGAATCAAAGAAGGTTAACCTAAAAATGAGAATGAGTTCGTGTGTCGAGCTTATATTGACTCAAGTTTAAATGTCATCGGACATAGGCTCAAATTCAATTTATAATTTTTTATTTTTTTATTTTTAATTTTGCTCAAACTCGACTTACTAACTTCGAATTTATTTCAAATTAACTCACACTATCAATTTTTTTTAAAATATGCAATAAAATTTATATTAGGTAAGAATTTATGTATTTTTTATCGGATTTGAGTTCCATTCGAACCTCGGGTCCAGAGACACTCGAACTCCAAGACCATTATAATATTAGGCGTCTTCTAGAAAAATTCAGTATTATAAATATATTTGTCCATTTGATCACATGCTACCTATGTGACCATCGCTTATAATACAATATAACTGCTACAATAAGCGGACAATGTGACTTTTGATATTCCTCTTATACCAGTTCGTATTTAATTTATTATTTTTTTTTAAACTCAATTTAATTTAAATATCAAAAAAATTTAATTAAAAGCATCTCAACGAACATAATGTTTACTTGAGTATACGGAGTAGCAAGGTTCCAACCTCAAATCGAGTAACATCACATTAAGTTCAATTTTTCGTTGTAGGGAAGTAGTACTGAAAGACAATTAAAATGTGTCCTACGTATTTAAGAAGCATGCACGAGAAATTGGAGACAAATAAAACAGCACGAGAGAAGGCCAATAAAGGTTACACAAGTTGCTAGGTATCACTGTGTAGGGGTAAACGAGGCTCACAATGTTATTGCTCTTTAAATTTCTCCACTTCATTTATTTTTCATCTCTAAGAAGTAGAAAACATTCAACTCATAGCTTATATCTATATCTGTACTCTATATTTATTATGCACCAAATGCATTATTAGAATTGACATTTTTATGACCATTATGCCCTTCAATAAGAAATTTTATACCGACCATAAAGTTAGCTGTACCGTTATGGCATATTCAAGCTTGTAAAGATCTTAATACAAAACAAACACCTTCAAATATTTTGATGAGTTCAAGAATATTGTCGTACCCATTTTTTAATATGAAAAATGCAATCACAGGTTTAAACAATAAATTTGCAATTCTCAACAATTTTTAATTGAAAAATGTATCTTAAAACCTTCAAATTTGGAGTAACATTGTGAATGAAAATTTATGTTTTCTAAATAAGTGATTCCAAAATTTATATTGAACTGAATAAGAACTTGGTTTTATTAATTTTAGCTTGGATAAATTATAAAAATTATTCCTGAGGTAGTTTAATTATAAAAAAAAAAAAACTCAATTATCTTTTAAAATTATAAATACCCCTTGAGGTTTGTCGTTGTTTTATATATACACCCTCGAAAAGTGCAATTTGTAAAATATAAGCAAATATCAAAAGGATATTTATAATTTATAAGCAATTAATCCACATGCAATGTAAAGTAAAAATATGTTTACAACTAAAATTTATTATAAATGATCATCAAATATTACTCGTACATACATAAATTACTTAGAGTAATTTGATCGATACAAAATCATTGACATGTCATCATTATAACTAATCTACATGCAATACAATAAAAATATATTTATTTATTTTATAACGATCGCCAAAAACTACTCATAAATTACTCACGTACGACACAAAATTATTAACGTCTCGTCATTACAACTAGCCTACATGCATAAACTCCCACACATTCATGACTATACAATTAACAATTCATAACCCATCTCCCTCCTATGGTACCATAATTCGAATCAAAAAGATTGCATGTGATAAAAGAGAAAGCATTCATGATTCGGATTTTTGGACCTTAATAGCCATCAATTGCAAGTCTAGGCCAGCCTTACGTACTTTTTATTGATTAATCATAGATACGACCACAAATGTCATATTTTAGGCAGGATCCTGGCTTACAGATACGGTGATTACAGCTTTTTTTAAGTTATTAAAATCAGATTAATGCTTGTACTACACTGGCAACATCTACCTTTGCTATACTGGAATGGAAACACAAACATAGGGACCACATAATTTGGTCTCTTTAAGTCGATTAATCTTTGCTAAAAAGCAGATTAATTAAGCCAATAGCCTTTGTTCATTTTCTCTATGGGCTGGACTTTGGTAAGATTGTCTAGTAAAATTTAATATTAATTGGTGCACCCCTTTTTTCCCTTGCTTATGGGACAAAATCTTGTGTGAACGTGTGTTACCCAAGAATAATTTTATTATTTTTTGTGGTTATCTGACACCATCATGAAAATGAGAAACAGCTAGCTTTTACTTTTTTGTTGTTTATTTTATAATTGTTTGATTTTGTATTGTTTAGTGTAAATTGAAAATAAAAAAGTTAAATAATTATTTGCATGAAAAAATGGTTTTAATTTGAATCTCTTCTTTTGCACTTAGCACTATGTGATCCTTAATCACTTAAAGACAAATTGTCTATTCATAGAAGTCTTCAAATCATGGAAGTCGTCAAATTCTTGTGTGCTATGTGTAACAATAGTCAACTTTGGTAGTTTGTATAATTGCAACTTTTAAATGACTTACTCTATAAGGTTGCGTATCTATAAAAAAAATTAAATTTGAGAAATTATGTATTAAGTGATTTTTAATCCTTCATAATAACTTAAAAATAGCTTAAAATGATAGATCAACTATTTGAATTTCATTACAATACAAAATTATTTAAATAAATTTATTATTATAAATTAAAAATTTTAACTTCTAATCCATCAATTCAAACGAAATTATCAAACGGCTTTCTTGAATATAGATAGTTGCTTCCATACATATTTCACTAGTCCCATGTCAAAGGAGTTGGTATGTATATTTTACCTAGACATTTCATTTGAGGCATTATTTTTTTGTTATATATTAAAAAAAAAAAAAGATAAATAGTACTAGACTGAAATTAAAGTGAGAAAATAAAATATTTAGAAGGATTCCAAGCACCAAGGATGACAAATTTAGTTATTTTCACTTTTCGCAATAAATCTCATATTATAAGCATAAATTAGATACGTGTGAGGCTAAAAATTCAAATTTTCATGTTTAAAATTAAAAAAATATATATTATTATCCTGCTATGTCCGAACATAATAAAAAGATTTGACTTCAAGAGAGCGGCTAATAAGCCGAGGAGGGTGCGGTGCTCGAGTGAGCATAAAGTAAGCATGCATCATAATTGACCACATTGATTTCAGCAAACCCATCGGATTTTGAAAACACTAATTACCCAATAGATTTCTGCTATGTTCACGCAAATTAGTGCAACTTTGGGGAAGAAAAACACTGTTGCCCATATCAATTTTATTCATTAACTAGTTCAATAACTTGATTCAGGAACTTAGTCAGCATTTATGTGGTTCAAGTAATTACTTAATGCTCATGGTCAATGTTGGACTACCAAATATTTCTAAAATGATGGAAGATCGAAATAATACATAGTTAATAGAAATTAAGATTGGGTAATAAGGCCTTAAAGTGGGACAAAGTAGGGATTTTAACTTTTGGTCATTAAATACTCATGCATTATACACGAGCTTATGCCCAAATTTTATTGTATCTTTTATTTTAATACCAATTATTATTACATGTTATTTTATGGATAGAATTTTACACGTAATGAAAAATTAATAAAATATAATAAAATTTGTAATAAAAAATTTCCTATCTATAAATATCCCAGTGGAGAAACAAGATGATTAACAAAGCCTCAGACATGAGTAAGAGCGTATTTGGCTAAACTTATTTAAAAAATATTATTGGCTCCTGCATTTTATAAAATATTTTTAGAACTTCAATGATACTAGATTTTATTTTAAAAATAAATTTTTATAATGTTTGGATAAAATATAATTGTAGAAGTTATAAGATATGAGTGTAATAATAGTTTTGAAACTAAAATGATCAAAAATTAAAGAAAATAAATTAGGGATTTTCTTATTTTTTTAAAGAATATTATATATATCATAATATCTTATTTTGAGAAAACATCTTATAACATATTTTAAGGAACTCTTAAAGTCATCCAAACACCCTCCAAGTTGAATAATTTCTTGGCACTAAAGAAATAAAGCCTAGTACAGCATTGAAAATTCACTATAACTTATAAAATATATGTATTTATGTACTCATACGAAAATGTCGACATGATATCCTCTCGAGATGTTAAATACATGTAGGAAGGATTGTAGAGTAGAATAGTTAAAATAAAAGAAAATTAAAAATATCTGAGTATATAAAAAATTAGTCAACGGTCAAAGATTTGCAAGACTGTACTTGTCTCCCACATGAAACGCAACATTAATCCGATGGTTGCTTCTTCACATACTAAACATTCCCAGAAATGCTTATCGCCATATATATATATATATATATATATATATACTCAGAGAGCGGCAGCAAGCACCATGCCCCCCACTTGGCTCCGGCCCTACCTCCATCGGTGCCCCCACCTTCCCTCTCTTTCTTCCCCCACCACCCCCAACCTACGCCTACTTCTTTTAAGCCCAATCTACATTAAAAATACTTATATTATTTTTAGTGAATTCTAAATTTACAACAGTCTTGGGTTGTAGATTAGGAGTATGCTAAACGACAATTGAAAATAGATCAAAGTTTTATGGCATTTGCACTTTCCTTTTATTTAGAGTAAGTTGTTTTATTTGTGTTTTATCGAGTCTTCTTTTTCTCTTGGGGATTGCAAGATTATTTTTTTATTTTTTATTTTTTGTTAAAAACAAATGTAATTGACAATATTTTAAATAATAATATTGAAGTTATAATAAGGTTTATATTAACTGCTATAATAATTTTTATAAATTTAATAGTGTTAATAATTATTTATAAGTTATCACTTACATAAAAATTGTGTATAAGTGACTATTACACACAATTTGTGTGTTATGTATAGTGAAAAAAATTTATCAAACTTGTTGATATAAGACAGAATGAGTAAGTGTTCGCCCAAAAGATATTGTTCGTTTTGATTGGAGTTTTATAATTTTGTTCTGAAAAATTATTCTCTTGGAGGAGATGGGTTGATCCGTTGCTCATAAGTCATAAGTCATTCACGTGCTCATTCAATATGAGATAAATTTCTCTCCAAACATAAGCCCCCATCAGGTGGGTGGACTGTGTGCGTAGGAAGCTGGTGCGGGATGCTCATTCGATATAAAATGAATCCCTCTCCAACATAAGCATCCTAGTAAGTGGGTGGACTGTGTGTGCGCAGAGGAGGTGCAAGATCCCTTAAGACGACATCATTTGATGTAGTATGCAGTGAGCAGACATCCCGCTACAAAATATTATCCATTTTGGTTTGATCCCAAAAATCACGTCTTAATCTCATGACTTTAAAAAGGCCTCTTGTAAGGGGAGAGAAATCATCCCACATCGACTGAGCACACGAGTGGCATTTGACTTATAAATAAAGGGTTAGTCCCTCTCCCCCAAAATGTGCTTTTTTTATGACAAAATTATGAGATTTCGATCAAAACAGATAATATTTATAAGGTGGACGTTTGTCATAACGTGTCACATCAACTGTATTGTTACTGAATTGTCAGTTATGACAGTTAAAAAATAAAAATTTAGATATTATTATTGTCGCCAAATAAAAATTATTATCAATTATTATACATAGATATAGAAATTATTAATAACAAATTTAACATTATAACAATATTAATTTTTTTTTTTCCTATAGTGTCTTCTTTGTATATACTCTCGTCTCACACTAGCGTACAGCGTTACGTGAAATTGAGTTTAGTGAAAATTTTTCAACTGTACGCGTGTCGACCAGGTTGTGGATGACGTGTCAGTCGAAGTGGGGCCCTTGGACAGCAATCACTCTTGAATTCTGGTGGTTTTGGGCCGGGATTTTCAGGGTATAAGAAATAAATAAAAAATTATTACTTAAAACAGAATCCAAAATTAATTACAAGTGCAACTTTCGGTGATAATAGTCTGACCTGGAGATCTTGTTTCCATTGAGTTTTAATTTCTTATCATGTTTATATTTTTCTCTCCTTAAATTCTACGCAAGAGATATCTTATCATTTGAGATTGATAAAAATCTAAGATAAACCGAAACATGTACAAACGAGAGTACAATTATTGAAGTAAAGTTGTGGGTAACAGCCAGTTTTCGGGATTTACAAGTTTGGTATTTGGCAAATAGCATGTCAGGAATGTTGCTGCACAGGGCTCAATTTTTACGTACCATATATATATACTTGTTACCCAAAACAGCACTATTTTCGAAGAGTTTTTACAATTAGTTAAGTCATGTTAGGAGGGAGGTAATAACTAATTATCATATTTTTCGTAACCCTGATGAAAATAACAAGATATATTGAAGTGTAATGATGTTGGCTTACCAAAAATTATAATCTCCAAGTTTTATATATTTTGTGTTTTGTAGAATATTTACTGTGTTAGATAGATTTAACAGTATTTTTATAAATAAATCGATAACTAAATTGATTTTGTTGTGTTTAATTGGTCGAATGGATTCAACCATTAATAAAAATTAATTATATTTTTTTATTAATATAAAGGAAATTTATCTCACATCGTATGTGTAGAGAGTGGTTTGTGCATATATAAAATTAAAAGGATTTCTTCCTAGCAAGAGGCCTTTTAAAGTTGTGAGGTTGGGCGCCGTTTGTTGCCTTATTTATTTACTAGTGGGAGGGCTGAAGTTTGCTTTAGATCAAGACATCCTCTCTTAATTGGAGGAATTCATACCCGAAAAAGGAATAGTCGTCAAAAGGCAAGTTTTCAGAGATAGCATCCGCGCGATCAACACTAAGTCTAATCTCTGTCAAAAACAGAATCCTAGGTAGATAGTGATTCACCGTACACATAAATGGCTGTCTGTTTTGTCTAATTTAGATTGTATATAATGGCTGATAGTGATGATCTTTACTGTGTTATTCTTCCAGGATTAGCTTATCTTATTGTGAAAAAGATTAGACTACTTCATATAGTATATAATATAATAAATAATATGATAATGAGTGAACAGTCGTCCCACTGTAAAATCTGTGGGGAGACCACACCCTAGCCTTACAGTGAATAAAACATACATAAAATAAAAATTTAAAATTCAAATAACTACATGCATATAACTAAATAAGATTAAAAAAAAACAAAAAAAAGAAACAAAAAATATAAAAAATAATAATAAAAATAGTTCTGATCATTGATCGAATGTTTAGTTTTGTTTTCGTCGAATAAGGCCGACCGCCAATTTTTTGTTGGACGATGCAATTTTAAAAATATTGGATTTAACATTCAATTTTCTCTTTATGATTTTATATTTTCGTGGTTTCACTTCAAAACCAGCCGATCAATAACAGGTAACTCAAATATCGATCTCATTTTCCTGTTTATGTAACTTTAGGATGATGGGTTCACAAGAGAAACCCAGCATCAACAACATTGCCTAGACTAGGTACAACCTCAAGAAAAATAATCAATTGTCTGCATCAATTTTACAGTCGATGGTTGGCACCTGGCAGGGAAAAAGTCAACCATCTTCTGTAATCCGTAATTTTCAATCCCCACATGAGTTAGGCAAGTTATTTTAAATATAAACCAAGTTGCTTTCTCTGAAATTATTTATCTCCCAAAACACAGAAATTTTTCGTCATGATTAGCAAAATTTCAAACCAAAATAGTGTCCATGTTGGCAAAAATTCAAACTAAGAATCCTAAAGGCTACCAAGTTAATTTAGGACGCAACATTATTATTGTAATTACTATTTTTTGTGTCGCCCTTGCATGTGTTTACAAAATATATTTTTGATAGAAATAATTAATTAAGTGGAATTATTGACCAATCACCAATAATGTGGAGTTATATTAAATTGCACGGAAATGCTAATAAAAGATTACAGGTAGAAAATTACTACTATTTTATTTGTCATGTGTGATAAAGACAACTAGGTAAATGAACAGATGATACTAGCACAGTCCTGAGACATGTTTAATTTTGAGAATCAATGGGATTTGATTTTTCGATCTTTGAGATTAGGATTGCGAATTGGGATTAAATTTTTTATCATCATAATAATTATTTATCTTACGTTGTAACATGTTTCAAGATATTGATGGCCTGTTTTTGATGTAATATATATATATATATATATATATTGTAGAGAGAGAGAAAAAAAGCAAAACATTTTTTCTTTTTTTAAAAAAATGAAAAACTAACAAAGAAGAATTTGGAGTTGAAATAAAATAGAAATGAGAAGGGTCCTAGCTGCCAAGAGGATGGAAAACATAAAGAAAAATGGAGTTAATGTAAGCTAAATTATGTTAATTATGGTCTGCACAACATTAGACAAATTTTCACATCATTGTCAGGACTTAAATTTAGAAAATAAAGTTTTTCTATCCTAAAGTATCATCTTGTCAAAAGTAATAATGTAACAATATTAATTCTCTACTATTATTTTTAAAGGTAAAATTATAAAGATGTTTAATAATTTCATTTTTTTTTATAATTCTTATTTTTTATGCACGCCCGAATAATCATTAATATTTTGTCTAAGTACTCAAATTTTAAATTTCTCAAAAAATTGATTCAAAAATAATTTATTTATGTGTATGATTTCATTTTTTAACTCGAAAACAAAATAATTGGTAAATCGCAACAGAAATTATTTAAGTTGCGTGAAGAAACATTGAAACAGGTTGAGAATTACGTGTCAACCAAATGCCATTTGGCGGCCAGCTGTCGCGTACCGTATGAACCACGAGAAGTAGAGGGTGAAAACCGTTACACAGTCTGCCAGCCGTTAAAGTGAAAAAGAAAAAAAAAGGAAAAAAAGGAACCCCGTTTTCGTGTTACCGGGAAACGAAGCGGGTGGAGAGGATGCCGGTGTGTGAAGAAACACCCGCAGTACAAGCACGCATGTAATATGTACACCCAGAGCGCGGGAGTACCGGGTATTGCCGGTCAATATCACGCACTTAAAGCCCCTTGAGATGGAGGGGATGGCCGGTTTTCTATGCACCAATAGGACAAGCACACCATGCGCAACATAGAGACCACCATTATATTTTTCACCACCCCACAAGGACTCTCTCTTTTTTAATATAAGGAAAAAATTTATTATTGGAGTGAGTTGAGCGTATGAGAGTAGAAATAATAGAGCATGTACTAAAGTGACTCATGGTCACATAGAATTTTTAGTCATTGCTAAGAGGTGATTTTTGGTTCAAAATTTAATTTTTCAAGGTTTAATTTGAACTAAAACACGTATATATCTCTCCGAACAATATTATATATGATCATAAAATATTTGAAGCTTTATAAGGTTGAAAGCTTTCAAAAATGAATCGAAGTAATTGAACAAGATTGTTTTTTTCATAAATGTGATAGAATTTACCTCCACGCTAGGTTTGAGAACAATGAACACAAAGAATGAACCAAGAAAGTGCATAAATTCTCTGTATCATGACTTTAACACCAACAGGCCGCCAAAGAACATATGTATAAGGTGTATAATGTTCTTGCTTCCATACATGAAATCAGCACAATTTGTTCTGCACTTTCAACTTTACAAGAAAAAGAGAGGATGGGATAAGGTTGAAATAATGCAAGCTATGGCTGTACCTATCTACATCACACTTTTTTTTTTCTTCCTCCAAAAAAAAAAACAAACAAACAAACAAATATCCCAAGCAGATAAAAAAGAATAAGAAGAAGAAAAGAAAAAGAGAGTGAGAGGAGACGAAGAAACAAGAATTAGGCAGAGAAGCGGCTAATTTATTGCAAAGCTTAAGCAGACAGTACTTGGTACACTGCTACAATTGTCACAGGCAAGTAATATGAAGCATGAAAGTTTTATGTCTGAGTGAGTCAATAAAGCATGGTCCGAATCGGAAAACAAAATTGCCACAAAGTCCCATCCATATTCACAATCAAGCCATTCATTTTGTAATTTTGCTTCTTTGCACTTTTAAACGCTACAACGTGGACCTCACCCCCTCCCCCTTCCTTCCCTCTATATATATCCCCCTCGTCCTTCTCCCTCTCCCCCACCCCCATAGCCACCTCTCTCTTTCTCTCTCTTTCTCTCTCGCTCTACATATTCATACGTATACACCTTGCAGACATAGTCCCTCTTCTCTGTGTTTTTTTTGCCTGTAAATTTTTTATCTTTGACAAGAAACCATGCCTGAGGCACCAAAGGAAGCCCACAAGTCCGCTGATGAGTACAGTGTGGCGGAGAACAACAAGAAGAAGCTTGAGTTCATTGAGGATGTGACCCAAAACGCTAATGAGGTTCAAAAACGTGTTCTGGTTGAAATCCTCTCCAGGAATGCACATGTTGAGTACTTGAAGAGGCATGGCCTCAACGGGCATACTGATAGAGAAACTTTCAAGAAAATTATGCCTGTTATAACATATGAGGACATTCTGCCTGACATCAACCGCATCGCCAATGGCGATAAGTCTCCTATTCTCTGCTCGGAGCCCATCTCCGAGTTTTTGACTAGGTTTGTGAGCTCTTTTATTAGTAATGATTACATGGGAAAGAGTCTCAAATGCGGAGTCTTGGTTTCTTTTATATCTTATATGACATCTAGACATGTTTCATGTGATTCTATCATTCTTGCATGTGGACTTTTTGCTCTTTTTTTTTTCTTTTTCTTCTCAAGATGGGTTTTTTTTAAGTTAAAAAGGTTGTTTTTTTCTGTGTTATATGTGCAGTTCTGGGACATCTGCTGGGGAAAGAAAAGTGATGCCTACAATTGAGGAAGAGCTGGGGAGGAGGTCATTGCTTTACAGCCTTCTGATGCCTGTAATGAGCCAATTTGTACCTGGCTTAGATCAAGGCAAAGGCATGTATTTCTTGTTCATAAAATGCGAGACCAAGACCCCAGGTGGGTTGCTGGCTCGCCCTGTTTTAACAAGTTACTACAAAAGCTCCCATTTTAAGGAAAGACCCTTTGATCCCTACACAAACTATACCTCTCCAAATGAAACCATTCTCTGTCCTGATTCTTACCAAAGCATGTACTCTCAAATGCTTTGTGGCCTTTGCCAAAACAAAGAAGTCATCCGGGTCGGGGCGGTTTTTGCCTCCGGCTTCATTCGGGCTATCCGATTCTTGGAAAAGCACTGGACCCTTCTTTGCCATGATATCAGAACCGGGACTCTTAACTCCCTAATCACTGATCCATCAGTGAGGGAGGCAGTGATGAGGACCCTCAAACCCGACCCAAAACTGGCGGATTTCATTGAGTCCGAATGTAGCAAAGAATCATGGCAGGGGATCATCACTAGGCTGTGGCATAATACCAAGTACATAGACGTTATAGTAACTGGGACCATGTCACAGTACATTCCAACTCTTGATTACTATAGCGATGGGCTCCCCCTTGTGTGCACAATGTATGCTTCCTCAGAGTGTTATTTTGGCGTGAACCTTAACCCTCTTTGCAAGCCTAGTGAGGTCTCTTACACCCTTATTCCAAACATGTGCTATTTTGAGTTCTTGCCAGTTCACAGAAACAATGGTATCACCAATTCCATCGCCATGCCCAAATCACTCAATGAGAAGGAGCAACAAGAATTGTTGGACTTAGTCGATGTCAAGCTTGGACAGGAATATGAGCTTGTTGTCACCACCTATGCTGGTAAGCACATCTTATGAGTATTTCCTCAGTTTATTCAAAGTTCAAACAAATAGATACAGATGGGGTTCAATTACTATTGTTATACTATTTGATCATTTTTAATAATGATCAACTATTGTTTGTCTTTCCTTATTGCAGGGCTATACCGGTACAGAGTCGGGGACGTGCTTCGTGTTGCTGGATTCAAGAACAATGCCCCTCAGTTCAACTTCGTTTGCAGGAAAAATGTGGTCTTGAGCATAGATACTGATAAGACTGATGAGGTTGAGCTCCAAAATGCCGTGAGGAATGCCGTGAGCCATCTGATGCCATTTGGCTCACGTCTCACTGAGTACACTAGCTATGCTGATACCACCACAATTCCAGGCCATTATGTGCTCTACTGGGAGCTCAGCCAAAATGGCTCAACCCCAATTCCTCCATCAGTTTTTGAAGACTGTTGCCTCACCATTGAAGAGTCCCTCGACAACGTGTATCGCCAGAACCGAGTTTTTGAGGCAATTGGCCCGCTTGAGATCAAAATTGTAGAAACTGGAACCTTTGATAAGCTAATGGACTATGCCATTAGCCTAGGGGCTTCAATCAACCAGTACAAAACGCCACGGTGTGTGAAATTTGCACCCATTGTGGAGCTGTTGAACTCAAGGGCAGTGTCTAACTATTTCAGCCCAAAGTGCCCAAAATGGACTACTCCTGGCCTCAAGCAATGGAGCAATATCAATTGAGGACATCATCTCCAAAAGCACCACCAAGAAAAGGGCAAAAAAAAAAAAATTTGATAAAGAACTGTTTTTGTGATCATTTTTAGTGTTAGAACTTAATTCCCCCCACTTAGGTTAACCAATCATTTTTATGTGTATCTCTTTTTCTTTTATCTTTTTCATTCTAGTATTTTAACCCGTTGTTTAGTATGGTAGAATCTTAAGTAGCAGCCCTGTACAAAAACAGTTCCTATTTCAAGGAAGGCTTTCTTTCTTTAAATACAAATCTTGCATAGTGCCAGCTGCCTTTGTTGCAAATGGGAATTGGTTTTCTTATTTCCAGCCAGGATTCCTGCCCACTGAACTCTCATGGGATGTATACTAAAACTGTAACAGAGACCAAATCCCAGTTGGGTTTCCATGCTTTTAATAACAATTTTTCGGAAAAGCAAAACTACTTTATGTCTTTTATAATTGAACTCAGAGTCAAATAAGCTTTATTCCCCAACCCCAAAAAAAATAAAATAAAATAAAATAAAGTTATCTTTTTGCTTACTTTTGAAACTGTCTTTTTAATAAACTGTTAATTAACAATAGTAACTTTAACATTTACAAGCAATCCCCATCCATCCAGTCAATTCTTTCCGTTGAAGTAGATATCAAAAGAGCTGCCCCGTAAAACCGGGGGACCCCAGATGAACAGATGATTAATTCAAGTAAAGTCGTGTTCATTTCTTTGAACACAAACTTTTGGATGGAATTTCTTAATTGATAATTGATCAATGGCCAATCCAACGCTCCAATCCTGATTTTTTTCGCTTACATGCATGATTTTAGATAGACAAATTAGTAGTTAATTTATTCGAGTTCTTGTCTAGCTTTCTGCTTTTGCATTCGGAAGTTATTGGCTGGAAGTCTTTGTTTTTGTTGTTTATTTGCATATAAAAAGTTCAGCAGAATCCTACAAATGCACAGCTGTTGATTAAACACGTCGTGGAAATCTTTATCCAAAACATGTAAAATATATGGCATGAAAAGAAGAGATTAAAAGTTATAAGACATTGCTGGGCCTTTTTGTTGACTACAGATGAATGGAGCACAACCCTCCTGCCTAATCCACAAAACTGAAAGCCTCATTTCTTGTTATCAGCTCGTGCATGGAAGTTTCATAAAGAAAACACATCGGTTTCATTCTTGCTTTGCTGGGAAGGAGACTTATATACATGTTATGGGTCATAATTTGTTTAGGCTCAATATGCTAACTTCAAGAAACATATTAGAATTGTAAACCAAGTCCAAATATATTTAATAGGTTAAGTTCAACGAGTAAATGAATTATTGAGTTAAAACGGGTCTTAATAGTTAAGATTACTAAGTCATAAGGTTTAAACTCATAAAAATTTATGTATCAATACTAGAAATATTCATATGATTCATTATTAAAAAAATACGTAATTTATTAACCAATTATTTATCCTCAAATTTTCTGAATTTTCTGTGTCTCAAATTTGATTTGAGTATCGAGGATTTTTGCCTGCCAAAACTTTCCATACCTCTAATGCTTTATTGTGATACACCAGATAACATCCTTCAATTTCGCTGAAATACTATACCTCAGAGTGATATCAAATCAACAAGCATCAAGTTATGGAATATGAGAATGAGAAGTGAAGGAAACCTTAAGAAAAGATACCGCATTGTTAATATATATATATATATATATGTCTAACAGCAGTTCTCTGTCAAATAAAACCCTTAACAAATTACACTTTGTATGCTATGTTTCAATTTAGCAATGCATTTTGTATGGTAATTCATCTTAAGTGTGTATATGAGGAAACATTTTACAATTGGTTTCATTCATCTGCTCTGTAATTATTACATTCCCATGTTTTTTGTATAGGAATTAAACCATCATTTTGTATTGGAAATAATCCTAAACTATGTTTTGTGTTACTAATTAATGCATGTTATAGTTAATCTTCTTCAATCCATCAGGGTTTTTCATTTTCCTATAAAAGTAATAATAATAATTGAAGCAGACAAACTGGTACATGTTGGACTGAACCTGGTTGCGGTCCGGTCCAGCAATATTGGCCGGAGAAAAAGGCCACAGTATAAATGAAGAGACAAAGGGACTGAGAGAGGAAAACGATTTCACAAAGGACAGATAAGATAATTATGATCCCTGTTCAGAAACTGTTCCCCGGTTTTGCCTCTGCACAAAGAAGCAAACAAAAAACATTTTCAGCAGAGTTCTTCAGAAAATGGCCAATGCTCTCTAGACAGACTCCACAAAAGAAAAAAGAAAAAGAAAAAGACTGACATCTGCAGAAACAGATCTTTCATTAAAGCTGTGATGTATAAAGGGTAAAAAGAAAAGGGTGGAAATTTTTTTTGGATCTTTTCATGATTTAACTGTTTTTTTTTTTTTTTTTGAGGGCGTGGTTTTGCGGGGGGGGGATGGGGCCGGGTACTGTATCATCATACATCTTTGTCTTCTTCATGATTTTCTTGCTGATTTCTTCAGCCCATTACTCAACAATTTTCTTGGTCTGCTTCAGAATCAGAGGCCTTTATTATCCATTTTTCCTCATCAAGTTCTCCATTTTCCTTGTTTTTTTGGTTTTTTTCTTGCATTCTTGTTTTCTTGGCTTAGCTGCTGTGAGTTGAAGGATTTTCCTTGTTTTTTTGTTTTTCTCTTGCATTCTTGTTTTCTTGGCTTAGCTGCTGTGAGTTAAAAAGGATGATCAAATAAAATTTTCTATTACAAATTTTATTACATTTTTTATTATATTATATTAATTGTCATTATATATATACTTTATAAATGGATGATCAATGTATTAATTGTGTTAACGTAAATATTTTATAAATAAATGATCAATCTAATGCAATAGAAAATATGATAAAATTTATAATAAAAAATTATGTATGGATAACGATTACAACTAAAATCTAATACATTGCCCTATATACAAAAATGCATAGATTCCAAACAGTATTAACATATGAGGGATTTTATAAGTAGCTTCTTATTAACTCCTTTAGGCGGCACAATTTTTTAGTGGCAACAACTTTAAATCATCCTTGCTTTTACAAAAACTAGTGGCGGCTGATTTAGTGTAGTAATCAAGAAATTTCTTAATCACCTCAATTTTTTATTTTTTATTTTTAAATTTGAGTTTTATGTTGCTAAGCAAGAGAAATAGACAATCATTCAATTTATGTTGACATTCAGAGTTAGGTTGGCTGTTGTCGAATTTTTAATCAAAAGAGGGAGGACGAACCTATGAAATAAGGTCATTAATTTTCAAAATTATTACACTTGCTGGTTGGAAGAGGAACAAATTAAATTAACTAGGAATCTTTCTTGCTCTTGAATGCAATCTTTGTTTTGAAAAATCGATAACTTTCTTGAAGGTATTCGAAATACCACGCATAAAAATATATATTGAGGGCATATATCATCATATATTCACACATAAACACATAATTACTCATGTATATATTGTAAACGTGTGATGAGATGCATATTCGATATATGCTACTTGGCATATCATTTATTGAACCCTTTCTTGAAAAATTATTTTAGGCTCAATTAATTTTTTGTATGACATTCTTATAAAAATATTAGTCATCACATATACCATGCTACGGTCATTATATGTAAATTGCCTACCTAATAAAGAAGGCAAAGGGCAAGTCAATTTCGTGCCCTTTTATGTTGATGAGAGGTTTAGTTATTAAACAGAACAACCAAATAAACTCAATGGGCCTGTCCATTTAGTCAATAACAAGGGGAAAACTTGTTCAGTTATACCATCACTAAATTTGAGAAAGACTGCTTAAATTTTATTAGATCAGGTCTTATTTTTTATTGTAAATTGATATTTATTGTGTTTTACATATATTTAGTATGTATCTGTAAAATTTAATATTTGATAAAATACAAAATGAAATACAGAATCAAACTGCTTTGACAGGCCTATCACTTGACTTTTATAATAGTCAAACAAATTAAAATTATAGGAGTATTTGCAAATTTTATGGAAGATTTTGTGGACACTAAAAAATTGTGAGATCGCCGCATTCTCATCTAGCTACGTTTTTACTATTACAATTAATCTTCTACACTATATGTTGTTTGTTTGTTTCTTAATTTAAGTTGTTGTTTTCTAATTGAAGAACAAAATTGTCTTTCAATCATTTCACTTAATCAATTAATAACTTAGCTAGGAAACAACATCATGTCCTTAACAAAATTCTGACCCAAATTCAATTATTCAAATTAAGGATAATCTTGTAGGAACCAACCATGATTGATTTGGATGATTTTGGATGTTAAATGAGATAGGTTTGGAGTCAATTTGTGATCGATCATTTTGAGTTGAATTTTTATTATTATAAATAAATTTATAATAAATTTTAAAATTTTATTTTAAAATTTTTAAAATAATAAAATAAATTTAACCTATCATTTAAGTCCTTAAAAATTGAATTCATCGTGGCAAATGATCGGCGAGGAGGACTTGGAGAAGATAGAGACAATCAATACATCTATTGATACCATTGTCGGCGGGGCCCACATTCCAAGCAGTAGCGTCTCCCCAGAAAGCGTAAAATCCGGGAAAAATATTCGGACGAGGGGGCCGAGGGGCAGGGCTCCAGATTGCCAACAAGTGTCCGTTGACCTGACTTCACTCTTTTGTTCGCCTTGTCCTGATATGGCCACCGATGAAGCGGGACGGGGTCACCCACGGGCCCCACCCCATATGCCCAATCACTAAACACCATTCCACGTGGATTTGCCCCCTGTTATTCCAAATAATTTTCTTGCACTATCTTCTTGCAAGATTTTTGGAGACTCATTTTTCTTGGAAATTAATCATGAAAATTCATTATTTTGAAATTACTTATCAATTTCTCTAATATAGACAATATATATATATATATAAATATACATATAATAATTTATAAACGAATCAAGATAATTTATTAATCAGTTGACATCTTGACCATAAAAATTTTATTTCTTTATAAGTATAAGTATTCCCTTGATGGTGAAGGCTTGGCATGTCTTGTTCCGACGATAACAACTACTCAATAGACAAATCATATCAATGTGTGGAAGTGTATTTGGTGGAGTTGCAAACGAATTCTAATTTCTTGCCGCCGTTTATTTTTTCAAAAAGTAAAGATCAAAATTCTGCCTCGAATCCCAATTCCACACTCCACATCCCACAAAACTAACCACATTTTTCATAAGAAAAATGAAAAAAAAGCACTAAAAAAAAAAAGCTTTATTCCATACGTTATTTTCGTAGCCCGACTTTATTCCACACGATTAAATACATCACATTAAATGTTCGATATAGTTAGTTATACTTCCATTAATCAATTTTTATACACATCAATGTCATCTTTTTGCAATTTGCACCACCACTTGGTTACTTCAACAACTACTACTTCATTGTATGTGTGATTGCGTGACATTAATTAACCCACAGATTGTTCCAATTATTTGGACAGTTCTGAAGCTGGATCCCAATATTCAATTTTCAGAGGATAATTATGAGGGAGGAAAATAAAAAAAGATTTAACTAAATTCCCACCACATTCGGACCGTTGGATCATGACATCAGGAAAAAAAAAAACTGTTATCATAAGCAATAATGGCGAAAATGAGGGGTCCGACTGCGATTGATGATAAATTAAACAGAGGAGAAACGGAAACATTAAAAAAAAAATTTAATAATAATAAATAAAGTTTGATGGAGAAAGTGAGAGTTTTGCTTTTTGGAGACAATTCACGCAACAATGACGCTGACGGCGATGGCGACTGTGATTAACGGCCAATAACAATGTATAATTGGTGGATAATGAGAATTAAAGTTAATGCAATCAATAATTGTCGATCTTCATCAGTCTGCAATTAGGGAGGAGAATAATTGCTGCTTAGGGTTTGTAATTTATCTTTTATTACCAGAACATTGTGCTCCAACTACAAGTTATTAGGTTCGTCCCATTAAAAATATAGGTATTTATCGAATTTCATATTACTTTTTTTTTCAAATTATGAATTTTATAAGCGATATTCTTTTTATTGTTGATTTTAATGGAGAAAAATGCAGCGACCATAGATTAATTAGTCAAGTTGTACCATAACTTAATTTCTGTATTGGCAATTTCACCCTTTAAAATTAAGATATATTACACTCTTGCCACCTTAATAATTCGATAATTACCTCCCATGTAAAGCACCTTCCATGTCACTATAGGCAATAGACAAAGCACCTTCCTAATGTAGTTACATATACTTGATATTTCTTAATTGTGTGAATTATTGGCTGCACTAGTGTTTATCCTGCTCTCTCGTGAACTAGCTCAGTATCTCATTGTGACATTATCAAAATATAATTTTACTTAATGAAGTAGACGGCTTGTTTTAGATAAGATTTAAAATTAGTTTTACTCAAACGTGGCATATTTCCACACACATTTGATAGGTTCATGAATATTTTCGTTTTCATCAAATTCAACTAAATTGTCAATTCTTGAACATTATTCTACAATATTATTATATTAAAAATAAGTTAAATTTCTTGTCTTTCCCCTTGGACGTTGGTCTTGAACTAAGCCCTTGAATACATTATCTCAATTTAATTATGCTATGACATAAGAGGGCTAATCCATAAAAAATGAGTACAATATATCAAAAAAAAAAAAAAAAAAAAATAAAAAATAAAAAAATCAGTCAAAATACAGGACCCCTAATATGAGGAATGCATGCACCCAAATAACACAATTTTTTTAAAATTTTTAAATATATATAAATGTATATATTAAATGAGTGATAAATTTAGCTAAACAAGAAACACATCCACCAAATTCCGGGGTATATTTGCCAAAAAAATCACGTGAAATTGTCACATAGTGATGTGGGTGAGACCCATGATTTGGGTGGCTGTGGAGGCACCCTTTATGTGTCACCTCACACGTGTCTGCTCCTGACAAGACAGTGGACATCAGCACGTGCGGCCCCCTGGAGGAGGACGTATGCTGACTTTGACCTCCCCGAAAAACCCCACCCACACGTGAGATATATCTTCCTGTTTTTGCTTGTCGGGCCTCCGCACGAGGCCCATTTGGCCCAATACTCATCATCAACAGTGCAAATGTTGCGTACCTCCTCTTCCCTCTTTTTCTTCTTCGTTTTTATTTGATTTGTTTTATTCTCGTTTTGGTGGTGGAGTCTGGAGAGATGAGTGGGTGGGGAGGGGTAGTTGATACGTCGCATGAATTTAATGTGCATTTTATCAAAAGTGGTAAATTAAATTTAGCCAAAATTCGACCACTCGAACTCAAATCAATTCTAGTAAATCAAGAATAATCAATCACCAAATAAATATAAATATATTATTAGAGTTTTGTTTAATTGAACATGAAATAATTTTTTTTTATACTAATATATAGAATACTAAAATTACCATCCTACCCCTAAAATATACTAAAATATCTAAAATACTTGGTGTTCGCATTCCATAAGGTTCGATTCGACCCGAACAAAGGGTCGGATTGACCCGAGTTAGCTCGACTGTTAATACATTAAGGTGATAAGATGCGAGAGCCGATGAGATTTGGATACTTGAACCTTATCTTGTACGGTCTACGTACAAGTATAGATGTCCTAATGCATAATTCTCATAAAATACATTTTACATACTAACTCACTTCATATATCAGTTCATTATGATTTTTCGATCTGAACTAAATTAAGTTTCGGATCTTAGTTGGGGCTCGTCCCAATGAAGTAAACATATGTTTGTATTTTAAATCATTTCCAATTTAAAGTCATTAACATTATTACTATCCTAGCTTAGATATACTGATTTCTCGCAAAATCACACTCAAGAGTGTGGTGTGTAAAATTTGAGACGTGTTTGGGTGGGTGTATTAATACTTGTAGCATGTCTTCTGATGTGGTAATTTTCACAATTTCTTGGCTGTTGGTTATTATATTGGCACACTCAATAATGCTTTCAGTAGAGATTCTTCATGCACCAGTGACAATACAGTAGTTAATATTATCCAGTTGGGAAGGTCTGCTCATGTCTTTGTAATTCCAACAATAGGGCATTTATATAGTTGAATAATTAAACTATTTTATAATGATGTGACATTGATTAATAAACATAAAATAAGATGGCAATGATAAGGATAGGGGAGGAAATTTTTTGCCAAAAAAACAATAAAAAATTGCAATAAAGAATGTTAATCAGGAGACATACATATATAGGTTGACAGAAATTAATAAAGAAAATATAGGCAAGAAAACCACTACATTTTCTCATTTCTTTAATCCCAATTGGGAATTTTAGCAGATCAAATGTAGTTTTCAAAAACTGTTGGGACTTAAGTTCACTGATAAATACTTGGGAACATTTTATATGCAGAAAACAAAAGAATCTTATGTTCTATGTATTATGTATAATACAAGGGTTTTCATTTGGTTAGTTTTTTTTAGTCACTAAAGACTACAGGTTTATATATATATATATATATATATATTTACTAACCCTAATCTAAATGATTTAGTTTGAATTGACACAAGTTCTAACTAGGGTTGAAAGTTTCAAATTTAGAGTATATGTACACTTTTATTATCGTTAAAAGTAATTAAATAATTGTTAAGAATTAGTAAGACCACATTATTATTCTACATAAGAACCTATAGAAATGGCAATAGATTCAAGTAAAGCATGGGTTGGATCTGACCCCAAAAAAAAGAAGATTTTGAGTACAAAAAGGGATTATGGGCAAGTCTTGAATTTTCATAATTTAGAATCGGGCGGGTTTGAGTTATTTGTCTTCTTCAATCTGCACCGACCCGACCTGCTTAAATTATACATATAGATATTTATATATCTATACTTAATATTATGTTTGCATTTATGTGATATGTTTATATAAGAAAGCATTTAAAAATATAAATATGATACTTTTATTTTAGCAAAAATAAAAATTATTTTCTTATAAATTAAAATTAGAACAAAAAATTAACAAATAGTGCACACTTTCAACGTACACAAAAGTAAGAAAATGTGTTTAAAATTATACATACATAGGTATACAAATAATTGATCATTTGTTAATAATATTAATTTATTTTTTTTGTATTTTGGAGGTTAAGATGATATTAAAAAAAAAACATAATATTTTTATATTTATAAAATAAGTCTACAAAATTCAGGTTTAGGACAAGATGGATCTCAAAATTGAGTATGAGGCAAGTGTGAGTCCGAATTCTTTATCAAATCCACCTCAAAACTAATTCCATCGTAATCCCAACATTATTCATTTTTCAAAAAAATTGCCCTGTTAGAAAATGTATGTCATTTGTGGACATCTTATCCAAAAACAAAAGGAAATATTTTAATTAAGACAAAAAGTAGTAAAATTTGTAGGTTTGACCGAGTGCAATATTTTTAATATGCCATTCAAGATAATGTTTTTATTGATGCAATGATGAAAGAGATGCAACCAACTGCCCAGTCACTGAGAAAAACAAGACAAAAAGATGATGAAAAAAAAAAATGAAATCATGGAATATTATGACTTGTAGGTTTGATTGATTAACGGTTTCTAATTTAAGCCCATCTTAAGTCGTGTACGCAATAGTTGATTCACACTTCACAGTATCATAACTAAGTGAGCAAGAATAAAAGCATCAACATTAATTTTATTTAAACAAGATAACTACTTTACTTTAAAGAGAGTGGAAGAAAGTATCGAACCATCGTTTCGATAAAGTATTCTTTATTCAGTTATACTTTGTCGTCGATCTAACTTTAAGTAGCAGTTACATGAAATAATTTTTTTTTTGCAAATTTTAGTTCATAAATTCATAATTCTTGTGACACGCAATACTGATTTTGTAATAATTCTTTATTCTATTACAGAATAATTTCAGAATTAATCTCATTTGTGTACTATGTGACTGTTATCCCCACTGACGTTGTTTCTTGTGTGCAAAGTCCAGACCATAAAATAGTGTGGGCTTGTGAATAAACAAAGAGGTCCTAGGTATGCGATAGTTTGGGAGACATCATGACTCACGAGTCCAGTCCAAAAACCAAACCCCAATCTGGCCCATATCCTAGCAGGACCCTTGGACATAGATGTGGACACACTTGTGTAGGCCCGAAACTGAATTTACGATTTTGCAATTCTTTCTTGGCTGAAGGATATATATATATATATATATATATATATTTATTTATTTCTTTTTATTTTTGGTTAATGTGTATGTTGTTTGGTTTACATTTTATTTTGCATAATCTCAAATTGAATTCCGGCATTAAGACCTCAATTTGTACTTCGCAATAAACAGCAAGTCTGATGAGTGAAAACTATGTGTAACTAACACACTAGTCTTCAATTTTTAAAAAATTCATATATTAATATAAGGAAATGAAACAAGGGCTAGGTGCTGGTTGTAATGTTAATTTTGACCAATTGTAGGCTTTTTAATATGATTGAAATATGAGTCTTTAAATGAAGATAATACTATTAAATATAGGTTTATAAAATGCTTCGCCTGATGATGATATACACATGTAGAACACATTTTACACACACCAGTGGCATAATCAAAGCCTAAGCCATTCGAGAACTTGTTTCAGAGAGAGTTCTACCAAAACAGAAAATGTCCAAGATATTAATGGTCACAACATGATTTGAGTTGGGTGCAACAAACAAATGTTTAGATTTCGAGTTCAATAAGGAAATAACATATAATTATCTGTTTTCGGTTGTCATATACACAAATATTTTGCAGGAAACTCATGAGCTTCAAAGATGGATCGTATTATTTCCCAAAGAGGGATATAAAATCACTTGTTTGCAATGGATGTTTTCATTTATGTACAAGCCCAAACAAAGCATGGAAGTTCTTCATTATCATTTGATGATCGAGCTGTTAGCCAGAAAAGCCTCATTAACTTAATAATTTCCATTAGGAGGGAAGGAAGGAAGGAAGGGAAGATGGCATGACCAAGGTTTGTACGGTTTTCAGAGTTTCCTGAGGATCCAGTGAAGCATCCACTTTGAGTATCCCTTCAGATTCATCAATCTGTAGCAAATCTAATTGAGATTGCAAGAGTTTAGCAGGCATGAAATGCTTCCCTCCTGCTGCTCTTTTCTCCAACCGAGCAGCAAGCACCTCAGCCCCAACACTCAGCAAAACAAATTTTACATCACATACATAAGAACCTGGTATATAATCTGGGTCTGCACATCTAAGAATTTCTCTGTAATGCTTCTGCAAAGCAGAACACCCAAGAATCACAGTTTCTCCCTTTACCAAGCTTAATCTTAGAGCACCACGTAGAGTTTCAAGCCAAGGAATGCGGTCTTCATCTGAAAGAGGGATCCCAGTCTTCATCTTGTCTGTTTTAAAGGGGGGGGAAAGGCATTATTTTACGCAAAGGACAACAACACACCTCTAATCAAGAACCTACCTTTGTTTGACTGTGGGTGGTAATCATCAGCATCAAGAAAGCGACCGTTTATCACTTTTGCCAGCATCCCACCTATCGTTCTGCAGAGGAGAAGACACAACAAACCAATTGAGCAGATAATAATACCATATAGAAGCTCAAAGCTGTAGTTAACTAAGGCTGGTAATAACAAGAAAATGGAAATTGAAGCATAAAATTAAAAGAAGCTAATGAAAAATAAGGGCATGATTCGTAATGATATACTCACGATTTTCCAGCACCACTGACTCCCATAAGCACTATAGCTATTCCTGTGAAATAATAGTAACATATGCATCATGAGACAAAAGGAAGACATGACATCAAAATACAAAAATCAAACATACAGATCTGCAGATCAAGTTTTTTAGTAAATTTCAGTATATTAGGCAAGAGGGAAATAAAAAAGACCAGAAACATATGCACCTTTATCCGATGCCATCTGTCAGTTAAATAAATAGTTGAGCGTAATTTATGAGGTATGAAGATCAACTGATAAAGTACATTGCAAAAGTCAATGAGGACGCAAGTCCTAGCTGAACACAAGAATTGGTAGCAACCCTGCAAGTCAAGGAAGTTTAGAATATAAGATAGTCGTAAGAATAACAGCTGATATGCCCATGATAAAGATAAAACAATTTTACCAAAGATAGATTCATTTGTCTCAAATGAGTTACTTATGGTTAGGACAAAACTAATGAGAACAAAAATACTAATACATATTCAAAGTCATAGTACTGAATTTTGAATGCAGTAATGAGCTAACTCAGCAGATTGTTAGTTACTCACAGAAAAACTGAATATGTATATATGAGTGTTTTATGGGGTTAGTTGCTGAATTCTCCCTTAACATTTCTAACATACTTCTGTAAGGCCATATTATATGACAGCCAGTTGACAACTTTCAGAAGTGCCACTAGCGCATTCCATTACACTGAGCTTGTTCCAGGTACTGGAGAAAATTGTTGAAGTCAAGAAGTAAAGCTTGAAGTTTTACTAAAAGAAAGATTGGCAATTAAAAGATCATTCTGATATGATTTTCAGCATCTACTGAGCGCTTTAAAGGAACAGCATTTCCAAAAACATAAGAGGTTATTTGTTATTGATAATCAAGCAACAATTAGGGAGTCAATTAATAAAGGGCCACTGGTTGCAGAGGAAGAAGTAAAGAAGTAGAGCTGGTTCTGATGCAACCCCATCACATTTTTTAACATGAACATCAAGAAACTTAGCGGTTTGCTTACCCAATTCTTCTTGGAAACATGCCCTTAGCTTAGAACTCAAAAGATCCAGATCAGCTACTCTGCCTACAGTTAAACTATTAATGTTTGAATACATAAACCAGGAGTACTATAATTTCCTAGTTGTTGTGTAATGGAATGTTCCATATAAACAACCAGGAAAAAAAACTTTTCTTCAAGAAATAAGTATTCTTCCCAAAGAAATGAAAATCGGATAACAAAAATTGTACGTCCGAGAAGTTTCATCTAATTGTACGAGATCAACCCTGGGACTTCCACAAAATACCCTAAAATCGTTAATTATGCAAGCAAACAAAAATCTCCAAGGCATTCTGTTAAATGATCCCCTAATCACTTCTCCGTTTCTCATTCATAGAAACTAAGTCATCATAACCCAATATATTCAAGAATAAGGATCATTAACGTTTCCAGAAAATTAACCTTTCCATGTGTCAAAAAATTAATCTTGATCAACAGCATCATAGGATTCACACATAAAGTTTTCAAGATAAAGAAACAATGAAACTAAATATCCTACAGAGGCACATAATTGAAAGATCCTAAACGGAAACTATAAAGAAAATAAAAGCAGAATCATATAATAATCCTAAAAACTGGTGACTGAACAGCCTTGATATCCGAATAAGATTAAAAGAGACGAACCTGGAATATTAAAGTACAAATTTGCCAGAAAACAATGAAATCAGTTGATGGGCTTCTTTCAATTAGTTCTTGGCGTCGACTTTGGTTCTGGCAACTGTCAAATGTGGTTGGGTTTTCTGTTATCATCGGTCTAACAACTCTTCCTGCTTTTTTGGCCATCTTCCTTTTTCAACTTTTTTTTTTTTTTTTTACCTAGCAAGAAATAGCGAGACTGAAGAGCTCCATTACATTCGTGAATTCCCAACGTTTACACATTTTTATATTTTTCCTTTACGTAATTTTGGTCTGGATTATCTAATGTAATTTTTTTCTTTTTTTGAAATATTCACAAAGATAATCATATGCATCGAGTATCGTATTTTTACAATCTCGTACTTTCTTATGTTGTCACTAAGAATTTCTTTGCTAGCTATCATTTTTTATAATGAGTTGTTTAACCTTTTTGATAAACTATAATTATCAAGCAACTAATGAAAAAAAAAATTAAAGATATGAATGTGGTGCTTGTTTGTTAATTGAAACTGTGGCAATTAAGCCCGGAAAAACTAATATTCAGGCTGTATTGACATATTTAATTTGTGTTGGCCAAGCAGCCTAAACTAATGGAATATTCTAATTATTTTATTCATAAATACTATTGGAAATTTGGAGCTAATAAATGTTTAAGCTTTATAAAAAGAATTTGTTGAATTTAGGTTACTTTTCCCCTTATAGTCGACTTGCCTTTTTTCTTTTGGTAGCTAAATGCATCATGTATGATATGCGAAGGCCATATGTGGACCTTAAATTTCAGTGAAAGAATTACTAAACCAAATATGGCTTACTTTCTTTTGAAGGAAAGCATGTAAAAATATATACACAAGTCTAATCGTAAGAAATTATTGATTTTACACATTCATTTCATTTTGGTTTATCATGATACTCGATCGTACTAAAATAATATTTAGACCTGATATTTATTTAATCCAGAAGAAATGCACAATGAAATTAATTATTCATTTTTTTTTCTTTCATTTCCTCGCTAAAGTTAAAGGTCCAAAATAGCCTAATATAAAAGGGAAAGCAAGAGATATCAACTCTGATTCACAAACCAGTACTTTCACTAAATCTCTTCTTCAAATAAAGCTAGAAAAAAAAAATTGATGTTGCTATTAACTTTAGTTTCAGTAGGCACACCATCAATTACATCAAAAAAAACTCATTTGTATATGCAGTATGAGTAAGTGTGTCCGGGTGATGGTGCCATTTGCTGGAGTGACATTCACAGGAAGACGGGAGCCATTACGAGAGTTATGGTAGCCAGCATTTTGATGAGAACATGAAGAGATGGTCCTGCAGTGTCTTTGAATGGGTCTCCCACGCTGCAAAAAGGATAAAAACATGCTATTTAATGAGAAAATGCAGGATAGCCATGATTTAATTTCATGCCATGTGGATTCTTCTTCCATGAGAAAGTGTGGTTCTTGACTATATCCAAAAAACATTTGTGTGTGGGACTCGTAACTCCGTGAAAGAGAGAACACAAGGGGCCTATGGTTCTAAACCCACCAAGAATTACCCCCGTGAAAAAGTTTTGGCAAATATTTAATTGACAGGTAAAAACCACCAAACTGGACAACTATGATAAGATATTATTTTCTTGATACAAGTCAACACTTACGTATCACCAGTAACTGCTGCTTTGTGGCAATCACTCCCCTTGCCTCCTAGTGCGCCTGTTTCGATGTATTTCTTTGCATTATCCCAGGCACCTCCAGCAGTGTTGAGGAAAAGAGCCATGAGGATACCGGAAACAGTGGCGAACATCAACATGGAAGCCACAACTTTTGCCCCAAGCAGAGGATGACCTGTATAGTAGCCTAGCACCCGGAATAGAAAACCTAAAAAAAGAACAAAGCTGAATTCATTGAACACTCAAACACCCAATCATGGAAAACCAGCCAGACAATGCTTAATGACAACAATCATAAAAGTTTGCAAATGAAGGCCTACTTTTTACAGAAAGTAAAATTATGCAAGCAACTTAGAAGCTTGAGAATCTCCCAATGAGCAGAATGTCTTTTATTTACCATCAGTTCCCCCTTTGGTCTTGAAGGTAAATCTTTAGATGTAAAAAAGCAGACTGACACACAAGATATAGATGGAAGTCAGCTCTATTGGCATGGAAATTCTCTAAGGAAAAAAATAAAAGTTGCAATCGAATTTGTCCAGTGATTATCCCATGAACTATGTCAAAACTCACTTGAACTTCTCCCCTTTTGTGAAAATCTCATTCAACATCTCATCAGCTAATCACAGAATCAGCACAGAAGCAGTTAAAATTAATTTAAAAGGCAAAATGATATAAGAACACTTTCTTACTTCAAAGCAATCTGTGGTTTGTCTACAACTGCATGTAACAAGGGAAGTTGCAGCAGACAGCTAGTACTTAATTTAAATCGTAATTAGTAGTGCTTTCAAGGATCAGAGGCATGGCTTGAGAAATACCAGTCCTCATAAGTACATGACAATGCTTCAAGTATGTTAGGTTAATAATATGTTGAAAGATGCACCATGCAATATTATGATCATTTGTTTTCAACATGTGCAGTGCACATCCTACTACCTTATGAGGCAATTATTACATTATTCAAAAGGTATGTTAGACAAGCCCGGAAGTCGGAAGCAAAGACTTACCAACAGCTATAGGTGATATAATGGCCAATGCTCCAGGCTTTATCATCTCCCTTAAAGACGCAGATGCAACAATAGACACACATCGACCATAATCAGGTTTCTCCTTATAATCCTGAAACAAACAAGACATTATGCACCTCGGTGATGGAAGATCCAATATACACCATTAAAACCCCTAAAAGACGTGAAGTTACGATACGGACCATGATTCCCGGCCTCTCAATGAACTGTCTTCTTACTTCATTAACAACCTCCTGAGCAGTTCGACCAACAGCAGAACAGGCCCATGCACTAAATAGAAATATAAGCATAGAGCCCAACAATCCACCAACAAACACTTCAGGGATGGCAATGTCAACCTGTAAATGAGTTTCAAGAAGAAATAAAACTAATACATCAATAAAATATGGCAATATCCTGAAAGTAAACTAAATAGACAGCTCCCGAAAAACAGAAAGTCAAAAAGGAACAGAGATTAAATATTGCAAGATTAAGTATGCTTGCCTGATTGAAGGGTACATGCGCGAAAGAAGCTACTTCATCCATGTAAGCACTAAACAGAAGAAAAGATGCCAGTGCTGCAGATCCAATTGCAAATCCCTTTGTTGTAGCTTTTGTAGTATTCCCAACCGCATCAAGAACATCAGTAATTTCACGAACACTTTCAGGCTGTAATTGGTACGTGTTACATAAAAGATACTTTTAAAAATTACACTTGCTTACAAGGTAATGTCAAAGGCAGGCTAAACATCTCAAGATTATATAAAATACCTGCTGACTCATTTCAACAATTCCACCTGCATTATCAGCTATTGGACCAAACATATCCATTGTGAGTACATAAGCTGCTGTACTGAGCATTCCCATAGTGGCAACAGCTGTCCCAAACAACCCACCAGTTGGACTTCCAGACTCATCAACCAATCCCGAAGTGTGGCCCAGCCAATATGCTGAAAGAATAGATATGCTTATGACAAGAACAGGAAGTGCTGTTGATTCCAGACCCAAACTAACTCCAGCAATTATATTAGTCCCATGTCCAGTGGAGCTAGAAAGTGCTAATGTGCGCACAGGCTCATGCTTGTAATCAGTGTAATACTTTGTGATCCAGACAAAGATATAGGCCGTCATAATACCGACCAAACCACACAAGGCAAAGTTCAACCAAGCAGAAGGTGCTTGTTCAGTATACAGCATCCAGCGTGTGGACTGCGAAATCAATAGCAGCCATCACCAGATTGAGTAAGTAAAATATGCACCAGGAAAGAAACATACAGACACAGAGATACCAATATAGGACGAATACCAAGGTCTTCTAAAGTCTAGAGACTAAAACTGATAATCTAAGAGAAGACAGAAACTTTTTACCAAACCAAATGTCAGAACAGCTAGGATTATTGTTACAGAATATCCTTTCTGAAGAATTGCCATCGGATCCTCTATAGCACCAATGACCCCAGAGTCACGCGTGTTCCGAATAGAAAAGATTCCCACTGATGATATCACCAGGTCAAATGAGTGAACAACAAGAGGAAACAAAATGAAACCTGATGGATCTGCATGTAAATGATAAATATAAGAGCCAGTTACATTTTGTTCAGCAAGAAAAAAGCAAATATCTTGTAAAATCATTACTCAGCATCATCACCCAGTTACATAATCAATAGTAAAGAAGGCTAAGAGGTCAGCTGAAAAGCAAAGCTATGAAAATAAGTAACAGCAAAGAATTCACAGAAAGAAATGCAACAGAGAATTAATACTCCAAAAAAATAATGCAATGATAAAACCAGTCTTATTAATTCGACTGAAGCCCGTAATAAATAGCAAGCATCAAAGTAAACCAGACAGAGAACATTCTCTCAGCCTTAATATCTTGTAAAATCATTACTCAGCATCATCACCCAGTTACATAATCAATAGTAAAGAAGGCTATGAGGTCAGCCGAAAAGCATAGCTACGAAAATAAGTAACAGCAAAGAATTCACTGAAAGAAATGCAACAGAGAATTAATACGCCAAAAAAATAATGCAATGATAAAACCAGTCTTATTAATTCGACTGAATCCCGTAATAAATAGCAAGCATCGAAGTGAACCAGACAGAGAACATTCTCTCAGCCTGACCAATACAAAAAGATTGATATCATAATATGATCTTAAGACATGAGAATTAATATAGAAAATCAAGAGAAACATGCTTATTTGCTGGAGATGCATTTTCAAGCAAAATTTTAACACAACAAAAGATGTAGGAAAATTCAAATGCACAGGAGGATACAATTGCTATGAACTGTTGATTCTCATTTGTCATACACATTTTAAAATGTTTGATATTGTTGACTTTTTCCAGTTGATTCAGACTCTTTTAGGAGTCGTAAAGATATTTTGTCATGTATGTTGGAGTGAAACATAGTTAAATAGTGGGATTCCAAAAAATGACACTACCCAATATGCAAAATTAAATAAATACACGAAACACCATAAATTAGAAACTGAAAGTTAGCAGCGATATTAGGAAGAGAGGCAAGTTAAATTCAAGATATGATCAAGCATCAAAGGATACAATATCTGGTCTATGGAAATTCTCCCTCAAGTGAAAAGTGCAAAAGTACCTATCTCCCAAAAACACATGTTTGAGAAAGTGAACAGACAAAAAAATTTATTTTTATTTGGGTAGCAAAAAATATTTGCATGTAGATAAAAGATCCAAGCATATACCTTCTATTTTACAGCGTTGTGCCATTGTTCCACCAAGTATCATTGCACTAATTATTTCTGCAGCAATACTTTCGAATAGATCAGCACCTCGAGCAGCACAGTCACCAACATTGTCTCCAACCTTTAATTTGTCAATGATGAAAATATCCATCATGATGAATGAAACAAATGCACGGAAAGATTCATCATAGAAGATATTGGAAGCACAGAAAGAGAAATCCTAATAAAATGAGGGCCAAAAACATAATTTCCCACCATGTTGATGTTTTTGATGCCGCATACACGACCTGGCACAATTTTCAAAAAACTATGTAGCATGAAATAAAATAAAATACAGGAAACCCTCATACCAAATCAGCAATGACAGCAGGATTACGTGGATCATCTTCAGGAATACCCTGCTCCACCTTTCCAACAAGGTCTGCTCCAACATCAGCTGCTTTTGTATATATTCCTCCACCCAACTGAGCAAAAAGTGCAACAAATGAAGCTCCAAAACCATATCCAACGAGAAGAAGAGGCACTGAAAGAGAAAAATAAGAGTCAAGCTATGGGTGGCAAATAATTGCAAATCTGTGAGAAAGGAAAAAAACACACACACACACACACACAGAAGAGCAGCATTTCAAAGTTCATTAAGGTGGGAAGATGAGAAGCAGAAACTCACAGTCAGTAACCTTCATGGCACCTGGTGAATCTACCCCCAACCAAACATAAAAGGTGGAATAAAGAATAGCAATACCAATGACAGCCATTCCAACAACCACCAAAGCAGAAAAACCACCAGCGCGAACAGCAATCTGCAAAAGAGTGATGCCAACTCATCAAATCTAAATGCATTTCCAGCTGCACATGAAGTAAATATATCCAATGAAAAAAACCTGCAATGCCTCTCTTGCAGATCGTCTTGCTGCACTTGAGACTCGAACATTTGCACGTACAGAGACCCACATCCCCACATAGCCAGCAACACCAGAACAAAGAGCCCCAAGAAAAAAAGCAGCAACAGTAATATAAGCAGATGTTGACCTGCATCACCACAAGAAGAGCACATCATCTATTGTTAGAACTCTTGGGAGAAATGTAGGCTAAAGTGTAGTGTGTGTGGGGGTGGGGTCGTTAAAAGAGGGGAAAATACTATACACCAAATAGAAATTTATAGTTACCTCCCCAAACCAGAAGATTCTTGCTGAGGAGTTGTACTGCGAAACAGGTATATGCTGAGGATTACTAATCCTAGTAAAACAGCCATCTTTGAGATAGTTCCATACTGGGTCCTAAAGAAACCTTCAGCACCATCACGTATGGCATCTGATATCTAGCAAGTAAAACAATAAGGTCAAGGCATTGAAACAAAAGGTAAAACTTCAAGATGACAAATAAAAGTTAGCTTCGAGTTGCATTAACTTCCAGTGCCCATGACAACAGAATTTACAGAACTTTTACTAAGTCATACTGGGCAGAGAAAAAGCCTGGAACAAAAATCGATCTAGAAGGAGATACCTAACAACTCCGTTAGTGTCTCCACCCAAGTCGCACATGCAATTCCTTTTTGAAAATTCACTTATATGGGTATAATAGGTCGAAGAATAGTATGAAGGCATGTGCCATTCTTAACCAACAGAGAGAATGACGTGTAAATTTTCATGGACAAACAAGTCTGACACATAATATTTTGCTAGAATGCTAGGACCATTTCTAAATTGGTACATGATGTCCTTGCCCACATGCTTAAGAATACACGTTGTCGTAGCTCGCAATTACCACAAAGATGCTAAATTAAGGCTTTAGAAACACTTACATTTCAGAAAGTGTAAAATAAAAGGTAACAGAGTTTTATTTCAAATTTTCATTTCCGCGCAACCTTCACTAAAAATCATACGTTGAAGAGTTTAAAGGGCAAGGCAGAGATGGTGCAACTAGAATAGTGGCAAGTGCAGATATAAATACTTAAGCCCCCCTCCGCCCAACACCCAGTGAGGAGCTAACATATATTGCCTGCCCTCAACCACTATAGACTCACTATTGAAGATTGTCTAATGACATGCAATGCCTTCAGTCATAATTTTCAACACCAAAGGCAACAAAATAAACTTCAGATGCAGTAAATATTAGGGGTGGGTATCGGGTCGGTTACTTGACACCAACCTGATCTTGTCGGGTACCCAACTTTTTTGGATACCCAAGCTATTGGGTACGGGTACTAATTTTGTTAATTTTTTTTTAATAAATAGTTAGAAAAGAGGGTGAGGTGAAATGGGAAATAACGAAAAAAAAGAAAATTTTTCTCTTTCCTTTCTTCCTCCTTTTCGTCTGCCATCTTTCTTCCTCTTCTTCTGCCATCTTTCTTTCTCTCTTTTCTTTGCCTCTTTTTATTTCTTCCTTCTTTTTCTTCTATCGTTGAAAAGAGTTAAAAAATATGGATGGAAGAGTTTGGGTCAGGGATTGAAGTTTGTGAAATGAAAATGAAGAACAAAACAAGGAAAGCTCTTTTTCTTTTTCTTCTTCCATGGAGGAGCTTAGTTGGGAGTTAAGATTTGTGAGATGGGAATAAAAATGAAGAAGAAAAATAGGGGAATTCTTGTCTTCTTTCTTTCTCTCTTTTCTTTGCCTCTTTTTATTTCTTCCTTCTTCTTTTTCTTCTATCGTTGAAAAGAGTTAAAAAATATGGATGGAAGAGTTTGGGTAGGGGATTGAAGTTTGTGAAATGAAAATGAAGAACAAAACAAGGAAAGCTCTTTTTCTTTTTCTTCTTCCATGAAGGAGCTTGGTTGGGAGTTAAGATTTGTGAGATGGGAATAAAAATGAAGAAGAAAAATAGGAGAATTCTTGCCTTCTACTGGGTCGGCTGAGAGTGAAGAAGAAAGGAGAATGGAGGTTCGGTCAGTCCTAGCCCCTTTTGGCCTTTTCTATTTTAATAAAAAAAAAAATTAAATTTAATTGGGTACCCGATAGGGTATTCCGGTAGTACTAATACTACCCGATGCCCGATCCGATAAATTATAATCGGGTATCGGATACCCAAAAAACCGTTTTTCCTTTTAAAAAAACCGATCCGATCAGGTCGGGACGGGATCCGAAAACCCAAATCCGAATGCCCACCCCTAGTAAATATTAAGAAAATGAAACAGTGAAATATCAAATCAGAGCCACAAAATGCCTTCAATCCTAATTTTCACAGCCAAGGGCAACAAATTAAACTTCAGATGCAGCATATCCTAAGAAAATGGAACCAAGAAGTATCAAATCAAAATAATATTTTGGAGGCCCAAAACTATTGGTTTCAAAATTGAAAACAAAAAACAAAATGCAATCGACCGTGTAAGAAAAGTATCTGATTCAAGTCTAAATTCCATAAGAAACAAATAATTAACCATTGGTTTCTCTTATCATGAAATCAAAAAAGGAAAGAACAAAAATTCAATGCATATCGTAGGAAAACTAAAACACAAAATGGAAAAGGTAAAAGAAAAAAAATTACCTGAACCATCTCAGGAGGCCCCTCATCCTTAGAAAGTACCCACTTAGTAAGGTATATAGACACGAGAAAACTGAGTATGCAAACTGAGTATACAAACACAATAATCGGCGAGGTACTTGCACCAATATAAAAGAGAGCTCCAAGTCCAAAGAGCAGAAGCACCAAAAGAACACGAATGTTTATTCTCATGAGTAGTCGAAAGATCTGCAGAAAGCATGCAATTGGCTACTTGAGCAAAATGAGAAAAATACATGCAACACAAGTTAAGATGACAACAAACACTGCCAGAAAAAGAAAAGATTAAGGGGGGAAAAAAAGCAGCTTCAATATTCTGCAAATTCATTCGAATACATTACCCCATTATCAGCATAAAGTAGGAAGTTCTAGTAACTTGCAATGTGTAGCAAAGAAAGCCAAGATCCTCAAGTCATATATAATAATTACACGTTGGATGGCTCATGATACAATTACACGTTGTTAGTATGAGGTCATCTTTTCAGCTCATTCCTCAAGTATCCACTATTTCTTATAAAAATTTTACAGCAATGTGAATGAGTATATGTTTTTTTTTTTCCACATCAATTTTTTTTCTTTTTCTTGGTTTTTCCAATTCTTCCTCTTGTGGTTTGGGAAATGAGGATCTTCCAATCACAAACACCATGAGCAGTCCAAAGATTTATCCTATAATCTAGCAGCTAGAACATGCACTTATCTGCTATGCATTCAATTAAACTATAATAATGGGTTATAGAACCATTTTATCCCAATATTTTGGTGGGCATAAGCATATTTTCAGTATGCGAGAGATTACAAGTCAAAAGTTTCCTTAGCATCCATGTGGGCCTTAAAATCATAAATCAAAAGGCAAAGAACATGCAACTGAGCACATAGAACAAAAAATGTTTTCTCAACAGAAGTTCAAATTGAGTGAATCAGACTACAAGTATAATTAACTCTATCATCATATGTTCCGCTTAGAAAATGCATTAGTACAATAGATGCACTTACCAAAGGTGTGTAAGGTTTACTACGCATGTTAGGGAATGTCCTTGGCCTTTCCTGATAAGACCCCATGTTCCCACCCTCCATATCATCATCCATTGCAACGGCTTGGAAGGAGTTCACCCTCCGTGCTACAGGGAAAGGGTTAAACTCGCCACTCTGGGGCAAGTCGCCCCCTGAACCTGGTCGCTGTATCTTGAATTTTGTTACTATTGCAGTGAAAATTAGAAATGAAGCTGGTAAAATTTGGGAATAAAAAACGTTCTCTCTCTTTTGTCCCACCAGTTCACTTATTATTTCAAATTCTTCACAGCCAATTTTTTTCCTGAAACACATTGCACATGAATATCATTTATCAACCAAACTAATTTTGACATGTTAACAAACACAAACATGAATTTTCAACAAGAACCCACACTAGACGAAGAAGGATAGCTCCACAAACTCGGCCTTGCAAAATTTAAAAGCAAAAGATGGTCCCAATGCACAATATTGACAAACTAAAACTAAAAGGAAATATTCTGCCCAAAAAGGTAAATGCTTGACATAGCGCATACTAAATCATATCAATAGAAATATGCATAAATATGATAAGATATATAACGTACGAGAATTAAAAAATTATGGATCGCGCCATTAGAAAGAAGCCACATATTTCCAAGCACTGAATAACAAACAGAGATCAGAGGGGTTTAAGCACTGAGAAACAAGTATAGCTCATCGAGTGCACACAGTTGTTATCGATGAATGGAATACGAAATAACTAAAATAATAAAAAATCGAAAAGTAAAGGAAAGAGATCAGAAGAATTACGGGTAATTCGTGATTCGGATGGCGAGGGTTTTTCAGATTGGGGATGTGAGAGCAATTGATTTTGGGAGTCCACGGCGGAGAATCTCTATATTTTCAGCCCCCGTTAGGCGTTGAGTGTGGTTTTGTGAGTGCTGTGGGTTTACCACTTGCGCTCCCATCCACTACACACTACCTGTCACGACTAATGAAAGACCCAATCACGTGCTGCCACGTCAATTCTCATTTTGCCAGGTCATCGGTTCTTTTTGGTTTAAAGACCGGTTTTTTTTAACCCAGCTTGGCAAATAATCCACGTGAAGAGAAGAAGGGAAAAAAAAAAGGAAAATGGTAAAACAATTTATCAAGGGCAAGAAAGGGAAAGGCATATATCAGGGATGCATACATACATATAAAGTAGTTGTTTGTTAAGAAAGGGTAAAATAGAAAGAAAAAAAAAAAAAAAAAGGACAAATACATAATTAGGATTAAGATTAAAGCAAGTCTTCCTCAGCTAACAAATCTTTGGTTACTTGGAGAAACTGGATCGAAAAAGCTGGGCTATAGACCAATTGTCAGCGGGTACTGAAAATGGGCCTATACTCATAAGAAGCCCAAGTTCGTTCATTATTAATAAAATTAAAATAAAATAAATTTATTAAATAACAATTATTGATTATACATGATGTACATAAACAACGATAAATTGATATTGAAATAATAATAAATAATCACTCATGTTTAGAACTGGAGTTTCTTGATTGTTCATACTTAAACTTGCTCTAATCTACTTTTTTGTTTATTTAGTAAAGACACATATTTATGATAAAATAACTTATTAAACGCCAACAATATTATATGTATGTATTCAATAAAATTTTCAAACATTAAAATGTCAATAGTAGGAATATAATGTAAAATACATATTCAGCCCATATAATTCATTTTTTACCTCATAATCTCATTTTGTTTTTTATGGAATTGGTCATATTTTAATTGAGAACGAAAGTAAAAAAATATATTATGAAAGATGGGTATCATAAGAAAATATTACAAAGAAATGGAGAGTCAAGGCGACAGCTGAGGAAGCGGGAATCAAGAGGGGGAAGCCCCGCCTTCAAAAAACATTCAACATAAGTTCTAGATTTTTATTTTGTATTTTAAAATTGACTCTAAATTTTTAAAAAATATCATAAAGTATCCAAATTATATCAAATTGTGCTTCTCTAGTCTTATCCCATAACTATCCATTTTTTTTTTCTTTCAATTTTTGGATACTATGTAGTTATATTTGATTCATATTCGAATGGAACTGTACCCATAATCAAAAAATATCTCATGATACACATAATCATTTTAAGGAGTATGTTTGCAATATAACAAATTTATAACTACGACCCTGGTAAGTTTATCAACCAACCACCATATGTTTCTAGTTTTTATTTTTCATTGCCAAAATCCAATGACAAAACATAACCTTACATTTCATTTGCGACGTAATATTGTCGGTGAGTCATTGGTTGTAAAATTATTTTGATTAATTATTTTAATTTTACAATTGGGATTTGTATTTCATTGGCGATTTTTATTCTTTTCATTACATTTTATAAGGTGTTATATTGCTAAACTAGATTTTGAGTATGAAAAGCTAGTAACCTTGCAAAACACCATTATTGATTATTTTAAACATGAATATTAGAAAACCACCTTTATTATAGAGCTCATATATTAATTTTGATAACTAAGTAGTAGAAAGGTCTATTTAAAAATAATTTTAAACTTTAAATTTTAAACGAGCCAAGCTTTATTAAACACAAATTTAGATCATAAAATCCAATTTTTACATACTTATATCAACCATACTCAAGAGCCAAGTGAAAGTAGACCAAACATTCGGACTTATTTGATTCCATTAACAATCTATGATTATACAGTGGTCTAATGTATTTTACTTTTAAAAGTTTATTCGTAACGGCACGCTTTCATCTTATTCTCTTAATAAAATCATAAAACGTGTTAATTATTTATATATAAAAAAATAACTAGAAATGAACTTATTAGTGTGTTGTCTTTGTTCATTCTGTAAAAAAAAAAGAACTGAATGAGAGGGAGAGAGTAGTAATACTACTCTATGATGTATAATCTTGGAAATATTAGATCTGAGCTGTTAAGGTAAACTTTGAACACAAGTACAACCATGAAAGGCTCTTCTTTTGCATGAAAAATGGGGTAATGTGTCTGCTGGTGCTACAACAGGCAGGCCGTTGAGTTCATTGAATAAGTGTGCGGGAAATATTTGACTGAAATTTTCTGATCAAGAGATGTTGTCAGACAGCAGCTCCAACAACTCACTGGATGGGGGAAATTCCATGGTTGCCCAAAATACCCTCAATTTTAAAATATATTTTCCAATTCGACCAAGATTCCCATATTTTTATTTGGATCCAACCACTCGCCATTAATCGGGTCCGATCGAACCAAAATTTGAGATGTAGATTTGTTGATGGGATCAATTCCTGAACACACCATGCATTGCCACCTGTATTTACATGCATGACACCTCTTGCCATAAATATTATTGAAATATTTGGCGGAAAGATAATTGATTTTATTAATTTTTAATTATATTTATTTGCATCGACTCTTAAACCTTACTTATTAACTTCAATATCTAAATGTTTTGGATGAGACAATCCTAACGAGCCTCACAAACTTGTGATCTCCCCACACTTTGAAACCAAGATCTTCTATCTCGTGGCCACCTTCACCCTCATATACCAGGTATTTTTCACTTTTTTTTTCTTACTCCCTTTATTTTTTACTAGAAGAGGTGAAAAAAGATGGAGGCTACCAAATAATATATAGCACAATCTGAAATTGAGTTCATTTATGGTAAGGGTACTAGGAGGAAGGAAAAGGGCAAAAGAGTGAAGTTATTGAGACATCTACAGGATGAAGAATTGGCCAAAAAAGTGGTCGGTTTTATCCAATGCAAGTGAAATATAGATTATGCACTTTCTGTCACTCCTTTGGGAATGGGAATGAATAAAAGTAATATTTTATTTTATTTTATTTTGAGGAATATATTTTTTATTTTAGATGTGTTATTTTATAAGTTTTTTGTATGTGATTAATGATATCACATAATTTTTTTTTTAATTAACTATATTATATTTTTAAATATAAAAAAATTATTTATGTGTGATAATATAGTAATTAGATAATATAATAATGTTAATACATAATGGTCACCATGTTGTTTTGGAGGGAGGAATGGATTTAGAAGGGAAGGATTTGCTGAAAACAACCTCATTCCAAGAGAAAGCATCGAGGAAATGAAAACAAACATTGTCTTCGTTTTTCAACCAAAGTTTTTGTGAGTAAACTCTAGCTAGCTAATTTAACATTTTACGACAATTGCATAGCAACTTTCGAGTATCTCAATAAACATGTTTTAATTTAGTATATCATTTTATACTGCACATTATATATACATATCAAATTAATGAAATATTTCTTTAAATATATATTTTGATTGAATTATATATAATTAACGTATATATGTAAAGTGAAATATCAAATGAAACATATTAAAATAAAAAATAAAATATATGAAAACATTGCTAAATAAATGATAATTTTCAGTACCACTCAGTTTAATTTTTATGTTCATTGCTTCTTCAATGCATAAAGTTCATGATTATTTGAAATTTTCAAAGAAGGGTCCCGAGACATTAACAAGTTCTGTTTTACTTATGTTTATTATTCTACGAGGTAGTTAAGAACGCATCATCGTCCGCGGTACAAATCAAAGATCAATAATTGTTTATTTATTTTAATTAAAGTGGCATGGGTCTGGACTTGAGGTTTGACAACAATTCCTGCCTTTCAATAGAAGAGTATAAGTTGAGGGACATAGGCATTAACCTGATCAGGAGTAACAACAAAAGGACAGAAACCTCAAATAATTAAGTACTACTTCCCCTACAATAATAAGAATTGGGAACATGTCCATTAAATGTCTGATCTTCCTGACCATGGGAAACGAACTTCCATGCAAAAATAGCCCCTTTTTCTTTTAAGATTTGAAGTCACTGGCAAATTTTGAGCATAAGTAGTAGTCTTTAAGTTTAGTCGTAAAATCAAGTATTTACAGCAGGCAAAAATGACTTTACTTTGATGGAATAAGATTTCCCCTTGCTGCATCCATCTGTTTTTATCTTAATTCTCCCTATGAAGATTTTAACACAATTGTGTATTGGTTTCCAAAGCTAATTAATTTATCCTAAAGAAAAATCAATTATGTGTTGAATTAGGCTAACACGAAACTCTTTCCTCAAATTAAATTAATTAAATTTGATCTACATAGGATTAAATTTGCCTTTTTATTCTCAAACACGAAGCGTATTTATAATACAGTTTAAAATTTTATTCCCAGGGTTTAGGGTTTACCTGATCTATACTGATTGATGACATTACACGTTTCAAAAAATAAAATTATAAATATGACGTCTATCCACATAATCATGTATCCTACATGTGAACCATACATATTCTATATATACTTGAATTCAACTATAAAATTCTTTTCCAAAGTCAATATAACTTAAGTATTAAAGAGTATTAATTAGGGTCACTTCAATAAATTTAACATACTTTTTGGGTGCATATATATTTAATTACCGATGATCGAATTTTACTCTATTCAGATCTCGTACCCAATTTTAAAATGAGGAACATCAAAATTATTAATCAATCATCAATTTTTTTCTATCTTTACTTCTTCTTCTTCTTCTTTCCCATCTATTTATTAGAAAATAATTTCATCCCATTAACTTGTCATGGTGAAATCCTCACCCAAAAACATTCAATTTGGAGTTATGGACTAAATTATTTTCGTTGGGCAGAAGCAAGTGAAAGTTTCAACTAATAATAATTTCGACAAAAGGGTGCAGAAAAAGTAAAATTCAAAATAATTGAGGAGGAGCAAAGAGGTCACTCAGACACGTGGACCAAACTGATCACTGGCATCCAGACTCCGGATTCCAGAGAGCCACTCCAAATCATCACCGAATTCAGTAACCGGAATAGAAAGTAATCGGTTACTTAGGTCACGTGTGTCAAATCACAAAACTGGTGACCAATCCCAGGTCCCCTGTCGGCTGTCCGTTACCCACGCTTTCACTCCTCAGTGGTATAACTGTTAATTACCCAACTTTTACGCCTTTTAGTTTTGGAATAAATCGTAATCTTCGGTAATTTCCTCCCCATAATTTCGCTTCTGCTTTTTACTAATTTCCATAAAAAGCCAACTCCGTTAAGCTGCTGTTAATGATTTTTCTATCCTTTTCTCATGCAAAGACGTTTTTTTAATATAAATGTATGTAGTACAAATTTTGTGACTGTAAAATTAATAAGATAAAAAAAATACAAATTAAATCTTACTAAATTTGATCTTATCATCAAGAACACGATCGTCAAATTTTAATTATTAAGTGAAACTTGAAACTTCAAAGTTAATATATCCTTTAATAATCTTAATTTGAATTTGGTAAATTGAATTTGGAATCTTGTTTGAATGTGAAATTGTTTGTAGAATTGTGCATCTGACTTTTTGGTAATGATTCCTATTTATACTTGTAAAATATAAGTTCTTGATATTTTTATTTTATGAAGTTATATGATACATTTATAATTTGATTGATATTTACAACGTTAATCACAATATATGATTTGAATTATCAAAATATTGATTTTAATTTTCATAACTTGTCAAATATGATCTTAATTGCCAAAAATATTATAACTTGGCAAATTAATAAATTTAATTTTTATATAATTAAATATCTTATTTAATCTTAAAATTTAATAATTATTCTAAAAAAATATATATATATATATATTTGTTAACTAAAAATTATTAAACATATTAATACATAATTGATAATAAAAAATTTATGTCAACATGTATATTTTTAGAGATTTTTAATCAACAAATTTCAAGACATTTTAACAGCTTATTTATGAGATTAATATGATAGTTGGTTACGAATTTTCAAAATTTATTAATATTGAAACCCGGTAAAAAAAACATTTATTAAAGGAATATAATATTATATCATATTGTGGTATTTTAATAAAATTCATTACAATTAATCGTCAAATACGTAAAATCTCTCAACTTCCTAAGAATCACGTCGATTAATAAAGTCGGCAGCAATAAAAAAAAAAAATAATAGTACCAGAAAATCTTGCTACAGTATGATACCTGAGAATGGCGTTTATACCCTCCGGATGTTTCTTAATTTTTTCACGGAGCTGGTGTTCTTTTCTCTTTAATCGAATTACTATGCTTTCATCCTTTAATTTGACTTTCCATCTCCAGTCCTCCAGCCGTTACAGTCTCCTTCGAAAATCTTCCTTTGACTGAAATGCCCTCATTGGTTTTGATGCATTATTTTCACACGATAAATTTTGAATTATCGGAATTTTCGAGGGGTTATCCCAAAATTTTAGAAGTCTGCCGTTAGTTGACCGGTGTCTAATCTCATTGGTTGGATCCCACCCAGCTAAACCTTTGATGCTTACTTTTTTTTATTTATTATTCTTTTTTTTTTTCAATAATGAAATTTAAAATTTTTTATGCTGTCTTGCACTGTCTACGTACGATGCATAGGTCACATCTCTTTCACTTATAAATTAATTCCTGCTCTTAGTATATAATGTATAACAAATTATATGTTATTACAAAAGAATGACCAATTACCAAAGAATTAAAGTACTATATAATTAAAGGACACTATAAGAAAGAACATCAACCCGTTGCAATTTTTTTTTTCTTATGTTTGTTGATGCCTTTATTCTTAATTATGTGACTTTATGCTACTAAAAGTTTGAATAAGTTGGTAAATAATATGAACTCTCACTTGGCAATTGAGACAAATATATGCTATAGGACCATGTCTAAACTTATTAATGAGATTGTCTTATATTTGTTAGATGGTATGTTTAAGGTAAAATTATATAGTACCATGATTGAGAGCATATGCAAGCAGGAACCATGTGCCACAACTGCTAATTAGTAAATAAATGGATGCAATCAAGATTCAAGACTAGTGGTTGGATTAGAGGCCAAAAGCATCTTTACCAGCACAAGATATAACATTATACTAAAAGTAAATGATTCGGGTATAATATTCATACTACACCTAATATAATATATATCGAGTATTTGAATAATTGATAAGTGTCTCATTTTATAAAAAATAATATTTTTAATATATTGTTCATAAAATGTAACATCTTAAAAATCATAATTTTTGTATATTTATATTCTTTTTACCATAAATATCACATATCCTAGGCCCTAACCCATAATTTGCACAAAAACAAAATGCATCTAACCCCTACAAACTACAATTGATTGGTTCAATGCAACATTCTTGGGTCCCTTTTTAATTGAAATGCAAAATAATTGAAATGCCAAATCAATTCATATCCAAGGGCAACTTAGTAAAACAATCATTCAACATCCCTTTTTAAACAGTATTTCTACTTTCCAAACTCCCTCCACATTTCCCCTAAACCACTCCTTAAACCCCTCAATCACTGATTTTCTTTCCTTTTCACATCATTTTTCTCTTATGGCGTTCGTACAAAATCGCCACTTTCAATATCCCCTCCTCTTCTTCTTCATCTTCTTCCTCTCTCCACCACTCTCCAACTCCTCCTCCATCCATGACCTCCTCATATCCATGGGCCTGCCGGCGGGCCTGCTCCCCAAGGAGGTGAAGTCTTACACTTTCTCGGGCTCGGGCCTGCTCGAAGTGTTTCTCGACGGCCCGTGTTTGACCAAATTCGACACCATGGCTTTCTACGAGAGCGAGGTGCGTGCTAATCTCACCTACGGCAGTCTCACCGGAGTAGAAGGGCTCTCCCAGGAAGAGCTTTTTCTTTGGCTTCCGGTCAAAGATATAATCGTCGATGATCCCAGCTCAGGGCTTATACTTATCGACATTGGAGTTGCTCACAAACAACTATCCCTCTCCCTCTTTGAAGATCCACCAGAATGCAGCACCAAAAGTGAGTGGTTTCTTTCTTTCTTTCTTTATTTCTGTTTGTTCAATTTTAAAAGCTACGCTAATTTCTCTCACTTTAGACAAACATGGTACAAGTGTTTCACGGGATTGCTGGCTTTGGGAAAAGAAACCCATTTTGCTTTCAGGGTTGGTGTCTCAGAGTTCCAAAAGCTTCTACTGTTTCTCGTCATTACAGAATAAAAACAATTTTCCTTCCATTTTCAGTCCTTTTTCTTGCAAGTTCCACCCTTCATTCTGTGTTTTTAAGTTTTCTTTATCCTGCCCTTTTGAATTCCATAGACTTATTTAATCTGGGGGGCATCTTGTCAGTTGGCTTTTGAATAACCGAAATTTTGAATTTACTCTCATTTATTTCGGTGGGGGTTTATCTCTATGTAGTTGCCAAATGATGAGAATCTTGATTTATTTCTAAATCAATGAACTAAATTATGTGGTTTGGCAATAACGCAGGTGTATTGAAGGAGAATGCCAGAAAAGAGGAGGCGTTTGCAGCAGAAAGATAAAGAAAATGCCACTTGGGTTTTTGTAATATAGTTTCGCAGCAGTATATTACAATATCATCAGGAGTATAGTTAGGAGTTAGTATATGTTGGTAGTAGTGTAAAAATTTGGGAATCAGATCTCATGATTATTAGACTAGAAATGCTAATCTTCTGACGTTTGTCTCTTGTTCGTCTTAATCTTTTTAGATTAGATTAGATAACTCCGAAGCAAAGCATCTCCACTCCCACTCCGGGCCAAACATGCTACGGTTAAAGTCTGCATTGTTTATAGATCCACCATCAATCCACCCCCCCACATCTATGTATGTGCATTTTTACATATTTTTATGTATATATGAAATGCTATAAGTCTAAGAGACCCTCCTACTACTCCTTTAATTTCACAAAATAGATAAACCATTATCCTTCTAAGTTAAAAGAGTTTTTTGAAGATTGCTTATTGCCCACAAGAAAATTGCTCTAATTAATAAATCTAAAGCCATCCTATAATATCGCCATTGTCTCACATAATTTTAGAAAATTAAAACTATAAAATCTATAGTGGGTTGTGATTAATTTTAAATGTCTCAAGATTATTAGTAATAATTGAGAAAGTGAATTTAAAAATTTTTCTTTTCTTTTTTTTTTTTAATTATAAAAGAAGAAGACAGGCAGTTGAGGACAGAGGGCATGCAAGAGCTACCCCCCCCCCCCCCCCCCCCCACACACACACACACACTAAGGGCCTTTGATGTGTAGATGGAAAAGGAAGCTAAAAAAGGGCTCCACTCTTCACGGGTTTCATTTCATTTGTACATTGGATCCATTTGGGTAGGGTCCATCAAAGTCAAAAATTAGGACACTTTTTAGTTTAAATTATGTTTTAAAAATTAGTTATTGGTGTGTCATAATCATAAAGTTGTTGGTGCATATATAATTATGCATGACATGAATAAATGTCGCGTTCAGCTGGGTCCCGCACGTGCCATCTGACAAGCGGCATCTACGGCTGATTGGCCGCTTCTTGGTCCTTGGTCATTGGATCATTATTTTGTCCGCGACCATATGAACCACGAGTATTACCCAGAAGGAGAATACTGTTATTCATATTAACTCTTTTCTTTTTTAGTTGTTTCAATATGAAAATCGATGTTGATATTTGAAAATAGACGTATATTATGTTGTTCGAATTGATATTCTTTATTTTGGAGTTACAGAGTAATAATAATTTGTCAAAAAAATAAAATTTCTCTTTTGTTCCTTTTTGTGCTCGTCAAAATTTTTGCAGGGCATATCCTTCTTCATGAGTTTCTTTTTGAACTAATTTTTTCTATTTTTTTTTTAAGAACATATAGTTTATACTGAAATTAAGCGTTACTTTTTGGGACGAGAAAAAATATATTTTTGGAGCAAAAAGATAAATTTGGTAATTGGAAAGTTTATTACCAAGAAGAAAAAGTTATCAAGCTATGTTTGATCATAATTGTACTCAATGTGCCATCCAAACAAAGTCTAGACATGATTGTTAATTCAGTAAAATCCCAAAAAATGAATATTGTTGGGACTAAGAAAAAAATATTATTTTAAAGGAGTTATTTATTTATCTATAAATGAATAATTTATGAAAAAATTTATATTTTCATTATTTTTATACATGTATCTTTTATTTTACCAAAATTCATATATGAGTTGTAAATAAAAAAGACAACGGACGTTGATGCATGAGTTAAAAAATTAGCACATTAAATGCCATCAATTTTATTAATGCAGTTTTGGAACATTGATGTGAAGATAACAACTATTACAAATTATTTTTAACATTGTAAAATCCGGTCAGATGAAGATGTGTGGCTATTGAACAAGAAGTTGGTGACTATGAAGGCATCCGTTGTGTAGCTATTGAACAAGAAGTTGGTCACTATGAAGGCATCCGTTGATTATAGGAAGCTAATTCTAGCCTATGTTATAGAAATGTAATGGATGTTGAACACATTTGAATTATCCTAATAGAAATATTGTAATAATGGAATCACCTACTAATGAAGGATTATTCAAGGGATGATGAATATGACTGGTAATGATGATCATTATCCATATGACAACAATAGTGTTTTATCAAATATTTCCATAATGAAGGATTATTCAAAGGAAGATGAATATGATGATGATCATTATCCAGATGACAATAATTGTATTTTATTAAATATTTTTAAAAATGATGTTTCAAGCAATAGTAACCTTAAATAATTATTTTCTACATGTAAAAAAAATGTATTAAATGTAGTGCATGCTTTTACAAAAAATTGAAGACGATATTGAGTTAATTTAGGAACAAAGAAAAATAAATGATTTTGGATGCATATTTTGCAAAAAGAGTTGAATTGAGAAGATAGAAGTTGTCAAGAAAAATTAATTTTAACAATATAATTAAAAAAATTTTGTCAGTTATTAACTTATATTTTTGTTGGGCCTAACGAATGGTAAAAAAAATATTATCTTATGCATTTAATTTAGTATATTGTACCGAGTGGGGATCAATTTTTTTACCATTTAATCAAGATTATTAATTTATCAAAAATTCATTTATCGATCTTTTACTTTTATTATATTTTTATTTTATTATTGACATGAAAAGTGGGCAAGAAGGATGGAAGTCTATAGGCACCACTTATAGCCGAGATGTCTAGATTTCTCATCTTCTCGTGCTAGAAAATCAAGAAATTAGACACAGATTTTAGGAATCACCAATAAAAATAAGAAGTAAATAATTCTAAAACTAAGCACATTGAGAGAAAGTGAAAGTGCAGAGAAGAAACTAAAAATATGCTAGAGAACATATACTATTTGTTTTACATGTCCCAGCAAGAAATTAATATAAATTTTGCCTATTTCCTTAATTTTTATTTTGTTTTCTGAACTTCATATGTCATATAAGGCTAGCAATAAAAAAGAGGTTACTGGTATGGTTGGCCATGCATATCTTATTGTGTTCTGGCTGCCAATTTCTTACATGTATGCTATGAACATTTATTGATTTTATCTTCAAAAATATAATTTGTAATAGAAATAATTGTAAATGGATTAAACTGAAATCAAAGTTGTCCCAATTAGCTGGGAAAGTTCTGTATTTCATATACATTGCTCCACTCCATAAACTTGGAAGTCCTTGGAGTTTCTTGAAACAAAATTGGATTTTTTCAAATGTTCCTTCAGAATCTTAACCCCGTATCGGGGCAACGGTATTTCCAATGTTACTTCAATTTGATGCAAAAATTCAAATCAAAGTAATATTTACTCTCCAATGCTAACGCTATTTCAAGTGCTAAAATAGAAACATGAACAACAATGTTGGTGCAATTTTATTTTAATAAATTTTATAATAATAGAACATACATAAAAGAGTTTGAAATTCATAATGGTATATTTTTCAATAAAATTATTTATTTTTATATCTCATAATGGATTTCGAAATGCATTAATTGATTATTTATGGAATGAATATGCAATCCAGAAAATTAAATGACTATGTAATTTTACCTTTTGTTTAAGTTGTATTATTAATTGTAATGTTTGTTTTTGTATTTAATTTAATTTAATGTTATATTTTTAATTTTTTATTTACGTTGTATTATTAATTGTAATATTTTGTGTTTGTATTTTTATTAATTTAATATCATATTTTTACTTTTTTGCTTAAATTTTTTATTCATTATATAATATTTGTTTATGTATTTTATATAATTTACTATCGTGTTTAATTTAATTTAATTAATTAAACATAAAAATACAAATTAAATGTATAATTAAATTAATATGCTGATAAAATTAAAAATATATGTTTTTAATTAAATAAAATAATTATTGTAAATAAAATAATAAGAAATTTACAGAAAATAATTGTTTTTAAAGCAAATAGACTACAGAGCAGAGGGACTACTTTACACGTGCTGCAATAACCTTAAGTTAAAATCGTCTACAGTTTAAAAGGAGTTGCCGAGTATTACGGTGGGAGCTCATAAAAAAGTTACACCAGAAAAACAACAATATGTCCAACTCAATTCAAATGAATAACATATTTTCCTTTAAAAAAAAAAAAGTCCCATAAAATGGATCAAATATTTTTTTCTTGAGCGCAATATGACTGCGTACCTATTGTTTTTATTTTATTTTATTTTTTCATTTTGTCACTGATAATCATTTCATCAATTTATTTGAGAAATTTATGTCCAAGATACTTATATTTTTATTAATATGAAAATTTAACTTCACACTAAACACTGCATTCCATGAAAAAATACAAAGAATTGTTGAATGATTATTAATTATTCAAATATTTAATAGATAATATAAACTTATAAAAACACAATCTTCTTAATCCATATCCAAATCAATTTTAGAGTTTGGAAATTTATACTTCATTTGAATTTAATTTTAAATTCACAATAATAAATTATTAAACTTATTTGAATAATTTCATAATACAATATATTTTAAATTTTAAAATTTTTATTTTAAATTAATTTTTTTATTATTTTAGTAAATTTCGAATTCACGTCCAAAGTTTCCTAACTTCATACTTTTATAGTAAATTGAATATCGTGATTGATAAAAATAATATCTTCATATATTCTACCCGAAATTATCCACTCCCCCCTATCCGGACTCTTTTAAAGTAACAAATGTACACGCGTCCGTCTCCAGCTCTTCCCACGAATCTGAAACTCTCGCTCTCCTCTGTCGTTTTAGAATCTTTTCCCTTCCCAGAACCACTACTATATAAATTCCATTACACCGTATGTCATTTTAAAGTTGCCGCTGAATCATCGGCTTCCTTCTACATACCTTTCCTAATTAAAGCCCTGATTACAAATTAATAACCCTTATTACGTTTTTATTTCTTCCAAGTTTCGATCACCATACCTAAATCATGGGAGGCGGAGCGATGAGAGCAGCGGTGAAGGTAGCGGGGATCACCGTGGCGAACGGTGGCCTCCGCGGCATCACTTCGGAGCACTATCCGGTCTTCTGCGCCTCTCGGAAGGCAGCTTCTTCATATTCTGCGGCGGCGACGGTGGGTGACGTGAAGCTGGTGGCGTCGCAGTCTCAGGCTGGCGTGCAGAGGACGACTTCGGAGATAGAGGACTGGGTGTTCGCCGGGGGAGAGGAGGAGGCGATTTTAAGCGACGCTGATCCGATGCAGAGGGTGGTCTTTGGCGGGGCGCCGACTCTTCAGGAAGCCAAAGAGGCAACTTCCGAACTTACAGTCGCGCTTGAAAAGTATGGTCTTATTCTTCTAATTTGAAAAACTTGTTACTTTTTTTATCAATTAAATGGTTATATGTTTAAAATACCTATCATAGTTAGACGTGATTGAGTTTGCGATTTATTATTATTATTATTTTTTTGAGATAAGAGATTTTAGTGGAGTTGTATCATAGAGTGAATTTTCAGGATTAAGCACACATTTCTACTATTGTCTCAATCTTCTCTGGAAGTCTGCATTTCTATTTGCAGTAATGAAAAAACATTTTATTACCAGGTCTGGTTTTGTAAAGGTTTGTTGGAAATTTATTATCCTCGTCTGTCTCTCTTTATTGGTTACTATAGTAGTAGCTGTTGTTGTGGCTCAGTTATTTTCATTGGTTGATCATGAGTTTTGAGGATGCTATTGAGTTTATTTAACCAAAGAGACTCCATTAGCTGATCATTGTGCCTCTTAAATGATTAACTCATTTGAACTCCAGTTTAGGTTTAGTAGGGAAGTTTTAACCGTATGGGATTGTGATTGTGAAGCTCAAGTAATCGCCACCCTAATCTGTGTTCTGCAGGGCATTATTTCTGCTTTAGGGTATCTTTTTGGTCTACATGTTGTTGAGACATCTTTTGTCAAATTTTTAAATTTTCAGGGCTTATCTGTCATCTCCCGATTCAGTTGGATATGAGGGTTCACTTGTTGCAGATCATGACCCTAGCTTGTCTATATCAGGCTCACAAGTTATTGAGAACAATGCTTGTGTTACCAGTGAGATTGCTGTTGCACCAGCAGTACCAACCCATGCCATGAAGGCCTTTAGGTTTCTGCATGAAAGCTCTGTAGCCCAGGTATTTTGTCCATTTTATCTTACTGTTGATTGTATTCAAAAAAAAATTCTTGTATGAAGGAGCTTACGGAGATCTCCATGGACTCGCATAATGTTCCTCGCATGAAACTTCAAATCTCTCTTTTATTATTGAAGATGTCTGCTATTTTCAATACTGAATGGTTATAATGGAATTTGACATTAAAAGTTCAGATCTAGATAGATATGAAAGCATTATTGATAAGCCATTGGCTTTCCATTGTGAAAAATTGGGTCCATAATAAGTGATTATGATTTCACAAGCTGCTGTTATTGTCAGAATGTTGTTGCTTCAATTGCTTGTGATCCAAATGTGTGGAATGCTGTATTACATAACCAAGAGCTTCAGGAGTTTCTGCAGTCAGAGAGGACATGTAAGATTCTTGTCTGCCTTTGCTTTTCATCTATGGAAAAATCCAAGTCATATGTGATAATCATTGTTGTAATTTTTGTCGAAGGTTTGGCTTGCTCGAATATGAATCAGTCATCTGCAAAAAGCATTGATGTTGCATCTGACCATGCAGAATCTCAACCTGATAGTGGATTTATGGATATTGTTCAGAAGGTCAAGATTACAGTGGTTGATATGATGAGCAGCTTGTCTGACTACTTCCAAATTTTCTTTGGAGGTCAGGGGGCCAATAGATTATATGCAAATTCTGATGGATCCGCAAGTGCTGACACTGTTATGGAAGCATCCTTTGTGGGATTGGCTGTCATGGCCATAATGGTGATTCTTCTGAAGCGAGTTTAATCATAATTCGATGCAGGTATCCGAAAAATTTGTCGAAGCTAAACCGAGAGTGGTTTTTATGGTTTCTTCTCTAGTTTGATTTTCAAATTATTGCTCTGAAGTAGGAATCAAATATGTTCGTTTCACATGCTCTGAAGCCACTTGTTAGTGTTGCTCTCTAACAGAGCTATTTAATCTTGTGTTGTCTATCTTCCATTATGTCTAAGATTTAAACAATGGTAAATCTTCACAGATTCATTCTCCTGAAGCTCATCCCAATGCATGTGAATGAAGCCCTTTACCACACTCTCGAAGTGAAAATTGGCCCATTGTTCATATTATACTTTTTTCACTGGCCACTTGGCCTTGGTTTCCTCTTGGAAAATGATAATAGTGTAGTGCAGTCTATGACTTAAATTTATGCTTAGGGTTGTGAAGCAAATTAAAAATCAAGCTTATGAAGATATTCCAGAATTGTGGACACGTTTGTGCTTGTTACCTTTTCATGAAGCCTTATCGGATCCAACTTACGAGACTGTTCCCTATGTTTAAAATTGCTTAGTACTCGTTTGATTTCATTGTCTATCTCTACTTTTGCATTTTCACGTCTATAACCATCAATGTCAAATCTAAATATTTATTTAGTCAAATTGGGATCTAACTTATTAATATTTGATAGATTTTTCACTAATTTTAAGTACTTAAAATACCCGAATAAATTAAATAATAGATAACTTACAATAAATTAAATAATAATTTTTTTAATAAATTTTTAATTTGACCGTTGAGAGAGAAAATATTGAGTTCTCTTAATTGTAATTCCTACATTAAGATATCATTTTCAAGCTAATAAAATCCATGTATATTTTCATTTCCACACATGAACCTACGGAAAATTGAAAAATACACTTGAGAACATTGAAAATGAAAAATGAAATTGAAACCAAACGAATCCTTAGCACTAATGAATCTTTTGTTTTTCGCCAGAGATGAGAACTGCTAATTAAAGCAGAAAAGCAGTTGTGACAATAGGCAAGATTTGGCCACAGCTCTGTGGATTGTTCTTCTTCGTTGATTTTGTAACTTCCTTTTCTGTACCTACTTCTGTGTAAGGCAGCTTGCACCTTTCTCTCATCTATATAACCTGCTGCATCTCCAGTACGTGGATAAAAATGTGAAAATGAAATGAACAGAAATCACAAAAGGGCTAAGGTCCTTTATAGCATCTGGAACAAAGCTAGCCAAGCCAGATGGAAAATAAACTCAAAACAAAAGGCGACGTCACAAGATAATTTCGTAACCATCAGACTGAAAAAGAGAAAAAACATTAAGTAAATAAGGGTTAAATTTTGATTTTTTTTTAAATATGAAAATTGTAGTTAAAAAGGGATTACGTTTTTGGGTACATTGGAGAAGAAGTCCATATGGCGACAAGTTAAATGAAAATCAGTCGCCATTTGCTGCTTATAGAATACATTGGGACAAAATAAATACGGGCAGCTTTAACAATAAGCTGGCTGCAGCCAAAGCAACTTATTCTCAACTCTATAGACTGATTGGCCTCCCTGAACACTGTGATACAGTTGATGGTGAGGATAAGTTAAAAATGAGAACTTCGTTTGCTATTCATGACATGGGAATTTCCTCATTCTGCAAGTCCTCGGTATTTGTCCAATCGGGATGTTGTTATTGGATCTTGTTTAGACTTGATCGCTGATGTGCATGATATCCTCCTTTGATAGATGCATCTTACCTTTGTCCTGTCTTGTACTAACTCGGGTTTGGTCTGGTTGCCCTCGCTACAAGAGAAACAGTGTTTTAACCTAATCAGAATGAAAAATAAGACAAGTGCAGAGTGAGAGTCAGAGAGTATGCAGAGGGACTTTGCCCCTCTTAACCACAGCTGTTTCAAGAAACTAGCGTTCACATCGACAAGACACATTTATATTTGTTTCAGATCTAATGACTTCACTCCTCAACTACATATCCTTAAGAGCGTACCATCTTCTCAGGAAACGACAGCACAAGTTTAGAGGGAGTGAGAGTGTAGCAGGCCCATGAAACAAGTTTTACAAAATGACAGAAAAAAACTCTCTGGTCATCTTAGGCAAATGTAGACATAAAGATGACGTGCCAAAGCAGAGACTCCAGCCCTGCTTCTTTCTTGCACATAATTCATTTCAATCACATCAAGCCTAATTACCCAATTGCCCCAGTAGAGCACTACATACTCTTACTATGTATGAAAGCCACAAAACAGCATCAAGAGAGTGGAGAAATTTTCATTTGCATCACCTAATATATAAGTACTTGGTTGTCATGTGCATAATAATAAATGGTTGGTCCAAATATAAATATAATAAGCCTTGGATGAAAAAATGTCGTCGGTCAGGATCATAAAAAAATTGAAGCAATTTGGTGTCTATTTGATGTCTGTTAATTTAAGGATGTGACGACATGTGAATAGAATACTATTGATAGTAAGGTTCTGTCTAAGATAAATCCAGGTCCTTGCAAGAGTAAGAGCATCGCGAATTAGCGACGTGTACTTCTTTCTAAAACCAAGGTACAAATATAAACAATACCATCTAGGAGCAAGTTCCTTTAAGAATACTTCTTTATATAGTGTGTTGTACCAGTAGCATACAGATTGCTGGTGTGGTTCAGGAAATGAGGCTTTCTTCTGGTGGAAGTAAAGAGGGGAACAAGTGAGAGGACTTGGAGGTAAATAAAGGTGCCCGTAGAAAGCAGAGGTGATTCACAGATTTGCGGGCTGTGGGGGCACAGTTCAGGTCATAAATTAGCGTATCCATCCTTTATTTATAAGTATGATTTCTACCTTTCTCAAAACGAAGGCCAAATATAAGTAGGCTACCTCCCATTCATCTGGTGACAGTGTACCTGAAAGCAAAATTTGAAACAAATTGAAGGTGAAACCTTAGTTGGATGCAACAAAATTCACAAATAATGCATATTATTATTCTTTATAAAATGAATAAATGATTCGCATATTAATAACATATTTAGATTTAATTAAACAAATTGCTAAAGCTTACTTTTATCATCTTTACCATCACCCAAAGCACCAAGTCTTCGCATGAGCTCAACGAATTCTGGCTTCTTCAAGTATTCATCCACAAATAAATGCGAGTTTTTGACAAAAACCAACTCCAAACCATACTGCAGATTTAAATATAAGCAAGATTTATGAACAATCTTGGGATGCAGCTGATAAGAATTTTTTTGCAGGCAATTCAATATATATTGCGCAGATGAGGTTAATACTTTTTTAAACAATTGGTTAAATCCATGTTTTCAGCAACACGAGAATAAGTCTTCTTTTGATATGTCTATTCACAAATAGCCTGCAGCAAGTAGAGTTTTCTTTTTCTTTTTTTCTGGTAAGGTCAGCAACTAGTGGTGTTGTTTTATGCTTTCAGGCATTTTATCCATAACTATCCGAGGATAGCAATAAAAGAATAATAAAGTTGCTCTGGCAGATCGCTGGTCAACTGTTTGGCTTTACCAACCAGCATTTCCTAACTTCACTAAAGACATGGAAAGGATTACCGCCACTCAAATATGAAATTGTCCGGTAACTCCAGAGGCGGAATGTTAATACCTCTTCAGCCAATGATTTGAAGACATGAAAAGGGACAATCCATTCAGGACAATCAACAGCATCCTACAAGAGAATTGCTCAAACTATTATCACATAGACATTCTTTGAAGCAAAATCGTGTAATCCACTACCAAGATTCCAGCTATGGAAACACATGTAAAATCAGAAGAGCAAGAGAGGCGGACATTAAGGTAGACGAATAAGGATTGAGGACAAAATTAAGCTCGTCAACTATATTAACAAAAAAGAGGGAAATAGTAGAATTGGCATAAATCATGTACCTCTAGATGGAACTTGTACTTGATGCCAAAGGGACTTGAAGACTTAAATTTCTGGAAGACGCCAAATTGATGAAAAAATTATTGCAACTGGAGGCTAGCCAAAAAATACAAAAGCTGCTTCAACCAACATTTTGTCTGAGAACATAGAAATTCACCTTGTTTTCGAATTCTTCGTCAAAATGTATCCAGTACACGCTATTACCAAAAGCCAGCTGTTCAACTGCATACAATAAGGAAAAATTGATATACAAGAAGAATAGATTTTGTTATTTCCAAATACTGATTTATCCCAAAGAGAATGATAATCCAAAGGGTCATCACCACAAGCTGCCATCTTACATGACCTATAGTAACACCTAAAATCTCCCACCAAATAAACATACTATCTTTTGAACATAATTAGCCACAAGACAAAAAACAATACATAATAACAAAAAGGAAATAAAGCATTGCCCCCAGCAGCTTTAGATAAAATCAAAGATAGAAGGCTTGGCAACTTGATGCAGATAAAATAATTAAATTGATCTATCAAGGACTTAAAAATTAGATAAAGAAGCTGACAAATTTGAAGGTCAGGACATAATAAAACAAAATTGTATGGCACTACAATGTATATTTCGCCATTTCAACTCCTCAATTTAGCCATCCAGTAACAACCAAAATCCTATAATAGAATTGACATCTAAATTACAAATTGATAGTTTTAAAATACTTTTTGACAATCAATTAAATGGGAGCAGAAATTCAGACAGCTTAAGACAATATAAAACCTTCTCTAAGCTTTTGGACGATAACATTGGCATCTGGCATCGTCCCAATTAAGATGCCTCCTGGCCGAAGTAAAGCTGATACATTGGCCAGTGCCCGTCTTGCACGTGCCTCAGTAGACCATGAGTAATGCATGGCGAACTGCAATATATCAGGTTTTGACAATTTAAATCCTTATTTATAAATCTTGAATAATTATTTTAACTTCCAACTATCAGTTGCAAATTTTATTAGTCCGCACTTTCAGAACCTTCAACACATATAAACACAGGCGCTACTTTTGAATAGTCTGTTTTCTTTTGTTAGTTTTAATATGGGATCTTGGATCAAGACAGAAGACTTTGATATAAAACATGATCTGAGTGGAAGTTCATTGCCCACAAGAATCTAAGTCATCTATATATATTTACTGTAACATATATAAACTTGCCACTAAAGCAATACAAACTTTTACACAACAGACTAAAGTATAAAATACTTTAAAATGTGGGCACTCCAAATTTGATATGCAGGATGAAAATGAAAAAAAATGAACCTTGTGATTAAATACAAATACAGTCAATTCAGCTAGTCAATCGAAGTCCATGCAATAAATTATTTACATCTATCAGTTAAATAAGAGTTTATATTTATAAGTCAGGAGAGACAAGAAAAAAATTGTTGATAGCCTTCTCTTGTGTAATTCAAACTAGGGTAAGGTTCCAAATTCTGTGAAATGTATTGCAGGGTGATAACACAACAATTTGTGAGTGTGTATGAGTGTAGACAGAGGGAGGGGAGTTATGGAGATGTCTGAAACTAAATCATTGAATCATGGGGACAACAGATGCTTATTACTAAAACTGCCAAACAACGACTCACCTGGCAGCTACAAATATCAAATGGAGCATCATCTGACAAAACCTTATCCAGCCGAACCTGCAAAAAACAGAGTTGAATTACTTGCACGTACAAGCCATATTCCTAAATGGCATGGCCACAAACTTCAGCAAGTTCAATATTGTACACAACGCAGCTATAAATAACCTCACAGAAATATAAGATCAAGTCATAAAACAAGCTACATTCAGTAGTTACCTCAAAGCAATCTCCACAAATGAGCCTGGCAGGAAAGGAGAATTTTTTGCGACACTGATGATGATCCGCATCACCATTATATCGTGTGCGGCAGTCTTCTATCTGTTATCAGAGTTGGGCATTTTTGTTATTGGTATCAAATAAGATGATAATCTATCACACTGTAATATCATTAGGAATCTCATTACACATTAGAGAACTGATTTTCCTAAAATGCAACAATACACAATATTGAGATTCATCAACTAATAATTTTTGAATCACAAATAAATTCTAATTACTATAAAATATCAAGACCAGAATAAGGTTCTAAACTGAATTAGGCTGAAAATATAGGAGATTACAAGTATTGCTCATTAACTAAGAAAGTATTCAAAGTCATCCCACACATGGAAATATATGTTTGAGAAAGACTCTAGTAAAAAAATCATAATATTTGCTCGAGAGAATTACAAGTACACTTAAGACACCAACAATCAGAGGATGCTCAAGTTCATTAATTTGGAAAGACAAATGCAGCTCATTCAAGGCCTCAGCGATATTTATGTTTATTTTTTTTATCACATCAAAAAGCCGGCGATGAATTTCATCGGGCATAATATGTTGCACTTGGTTTAGCAGAATATCATCTTAATCAAATCTCTATATATTGGGAAAACCCGGAAGAAGGAGTTCTATTTTACATACGTTGAATCAACTGTTCTACGATGCACTCCTCTTTCATCAGTTTCATATCCATCTTAGGCCACCTGGAAACCTGACAACGTTAATTGATACCCTCAAACCTGGTAGAAAGCCTTTCAAAGTGCTTAGCCTCATCTAAAGAAGACGTTTTGGAAGCATTGAAGTCAATGAAGTCCTATAAAGGCTCCAACTCCTATGTCTCCATAACTCTTCGTGCTATGTATGGAAAAGTTCTCACTGTTTATAAAAATACACATGTATATATTATATATACATATATCAGAATGATAAAAACGGAAGATTCAACATTTTTGGTGTTTTAAAGAGTAAAATTATGGTGGTCATAGGTGTTTTGTAACAAAATTCTACTTATTTGGTATGGCAAGGATAGAAATTAATACATGAGATTTTCTAAAGAAAAATGAAAAACAAAACCCAAAACTATTGATGGCATGAAACTACTTTTTATAAGTGTAAACATTTCTTCTATTCATGTGAAGACATAACATGATAAATATTTTAAAATGGCATTTCAATTAAAATTTGGCTTCAGCACAAAATTTAATTTGCAAAGGAGAAAATTGTAATGCCCGTAAGCGCACCAATCAACAATTGCTTCAAATGTAACGATCAATTATTATCTTTCGATGGCACACACTTGCTAAGTCAAACTTATAAAAAGTAAAAGAAAGAGATGGCACACACTTGCTAAGTCAAACTTATTTGACTAGAAAAGTAAAAGAAAGAGATGTTCTAGAAGTTAAGAGATAAGTACATCAACCGCAGTCAGATTTCTGATGCCAAAAGAAATGCTAGTTCAGTAACTTCCAATTTGATGTTATGTGTATCTTTTGATTTATGCATGCTAGAGTTGGAAACCAGGATTTTTAAGTAGTTTATTGGAAAACAATATGATCTTCAACATCTTTAGAAAGTTAACAAAATAATGATCAGGCAGGCTTCTGCTGGTTCTCCAGATTCCTAATTGAAAAAGATCCTTTGCACATTCATTTGTGAATCCTGCTCTGAATGTAACATGACTAGCCTACATATATATTTGTGTTCAAGGAAAACGTAATGAAGAAGAATCATAGATTTCAATTGAACGGTTAGAAGGACTAAAATGTCCAAGAGTTAGTCTTTGAGAAGAGACTTTTAAATGGAGTCAAATATTACATACTCTTATGAAAGTGCAACCATAACTGGACCAGATTGGATTTTATATCCACAGATCTCTATGTTTACTTGGTTGCAAATAACTGTCTGAAAAAAAGTCCAATGCTTTTTATGGGTAAGGAAAAAAAATAAAATCCAATGCCACTATATGAAAGGTTCCATTGCTTCTATTCAGAGCTCAATCCCAAAGAACATAAAATTTACAAAACTTTGAATAAGGTATGTATGTGGGTATGCAATCCCCACTATGTCCACACAGTTTTGTTTACTTGAATAAACATAACTATCTTTAAACATACAATGTTAAGCATCATATAAAAGCAATAATGGTTGTATTTTCATGTAATACATGGAGGCTACTATATTAAAGGTTCCATTCCTTCTATTTAGTTCAATCCCAGAGTAAATGAAATCTACAATTCTGAAGAGGTATGCGTGCGGGTATGCAATACCCCTTAAATTAAAAATAGGTTAATTATGTGAGATTAACAGTTTGCACAAAAGGACATTTGTTTGGTTCTGATTAAATAACATACGCAATTTGAAAATCAATCAGTTAATATTCCTTGGGTTAAGTCCTTTAAAATGGTTTAAACATGACACCACCATTCGTGAAAAATGGCTCTTGCAGGCATTTCTTTAGGAAAAGGTGATGGAGGGAGTATAATTGCGCACAGAATGACCCAAGAAAACATTAACACAATAAATTCTTTTTATGCCGATCAAAGTGATATTAGAGAGTTTAATGAAGTTACAACTCTCTCTACAGAGAGAGAGAGAGAGAGAGAGAGAGAGAGAGGTGAAAGAAGAACTATATAAAGTGCACCTTTAAAATTAAACAAAAGTAATTTAATTCAAGGGTTCCAAAACAAATACATTGCCAACAGAAAGGCAGTAAAAAGGATTGAAACTTTACCGAGCCATCAGCTATATCAATACCAACATAATAACCAATCTTTGCTTTGTCCCATTTGATAAGATCACCTCCCTGGTACAAATAAAAGCCATACCAGAAGTGCAAAATGAAATAAGCACACAATAAATGTCAATCCATCTCAAATTATTCATCTCATAAACTACCTTTCCACAAGCCAGATCAAGAACCGCATCTCCTTTTTTCGCGTATAACTGAATTAAGACGCTCTTTATCTGTTGAACAGAACAAGCAGTAAGAAACAACTACAATACTTCTCTTGCTTTCAGTTTCACATTGGATTACAAGAACAGTTTAATTACACTAGCATCTACCATTTTGGTAGTTAATTTACTAAGGGAAGAACTAAATAAATTATCCAATAACGATCTTAAATAATTTTCAATAAGTACCCAGTTATTGAGCTTCTTCAAGTGAATAATAGGGCTTGCTTCCCGCTCCTCAAGTGTCTGATTCGTTCTTGCACTGTAGTGATCAGCCACTTTCCTCGCAAATACCTTAGTACTCTCATCCTCTAAAAAATGGGCATCACCTGAACACAAGGGGACGCACTTCAAATTTTCTTAAATTCTCAAATTCTAATCCCAAAAGAAAAAGAAAATGTAGCAGCCAAAAGTAACGGAAACGCCTTTGAATGACTCAAGCATCTGTATGAGCCCAAAACTTGATACACAACAATAAAAACCCAAAACCATAAAACATAACAAACATTTTGCAAAATATTCTGAATATCACAATTTAGTTTCACTCAGCAGCCAAAAAATGATAAAGCTCCATACTTTCTCAAAACACGTACTGGAATTAAATATTATACATACTTCTCAAAACCAGTATCTTTTTCTTTAAAAAAGATGAAATACAAGGAGCTCAAGGTACCTAATAGCCTTTTCCAAAAAGAAAAAGAAAAAAAAGGAAATACCTTCAGGGTTGTGCTTGAATTTAGATAGAGGGGGTCCAAAAGATCCCGAGGATGAAGATTCTTGATAACCTCGCTTCATGTGTATGCAATGTATATGTACAGTGTAATCAGACAAAACCCAGAACTGATTTATACCAGAAAAATCCGCGAAGGGTTTTTGCCTAAAGTTAAAAGAAAAAAGGGAATAGATAAATAAACCGTTATTTAGCAGTATGAATGAAAGGATTGATGGAAAGAAAAAGGGAAAAGAGGACAGGGTTAAGCCAGTTGATGACAAAATTGGTCCACAAAATGTTCTCAGAAAATCTCTCTTATTCGTTTCACTTTTGGATTCTGTTTCTGCAGGATGGCAACGGGTAGGGAGGGGTGAAAAATCTAGTAACTACTGTGGAAGTTTTTATAATCCTAAATTTGATGGGTTGAAATCATATTAGATTCATTTTAATAGTATACTTTTATTTTTGAAAAGTAATTTATAAATTTATTTTTAGTGTGAATTAGAAGTATAAATTAATTATCATTTCATATCTTTATTTTAATTTATAATTGTGTTATATATATATATATTGCATGTATTATGATTAATTAAAATGTCAGTCTTATAAATTCTTGGCCTTAATTAGGGTTTGTCTATGAGCTTTCCTACAAAATAATTGCGAAAAACGAAAGTTTTTATGCAATTTTTTGTTAGTGAAAAGATATGCTAATAAAAAAGATCACTTATTATTTAATGACTAATCTGTCGCCTTAAAGACTGATTTATGATGGAGACAAGATTGCTTATTTTTGTTTGTCATTTTTGCACAACGGACACCATATATAGAGATAGCAAAGGAAAATAGACTGGGAAGCCGTATATGGAACAGAAGGAAAGGCTTCTTCATGTGCAATGTATTGGTTATATGACCTTAAGAATTGCATAAATGCATTTTGTTCTATGTTACAACATGTACAGATGCGATTATAAATAGAAAAGATTTCATTGCCATTCGAAACTTGACTCTCTTCTTGATGTTAGCATGTTTTGGAACCACTTGACAGAGGACTTTGGTATCCTGGTGAGGTTGTTCTTGAAGTCCACATAATAAAGGCCAAACCGGACTGTATAGCCCATGTTCCATTCCCAGTTGTCAAGCAAGGACCAAACGAAATAGCCACGAATGTCACAATTGTCTTGCCTGCATTAGTGTGGGTTTGCTTCAAATAGTTTTTAGAGGCCAAAATGGAAGCCCAGACTTGGGAACCTGAAAATAAATACAAAATCTAGCACAATATAACAGTTTGCTTTCAGTACCTTACAGCAGCAGATAGGTTTGAGAGATAGTCCCTGTGATAATTTATTCTCTTGTCATCCTGCAAAATCTTGTCTAGGGCTGCATGAGATCTGTTCGGATCATCCATCCCTGAAGTCGTGAAATCATTGCATCAGAAGTATCACTGGCATTTAAGATTTTAGCTTCGTAAGCGGTAAAACAACTCACCATTTTCAGTTATAATTACCGGTGGATTCCCATACTTGTCTTTAATGTAGTTTGCCAACTTCCGGATGCCCCATGGGACGATATGTAGCCAATGAGACGCAGCCTGGAAAGAGGGAACATAAAAAAACATCCATAATTGAATATAACTTGAACTTTTTACCTTGATGAGAAGCTGAGACTTACTCTTTCTCCAATGGAAACTCCATGCTTTGAAGCTAAAGTGAAATGTATAAAGAACATTAATGCCAATATTGGTGAGCCGTTATTGAAAAGAGTAAAAGACTATGTTTCTTTGGTATCTTACAGGTGGTAATTACAGCAGAGTCAGATGAGGCATCCTGCAGTATGAACTTACGAATTCGAGTTCTATCATTGCGGGCATATAATGCAGTGTAATGATTTATGCCAATGAAATCCAGGGACCCCTTCAGGAGTTGGGACACCTCCGAAGTGATTTCAGGGAGTCTTTCACCCACCAACTTCTGCATTGAAAGAGGGTAATTCCCAAGGAGAAGTGGATCAAGGAACCTGAATTACATTTGCAACTCATCGTTGGTTACACACCTTTATTTTCTACAAATTCACCAAATTTGATTTTTTTCTCATAAAGTACTCTTTGTGGCGTATTACCATCCAAGTCCAAAATCCAACGCTCTCCCTGCGGCATCTATATCCTCATCACTGTTGGATATAGGTTCATACCACTTAGCATCTAATGCTATCCCAACTCTGCCTTGTTGGCTTTCCTGAAACATGACATTTATAAAATATAAGGTCCCAAATAATTTCTTAATCTTCCTGTTTTTGTAAATAATGTCCTTAACAAGTATTTCTCATTTATGCCGAAATACCTTGAAATTATTTTGATAGCTGTGATAAGCAGCAGCATGAGACAAGAGAATGTGATGAGCTACTATGTATGGTTCAACAGACGATTTTCCTGTTTTACAGATTAAATGTCCAAGGATAGAGCATCTCCCCGGAGCTTGAACCCCTAAATCGTAACCTTGGATTGCAATACCGTGAGGCTCATTGAAAGTCATCCAATGTTTCACTCTATCCCCGAAAGCTTTGAAACAGATATAAGCATAATTTTCAAAATCCTTTCTGCAGTAAGTAGAAGTTTGCGAATTAAACTTTATTATTGAGCCTCTAAATCACAATATCACCATGATGCAAACAATGCACATACACTACTTGGTTGCTCAACAATCCTCCATACTTATCCTCAAGCATCTGTGGAAGATCCCAATGGTACAAAGTTGCATAAGGCTGGATTCCTTACAGAATTGAGAACAAAAATGCTGAATAAGTGGAAATGATCGTGTGATATAAATTTCAGAAATCATTCTTTTCGGCAAACCTTTTTCTAGTAAAGCATCTATCAGATTGTTGTAGTATTCTATCCCTTCCGGATTTGGTTCCCCAGTTCCATCTGTCGATTTGCACATACTAAAGCCATAAGTACTACTACATGTTAGGAGAGAAACATTGTCAAGAAAATAATTTCTCCTCAAAAGTTATCGAACGTGCCCCTTCAAAAGAGAAAACTAATTGTTGTTTTAAATCTTACTTGGCAAGATTCTTGACCATGATATGGAGAATCTATAAGCATCCATACCCAAGTCCTTCATCAAGTCTATGTCACTCTGTCATATGAGGTTGACACATCCATTTCAGTTGGGAAAACTATAAACCTTAAATTGACTAAAGTAACATCGTTGTTTACTCAACCTTATAGTCTGCCACGAAACATATACTTATTCTTAACTTATATACTTTTTTTTGGTACACTTCTTATCTTATAGTACAAGTGACATAATGCTAAACATTTTATATAACTTGAGACTGCGGCCATTCTTATCCTCTCCCAATACTTTATACTCAAATTTTGGCTTTTCCTATTTTTCAGAATGAAAGATTCCTTTCATTATTTTTTGGTTTGTACAAGTGACATAATGTAAAAGCAAGATAAAGAGCAAAAAAAAAACAAAAAACAATGTACTCTTCTTTTGCTTGAAAAATGATCATTTTCTCACTCAATAAAACAGTTCTACACACACACAAACACACCGACACACTCACAAAAGGGGAAAAAAAAAAAAAAGTTTTTCCAAGTGGCAAGAAACTTGGAAAGTATATAAACTACTGAAAATTTGAAGTCAAACCAATGCAATTCATGAAATATTCACCTTGAACCGATGATACTGATCAACCGCGGTGTTTGCATTGCTAAAATCCAATATTCTTCCTATTTTTTGGAGAAAAAAACAAAAGGTGATTAACTTAAATTTGACAATTGGGAGTCTTGAAAGAAGAGACTGATCACCAACCTGGTTGCTTGGCGAAGGTATCCCATATGCTGTCTCCTTTATTTCCTTCATTTACAGCTCCTTCAAACTTATAAACACCAAGTCATCCATCAAGCTTCACTCCTAATTCAGATTATATCACAAGAGGTTAACATAGAAAAACAAGAAAGTTAACTACAGTTTTATGGAACCTGGTAAGCTGAAGAAGCAGTTCCAAAAGTGAACCCATCTGGAAAATCAGCTCGTCTAATGGATTCAGACTTCACAATGAAGAATGCCACCACAGAGAAGAGTACCAAAATGGCTGCCATTTGTTGAGTTGTTTGATCATGAAGAAATGAGTGGCAAAGGCTCATTAAATGTTTGGGTTTTTTGGTGTTGCTTGGGGTTTGGCTTTTGTTCTAATGATGAAAGATGAATTGTGGAAGCCAAGAAAATTGGACAAATAGCGACTCAAGGGCCTTCTCTTGCGGTAAAAGGTGTAGTGGGATAGGCTTTCCGGGGAGGGAGGTTGGCGGCCTGTTAAGCAATCTCTGCCTTTTGCTTACACGTTATGATCCCATATAAAAACAGAAGCTGCCGAATGGACGACACTCATACATAGACACAATAATTATAGAATTGGTGTGGTTCCTTTAATTATTTTGATTAACATAAACTAAGAGGTTATTTAGCTAAACTTATTTAATATGAAACATAATATTATTTTAATAATAAGTTGTTCAAGTGTTTGCGTAAAATAAAATATAAAATATTAGTAACAATAATCTTATAGTTAATATAATTAAAAGTGAAGAAACTTGTTAAGATTTTAAAAAATAAATTAAGAATTTTTTTATTTTTTTTGCATGAATTTATAAGATCTTAACATCTTATTGGGACTTATAAACTTATTTTCAAGAAATTAATTTTACCAAACATATTAGGATATTTTATAAACTTTCAAACATATTATAAAATATTTTAAAGAATTTATAAGTTTACCCACACACCTCACACTCTCACCATTTCAAGATACCTATAACTGAATTACTTAAATAGTAAATTCAACACATTTTAGATGGTTCTTTTTAATTATGATAAGTATGCTATGCAATTAAAATGTTCTTATCAAAGCACACACTTATTTGCCTCGTTTTTATTTCGTATGATGTTAATTTGATTTAAATAACGTCGCAACTTGAGTCAGGTCCAATCAATTTTTCGCCCGAATTTGAGCCTAAAAAAACTCTACTAGCATTAATTATAAGCTGAATTTTGAGATAGCATACATAAAAACATATGTATATTGGTTGAGTTTGAGTGTAGGATTATGAAACCTGAATTTATTTGACTTTATGTCATTCTAAGATCAGCTCATAAAACCTGATTATCATGAAATTAGTACACATATGTATATGAGGATAACAAATCAACAAGAAGTAATAAATATTAAGAAAAGTAGAGTTATACATTCATGAACCTCTGATGTGTACGGATGGAGGTTAATTGAGTACCCAATCACCATTTGTCCGTGGACTTCCATTACTTATCTAATTCTCGTTTTAAAGCTAAATAAGAGAAGAAAGACTAAATCAATACTCACTATAAATAGTGGTACCTATCTCCTAAGTTTGAAGTCAAGCGTTAGAATTTTGTCTCATCCCTTATATTTTAATCCCTATTCCTCCTCATGTTTTTAGGGTCGAATTAGAAAAAAAAATTGAAAAAGAAGAAAGACTAATACAAATATTTTAAGGGTCGAATTTTAAAAAATAAAAATTCCTCATTTTTTAAGGGTCGAATTAAAAAAAAAAAAAAAAGAAGAAGAAGGAGAAGAAACGTTAATACGGAATAGAGAACAAACGTGGGTTAAAGAAGATTGATAAATAAGGATTGTTGTTTTCAAGAAAATATGTCCAAAACGATGTGGATGATTTGGACATTTTAGTTCAATGGGTTGTATTAATTTTAGAAGAAAAACAAATATGTAGCACGAAAAAAAAAAGTTAAATAAAAAAGCCAAAAAGTAGGGTGATAGCTGCAAACTATTAGTATTTAAAACATATGTAATATAAAGAATTTCACTAGCTTAAATAAGATAAAAAAGAAGAAAATTAATAAATATTAGAAACACTATATTCATAAAACTCTTGCTCTTACTGTTTTGTACTCAAAACTCAATTTCAGAGTAGAAAATAAGCTGAGTTGTTTAGCTAGACCGCGGCTTGACAAGTGGTTGATTAAATAAATAAAATGCTGTCGACAAAAATAATTTATATTAAATAAAAGATTCTGAGCTAATGAACCAACTTAATGAATAATGAGCATCCCGTCGATAAATTCTGCAATAAAAAAATATTCAAATTATCTTGAGTATAGCCCACTACAAATGTCAAATTGCATCACTACAGTTTGGGCTGAAAGAGTACCAGGAATCGAAGAAATCCCCACATCTTGGGTTGGGCCCATTTATGTAACCCTAGGGCAACCTAATTTCACCCAGACAAGAACGTCTCTAAAACCCTATATCTATCTTCACCATCTCTCACTCCAATACTCTACCGCCGTTCCTCTTCCCCTCCCCCCAAACCACACACAGTTCCACACACACAGCACTCCCCCGAAATGGGTCGTGTGATTCGGGCACAGCGTAAGGGAGCGGGGTCCGTATTCAAGTCCCATACACACCACCGAAAGGGTCCGGCCCGCTTCCGCTCGCTTGACTTCGGCGAGCGCAATGGCTACCTCAAGGGTGTCGTCACTGAGATCATCCACGACCCCGGCCGCGGCGCGCCGCTAGCACGCGTCACCTTTCGCCACCCCTTCCGATTCCAGCACCAGAAGGAGTTATTTGTCGCCGCCGAGGGCATGTACACCGGACAGTTCGTCTACTGCGGGAAGAAGGCCAACCTCGTTGTCGGCAACGTCTTGCCTCTCAGATCTATTCCAGAGGGTGCCGTCGTTTGCAACGTCGAGCATCATGTTGGGGATCGTGGGGTTTTTGCTAGGGCTTCTGGGGACTATGCTATTGTCATCTCCCACAACCCTGACAATGGAACAACTAGGTATATTTTTGCCAATTACTTCATTTGATTTGATTACGCTCTATAATTTTACATTAATGGTGTATTTGTTGAGAAGTTCGAGGAAGCTTTGGGTATGTGTTGAATGACCTTCCTAATAGTAAAATTTTTGTGTTGTGTGAATTTATTATTGGGTTGTGCTTTGGAATTTGTTTTTACCTTGCTAATTTTGTGGCTTTTAGGATTGTATGATTCACAAGCTTGAAATTGCGTGGAAGTGTTTCTTCCTTTTTATCTTGAATTTCAATTTCATTTCAGCATGGCATGCGATGGTTACCTCTGTTGCTATTATGAAAATGAATGTGGCTTGGCTGTATCCACAGAATTGGGGTCATGAAATTGAACTTGGTAAAATATCTGTTAAAATTTGGCTGGAAGTGATTTTATTTTCAATTCTAGGTTTCAGTTTCTTGATATGAGTGGCCTTTATTTTACTTGAGATTGAAATGTGGATTAGTTTATGTGAAATCTACATTTTGTGTAATATTCATTTTGTATTTCTATGGTACTTGACTGTAGTTTCTTTGTGCTATCTCATGACTTATTCTGTTTCTTTATAAATTGAGTTTTTGCTTATACACTGGAAAGAGTTTCATACGAATCATAATTCTTGACATGTTTCTTGCCTAAATGGAATTTAGAGTGTTAATTTTTCATAATTGTCACTGTTATATTTTATGCATTGGATCAATTAGGGATCTAATGTTGGGATGCATGATTTTTCTTGCTCCATGTATTATCACCTGTCAAACAACATTGGTTTATGAGTTATTATCATTTAAATTGATTTCTAAATTCTGAACTATGCTTTTTGGGGCTTTTTTCATGTTTCACTCCCAAGAGATGTACTAAGTGGATAATTTATGGTAATGGGATCTTTCATTGATTTGTGTCTTCACAACTTCTTTTTCTTCGCAGGATTAAGCTCCCTTCAGGAGCCAAGAAGATTGTGCCAAGTGGTTGTCGTGCCATGGTTGGCCAGGTTGCTGGAGGTGGACGAACTGAAAAGCCACTCTTGAAGGCTGGAAATGCCTATCATAAGTTCAGAGTGAAGAGAAACAGCTGGCCCAAGGTTCGTGGTGTTGCTATGAATCCTGTGGAGCATCCTCATGGTGGTGGTAACCATCAACACATTGGTCATGCCAGTACTGTTCGTCGTGATGCACCACCTGGACAAAAGGTTGGTCTTATTGCTGCCAGAAGAACTGGTCGGCTCCGTGGTCAAGCTGCTGCTACAGCTGCTAAATCTGATAAGGGTGCTTAGACTAATATTAAGGGATGAAGAGTTTAATTTTGTTACCATCTATTTTTCAATTTAATCTGAATCAGATTTTGAATGTTCAACTGCGACATTGTTATGGTGAGGATATACTAGATTTTGTTTGGATTCTGGATGTCAAGTTTTATTTTAGTGCTTGTTTAAGTTGGTTTCAGTTAAGACTAAGACTATTGACTTTTACTCCCTTTCCTTTGAATTCTTTGGGACTGTATCCCACTTGCCAACGATGCAGTGTAGTGTTTATAGTGTATGACTTGCGGAAAAACGTAAGAAAGCGGTCACTTTGCAAGAGTGGCAAGAGTCGGGTGGAGGAGAATTCTCTACTATATCTTGAAGTTTGATGTGGGAATTGGAGATGGTAATTCACTGCTATCTTCATCATTGTGTATGTGCATGGAAACGTTTGCATATTGCATAATAGAGATTGTGGGGCAACACATGCAAACAGAGATTTCAGGGGCAACATTTGATAATGTTCGAGTGCTTAAATTAGCGTCCGAGTAGTCATTCATTTAGTGCGGAATTGCTTCTGCTGAAGCTTCCAGCCTTTCTTACTATCTCTGCTGCTCTAGCCTGAGGTCATGATGTTTAGTTAAGGTGGAAGCGTGGCAATGGATTGTTAACGTGGGCTTGCGTGTTTCTTAGCAAAGCTTTTGGAGCTTACCGCAGGCAGGCTTCACAGTAAGAATGGCTTTCAAGCTTTTGAACTCTATTCTGATTAGTCTCTTAAAATAGTTAAGAGTTTTTATCAACAAATTGAAACTTAAATCAATAGTTGAAGTTGAGATTCTTTGTTACCTACAATTATGCAATAATCAGAAGAGAAAATTAAAGTGGCTAGAAGGTTTCAATGATCCAACAAACTCTCGCTCTCTCTCTCCTTTTCCCTTTGCTTTGCAAGTAGACAACAGAAGCATAATCTTTCTGCGGCAAGGCAAGAAATAGACAATATCACTGTAGTTGGTGCTAATAGAACTGGTCTTTGTTGTAAATATATGAAATGGATATTCATTTATAAATGTTGTATTAAATTTGTCAAGTGATGTACTAATCTCATTTTTATTGAGTGCGCATTACTTTGTGTTAAATTATAAAATTGATACATTGTAATTTAGTCTATAAATAGATGATATTTTTCATTATATGATAAGTAATTAAAGAGAAAATTTGAAGCTTTCGTTTACATTTTTCTCTTTAGTATTCATTTATAATAATTTTTTAATTTTTATCTTTTATTATCATTCATTACATATAATATCTTATTATTTCACAACAGTCTAGTGACAAATATTTCCTTCACTTGTATTCTTTGAAACAAAAGGTTGGTATAGAAAGTAAGGCTATTTATTGATGTTTTGCTTCCATTTTAATAAACTACTATATTCCTAAATTCCACCAGTTGGCACCGTTCCTATACACACACACACACACACACACACACACATATTTATTAAATTCTTGTATTTGATTAACTTTTAAGATATGAAGATAATTAAACTTTTGATTGTTGATTATGTATACAAGCATGATTTTATATATTTTAAAATTATAGTCGATGTAATATCTCTCTACAAGTTCATTCCATTATATATATATATTATAGATTTTGCGCACAAACATAATCTTCATATTAATTTCATTGATAAATGAGATTGGTAATAATTTTAAGAAGATAAAAGAACTAAAAATAGTATATTTGTTGTTTGACTCATTATCAAGCTACAATAGTTACTTGTACTTATGACAAGTAAATTCAAGCAATTTATGATTGTAACTTTAGTTTCATTTATTTCCTATTTTAGGGAGTGTATTCTTGTAATTCTGTATGACAGTGCATAAAATTCGTGTAGTGAAGTAACACTCCCCATATCTCCATGCATTTCATTAATTCATTCCAGTATATGCTTAAATATACGCATGTATACATATGGATATTGGGGCGTGTGTTCATCTTTGTACTTGTCATGGGACTACAGGTACATAAACATTAGCTATAGTTAAGCTTGATTAATTAGGCTATGCTAACTAATTATGATTAAAGTAAATGATATTAATTAACCCATTCACCATTTTCACAAGAAGAGAAGATTATAAGGTTGCATGGAATCAATTTGTTAATTTGCTTTGATGCTTTTCTCATATCCCTGATTTATTGAATACACACACATAAACATACGTTATATTGTAAAATTAGAAATGAAAATTAGAAATGAAAGGAGAATGTGTTTTATCCTCTTACGTATATAATTTTTATAGTGTTAAAATTGAAAGTTGTCATTAAATTGTATAAAATTATTTCAAATGAATTGATTAATATAATCTACATTTTATATTTCAGAAATTTATTCATGGCAAATATTACTAAACTTGAATTTGTAGCACTTGAAATTAAGAGCAGTAATTATTTATCATGGAGACTAGATGCAGAAATTCATCTAGATGCTATGTGTCTTGGAAATACTATTAAAGAGAAAAATGAAGCATCTAGTCAGGATTGTGCCAAGGTCATGGTTTTTCTTCATCACCATTTTCATGAGGGGTTGAAATTTGAATATCTTATAGTAAAAAACTCCCTTGAACTTTGGCATAGTTTGAAAGAAAGATATGATCATCATAAGATAGTGATTCTCCCAAAAGCTTGATATGATTGGATATACTTGCAATTGCAAGATTGAGAAAAATAAAATCACTAAAGAAGACAAAACATGTTTATGCCTCTTATGTGCTCTAGAGGTAGCGATATTGAGAGCAAAATTCTTTGAAATATTCTTTGAAAAAAATTCTTTATCAATATTTTTAAAAGTATAAAGGAAAAAATTTAGAAACAAACTTGACGTATCATAATGATGATAATGGTACTCATGATGATAAAATTAGATATGACACACTTAGATGCCACATATCTCTTTAAATAAGTGGATCAAATTCATGACCATATGATTTAGTCTATCTGAAATTATAATATGATTAATTTTTTGGTGTTCTCTTGAGTTAATATGTTAAGTGTGATTTCTTTCTTTTATATTTTAAGTTTTTATGTTATGAAATTTTCTTAATTCTTATGTATTTTCTTTCCATAATAAAATAAAAACCGATAATTTTCATACTTTTATTGGTTCAAATATTAATGAGAAAAGTATTTACTTAGCAGATAATGCAATAACTATATAGTTAGAAATAAAAAATATTTTTTATATTTGACAATGAAAAAAGCCAATATTAATACAATATCAAACACTACAACCCTTATCAAAGGCTCCTGAAGAGCTAACATTATATTATCTTGATTGACAAAATTGATTATTATAGTGCCTTGCTTCTTCTAAATCAAAGAAAAAATTGATAAGTTTTAAAGATATACACCAAAGTAGCTTTCATATTGAGACTGTTAATGAGACAAATATAGAATATTGATGAGTGAATTTTATACCTATTAATTGAGTACCATTTGCTTAACTTTTTGATTAGTTTTTGAGTAGTTTTGTTAACTTTTATGCATTTAGTTTGAAATATTATAGGTAATAGCAAAATGAGGAGAAAATGAAAATAAACATAAAACTTGGTTTAAATTTTGATTAATCTGCTTTTTGGTGCTATTGAGGGGAGTGTTCGTATTTTAATCATAACTTTTTGCTCCAATATCCTTTTGACTTGTTTCTTGAATCATTGGAAATATAAGAGATTTATCTATAATATTTATGTTTACTATGAAATTCAGTTCTTTCTATTTCAATAAGAAAAATCAGGTTAAATAGTCTACACTTGACTGAACATTTAAGGTATGATACATCTTGGTATTTCATGCATAAATCTTTGAACATATTTCATATTGAGTTGATTCAAATTCCTATAGAAATCCAACACATAGAACTATAATTCATATGAGACACTAAAAACCAATTTAACCTAAAAATGGATGAAAAATCAGTTGAAAGAGGCTACAAGCGTAGCAGAAACTTATCTTAGACATCAAGAGCAGTTCCTAGGCGCTGCCTTGTAGTGCCTAGGAGCTACAATCACTGTCCAGGACAGAATGTGTAGCGCCTAGGCACTGGAAATCAGCACTTAGACGCTTCCCTCACTGGACTGCAGCATGCTGCAGCGCCTAGGTGCTGCCAACCGGGCAAATAAGGGCAAATTGGTATTTTTTGCCCTTTTAGAGCATCTCCCATCAAATTTAAGTATTCCAAAAGCCTCAATTTCAGATTTGTAGAGAGGAAGAGAGGGAGAGAAGAGATAACAAGCCAAGAAGAAAGAAGGAAGAAGAAGAAGAAGAGGAGAGAATTCTTTTAAAAGTTGAGAAGAAGACATCTACTAGGGGAAGAAACTCATCCTACTTCCAAGTTTTATTTTATTTTCCTATTTATCTCATTAATTATGTTTATGAATATTGTTAGGTTGTCTTTTATTTTTATCATTATGAACTAATTTATTTTTCTAAAGTTGTGATGTAATCTAATTATGATATTTTGAATATTTGTATCAATTCAATTCTCAATTTATGTTCAAGTTGAGTTTTCTACATTATTGTTAATGCTTTTAATTACTTGGCCACTAATTGAATGATTTGCTAATCATATTGACCCGAAAGGTGATATATGTGTCTAGTTCTATGTGTAAAAAATCATAAATTGCATGTGAGATAGAAATATACTTACATGGTTTGTGCAGTCTAACCTAATGAATTGTTGATTGTTGTAATTCACATATGAATATAGTGGGTTAACAATTGATGATATTTTTATTAGAGTTTGGGAGAGGCTAGTAGATAATTTAGGGATTCTCGATTATCACTTGGGAATTAAATTGAGATTGATGCGATAAATTATTCAATTCGGACTAATTATGGTAAAATCATAACCCTAGATTTTTTAAGTTAGTGAATTTTATCTTTAAATGCTTTCTATCATTAAGTTTAGTTGAATTTAGTTTATAAACAAAATCATAAAAATACATTTATTCAAATAAAATTAGAGTTAACATAATTTTAATATTTAATAATTCAACAATTCTCGTGGGAACGATAATATACTCATCATTTTATTACTTGTATACGATAACGTGCACTTATGTTCACGAATTTTCGCAACAAATATCTCTATATTATATCTATCGTCCCAAGAGAAAAATGTATAGTAAAAATATGACGTACCTTACCTTTTGGCTTATAGTACACATGTATTGATGTAATTGAGATAAATTCAATAGTAAACCAGAAGTTTACTAATATAAGAACTTTTATTGTTTGACATGACTGGTTGGGTCATACTGGATCAGTTATGATGCGAAGAATTATGATACAGGAGATTCGTCACTTTAATGAATTCTCATGTGTTGTATGTTCACATGGAAAATTGGTTGTTAAACTATCATAAATTAAAGTTAATATTGAATGCCTTATATTTTTTGAACGTATTCATGAAAATATATATAAGCCTTTAATTCGACATATGGATCATTTAGGTATTTTATGGTATTAATAGATGTATCTACTAGATGATTGTATGTTTGCCCATTATCTACTTGTAATTTGATATTTGGAAGATTAATTGCTCAAATAATCTATTTGCGAGCCCAATTTCCAGAATATGCAATAAAGACTATCGTTTTGATAATGCTGGTGAATTTAGATCACAAGCATTTAATTATTATTGTATGACAGTTGAGATAACTGTTAAACATCCTATTTTTCATGTGTATACACAAAATGGTTTAGCAAAATCATTTATTAAACGCCTCCAATTGATTGCTAGACCAGTACTTATGAGGGCAAAACTCTCAATCTCTACTTGGGGACATATAATTTTGCATACAACAACACTTGTTCACATTAGACCAACATCATTTCATAAGTACTCCCCATTATAATCGGCTTTTGGTCAAGAACCTAATATTTTTCATCTAAGAATTTTTGATTGTGCTGTATATGGTCCAATTACTCAACCACAACACACTAAAATAGGTCCTCAAAGAAGGTTGAAAATATATGTTGGATATGAATCACCTTCAATTATTAAGTATCTTGAAATACTTACAGATGATATTTTTATGGCACGATTTGCCGGCTGTCATTTTAATGAGATAATTTTCTCAGCCTTAGGGAGGAAAAGAAACAACTGGAAAAAGAATGCATAAATCAATATGAACCTGAAGTTCAAAGAATATTTTTTTTACAAAATATAATTAATCAATTACCTGATGCATTTATTGACCCAAAGAAAATGACAAGTCATATATACTAGCTGATAATGCTCAAAAAATAATCGATGTCCCAACAAGACTATTTATAGCTAATGAGTTTAACGCACGTTGGAAGTGCGGCACACCAATCAGTTCCAAAAATAAAAAAGCCCTCAAAAAAGGAAAGAAACTAGTAAACAAAATGACCATATTAAGGATGCAAGTATTCCAGTAAAAATGATGAACATAATTAAAACCCCAAAAGAGGTTTAGGTACCGAAAATAATAAAAAATATTGAGATCTCAATAGATTTTATCAATATTGAAAAAGGATGGAACCGAAGAAATAGTTATCGACAATAATTTTATATATAAAATAGCATTTGATGTTATAACAGAAAATGAGATTTATGAACTAAGAATAATTGAAGAATGCCGATATAGAAATAATTGACTAAAATGAAAGATGCAATTCAGGCTAAATTAAACTCAATCGTAAAATACGAGGTATTTAGACTTGTAGTCCAAACATAAAAGTATATAAAATCAGTGGTGTACAAATGGGCTTTTGTGCAAAAATAAAATGAGAATAATAAAGTTGTGAGATATAGAGTACGACTCATTGCACATTTATTCTTCACAAAGATTAAATATTAATTATAAAGAGACATATTCTCCTGTGATGGATGCAAACATTAAGAGTTTTTATTAGTCTGACAATTTGTAAAAATTTAGATATATGTCTTATGAATATAGTCATATGATTCACTTGATACTAATATCTATATGAAAATATCTAAATGATTTAAAATGCCTGAAATATGTAATTCAATTTCTTGAGATATGTATCTAAAGGCTTTGTATGGATTGAAGTAATGTGGACTGATGAGTTATAACCAACTCAATGACTATTTATTAATGAGAATGTCCCATTTGTTTAATTATTTTATAAAGAGATCCAATTCTAAATTTGCTATAATTATTGATGACTTGAACGTCATTGGAACTTTTGATGAAATTTTAAAAGTAAACATTTTAAAGAAAAAAATTGAGTTTCGCCTTGCAGATCGAGTATTTCGCATATGATCAATTTGCTTATATAAAAAAAGTACTAAAGTGGTTTTATTTGAATAAAGTACACCGGATAAGTACTCCAATAATTGTTAGATCACTTGATGTGAAAAACAAAATCATTTTAAACCTAAAAAAAGATAACGAAAAAGTATTAGATCCTGAAGTAGCAGATCTTAGTGTCATAGGTACACTAATACATCCTGTCAATAACACACGACCTGATATAATATTTTTAGTAAAAAAATTTATTCTCCAACGCGAAGGCATTGTAATGGAATCAAACACATATTTCGTTATCATAAAAGAACAATTGATATGGAGTTATTATATTTCAATATGTATATTTCACAACTAGTGGGTTATGTAGATGTAAGTTATATGTTTGATCCACACAAAGGTCGTTCTCAAAACAGGATATCTCTTCACATTCGGTGGTATTACTATATCATGACACTCAACAAAGCAAACTATAACAACTACTTTTTCAAACCATACTAAAATTCTTGCAATCCTTGAAGTATAGATCAATAATTCAATATATCCAAGAAACTTATGGGCTATCACATATCAAAATGACACCAACAAACACTGTATAAAGGTAATGTTGTATGCATAGTTCAACTTAAAAGCTGATACATTAAAGGAGATAGAACTAAACATATATCATCAAAATTCCTTTTGATACATAATTCCAAAAGAATGGTGATATTAATGTCCAATAGATTCATTCAAGTGATAATTTGACAAATCTATTAACAAAGGCATTGCCCACTGCATCATGAAAAAGTCGATATAAAGATATTATATGAATGAGGGGGAACGTATGCGCACTATACTCTTTTCCTTGACCAAAATTTTATCCCATTGAATTTTTATGGACAAGGTTTTTAATGAGATAGTTTATAAGTCATTTACACAAAAATGATGTACTATTTTTCCTTCACTAAATTTTTTTTCCACATGATTTTTTCTTTGTAAGGTTTTAACGAAACATATTTTTTGTATATGGATATCCAAGAGAGAGTATTGCAAATATATGAAATGAATATCCATTTATAAGTGGTGCACTAAATTTATCAAGTGTACTAATCTCACTTTTATTGAATATTTATTACTTTGTGTTAAATTATGAAAGTGACAAACTGTGATCTAGTTTATAAATAAGTGATATTCTTAAATATATAATAAGCACTAGAGAGAAAATTTGAAGCTTTCATTTGCATTCTTCTCTTTAGTATTTATTTACAATAATTCTTTATTTGTTATCATTTAATATCTTTCATTATATATAATTTCTCATTGTTTTACAACAGTTTTAAATTTTTACAGCTTGTAAAATGAATTATGGAGAATTGTTTTTTGTTGGGATTTCATGGGCTTTTACTAGTATGCATTAGATTTGGATTGACCTATCAGTTCACAGTTCACAGTTCCACAGTGCTAGATCAATACACTCCCTCTTCCTCTTCCCCTCATTTTACTTGCCTTCCTAATTGAAACAGAACCCCGTACATTTGTGCATAAATTACAAATCGACATAATCCAGTTCCAAAGCAAATCGATGAGTTTCTTTTTTTTTTTTTTTTTTCATTTTCAAAATGGCATAGTTTTTTGGCAATGTATTGCACTTTTCTGCAAGTGAAATGCTCGTGTTGTGTAAATTCTTGTTTCAAGTTGAAGAGATAGAATCAATTGGGGATGTAGCAGGGTTTCTAATCTAATTTTGTCCAATGGTATATAATGTAATTCACATTCAATTTTACAGGATAGAGTCGATATTTTGACCAATGGTTTGGTTTTGGGTTAATTTGGGGTTAATTTGGAATATTTCATTCCACTCTTTGAATTGAAATTCGTATCCAATAAAATTTTTTAACATAGTATCGAACTAAAAAATATTATACCGGCCGTATTATTTCAAATACATATTGGACCAACTTGATTAATTTAGAAAATTTAGGCCAATTCCTCAAAGTAAATGGAGCCCTACTTTATAATCGTTAAAAAAAAAAATAGCAACGTTTACAATACTCCGTGCAAAATAAGAGAGGAAAAAAAAAATAGAAAATTACTTGAAAATCTACCTTCAAATTCAAGCCCGTCAACATTAATGAAGCATGAGTAGGCTATTATCTGGGCTAACCAAGCCCACATTCTTGTCGGTAGCTCATTATTACAATATGCACTTTCCTGCCCTTGAGAAATATCCCTTAAACCCCACCGAATTGAGGCATAGAGTTAACCCCGGAAATGGCGATGAGAGCGGCGGCCACTACGACGGCGGCGACAGCCACAGCACAGAGGGGGCTTAGGGCTCTCTATTCATCGTTTTCGAGCTTCCCTTTCAATCAAGCCCAGACTAAAGTGGAGAAGCCTCCTGCCGCTGAACCCTCCACCAATCTCTTCGTCTCCGGTATCTCTCTCCTCCTCGTTTTTTCGCTTCATTTCAGCTTGTGTTTTTTTATTTTTTTCTTCCGTGCTTGGTAAAACCTAATTTAGTTTGAATTAGATTACTTTCTATTGTAAAATTAATGCTTCGCTTCTCAAACTTAATTTTGTGCACCGAAAAGCGATAAGATGATTATATTATTATGGCCTTTTGCTGTACCCTGCTTCCTGATAGTATGTGGATTCCAAACTTGAGAATTATTATGATACTTTGAGGCTACACATAGTGTGGATACGTTCGATTCATGATGCAAACATTGCTTAGACATTGGGAGACCTTGGGAGCTATGCATAATAGTATTTCTGCTGTGAATTGCAAATTTTTACTTTATAGAGAAACATGAGAAACAATTTATGTACAATATGGGAGACTGGTTTTTTCATTCTCTGCTTGTTTTTTAGCATGTTAAAAGTTGCTTTTTGTTGGAAAAAAAAAATGAATTTACAGCCACTTTGTCAGTTTAAAATTCAAATAATGTCCACCTTGTGGACTTACCATAGTATTGAGGGACTCTGCTACTTTTATTGTTAGATCATTGAAAAACTGTAGAATTCATTTTGGCTATTGGATGCATTTCTCTGTTGCTATTCTGAAATTTTTCATGATTTTGGTCATCATCATAGAAGTTTTCTATTTGCTTTTATGGTGGGTAGCGTGTGCCTGAGCTCATTGCAATTTGGTTTTGTCTGATGTCCAGGGCTCAGCAAACGTACAACATCGGAAGGTTTCCGGGATGCCTTTGCTAAATTTGGTGAAGTGGTCCATGGTATGTTCTCTTTCTCTTTGTTTGAAAGTTGGGGCTGTGTAGTTTGATGCTTGGCAAATCCTAGTGAAATTTGGTTATTCTTGTCCCTTTTTGCAGCTAAAGTGGTCACTGATCGTGTATCTGGCTACTCGAAGGGTTTTGGTTTTGTAAGATATGCAACAATAGAAGAAGCTGCAGCAGGGATCAAGGGCATGGACGGCCAGGTGAGCTAAAATATTTAGGAACAAGTGCTTTTTAAGGATAAATTTTATTTCCTACATGGTAACTAAGTGCAAGCTAGATGGGTTTGCATGGGCTTTTGGGGAAATTTTGAGGCTGCCCTTCTGCCTATCTTGTATAAGGATAATCTTTTTGCTAATTCAAGAAATTGTACCTTTCAAGTACTATACAACACTTCAAGGGTTTTTAGTATGCAAATGAATTTTTGCCATGTGATTTGGTTTATTCTATAAGGAGTAACTACTGACTGGGCAAGTGCATGTGATTAGTTGATTGTGGTCAAACTGGGTCTTGGAATTACATTTCCTGTTTAGGTGGAGAAAAAGGATGAGGGAATGAGTAAAGGGTGAGACATGGCCTGTCTTGAAATTTTAGTTGGAAGAATTTCGAATCTGGGATGTAGGGGTTGGAAGGAATTTATCTTATAACTATCTTATTGGGTGAAAGATGAAGATAAATTTACAGAAGTAGGGTTTTTTCACCTTCTCTCTCTCTCTCTCTCTCTCCTCGGCATTATCAATATCATGTCAAAAAGGTCCACTGTTTTTCTCCTACTGGCCCTTCCTTGCCTTCTACATATGACCCTTTTAAAGTAATCAGAAAGTAAACTTACACAAACCCATATTTATGCAAATGTTTGGGTGAGTAATAACAACTCTCAAAAAAATTTGACCTGGACATTTCTTTGAGCTTCTTAAGTTTAGGGATTTCATCTCTTCCACATGAGGCCTTAATATGAGGAACACTAATTGTATAGAGAAATGGGATTGGGGCACTTTATGGCAGAAGATGTCGATGGCCCTAACAAGTGGTGTGGAGATTTTGTGGAAAAAGTGTATAGACACCTGGCTGCTTTGATTAAAACTTGATAGAAGGAAAAATCTATTTGTTTTGAGATTCTTCACTGTCCATAATTTGTTAATAATGCTTTACAAAGGTGGTCAGTTCTTAGTATAATGGATAGTTGTTTGAGTGAGTGGGTTATGAAGTAGGTGGTTATTTATTTAATGTTGTTGACAGTTTCTAATGTTTCATCTTCCAGTTGCTTCATGAGTACAAACTAGATGCCTTCCATATTTTTACTCTTATGATTTATCTGATCAATAAGTGAATCCAGTTGTCTTTTCCCTTTCATTTTTTGGGGAGTGGTTATGTGGTTAACATTCTATCGCACATTTATTTTGTAGTTTTTGGACGGTTGGGTTATTTTCGCAGAGTATGCAAGACCAAGACCTCCTCTTCCCTCTCTGAACAATGCATTTCCTCAGGGTCAGCAGTGATTCAACTTCCAGAAACAAAGCTCCACTTACTGAAATATGTCATTCAGTGAGCGAAACAACTATTTAATTATGAATTATAACGTTATTGTTTTGATTTAAAGAGAACAAGTCCTGTTAGGTAATCGAGTCAAATTATAGATCACTACTTTTGAGGATTAGGTTGATATGCGTGGTTGTCTGCATTGTTTCATGAATTATAGCATGAACTTATTATTACCATTTATATTTGAAATATGTATTCAGGGCATGCTTGTAACTTATATCTTTTTGGTAGTTAGACTTTTGGATAACGGAACTACACCTCGATTTGCTGCAAGTTACTATACACTGATCCATGGTTCCCATGCTTTGAGGGTTAATTATGCTTAACATTATGTGTTATGAATTTTATGGTTTAAGTTTTATTGGAGGACACTGCTAAATATATAAATGCTTCTAGCTGTAAGACTTTGGTTGCGATGAAGCAGCGTTCTCAAATTTACTCGAGCATATGGTGCTTAATGTAGTTACCTGTTAGCCAAGTTCACATTCGTTTGATGTGCTAAATCTGTGGGGCACGGACCTCATTATTTGTTATTCGCTTTTAATTTATACTACTTCAATTGAACTTTTAACCAAGGGGGCCAGCGTTTGGATTTGAAGGAGCAACTTCCTAGTTTTGGGACATGGCTGTACGACTAGAAAAGATTGGATTTTCTTTACCTTTTTTTTTTAGTTTCTCGGTGATTGAGTGCCTAGCTAAATCAATTCTTTGATCTTTCCAATCTCCACTAAAATGGAGCAAGTTCTCAAGCAATTCAACGGGCTTAAATTTCTGGACTCCACTGATGTTGAGACCATAAGAAGTTTTTGCCAATTGAGACAGCAAGTAATGTGCCATCACACCCTTGAAATACTTTTCAGGGACCATGACGATGTGGTGGATCACTTGCGCCTGTTTGCTGCAACTTTTTGGCAAGCTTTTCATCTTCAAACTCAACAGTCTACATCTCTCTTCTTGTGATTTGTGCTGATAGTTTCTACAAAATTGTGTGGACAACAACTGAAGAATTATGTTGCGTACCCTTCCACAAATCAAATTTGGCGCACAGGTGGCAAAGTGTAGAAGTGAGGACCAATAACTTAGGAGCATTTGCCTTACAGTAGAAGCAACCAGATAAACCTTTGCTTGCCTCTGTAAGGAACTTAACAAATGGATATTTCAGCTGATTTTCGTTCCATTTCATCCAAGGCAAATAGAGATTTCTGTTTGCACGTAATACTGACAGGGTTGGAACTTGGAAATTGCGTCTGCTTCCATTGACATGGGACCATACCATTGTAAGGTTAAAATAATAATAATAGTTTTGTATATGAGGGGTGATTGGATGGGTAAGTAAGAGGTCCAATGAGAAAGTGGCGTGATGATAATTTATATATTCTTTGGGTTGATTTTGTATTGAAGGGTAATATGTCAATCAAAGCAACCATGCTCTGGCACTAAGATAATTGCTCTGGCATTAGGATAATTGCTCTGGCATTATCACCAGCCCTCGTAAAAGAGTCAAAGTCGGATAATTAGGAATTGTAGCTAAGCTAATCCATTAAAATTATCCATCGCCAACAAATTTCCCAAGATTACCCTTCACGCTGGCTTATTCGCCGTCACTGTATGGGCCCCTCCACCACTAAAACTCTCACGGCATGATTTGATGGCGCATTCATCTCTCTGTTCAAGATAACGACAAAACCTGGCCCAACCTATCTATCCCGTATTAATAAATATGCTCTCCATACCTCAACTTCCAAAACATAACCACTCTCATGAAAATTGAAATAAAAACAAAAAAGAAGGAGAAATAATTATAATTGCTGCCACAATCAAATCCTAGCTTCCGTTTCAATGGCATTCTCAAAAAGCAAAAAATAGTATACCCTTCTCTCCCTCTCTCTTTTCCTCTCTTTTCGTGTCGGTGTATATAAGTATGAAGTTTTTCTTCGAATTCGTCACGTGTTGTGGGCCATGCTCGTCGGGGACGGAGGCGAAAAGATTGCTGGTAGTGCATGAAACTCGCCGCCGTGTAGGGCGTAAGAGAGGAAGGCTGAGGGGTGGCCGCGGCGGCTGTGAATGGCGGCCCTCTCTTTCGTCAATATCGGAAGATAATGTGTTGGTGGCGGAGAGGATTAATAATATTGAACGGCCGGCGGGGGGGTCGCGGAGAAGCCTCAAAAGGAAGGTTTCATCCACGTCGCAAAGCGATCGGGCTCGTTCTTCACATAACGATGCTGTCCGGTAATGATCTACTGTCTCCTATTTCAGTTTACTTTTCCCTGATCTTGTTTTTAACTTTTAATTTTATTATTATTATTTTTGCTGATTTGTTTTCTTTTATAAAGGGCTTTCATAGAATTTCATGCTGAATATTGTTTTTTTCTAGCTAGAAAGAATGACATTGAGCAGAATAAGAGTACATAAAAAAGGGTAAATTGTAATTTTGGCGTCGTAAGTAAGGTACATTTAATTTTTAGTCCCAAGTTGCATCCTCCAATTCGACTTTTTTTGCAAGCAGATCCGATAGATGTTATGAAATTCAAGACTAATACGATTAATTAAGACCTTAAACCTCAAATATGAGATTCGGTTAAGGAGATGGAGGCTATTTTTTTTTTTTTTCTCCAATTTGAATGTTTTTCCTCAAATGTTTTTATTTGTTGATCACCTAATCTAAAAATTTAAATTGGCACATATATAACAATTTTTAATATATGGATAGCAATAAAATTACTTGATTCAACAAAATATCAACCGAAAACCATAAATTCAATTGGAAAAAATCTTAGCCAAAAAACAAAAAAAATAAAACAATACTTAACCTCTATCCCCTTTTACCCAATCTCACATCTGAAGAAAAATTTCATGATTACTAGGTTGAAATTGAAGTGTTAAAAATTTTAATTAATGTTTTGATCTTCAATTTCAGAAGGTTTTTACGAAATCTGCATTTCAATTATCACCCACCTCTGAATAATAATAAAAATATTTAAAGTCATTTTCTGTAATTTTGCGCATTTTACTTGATATACGATTACCAAATATTATTGGTATTATTTATCTTTTTGTTGAATTTAATATTTGATATCTTTAACGAACTTACATTTTTTGTCCCATAATTTATAATTTATACGATTTTGCTCCCTCCAATGATGAGTTAACGGTAACGGTAATAGCAACCCATTTTGTATTCTTAAATTGTCAAAAATCAAGACACGATTTTGCTCCCTCCAATGATGAGTTAACGGTAACGGTAATAGCAACCCATTTTGTATTCTTAAATTGTCAAAAATCAAGACACAAGATGCAATGTGAAACATGTTAAAATTTGGGTCCAAAATCAAATGGGCGTCACTTATGGGACCAAAAATGTAATTTTCCCAGCCTAAAACCTAAAAAATATGTTTTTATAGGAAATGTCCCTTTTTTCTTTAGTCTTTGAATTCCTGTAAGTGAAGATTGTTGGAACATGACATTTTGTGAGTTTAATAGTACATTTGTTTTGTTACAGACGAGGTCCACTTTCAGCCATCGTGCCAGCATTCGCTCCAACACCATTCATGTTTTAATGGGTTTCCTGTTTTTTCACTACTTAAATTTGTCCCACTGCTTTGAAATACTTGGGGACGGTCCAAAATTGTGTGCCAAACCTGTGTCATAATCTGTGTACAGCTTTTGAGTAATTTGTGTGTGATGGGCAATTAGATTAATAATTTATATAATTATGCTAACTATTATCAGTTATGTTATATCTTCTCCATCATTGAAAGGATTAGAATGTGAGGAGAGCCATGTCCTCTCACTAGAGGAGGGAAGTGGGCACCGGGGTGGATAGAAATAAGAGAGAGGTGTGTAAATAAATTGAGTCGAATTATATTATTATTTAAATTTATTTGAATTTTTATTAATTTTAAAAAATTATGTTTGATTTGATTTGATTATTAAACGAGTTGAATTTGATAAAGTTTTAATTGATATATATATATATATATATTTATTTTTTTATTGATCGAGTTGAAATTCGAGTTGAGTTTTAAATATTATCAAACGAAAAAATATGATCTAAACAAATTGGGCTCAAATAATTTTTTAACGATATTTTAGGTTTTTATTAGCTCTATCGAGAGACCAATTACTTTATATATTTATTTTGTTTTTATTTTAATATTACTTAATTTCATCCAATAGTAATTAATATGAATACATGAAAATATGATAGAATTTGTTTTTCTATACTTTTTCTTTTCATAGAAAAAGTTTAGATCCAATATAGCATAAAGAAATTTTATTTTGTTTAAAGAATTTCTTATTTACTTTTTTCATGATATTCAACTTTATCTAAAAGATTATTGACAATTGATACCTTTTTCACTTAAAAAGAAAATGTGGTAAAATCAGTTGCTATTTATTTCGGTTTTTGGTTAGGACGGGTTCTTTCTTCAACTAAATGTAAGAATTTCAAATCATGTATTCCATGTGTATTAAATATTTATGAAAAAAAAAGTAAGAAATAAAATAAAATAAAATGAGTTAATGAGTTGCTTGTGATGGCTAATTCAACCCCACTTGATTGAAATTAGAATTTTGATAAAAGTAATTTTGGTTGGAGTGGTTTCTTACCTCACAACACGTTAATAAAATCAATCTTAACTTCCCAACAATCAGAAGTTACTTTCATATACGCAGAAAATTATGCAAAACTATTTGCAAAAAATTGAAAAAAGTAAAATATATCATTAAGAAAAAAAAGAAAGCTATTGTGATTAAGAAAAATACTATAAATCATTTGGATTGTGAAAGTGAAGTCATTTCGTTTTGTGATTGATTTCGTAAAGCCAAGAATTAAAACATAAGAAAAAGAAAAAAATGAAAGTGAATTAACTATAAAAGTCAATTTTTTTAAACATGAACTTTTGTTAGAAAATTCATAAATTTTATTTAAAATTCTGTCAGAAAAGTAATAAAAAAACTATAGTTATGTAAATTGATACTATTTATTCTTAATATAAAACCAAAACCAATAAAAAAGAAGATAACACTAGAAATTAAAAAAAAAAAGATATATATGCATATACATATACTATATATATGTTTGTGTGTGTAATTGTTTTCGAACCAACACATACACAATACCATGTGGGAATGTATTGCCCTCTAAAAGTCAAATCCAACTAAGTGAACGTGAATAGGGATATAAAGTATAAATGATTCAAATTCAAACCAAACACATAATTTTTTACGTTTATTTAATTTTTTAATAAATTTTAAAAATAATATTTAAATTTAATTTGATTATTAATTAAATTAAATTTGAACGACTTTTAATTAAATCGAATAAGAATTGAGTTTGAATAATTTAATTATTTAAAAAAAATATTCAAATTTAAATTTATATTTAATAAATTAAATTCAAATAAGTCTTTTTAGCAATTGAATAGTTTAATTTGTGAATTCTATACTATCATATATATATATATACGGGTATTAAAATGATGTTGATGTCAAGGTTCTCCCTATCTCCTTTATGAACTGTCACGTACAGGTGGATAAGTAAGTTTTGCTCCAGTTGCCAGTTGCCACACATTCATTAAAACCAATTGATATTTTCTATAACATAAACTTGTAACATAAAACGACACATTTTTGGAGGACTTCAAAACTAGTAATTAATGATAATATTAAAATAATAGTTAAAAACATAGCTATTCCAACATGTCACATGTCAGAAAAATACTGGTTTCGGAACAGAATTAAGAACCTCCAACTGTCATCAGCCACTCAGGGTCATATATATTAATTTCAGGTGCACAAGCAGCTCTCAAGATGACAAATTAATTGATGTAGCACACCTACCAAACTGGGGTTTGACAAGAACTCTGAAGGAGATTTTTTTTAAGTATTGCAAAACATCAATAATAAAAGGTCGTTACATTTAGTGGTATAGTGGTATATATTGAATTTATATTTTATTATATATTTATATATATTTACACACACACACACACACATATATATATATACACACGCACATAAAAAAGTATGAGATAAAATGCAATTCACAACCAATTTATATCAACCGGTGTAAAATATCTTGCACCATGATAATATAGCAGAATCCTACTCTAACCAAAAACAAAAACTAAATATAGTTATCCTAAAAACATTTGCATCCTAACATTTAAATCCTAAAACATAATGATGAAAATAAAAGATAAAATTATCTAATAAATTTCATAAAGTATATATGTGAATGGAGAACACTAAACTCATCTTAAGCATCAGGCCAACCCGGTTTCTCCCTCCTCCATTCCTGCCATTGTATCATACAACGGCCTGTTTAAAGTCTCCGGCAGCAAAAATGCCAGAATCCCTCCTGCAATCCCGCAAATCCCAAACACCAAAAACGGTATTCGCTCTCCTAAAACCACGATGACCGGCGCCAGTATTGCTCCCGTCTGCGCTGCCTGAGTCGCGCTTCCTAGCGCTGCGTTCCTAACGACGGTGGGAAACAGCTCCACCGTGTAAATAAACAACAAATTGTAAGTTGCTGCCATGCCAAATATCCCGAATACACCACAAACCATCCTAATCGTCTTCCACATTCCATAGCCCTTCAACAGACCTCCCACAAGACAGAAAGCCCCACTAAACCATTGTGTCCCAATGCTTAATGGCTTTCTACCAAACTTGTCCAACAAGAGTGCAGTGAGCAGAAATGCAGGCATCTCAGCTACTGCATTGAGCAGAACATTGAGGTAAAGATTCGTTTCGAGGTTCACCACATTCAAACTTAGGCCGTAGTAGACGATTGAGCAAAAGAAGTTGATGGCCACTGTTAGAAACAAACGGATGCGCGTGAGTGGAGAACGAAGGACATCCACTAGGGATCCTGTTACGGCTTCTTTCGATTCCTGTTCTGTTTTATAATAGCTTTGAGATTTATCTGAAGTGTCATTTGCCTCTTCATCAAGGGTAAGGATGACGCCATCGGGAAGGCTCTTTCCATTAGTTTTAGCAATTCTATGCATAGTTTTCATGGCGTGTCCCATCTTTCCCCTGATGAGGTACCATCGTGGGGACTCGGAAACGAAAGGAAGTATGATGACAAGGAAGAGAATCGACGGAACAGAAGTGACAACATAGAGGGCTCGCCAGGATTGGAAAAAATATGCTATACCAGAAAGTGCAGCTATCCCACCTGAGAAGAAGTAGAATGTAGACATTCCTGCAATTCCACGCTTTGTAGGGCCGACCGGCTCCGTGGCAAGGACGAAAGCACAAAGGCCAACTCCGCCGGTGCTGAAACCGGTGAGAAGGCGGAACAGGGTATAGGTCCAATAGTCTTGAGAAAGTGCTGTTAGACAACCAAAGATGGAATTCAAGATGCATACCACTAGCAGAGAACCTTTCCTTCCCAATTTAGAGTCTGAAAGGTGGCCAAATACTCCAGCACCTGAACAAAATACAATCTGTTCACATTCTAATTCAACAGTGAGTGTATGCTTTATGATTCCGTTTTCCTGTTCAGTTTTCTGTTCTGGCAGTCAACTGCATATAAATTGATAAATCCAATTGTCTCCAAGATTGTGTTTTGATCATAGAAAGAAAGAGAAGCATGTTAGTAGTAGCCGGCCAAGCAACCCATCAAATTAAGAAACCTAAGGGATAATAATCAATCTATAACTGTCAGGATCTAATGGATTTAAAAATAGTACAAAAAAGTTCAAATGGTAGAAGATTTTATAGCCTAATTTTCATTTATTCTACTGCTTTGCTCTTTTCTTTAATTTGTCACATCACCTATCGTTTTGGAGGCCTTTTAGATCTTAATTAAATAAATTATTCTCATGAGTTATGGTAATTCATTCTTTTTAATATGTCAATTCAAAATATTTTTAACGAGACTGATTTAACCATCAATGAACCAAAACTGAATTTATTCATCCGAGTAGGTAAGTTGTTGGATTTTTTTTTTCTCTGCCATTTGCTTTGCCCACAATTATATATAATGAAATAGAAATAATGAGGCCATCCATATGAATATAAAATATATATATGTATATGTATCCTAAATTGAAATAAATATATAGTTGTTCATATTTATCTTAAAGAATCCAATATTTGTTAAGTTAATAACTCAAGTACAATTTTTTTCTCTAAACTTATATTTAGTATACTCATCCATTGCTTTAACTTTTTAATTCGAATTATTTATTAATTATTTTAATTACAAAACATGTTCTCAAGCCTTGGCAGAAGGGCAGGGGAGATGAAATTAAAAATAAGTATATTATAATTAAAAAATAAAAAGATGGAACATAATGTAAATTTGTGAATGAATTAATACTGGAATCATTTGTTCAGAAATTTGGAAATTTTTTGAAAGCAACTACGAATTGGACCCACAAAATTTTTTAGCTGGTTGTAGATAAATTCGGTTTAAATATTCATCAGTGTGTATTCAAAGTCCTCATATCATATATTATGTATTCATTGAGTAAAATATGAGATAAAACGACAGGATGGACAATCTTTTTGGACCCAAAAGAAAAAATAAAATGAAAAAGCAAACAAGAAATCCGGGTGGCCATAGTTTAGTAATGATTATCCATTGTGATTTGTCAGTCGCACATTAAATTTTAAAACTCAGCTGCAGATTAAACTATTAATAGCCCCCCCAAAACAGCATTAAGAAGGCTAATAAACCCTTAATCCAGCTTGGGTAGGCTTCCATATCTGACTTAGCCAGCAGATTTGAACCTGTCTAATTTAATATATATCTGTCAAATCTTTAGCCCTTAATTAATACAAGCTCTCCCAATAACCACTCATTGCTTCCACTATACTATAATCAGGGCAGCTGGTGAAGATGAAGGAAAAAAGGGTTTCTTAAAGTTTCCAAGTTACGATCCAAAAGCTTCTGTCCCTCTCACTGGTCGGGTCGGATTTATCACGCTTTTCTATTCCTGCCAAAGACGTGTTTGTCTCTTCTACTACCATTACTAGTACCATCCGTTTAGCTCCAAAATACCCCCTTTGCTTCTAACTTAAAAAAGAGAGAGTATCTACACTTCAAATTTTTGTCGACTTGTTTTTGTTTGCTTATTGTTATTATAATTTTTGCCTTTTTTTTTTTTTAACCTTTTGGACTGATTTTTTTTTTTTTCTTTTACACATGAATCATGATCATAGTGAAGAAGGTAATGTAGGTAAAATATGAACTGATATGGTACAACACGTCAATTTCCAATGTTCTAATCAGCAATTCACTTTCACAAATAGAGAAAACACAAACAAGTGGGAGGAGACAAGACACTGGCTGTGACACAAATATGAAATCAATCTTCTGCCATGTGATAATTTATTCTAGGTTGTCCTGCGTGTTAATGTGGTACAGGTCTGCTCTTGTGGACAGGTTTCAAGCTCGACAACCAATAATGGAAACTAGTTTAATAGGAATAGAGTCAGAAATTTAAATTTTGGAGGACGAAATTAAAAGGGTGATTCCATAAAAATGTACGTGAAATAAATAAATAAATTAGGCTTTATGAGTTTGTAAAGAACATTATCGGCCATTCAACAGTTTCGACAGAGAGAGCGAAAGATAAGGGCAACTTACCTATCATGCAGCCGCCGAAAAACAAGGCCTGGACCAACCCCACCTTATATTTCTCCGAACAAATCAATCCGAACTCCGCCACCGTGGAGCTTCCCGGACCGCCGATCCACTCCCACGAACCGGGTTCCAGCTGGCACATGCTCTTGGCCCCGGCCGAGCATCCGGCGGCGCCACCTTCCAAGCACCGCCATCCGGGCTCACGGTCGGCGAAGATCACGACCATGGTGTGGAAGGCCTCGAGTGCCCATGCCATGCTTGTTAGCACGAAGTGCCGCAGCTGCCACCACCCGAACTCGCCGCAGTACTTTTTCAGCATGTCGTCTATGCATAATCTCTCCACCTGTTTGGGAGAGGCTTCGGTCTCCGGCCCGAGCAGCGGCGACCGGAGGTCCGGTTCAAACGGAACCAAAGATTCAGGATGAGAGCTTTTAGACATTTTCCGGGTCGTTTTGTACTTCTTTTGTTGGGGAGGACGGGGATTAGGATTGGAATTTGGACGTAACGAGAATATACTAATTGTGTCAGCACCTTATATATACATATAGGTAGGATCTGAATTGTATTTTTTTTTATATTTGATAATGTTATCTCATATAAGCTGAATCTGAACAATAGGAGTTTAAACAGGTTTCTATTTTCTTAACTATTTTACCGCTACACGTGGATGAAATCGGGCCATTAATATCTATCCTTCTGGATATGGACATTGCAATTTGGGTCAAAGCAAACTTCTTTTGAGAAAATATATAGTATCCTAGTATTATTATTATTTATTAGAATGCAGTGTTGAGGGTAATATTCCGGGGAATATATGGATTTTGTAAATCCAAAAGGAAACTCAATTTGATACTTTTGGGAGTCCTGGAAAGTAGGCCAAAGTTGTGCTTGTTGACAATCATATTGCTAAAACTGCTTTCATCCAAGAAAATGTAGAGAAAGAGAGAGTGATGTATTGAAACTTTTTTCTGTTTACGTTATAATGACACTTTCTTCGTGAGCATTTTTATTTTTAATGGGACACTAAATTTCATACTAAAATCTTAAATTTAATATATTTTTATTTTCAATGAGCATCAAAAGTTACATCAAATTTGATGTAATGTTTATATTTTCAATTTGCCCTTAAAATTGTTTTACTTCAAATTTTAATTTCATTTGTATCTTATATTATATATTTAATTAATTTATAAAATTTTAGTTTTTTTAGTATTTTACAATAATATTTGTAATAATTAATAAATAATTAATATTTTCTAAATTATAATAATTAATAATAATAATAAATACATTAAAATAATATTACTTGCATCAAATTCAAAAATAAAATACAACATAAATATTGAAAACTAAAATTTAAAAAATAAAATACTATATAAAACTAAAGACAATAATTTAATAATTTGGTAAATTAATCTTTTTTATTGTAATATTAATTGTAATGTAGTATTTTTTTTCATTGTGATATTAAGTATAATGTACTATTTTTCTTTATGCAATATAATATTTTTTTTATTGTGATATTAATTTTAATATTTATTTTTATAATATAATTAATAATTTTAATATGAATTATATGTAATTTTCTATTTAGTAGAATTAGTAGTAATAAAATATAATTAATTAAATAATTTTATAAATAAATAAAAATTAAAAATTAAAAAAAATAATAATAAAATATTCATTTGGTATAATGGGTTGAAGATGATTTATATCAAATTATACTAAAATATTAAATTTAATTTAAATTTTATATTAAATTTAATACAGTGAATTGGAGAAGGCTTGGACCTGTAATTCCATCTCAGTTAACTGGTGCATTGGATTGCTTTCAAAGCTTTGCCCGAATTGTATTTCGTTTTTGATTCATTTTAATGTTTTCTGCTGCCCCCGTTGCCATAATTCCATTTGTGATCATACAGAAGAAACAACTAAAAAGGCCTGGTCATCCATAAACTTGGATTCAGAAACCCATTTCTGGGCCTCTTCACCTTTTTTAAGCCCAAAATAGTAACGTGTCCCAAATCAGGTAGAATTCAGGCTTTGCTGTGATGTGACTACAGTTGTGCTGTAGTCATTGAACAATTCTTTTTAACTCTATCTAGATCATACTAAAATATAATCCATTTTTATAGGTGGAGTCAAGATAAGGGTGAAGCGACTAACACATCAAATTTTTGTTTTTAGGTGTGAACATAAGAGTTTAATTTTGGTGAAATGTTCGGTGTGATCATTGTTAGATTATTTATAATATTTTATTTTATTTCTGTAGTAGTAATGTTTTAATCTTTTTATTATTTAATTTTAAGAATGGTAATAAAGTAGAAAGAATTCGTCCAAAATCAAAATTAACCCGTCAATTTTTTTTTTTTATCGATAGGCATCTTGCACCTAAACCCATTCATTTGGACCGAAGGACCCACTAATAATTTTAACTTCGAAACAATTAATATTGACTAGCAGAGAGAGAAACAAAAACAAAATTTTTGTAGCAAATTGAGAGAGAAAGAGAGCACATTCTCAGCTATGTGAACAAAAAATCACACTTCCACCATAGTTTTTAGGTCAATTGAGCTGGAACACTGAAACTTTATACCTTCTGCTGCAAAAAGAGAGAGACAAAGTTCGAGGTGCCGTGCTTGTGGTTGGGGGAGAGAGCTAGAGAGGTGTCATCTCGGTGGTTGTAAGAGAGAGGCCGTTGTTGACATGTTGTCGATGGTTGCAAGTGAGAGGCCGTCCTAGAAATGTGTTAAGTGAAAAAAACAGCGTTGATTCCAGAGAAAAGAAAAATAGTAATCAAAATGAAGGAAACCTAAACAGCTAAAGTACCTTTTATTTTTTAAAAGATATGTGTCAGGTCCAATAGAACCTATTATCTACTTTGTATCGTGTCGGGTTTAAAAATTCAAAACCCATTACCCACACCATGACCTATTTAGCCACCTCAAACCCATCCTAAATGGGACAAAATTTGAACTTGTTGCCATTCCTATTTTAGTTTGTAAACCATAGCAACCCTAGCTATTTAAACCCCCATTTCATTATATGTATTAAGGTATTTTCTTCAATTTTGTAAGATGTTGCAACTCTAGTTTTCTTTATCTATTCTTCTCTTTAATTCTTTTGATTATGTTTTGTATTGAGTAATCTAACATGGCATCACGACCATCTTAATGGAGTGTTTGATTTATAATTTATTTGATTGATCGTACAATACTTGATTAATAAGTCTGAGAGTCAAGGATTCCTAAAATTAGGGATAACTCAAGAAAGGTTGGGGCTAAAGCCTAAACTAGCAATTGTAAATGATAGTTCTTCTTTTGGATAGTTTTTTTCTTTTAGAACGAGGAGCCACTGCTTCTTGAGCAGGAAGGTTGGAAATTCAGTAGGAATCAGAAACTTCATATGCAGCACCACTAGCTCATTCCACAATGAGGTAGAAAATCAAACCAAAATGCAGCTGACAGCAAGGGTGGTCGTAGATCAGCTGACGTTGCCAGGTTCTTGTAAAAGGGGAGACGACTATGGGGGATGGGTCATATGCTTGCCATGTAGGCTCGTACACATGTACATGAGCCCGTATTATATGTATGTGTGCACGCCATCATCACCCTATCAAAACGTGAATTGTTGACCCCCTTTAATTGATTATCTATGCGTGGTGTTAAACTTCTGATCTTGATTTGTGATTAAAGCAACGAACTCCGTTGTTGAAGGTAGTTGTGCTTTCTTTTTGTCTAGAAGACTAAGTAGTTGACGAGGTCTCATTTCCTGACTACTAAAAGCCAACAAGCCTTGTTTGTTTCCAATCTCACATAGTGAAGAAGATGACTTGTCTTATTGAATTTGAGGGCAAAAACCCAACCTGGTAAAGACGGTATGTGGGTGGGGAAGGAAGTGTGAGATCGGGTCATTGAGAATAAGTTATTGAAAGCTTCAAACAAGTAGTTCGATAAGGTATCAAAATAGAGCTTCCAGAGGCAAGTCGAAGCAGAGAAGGTTTCTCCTAAAGATTCTCTGCAAGTCGGACAAGAAGTGGTGTTTCCAGTGGATGACGGGTGAGTAATGCGTAAGAATTTGAGTTGTTTGTACAATTTTATTAAGCCTAATGCATTGGATTTTTTCATCAAATACTGGTATTCTTAATGTTCTTTAGTTAAACTTAATATTCGATATTCTTCTTCAGATGATAGACCTTTGACCTACCCCATTTTATATCGTCTTATTATTGATAGCTCGGTTTATCTCACCATTACAAGTTCGGACATTACCTACGTTGTTCATATTGTTAGTCAATTTGTTGCTTTTTCTACTATAGTTCATCGTTGCTATTCTTTGTATTTTGCTCTGTCTTCCGGGCACACTCTTTTAGAGTCTTCCGGGCAAACATATTATGATGCTGATTAGGCAAGTGATCTAGTAGATCACAAATCTACCACTAACTTCTACGTACGTATTTCTTGGGGATTTTGTTGTTTCTCGAAAGACTAAGAAATAGAGTATTGTTTTTTGATCTTCTACAGAAGCTGAGTATCAAGTTATGGCCGCTACCACCACTGAGATCCCACTTATATGTATTGTTACAACAAGAGTCCTATTCACATTACTCACAACTCAGTCTTTCATGAGATAACTAAGCATATTTAGATTAACTGCCACCTTACTATCATTACCTTCATGACACTCTTAACTTATCATTTATTTCTTCTTCCTTATAGATTGCAAACTTGTTTATTAAGTCACACTTGATTTTGCATTTTTATTTTTTACTTGGTGAACTCTTGATGTTTTTTGCAGCACGATATTAAACTCTCAATGCTTCTTGCACCCATATTATTAATTTGTAGGGGATATTAGAGTTATTTATAATATTTTATTAATTTATGTATTAATAAAGTCACTATAGTCTTTTTATTATTTAGCTTTTTTTTTAACCCTAGCCATTTAAACCCCTCTTTCATGACATGTATTATTTATTTTCTTCAATTCTGTAAGACATTACAAATCTACTTTTCTTCATCTTCTTATTTTTTTTTAATTCTCTTGATTCTCTTGATTATGTTTTATATTGAGTAATCTAATAACCATAAGTCACCACAATTCTAGATTAGATTGAAACTAGTTCACTGTAACCGTAAGCAAATTTGAACTTACGATCTTGAGCTAGATCCACTAAGCTATCATCTTAGTGGTGGGGTGGATTAAAGGGGCCTCCGTAAAAAAATTAAGTGGGTAGTTTGATACTAATAGTGATGAACATTATGTTTGATACCTGAATTTTAGTAAAAAAAATTAAAAAAAAGTATTTTACTCATTTCAAGTGATAGTAATTTATAATTTATTGTTTTATACTTTTTATATTTTTTTGCTTACGAAAATTCAAAATCCAAACATAGCATAAAAATTGGTTCGTGTTTAAAAGGCTTCACAGGCCCAACTTAAAACGGCCTTTATACTGTTCTATTATAAAAAAGAAGCCCATTAGACAAAATTAGGAAAAGACTCAAGCCTGATCATCATTTTTTTTTTAATTCTTTACTATCACACACACATACTCTGGTCATGTTTCTCATAACAAGCCCTAAAGCAAGGAAACATAAGAATAGAAAATAATGCGAACCAGAAAAGTACACGCAATCAGTAACGATACCTCCTACCTTCATTCAATCAGCTCTTACAAAACAAATCGTTAATGATGCTGAGAGTGGCCAACGTGATCACTCTGACACTTAAGTAAAAGTATTTTTTAAAGAAGATAAGAAATATATATTGTTTGAATGTAAAATATTAGGAATTTGAAAGAAGAAACCATACCTTAAGTTCCCTATTTATGAGGGCAAAGAAGGAATTTTTTCCTCCTTAGAAATAACTAAATAAGTAATAAGTCCCCATATTCTAATGATTTACTTTAGATATTATTTCCTTTTATCTATTAATAACTAATTTGTTATAAGATTCCAACTAATACTTGCCTTCCACGGGCTCGAGTTGAGTAAGACCGTTCCTGTATTATATCATCCCGATCTCATACATGGCGAGCTGGTCTCAATGATACGAATGTTCTTGTGAGATTATAACTCAGTTTGGGTAAGAGAGCTCTACCCCTTTTATTATTCAAACTTGACCTAAATCGGCTAATTTAGTCAACCCAAATCCATCATTTACTCCAATCTACCTATTGTAGACCTAATCTTAAGAGCCCCAAGTGTTGCATCGAAAACTCAATTCCAACTCAACTCGCTTAGCGTAGAGCCACATCAATAAGACCAGATCTAGGCCATGTCAAAAAGATAAAGAGAGATGGGAAATGAAGGCGAGATAATGTTGAAATGGGGAAATTGGGCGTTGTCTTTGAAAATATCGTAAATTGATTTAAAAATTAAACGATTTGATTTTATCCTATAATAAATGGAGTAATGATTTTAAGATGGACAAAGTATATTATTGTGCATGGACTTTTCATTATTTGTTCCTAACATAGTATGATGATTGTGTCTAAACAATCAAAATTGAAGTCCCAAAAATTTTTAAGTACCAGCTTCTTAGATTCAAATTCTAATAGTCGTGGCCGTGTGGGTATTATCTTAATCTTTAAACATAAATATTATTATTAATCATAAATGATTAATCATTGATAATGTAAATACCGCTTTTTGAAGTATGAGGAGACAAAATAAGGGGAAAAAAAACACAACAACAACGTAGTATGATGAATTTTCACTTGGCGAGCTTAGTTATGTAAATCTTTTGGACTCTTTGTTTTTTATTAGGTGTTGGAACAAATTGTAACCCTAAAATACTCCTACTCAAACTATACGACTAATACGTTAAGACTTAAGATGTGCAACCTAAGTACAAAATTGGCGTTAATCAAAATGTCTTTGGTTCATCTGATAACTTCGATTTCCACGTCCAATCCTCGTTTGATAAATTGAGGTTTATGTCAACAAACTTAATCTCATGTGGCGTTGAAGCAAATTACCATAAATTAGATTTTAAGGACTTTAATTTTTAGTTCAAATATCCATTTAGACTTCTCGTTTCAAATTTTAAAGTATAACTATTTTTTTTTTTTATCATAATCAACATTTACTTTGTCGTAATTTTGATTGATATAAAATTTAAAAATACCTAAAGATTATATTTAGATTCAATTTTGAAACACATAATTTTTCTTAAACCCATATGTGTGATGACTATTTTTCAGTTTAAGTTAATTTTGATTTTTAAGTCAGTTTTCTTTTCCTTTTGTTTTTTGCTTAAAAAAGTGGTCTTATCAGTATTTGCATTGGAATTTCTAATATAATCTACTAAACTGCCATAATATGGTTTTAGTTTTAAAATAACTTAATATAAGATTTTTAATATTTTTCTAAAATTTAAGTATAATCAAACAACTAATTTTTTTTTCCTAATTATATATATGTTTTTCAGAGCGATGTCATATTATGGATGCTTTGTAATATTAAATGTATAAGTACATCTATGTCTACAACTATTGTCTATTCTTTTTCAATGCATCGCTTGCGGGATTCAAGAACGATTACAAATAAATAGAGGAGAGGAAAAGAGGAATAGAAGATTTATAATCGAGGAAAAGAGCTTAGTTGGGAAGTGGGAATCCCAAAGATAGAATTATGGGTTGTTGTATTAATTCGTTTTTCTAATGAATTTTGGTTAAAAATCCTAATGTAGGTAAAATAAAATAAAATAAAACATACAAATGACCAAAGTCCACATAAAATATGTACTGTGAAAAGAGATTAGGTGAGAGCAAAATTCTTCAACCCCATTTTCCACAATGCCAATCCATTACTGCAATCATATTTTAGTTTTAAATAAATAATTCTGTAAACAAATTCTAAATTAACTTTGTTTATTATATCATGCTCTTAATTAGAATTTAGATTTTTGCTTTTAATTTCTTGTTTATTTCTTATATTTTTCTTGATAATCTTGTTTAGCTTTAATAAATATACATCCGACTTCCAAATTTTTCAAAAAAAGAAGAGAATTAATCGCTAATTAATTCCCTCAATCTGCATCTGCATCGGCAGATGATTGAGATTTTCCCTTGAACAAGTCAGAAAAAGTGGGCAGCTTCATCTCACCTTTATACGACATGGGAATGGTGATGTCCCCGATCACCGGAATATCAACAATCATCCCCATTTCCAGCAAATAATCGATATCCCAATCGGCGGCGATGTCCCGCACCAAGCTGACCACCGCGCTGTGCGCCACCTTCACCGTCACATCCACCATGGTATTGCCATTAGCCTTTAGGGATCCCGGGTCGGGAATGGAACCCGAGGCAATCAAATTCCCGGCGCTCTTCACCTTGTAGGCAATCTCCCCGATGGGAATGGGAACGGCGTAGGGATTTGACACGGAGACCTTCGCCAGGAAAGTTATTCCGTCGAGCCCCAAACCCTTGAGATCCACGTCTTCAATGGTTGCCTCCGGCTTCGGCATGTTCGCCACCTTGTCCGCCACGAAATTCTTCGCCTGCTCCACAATCCCCATTTTTGCCTCTCTCCGTTTCAATCCAACTCAGTAATTAGACTAGTTTGTGCTGGATCAATAACACTGCTGATTGATTAATAGTCGACGAAATGAGGGATGGAGATATAGAGGCGGGTGTGTGTGTGTGTGTGTGTGTCTCTCTCTCTCTCTCTATATATATATATATTGTTAGCATCATGGATGGAGTATGGATAATCCGCTTTTTGACTTTGTGATCATTGCTTATTTTTCTTAAAATAGTGCTTATAATCTAACTTGCACAATTTAATAGTAACATATAATAAATGAGGTAATTAAGCAGAAAAAAACTACACAAAAATCGTACAACTCCAAAAAAAAAAAAGATAGTACAGTTTTATTTCCATAATATAATAAATTTCTCTTTCTCTTGCACACACACTGTAATGCTACAATGTCTTGTTTCTATAAGTTTACTTTTGGGATATTCGGTTGTTCCCTTTAACTTTAAAAAGTTGAAAGTAATCTTTGACTGGATTGGTTTTCTCCCCACCTCGTCCCATAATCAATTAGGTACCGGCCCAAAGTTGGGAATTACTCTAGCCTAGACTAGCCGTTGGCCAATGTTGCATAAGACAACTATTTTATTTACAACATAATTTCCATTTATCTCAAGTTCAACTTAGAGACAATAAACCGGGTCTGAATTTAATTAAATGATTTTTGGGCTAGCATAATTTTTATAATTAGATCGGTGATCAAATTGGTGTTGTTATTAATTAACAGTTCAACCTATTGAACTGGTTTAACTATTAATCGGACTGGTCTAATAAAAATTAATTATATTTTCTTATTAAATAATAATATAATAGATTAATTATTATATAATATATTTTCAATGTAAAAAAAAGATAAATAATTATCTAAAAAAATATCTAACAAAATACAAAATCTAAATAACCACATAAATATAATAAAATATCAAATTTAAACTTCTTAAAAATAAAAAAAAAATAAAAAGAATAAAAAAAATAAAAAAAAATCGGTCAAACCAAAAATTCGGTTATGTATGTCTAAAAATTGGACCAAACTGATTTTCGATTCCCGATTGAATTGATTGAACCAACCACCTGATCCGATTTTCAAAACATTATGGGCAAGTATAAATTTTAGTTTTTTAAACTAGCTGGGTTAGGGGTGAGTAGTATAAAATATATTTTATTATTATTTTTTATATAAAATATATTTTATAATTATTAATTAATGCATACAGTGCAAGGTTATTACGTTAATTAAAAATTATTCCAAAACTATTCCTAACTTCAGCTTCAATTCAAAAATATTTTAAATGACTTAAAGTCAGCCATTATAAACTTGCATTATGAATAAATTATAGTAAAATTAGACAATTTATATGAAACATTCCAACATATTGTTACATATAATTTAATTATATTCATCTCTTATAAATTAATATTTTTATTATCTTTGATAATTAAGAAAAAATAGATAATCAAAATCAATTAACACTTTATCATCATTACTAAGTGAAAAATATTATAACTCGATAGTCATGTAAAAAGAAAAGTCTAAGGCTAAAGACGCAAAAAAATTATTCTTAATGGGGTGGCGAGTCCAGCGAGTTGGAACTGTCGGGTTTTGAATTTGGGCTAGGGCAGCATCTCAATCAAGCGGGATGGGATGGGTTTGAAGTTCAACCAAACCCACTCCATTGTCATTTCTTATTTATTTATTTTTAGTAAAAATTTATATTATACTTGTATTATGTATGTACGCTTAAATAAGTAGTAAATACTTTTATTTCTATTATTGGAACTTAATAAATAATGTTCATACTTATAATGTAAAAAAAAATAATATGCATTATATATATTTTATACCATTTATTTATGGTCTAAAAACTATATCTAATTTATTTACAAATATTAATTGAATCATACATACAGAGATAAAAAATTATATGACCTATAAAAATATCAACTACTAATAAATAAATTGTTATCTCTACATTGTGTCATACTTGTAAATTAAATAATATAATCACACATATAAGATATTTTTGCATTATTTAAAAGTAAGTACAAGCATAACATATGTTGCAAAAATTTGTGAACGCAACAACACGTTGTTGTATACAAGTAATAAAGTGATGAATAAATTATCGTTTCTACAAGAATTGTTGAATTATTAATTACTAAAATTATGTTAACTCTAATTTTATTTGAATAAATGCATTTTTGTGTTTTTTTTTTATAATCTAAATTCAACTCAACTAAATTAATGATAGGAAGCATTTAAAGATGAAATTCACTAACTAAAAAGTCTAGGGTTATGATTTTACCATAATTAATCCGAATTAATTATTTTATCTCATCAATCTCAATTTAATTCCAAGTGATAGTCGAGAATCCCTAAATTATCCACTAATCTCTCTCAAGGTTTAATGAAAATATTATTAATTGCTAACCCACTATATTTTTATGTGAATTACAACAATCAACAATTCATTAAGTTTTATGGATCTCCAACAAGACTACATAAACCATGCAAGTATATTCTTATCTCACATACAATTTATAATTTTTTACACATAGAATTAAACACATATATCACCTTTCGGGTTAATATGATTAGCAAATCATTCAATTAGTGACTAAGTAATTGAAAGCATTAAGAACAACGTAAAAAACTCAACTTGAAGATAAATTGAGAATTGAATTGATACAAATATTCAAAATATCATAATTAGATTCCATCACAACCCTAAAAAATAAATTAATTCATAATAAAAATAAAATATAAATTAACAACATTCATACACACAATGAAAGAAAGAAATAGGACAATGAAATGAAACTAGAAACATGATGAATTTCTTTTCTTATTGATGTCTTCTTCACAAATTATGGAAGAATTTTCCTATTCTTCTCCTCCTTGTTTCTTGGCTTCTTTTTTTTTTCCCCCACTTTTCTCCCTCTCTAAAATCTAATTTGGAGGCTATTGGAATACTTAAAATTGATGGGAGATGCTCTAAAGAGGATATAAAATACCATTTTGCCTTTACTTACCCGGTTGGTAGCGCCTAGGCGTTGCAGCACGCTGCAGTCCAATGAGGGCAGTGCCTAGGCGCTGTACATTCTGTCATAGACAGACATTGCAGCGTTGCTCTTGTTGTCTAAGTTTGATTTCTGCTGCGCTTGTAGCCTCTTTCAACTGCTTCTTTACCATTTTCTAGGCTAAATTGGCTTTTGATATATCATATGAATTGTAACTCTATGTCTTGGTGTTCGATAGGCTCTTGAATCAACTCAACATAAGATCTTTGAAAAGATTTATGCTTAAAAGACTCATATGTGTCAAATCAGAAAGTTTTGGTCAAATGCAAACTTTTTAACCTAATTTTTATCATTGAAATTAAATGAATTGAATTTTGTGATAAATATAGAAGTTTTACATATACCTCTTGACTTTCCAATAGTTCAAAATGATATTGGAGAAAAATATTATGATTGAAATACGAACACTGTCCTCAATAATACCAAAAAGCAGATTATTCAAAAATTTAATTAAGTTTTATGTTTCTTTTTATTTTTTTCTCATTTTGCTATTACCTACAATATTTCAAACTAAATGCATAAAAAGTAATATAAACACTCGAAAACTAATTAAAAAATTAAGCAAATGATACTCAATTAATGAGTATAAAATCCACTCATCAACATATATAAAATAATATCAAAATACATTATATTTTTTCTCACAATAATTTTTTATATTTATATTTTTTGAGACTTCTACGATTTTGTATATTATTCGTTTTGTTATTTTTGGACAGTTTTTTTACCATAAATGTGAGCTTGTTTAAATTATACTTGTATATATTAATTATCAAATATTTCTCGTCTCATATGTAACTAATTAGAATTCAACTTCTCTCCGCCCATACCTTAATACTGTTTTTTTTCTTCATATTCTTGTTATTAACGAGAAGCATTTGAAATTCATAGTCTCCATAATACATTGGTAAATTATGTAAATAAAGAATAATTGGCATTTTACTCGCCTATAAAATGGTGAAAGGACAAATAATCCTCTATAAAATGAAAAAATGCTAATTATCTTTTTTGTCATTAAAAATAAAAAGTAAATAACATCCAATTTTAATTACATTTATTAAATTTAAAATGACTAGTTATCCTTATGTATATGTTAGTATTCATTTACTTCTTACAAAGATATGCTTTATTTTCCACGTAGAAAGCTAGTAGCCAAGTGGAGTATTTAAAATACCACAATTTACAATTTCAGAATGGGGATATGCAGAATTGTTGTTCTTATGAGAGGTTTTGGTATTTTGTTTTTGGAGGCAATCACAAAAACTATATGTTTTGATTCATATGGGGTCATACATAAATAATTATGAATATATAAAATATGAAATCCAGAAACCATCTAAGAATTTCTTAAGTACTTGGATGATGACATTAACTACTGGGGTCTATTGATCCCAATGGAGAGAAATTCCAGTAAATATATATGCCTTTTTTTGTTTGTAATCATATATTTTATAATTGTGTTAACTACACTTACCTCTAATTTAAAAAGGTAAACTAACAATTCCTTCCCTTTATTTTTTATAATTATAAAAATTTTCCCTTCAAATTTCCTTCTTGAAAAAAATTAGACGGAAGTTATGAATTGATAATTTTTGTTTCAATTTAAAAAATTACAAAATGGTAAAAGTTCATCAGTCTACCCTGATTGTCTTGGTAATGTTTTTAAATTTGGAAAGGGTTGTAACTGTAATGTTTTTGTGGTTGAAGCATGTCATTATGCTATATACATAATTAAGTTTCCCCTCTCTGCCTTATTCCTTTTCTCCATTTTTTTTTTTTAATCATCTAAGTTTTAAATTTTGACTCATTAATCTTGGGTAGAGGACTATTTTCCCCTTGATTTGCCCTCTAGGTAAATTTGATGATATATTTCTGTACACTCGAGTATTTTTTCCTCTCATTAAACCCACCTGAAGCACGGCAAGAGATTCCAGATGGACGAATTCAGGCACGCGACGTTCGTTCCACTAAAAAGATTCGAATCATCAATCCTCGTATTTTCTCCTCTTCTCTCCCTCTTTTTCTCTTTTCTCTATTTCCCAACCTTTCCTCTCTCGCTGACTCCACTTTTTCCTCACTTCCACTCCCTGTTGCTCTCTCCCCACCCCTCTCCTACCCATCCCATCCCACCCCATTAGCTCTTTTTCCCTACTCACTCCCATCCCCTTTCTTTCTCATGCTCGCCGTTGCCACCGCAATAAGAGAAGAAAAGTAATGATCAGAAAAGAAAAAAAGAATTGAGAGATATAACACAAAAAACAGGAGAGAAAAAAGAAAAAAATACAAAAAAGAAATTAAATCTAAACTATTGTTGGAAAGGCACATCTCTTTTTAATATTTCAATTCTATGATACTAAAAAAGTATTTCAACAAACCATTTTTCTTAAATACATGCAAGAATAGTTATTACTCTACCATATATTTTAAAGAACTGAAAAAAAAACCCACCAATGTTTATCTTTTTGGCCTCAAACAACTATTTTTTTCATCCAACAGTTATATTTTTAGAATAGTGTTTTTATTATAATTTCGTACTTTAGGTATATAATTTTATATTTAAAATGGCTCTAAATTTTAAATGCTACAAATAATATTTTGATCAGCAAAATATATAAACCAATATTTCAAGAGCAAAACAGAAAATCTACAAAACAATTTGCATTATTTTCCATTCAAAATCCTAATGATAAGAGAAGCTTAGTAATATTGTAAACTTATAAGAGATGCTTTTATTATTATAAAAGAATGTACAGATGACTTGATAATTTAATTATTATAAAAAATAAAATAAAATAAACCTTTTGCTACATAATAATTCATCTACATTTGTATTTTATATATACATCACATATTATTCATTTTTGACCATTTTGATGAGTTTTCTAATAATATTAGAATATAAGATAAAATATCATTTGAAATATAAGATTTTGTTTGTTAATCAAGTTGTTTATTTTTTTTTTTACTTAAATCAGTAAATATTTATTTTTTATTAACAATGGACACAAATCCAGCAAAATGTACAAGGGGCAATCAAAATGCGGCATAGGCACCTACATACAAAGTTGCCAATAATAAGTGGGTGGTAATATTGTTGATACCTAGCTTATGGTATATATGAATAAAAGTTTAGTGACTCTTTCATAAAAAAACAATAAGTGTAGCATCTATAAAATATAGTAAGAATAAAATTCAATATATTCATAAATAAAAGACATGGAAAAACATACGGAATAACTTATGGTAAAAATTTAGGTACATTTATTTCACATAGCTCGAGTTTTCTATATACATGGATTGAGAAACCACTACTAAAACGAGAAAATAAGAAAATATTAAAGAATCAAATAATTCCTATTAAATTATGATATACTGATATAGTAAATTATTTTCCATTAGCTAATATATTTATACTTATAAATTTATTATTCATCACAAATTTTAAAAATATGTAATATGTTTCTAAACAATATTTTATCTATATGTGAAATATTAGTAGTAATTTTCCAATTATTAATATGTTACACATTTTTAAATTTATGATGAATAAGAAAATTATAAGTAAAATATATTAGCTAACCACATATCCTACTTCTACTATAAAAAAATTATGTTAAATTAAAATAAATAGTCATTAAATTTAAAGTACAATAAAGTTTTAAATGATTTTAATATTAATTAATCAAGTTAAAAAATTACTAGAAGATAAGTACAAGTAGAGTAATTTTAAATATTTTAAAAGTAATTTTACCATGGTAATGACAATAGTGTCATTTTTAAGAGTACAAGGGTGTAAAATATTAAAATAAAATTATAATGAGTTAAAGTGATACTAATTGATAATACATAGAAGAATATAATATAAATTATAGTACAAAAAAATAAAATAATATTCAATAAAAATAAAAAAAGTAAAGTGTTACTCCAAATTTGTTGTATCTCAATATTTAAATAGTCTCAAGTTCAATAAGCATTGATTTTATAAGCTCTTCATCGTAGATCTTGAATTTGTATAACCGTCCTCATCTATATAGACAAGATGTATCACATCAAATGCCGCCGCCCTTGAGGCACATTGATATTGTGATATCTTGGGATGGTCGGTCCAGGACCCACGGAGTATGAAACCATTTTTTGACAATTTTTCTTGTGTATTTCTCAGCATAGTAAGTATTTGATGACTAAAATTCTGTAATATAAATTCTGGGGTATTTGATCTTCGAAAATAATATTTTACTTGGCTGCAATAATTTTATTATAAATTAATTCATGACCTAGTTAAGTTAAATTTCCCAAACTTAATAGACAACAATATCAAAAATGCCTTCTAGAGTGCTACAATCATAGCAAAGTAGTTGAACACCAGCAAAAACTTTAACTAAATGCATTGCCAAGAGATCATGAAATTGAAAGATTCCATTAAACCACAAAATAGATAACACAGATTCACGGCCAAGATGACAAACTCGATTAATCAAAATGTATAGTTTCATTTCCTGAAGGCTTTTATTGATATGCTGTAACTTTATTGGCAAAGCACAAGATTCAGCCTCCCATGCCATTCGGACTTGGATCTTCAAACTGTCACTGGCTCAATCAATACACTGTTTATATAGTCTTTCGTCTTAGTTGTGGGATTGACATACCCATCTTCATCCACGTACAGAAGATTTATCACCCGAGCAAGATTGACAATATTCATAAGGATTGGTAAAGAGATTGCTGTTGGTTGAAGGCATTCTTGATTTATATCCTTCCATGCTTTCTTCAATTGTTCTTGAAATTCAGCAAAAGCCTCTTTCTCTGAGGTGCCATTTTGATTCATGTAACATTGCACTGCTGATAATTTTGATTCAAACTGTGTAAAATAGAATCAAAAATCTGAGAAACTAACATAAAGTCAAAATATTTAGTACATTCAATAAGTGCATGTAATTGTAAATTCAGTATGGAATTTATGTTTCTTACCCCATATCCAACCATGTCGTCCATTAATCTACAAATTGTTGATGCTGCTCGTACTATTAGTGGTTCACTTGAAACCTAATCAAAATCTTCCTTTGTTACTAGATTTCCCATACCAACCAAGGAAGTTGTTGACAACATCATAGAAGCACCAGATACAAGCGCCACCTTCATATACTCCTCCATCGTTGGCATATACTTACTATAAAACCATTTCGCCTCTTCAAAGTAGGCACTGACTAATTTTTTCATCTGCAAATTTTTCCAAAGAATAAATAAAAGGGGCACATCATGGATAGTGACACAAACTTGATAGTAGTAAAAAGCTTGAATACCTCTTCTTTTGCATATTGGACACGATATGATCCGTCTACTTTTTTTGTTTCATCTTCCATTTCAATATAAATATCCAAAAGGGCTTTGTAACATATTCTCATGTATGGTGGCAATTCCTCCAAGGCATTAACATCCCAACTGGCGGTGAATAGAAAAAAATGAAAAACTGTCAAGTCAAATATATTCACAAATTATATTTTATAAATAAATATGGTTACTTTAAATAAAGACTTGGATGCAACCTCTGAATAAGATTTGTGAAAAGTTGGAGATCATCCAAAGTTCCATAGATATCGTAAATGTCATCAATAATGGAAGTTATGGCAATGACTTTGGTTAGTATTCTTCTTGCAATGTTGAATTGGGGCTCAAAGTAGACTGACAATATCCAAAAGTAGCATTCCACCATTCTATCTCTTGCAAAAGGCAATTTGTTTGCAAAGTCTAAAGCCTTCCACCACCTACAATGATTTTGTTGCCATATAAGATTGTATTAAACACAACACATAATGTAAATTTGTATGTTGTACAAGCTAACCTTGTAATATCGCTTAGCTCTTTCTGATGTATCTTTTGTACCATGTTAAAGTCCAATTTTGCGAAATTTACTAGTGTCTCATTGTGGGACTCCTCCTCTTGGTACATGGAAATAAATTTTCTGGCTCCCAACCTAGTCAAACTCTTGCGAATTGGGATCTTCAAAGCTTCATTAACTCGTGTAGAAAGAGAATTGTTCATTTGGTGGATCAAAGACTCGAGGTGAGAGGAAGAAAACTCTAATGCTTTGTCGAGAATTTCCTCCCCATCTACTCCAAAATGTGCAGCCTCGTATAAGTTTAACATCCCTTCAACATTGTTTATCAATGACTCCTTAAAATTTCCTTCATGGTCTATGAATTTGTTGAACACATCTGCGATGCAAAAATTAATCAATAAAGAAAGTTGTGTTTCTTTGTTCTTACAGGACTGCCCAATTTAATTTGCAAATGAGTATAATATTGAATACTTACCACAAGGGACATGGTAACCTTGCTGTCTAAGCAGACGAAAACGAAGAGCAACAACATGGAGATCCTTGTCTTTACTATTGTATTCTGGATAAGTCTCATGTATGTGTCGCAAGGATTTGTCAATTTCTTTCTCAAAATGATAACCCACTCCAAGCCGTTGGATTGCATCAATGAGTTCTATTTTATGGGATGAGTCATCTAGTATTTGGGCTAGCAACTTCCTCACCTTTTCTTTTTGTCTATGAAGTTCTTCCTCTTCAGCAACACAGATTTGCTGCACGAAAAAGAGATTAACATATTAAACATTACTAAAGTTAACATAATAGCGAGGGGTTCCATAACTCCCGGGTCAATATATATGTGAAAGTGTGGTGTAGGTTAGTTCAGTAGTTGAAGCATTAGCATATATTAAAATCAAGTCATGGATTTGAATTTTCCGCAAGTAAAATGATACTACCATGAGTTGTATATATAAACCCTTCGTTACCTAACAACAAAATAAATAATGTGATGAGAACTATAATTATACCGTAACGTCTGAAGTATATCTAAGAAAATAATCTCCCCAAATAGTTGAGTGATATATCACCGACCGACGAACATCCTCTGAAATGACATTCTTGATTGAAAAAGGAGCAGCTGATACATGCATTTCCATTTTACACTTGAAATGTTTATATAGATATATTGGCTATTCACTTAAAGAAGCAAATTTTGTTATATTTGAATAAATATTCTTTGTTTTGAGGTATTTATAGGTCTCTTGAGGGGCTTGGTGTTGGTGGGGCCATTTTGCAAATTTAGTTGCACATTTTTCACAATCTTTTTTTGTTCAAAAACATTGATTGGAAATATTGTACATTCTAAAATGGACTTGTCATTGATTTCTAACTTACTATTAGACGGTGCATTAAATTAAAATTTTTGTTAATTTGAATATATTTGAAAATGGTAAACTCAGTATATTTAAAAATGATATCAGAACATTCCGTAAAATTGAAACCAATTTGGAGCGATTCCTACATAACAAATTTAAAGTGTTACGTAAGATAAGATAGGTCATATTAAAAAATCTTTTTAAGAAAATTAACTAGACCTTAGTATACTAGGGACTCATTTACATGAAAAAGGACTAAAGTGCTCTTTTCGATTCACCGATGAATCTTTAAATTTATACCAAATATTCTAATTATTTAATTTACAACCAATAAACCTAAAGTATTTTACTTTTTTCAATATTGCAGATTATAATTATTGGAAGTAGAATATCTATTATAATTTCCTCATAAATTAACATCTTTGCCATTATTTTATGATAGATAAGTGGTAATCAATATAATCTCAACAATTGCTCGAAAGAACCAATCGGATATTGCATTTAGGATTAATTCGTGTATAATTACCAGGAATAATGAATTAATATAAAAGTCTTAAATTTAAAACAGTGGAATAATGAATTAATATAAAAGTCTTAAATTTAAAACAGTGGCATGCGTTGTATTCATTTAACTACATATGAATATTTACTAATAATAATTTGTTTAAAAGATTTTTTTATTTTATTTTTAATAATTTACAATAAATTTAAAAAATTATTTACAAAATAACTCTTTCCAAAAAATAAGTTTTTACTTCAAAGCGCCACTATGAGACACTTGCTAAACAATAATTTTTTTAAATGTCCCAATTTTTATTTTTAAATTGCCACATATGGTTAGCCTTTATTATAAAAGTATCGCCATAAGCAACGCCTTCAATGCATTGAAACATAGGCACCAAATGTGTCTTCATGTGGGGCCATTAATGCATCTTCAATCATATGGTGTATTTTTAATAGTGCACACGTTGCACCTTAATAATAAAAATTAGTATATCAAAAATAAAAAATAATTATTTAAAATATATCACATTACGTAGCATTTTAAAATACATAATTAAATTTTTTTGAGTTGTTATTCAATAAATAAATTTTATAAGTTATCATAAATTATTAAAGATATATTTATATCTTCATCAAATATTATCAATTTGATGTCACTTTACTAAACCAATAAAATAATATTTTTTTTGTGGTCAACGAAGTAAGATTCTATGGACACCCCTGCTCCAATACATCATCATGACCAATATTTAGAAAGTGAAGCATAGAGATTGCTATGTTCATGCGAAACTCATGTACTTCACTACTTGACCAAGGATGGAGAATATGTATTGAACTAAAAATCTACAGCTAGGAATTACTATGTCCATATTCTACTGAACAATAGCTAAATATTGTGTTTGAATGAGATATTAATATACTTAAATTTTTTTATAATTTTTTTGAAAATTTATATGAATTTGTAAATCTTTAAAGTAAAAGCACTAAAAAAAAAGGAGTGTTAGTGACAATATTGTCACTTACAATATCAACTTTTTTATTAACTATATATATATATATAGGGAGAAAAATTATTATTTTATCATAATGATAATTTTTACAAGTTTAAGTTTAACAATGACAATAATTATATTTAAATTATCACTATCGAAATGTACCAAATTATGTATAAATTATCACTCATAGCAGTTTCTCTAAGAGGTTGATATATTCTAGTCCAATAATTTTAGAAAAATAAAAAACTTTTTGTCAAGTGCTTACAATTGCAATTATACGGTACAAATATGTAGGTGTATATATTGCAAAGTATGTGTTTAAGAAGTTATATGTTAAATTTCACTATTTTTTACAAACATAATCAAGAACTTTACATCTTGTTTTATGAGTACTACAAAATCAAAGTCTCAAGAAAAAAATAAATATTATGAACGTATAGAGAATAAATATATTATGTAGTCATGCCAAGTTAAAAAATACCTCAAATAATTGGCGCATATTAATTTTTTTTCTGCCCTTAATTTTTGAAAAAAAACAAAACTCTATTCAATGGAGAAAATCGAAGAGAAAAGAAGAATATAAAGTGAATTAGTGCTTTGGCCATCACAACGAAACACCAAGGGCTAGAGTGATATAGATGCACTCAGGTTTACAAAAATAAAAGAAAGTTTGCGTATGAGTGGTTGATTTCATCTTGGCCACATAGCATTTATCCAGATATGGGTACGAGGAGAGGAATCTTACCCATATTAAAAAGTGTACACACAAATGAAAACAATTCAAGGGAACGTTGGAAAGACAAGAAATTTTGTATTTATGTTTGCAATTTTGTTGCTTTATTCAAATTTATAAAAGTTAATTAAAAAATGGGCTTAGGTTTTAATTTTGACCGTCCTTTTATTCTTAAAAGTCCATATTTCTCAGAGAATTTTATATATTATTATGGATGTATTCTCACATTAAAATTATTATACACTCTTTAGTTATTGAAGAGGATAAAATCAATTTGGTCTCACCTTTATTTATCAAAATATACATTTAAATTTTTTTTATTCTTTGAAAATTAATTCTCATAGGTAAAAGTTAATCAATACTATTTATATTATTTCACATTACCTTAATTTCAAATTTTTGCTCTCATTGCTTTTGTAAAACCATATATTACTTTATAATGTGCATTATATTAATGTACTTTTTATACAATTAAAAAGAATTCCACAAATTTGAGCATGGAGATCTTATTTTAAACTTGCAAATAATAACAACGTGAGAATCCTATTGAGAATTACAAATACTTTTGTAACTAAGAAAAAAAATTCAATTCAAGTTAAGCATATGCACTTGATTAGTCTTGTAGAAAGACCATGCACTTTGCGGTTAATAAATATATTATGTATATTAATAATATTAATAATATGTGTATTAATCGAGTTTAACTTGAAGTATATTAATTTATGTAATAGTATATATGGAATATGAATTAGATGTATATTAAACTTGCGTTTAACTCGATTAATATACATATTGTACATATTTTATATATACACTTACTCATCAAAAAATATTTTTTCTGAAATGGTATTTGGATGTCAAAATTTATACGGGAAAATTTTTTAGGATGGTGTTCGGATGTAGATCATTTTAGGATTTTTTTTTTGTTATTTTACTTTGTTTGTAATCTTAAAAATAATATTATATTATTCATTTATTTTTTTTTCTTTTTGTATTCCAATATACTTTCCATGTGTAACATGTATTACAACTACATGCACAAATATGATTTGCACTTGTATATATGTATATAACTATAAAAAAATTTATTCATGTACATATGCATTCCTACGCCGCGTGTATCTATGTACTTACATAAGTGCGTACATTGATATTTTAACAAATATTTTTTAGGATTTTTTTAATGTAAAAAATATTATTGTGCGATTTAGTAATTTTAATTTTCTTTTTGTAATTCAACATACATTCATAAACAATAAATATACAATCACATATACAATTAAGATACATTATATAAATTTTCCATGTACGTCACATAATGTAAATAAGTACATACTCAATTATTTTATTTAAATTATAGTCAATATAAAGTTCAAAAATAGAAATTTTCAATTGTGATTTTTTTTCTTTTATTCTCATTGAAAAGTAACATAACATATAAGTATTTATAAAATAATTTAGGGTAAATGTACGGTTAAATTATATATGTACATATGACTATGTTTTTAGATTAAGTATGCAATTTTGTCAATTAAACAATAATATTTCAATAAATATTTTCTCATTTTTATTGTAAAATAAAATTATTGTGCCATTCTTAATTTTATTTTTCTATTTGTATTCCAATTTACACTCATTAACAACGACTGTATGTATGATCCACATTTTTAAACTAAATCTGCAATTTTGTCAATGCAAATATGATAACCATAATTCAATAATGATAGGGTAAAATCTGACACCAAGATGTCAATCTCTAAACATGCACTAACATCTTATACAAACAAGACAACCGTAATATGGCAACAATGCAATCAAAATTTAGAATAAATCTTATTTGGGTCCTCGCAACCTACATTTGGCTTGGCTTGGGCATACCTGATTACTCATACACCAAATCCCTACAATACTATATAAAGTCTTCAATCCTAATTAATGTGAGTTCTTGTCCAACATATCAAATACCATTCCAAACCCTACCACTAAAAGTAAAGTCATTCCAGACATACTAAAAACATCTCATTGTGCATCAAGTTAGTTTATGCAATCAAACTTAAACACAAATAGTATCATGGATTGTCAGCTAACTTCCACTCCACTAGCATCTAATACCTTTCATCCAATCTTGAAATGTGTAAGCGAAGTCCCCCCACTTCTCAGTTACTGAGCCTTCTCAAGTACCAATCCTCACGTTGAAAACAAACAACAATTGAAGAGGAAATTGAAATCACTGAAAAAAAAAAAGAACAGTTTAATTTTTTAGTAGAATTATTTCCAGTTCCATATCCCCGCTGGGGAAGATGTCAAACCTTTGAAGTGCAACATCACAGGCCAGTTATTCTGGCTCTAGTAATTCCGTATAATTGATGAACCACACTCTTTTTAATAAATATTTATAATATCTATCTAAGATTTAGAAATCATGTCAAAATTATTGATAAATATTAATCGAATATAAAAAGTTAAAAATCTTAGTAATTTTAAGATATTAATTATCAAAAAATAGTTATTTTTAAGTTGTGCTATACTTATATATCAACTAATATATCGATACATTTAAAATATTCTTTTAAAAATTTACAAATAAGTAGCACAATACATATAACAACAATATCAAAATAGTTGTATTGTTGCTCTCTAATAATTCTTTGAAACTTATATGTTGCACATACATCTACAAATTCAAATGTTATCCATTTTATTATTTTTGGATAGATTTTTTGATAGTAACTTTAAAATAAAATTTATAATATACTTCATACGTATTAATGTAAATTATTTCCGTCTCATATTTAACAAACTATGATTCAACTTCTCTTTGCCCAATACCTTAGTACTTTTTCTTTCATATTCTTATTATTAACGAGAAGCATGCAACTGAAATTCATAGTACTCCATAATACATAAAGAATATTTCTGTAGTTTTATATATTGTGTGAATAACGGATAAATGACTTTGTATTTGCTTATAAATAAATGGTAAAAGGGAAAATAACAGCAGGGTTAAATTGAATGTTTTAAATGATTAAGGGGATTTGATGTAGGGACAATACTTTAGCGGTTGAAATTGTATATAATTTGTTAGGTTGACACTCGGATTAAATTGTACAGTATTTTAATTGGACGACAAATAATAGATGCACGAAGAAAATAAAAGTGACACAATTATTTATCTGGCTCGACTAATATCAAACCTACCTCCACAAACGCAAGGAGTGATTCACTATATAAAAATAATAATTGAGAGTATATAAAAATTAACGAATTTATCATCTAATGAATTTCAACATCCCATAAAAATAATCTCATAATTCACTCACAAAAATTATCTTTCAAGTATTTCACAACTTCCAATTTCAATCATCTCAAGTCTATACTAGCACTTTGTCTATGTACATAGACTGAGATAATTCGATCATCCTTCTAGATCTATCTCTATAAATATTTATCCCTAGAATAAAAGATGCATCTCCAAAATCCTTCATGGAAAATTGATTAGATAACCAAGTTTTCGTTGATTGTAACATCCCACATCATTCCCATTGAGTAGAATGTCATCAACGTAGAACACAACAAATATAACTGCTCTCCCACTAACCTTCTTGTAGACATATGGTTCATCCAGGTTCTTATAAAAACCAAACGTTTTGATTGTTTCATTAAATCGGATGTTCCAACTCCTTAAAGCTTGTTTTAGTCCATAAATGGATAGCTTGCAAATTTTTGCCCACTCCCACTAGATATTAAGCTTTCTAGTTGCTTCATATAGATATCTTCCTTAATGTTTTCATATCCATTTGCCATATCTCAGTCATAATATGCAGACATGACCAACAATATCCGAATGGATTTAAGTATCGCTACTGGTGAAAAGGTTTCCTCATAATCAATTGCTTGCTTCTGAGTATAACCTTTTGTAACTAAACATTTTTTGTAGGTCGCTACATCTCCATCTACTCCAAACTTCTGTTTGTAGACCCATTTGCAGTCGATGGGAACAATTCCCTGTGGTGGGTCCACCAAGGTCCATACCTTGTTGGAGTATATGGATTTCATCTCGGATTGCATAACTTCTTGCCACTTCTTCGAGTCGATGTCAGACATCGCCTATCTATAGCTTCTTGGATTATTATCTAAAGGGAGTCTTTCTTCTTTATTTTCTAACAACAAGTTGTACCTCTTAGGTACCTTTGAGATCCTTTCGGATTTTCGAAAAGGTTGTGCCTCAAAGGGCCCAGCATCAGTTGGTGTATTATCTACTGCGACAGTTGGGACATTCTGTAGTTCTTGAATTTCTTCAAGTTCCATGACTTTGCCACTACTCTCTGAAAGAATTCTTTTTCAAGAAAGGTGTCATTCCTTGAAATAAACACATTTTGTTCCAAGGCATCATAGAAATAATATTTAATAGACTCTTTTGAATATCCCACAAACTTGCATAAGTTGGATCTCATATCCAACTTATTTCCCACTAGCTGCTTCACATAAGCAGCACACTTCCATACCCTAAGGTATTTATAGGAAGATGTCTTTTCACACCATATCTCATATGGTGTTTTGGGCATGATTTTAGATGGCACCTTATTTAATAGGTATGCCTCTGTTTCCAAGGCATAGCTTCAGAATAAAAGAGGCAATATAGTGAAACTCATCATGGATCAAACCATGTCCAACAAGATTCGATTTATGCATTCTACAACTCCATTGAGTTGTGGAGTAGCAGGATGAACCCATTATGAGGGAATTTCATTCTCTCTTACATAATCCAAAAAATCTGTGCATAAGTATTCTTCTCCTCGATCAAATTGAAGAATTTTTATAACTAAGCCAGTTTGTTTCTCTACTTCGGTTCTAAATTCTTTAAACTTTTCAAATACTTCAGACTTGTACCTTAAAAAGTACACATAACCATACCTAGAGAAGTCATTGGTAAATGTTAATAAATGGTTATAGTTCCTGCAGGCACTAACACTTAGTGGCCAACATATATCTGTATGGATCAAATCCAATAGATGTTTGACTCGCTCCAATTGTCTAACAAATTGAGATTTGGTCATATTTCCTTTTAGGTAGGATTCACATATCGACAGTTCTTGCTTGTTCTTTAGATCAAGCAATTGTGCTAACTTGTTAATCATTTTTTCAAAAATATGCCATAATCTTGCGTACTATATTCTCATGGAACTATAATTATCTAATTTTCTTTTATTTTGTTGAATTGTGAAAATGGGGTTATGGGGAATAACAGTATATAAACAATTCGTCAAAGAAACCAAATAGATAAAATCAGAATATTTGAAAATGGAATAATTTTCATTCTCAATGATAAATCTAAAACCTTCTTTATCCAAAACTGGAATAGAGATAATGTTCTTAATAATATCTAGAATTATAACTATTATAGAATTATTCTCAAAAGCTAGATTAACCTTGTCTATAGCTAATGTAATAACTCTTGCTCTATTTCTCATCCTAAAGACTGTCTCTCCTCCATCCAACTTCCTACTTCTTGTCATTATCTGTAAATTATTACAGATATGTGGGCCACAACCGGTATATAATACACAATAAGTATTGTTAATAGACAAGTTAACTTCAACAAAATATATACCTGAACTCTTCAGGCTTGTAGGATAGTCCTTGTAATTCCTCTTCCAATGACCTGGTTTGCAGCAGTATTGACACTTGCCATTGGCTTGAGAAGAAACCTTCCTGACACTGCCCTTAGCCTTCATCTTGTTGGGCTTAGAAGAACCCTTTTCTTTTCTCTTTTTTTTTGGTTGGGCATTTTAGTCTTTGATCCAGAACATGATCTAATAAGCAAAATCGAATTATCCTTTTTTATGGTGGATTCAACCATCTTTAACATGTTCACAAGCTCAATGAGATTAGTTTTTAGGTAGTGCATATTAAAGTTGACAACAAAAGTGTCAAATGAGGGAGACAGAGATTGCAGTAGAAGGTCCGTATAGAGTTCGTTCTCCATAATGACTCCAAGGGATGCCGATCTTTCAATGAGGGCCATCATCTTCAATGCATGGTTATGGAATGAAGAGACCTCGGTCATATGACATCTAAAAACCTCTTTTGAGATCTGATATCTCATCTACCGAGTTCATTCACCATTAAACTCTTGTAGGTGAAGGAGGATCCCATAAGCAACATCTTGATCTTCATTCTGCCACTGTAGTTCATTTGATATCGATGCCAACATATAGCATCAAGCCTGCAAATTATCATCAATATGATGTAGGTAATCTGCATTAGCATTTGAAGTAATATCCTCCGCTGGAATCGAAAAGGGCACAACATCAAGCACATACGCCATCTTCTCAAGTTGAATAACTATCTTAAATTTCTTAGCCAATTGACAAAGTTAGGTCCAATTATTTATTTTGTAGAAAAATGTACAAAACATGCACGAAATAGAAAATGAATAAACTATGGGAAAAACATATTCATTTAATGTAAGGTCTTTAATACTATGTGTCACCCACTATTTTTTTCGAATTTCATCACCCCTAGTGGAATTTTGAGAAATCGAATTTTTTAATGAGCTTGAGGTCCAATAAAAATATTTCACACCCCAAAATTATGAGCCCATAAAATATTTCTGTCGGTAGTCAACTCTTTGATGATTGTATCATTATACAACTCTCAAGTTTGTTTTACCTCACATCTTTCCATTTACTCCAATTTTATGAACTCATATGGTACTAAGTGTCAAACAATACCCATCAAATGTTCGTATAGATAGAGCATTGAGATGTTCTAGGACTCATGACCAACATAATGATGATTCCTAATGAGTGGATTTTATATCCATTAATTGAATACCATTTGCTTAATTTATTGATTAGTTTTTGAGTATTTATGTTACTTTTTATGCATTTAGTTTGAAATATTGTAGGTAATAGAAAAATGAGAAAAAAATGGAAAGAAACATAAAACTTGGTTAAAATTTAGAATAATCTGCTTTGTGGTGCTATTGAAAGCAGTGTTCGTATTTCAATTATAACTTTTTTCTCAAATATTATTTTGACTTATTTCTTGAACCATTGGAAAACTAAGAGATAGATATATAATTTTTATGTTTACCATGAAATCCAGTTCATTCTATTTTAATGAGAAAATACTTGACTAAAAATTTCTGGTATCACACATCTTGGTATTTTAGGAATAACTCCCTCCACAGATGTCATATTGAGCTGCTTCATGAAGATATAGAAATCTAAGACATATTGATCCAATTCATATGAAGACACAAAAATCAAGTTTAGCCTTGAAAATGGTGAAAATTGGTTGAAAGAGGCCTAGGCGCTGTCGAGCGGACCACTAAGGGTAAAATTATCATTTCTCCCTCTTTAGGGCATCTCCATCTGATTTTTAAGATTCCAAGAGCCTCTATTTCAGATTTTGAGAGAGAGAAAAAAGGAAAGAAGAGAAAAGAAGCCAAGAAAGAAGAAGGAAGAAGAGTAGAAAATGAGATATTTATTCCAAGAGTTGAGAAAAAGACATCTACAAGGGGAAGAAACTCATCCTACTTCCAAGTTTTATTTCATTTTTCCTTTTCTCTTATTAATTATGTTCATGGATATTGTTAATTTATTATTCATTTTTATCATCATGAACTAATATATTTTTCTAGGGTTGTGATGTAATCTAATTATGATGTTTTGAATATTTGTATCAATTCAATTCTTGATTTAATTTTCAAGTTGAGTTTTCTACATGGTTTTTAATGCTTTCAATTACTTGGCCACTAATTGAATGATTTGATAATTATATTGACCCGAGGGTGATATATGTGTCTAGTTCTATGTGTAGAAAATCATAAATTGTATAAAAGATAGGAATATACTTGCATGGTTTGTGTAGTCTTGTTTGAGACTCCACATAATCTAATAAATTATTGATTGTTGTAATTCACATAGGAATATAGTGGGTTAGCAATTGATGATACTTTTATTAGACCTTGGGAGAGACTAGTGGATAATTTAAGGATTCTCGACTATCACATAGAAATTATATTGAGATTAATGAGATAAATTATTCAATTCGGATTAATTATGGTGAAATCATAACCCTAGCCTTTTTAGTAACTGAATTTCATCTTTAATTACTTTTTATTATTAATTTAGTTTAGTGAAATTTAGTTTGTAATCATCAACACATTCTTGCATTTATTTAAATAAAATTAGAGTTAATATAATTTTGCTACTTAATAATTCAATAGTTATCGTGGGAACGATACTCTATTCATCATTATTATTTGTTAACGATAACGTGCACTTGCGTTCACTAAAATTCGTAATTTCATCCCACGAGCATCTCAATGCTTGGTAGAGATCACAACTTTCCAACACAAGACCACCCCACAACTCATGGCCAGTGATGAAGTACGGTAGTGGTCGTCATGTCTCTACCTATGATGGTAGGTATAAAACGATAGGTGCTATCTAACTTTTTCATTTTTTTTAAATTGAATTTTCTAAAAAAATCTTTTACTTAATTTTTTTAAATTAAGTGGGGTTTAATTTTATCTAAGATCTCATAATAATTTAAATTAGATTGATTATTTAATGCATGACATCATAAAATCATTGCGCAAGCATAAAAACATTAAATAAAATCCTAAGCATACATCTAATACATACTTTAAATAAATGGATGATCATGAACCAGTCATATGTGGTCCATTTGAGCCAAAAATGAATTTAAGGTCAGTCTATGGGTAATAAAATGAAATAGAACCTATTCTATTATATAATTGTATCTCATACAAATATGGGCCTTCATTGAAACCTGCTTCTTGATTCTTCTTTATCTTCCAAAGAAACAGAAAAACCTCACCACATATTCTACTCTCTTTGCAGAAAAATGAATAACTTACATAGATGGAATAAGAGGCTTGCAGGCCCCATTTTAAAATCCAAAAATATTATACAAAATTAATCACATTGGTCCAATGACTCATGATCATCCCACACATACTTATAATTAACATCACATGTAATTATTTAAATATGTAAATTTACCAAGTTGTTTAATGCAATTTTTGACTTAGAATAATTTTTAATTGCTTGCAAAATAAATTTTCAAAAATTATTAAAATTAATATTTAATTTTAAAATTTCCAAAAAAATCAAAATAAAACAGATCTAAAAAATAGTGCGACGATCAGCACGAAGGCTGCCCGTCACACGCGCTGTGCACCCAGCGCACACCACTGCGCACAGTCGTTAGGTGTCCCACACCAGACTCGCGCGCAGCCATTTCTTCGCGTCCCTTTTCTGATTTTAATATTTTAATAAGTAATTAAAATAATTCTCAATCATTAATTGCTTAAAACTTGCAAAATTAAATTTTACCTGAATTTAAATAATTTAAAAACATGCATACATAAATTCAAAATTCATTGAATAAGTGAAACCATGGCTCTAATACCACTATTGCATTCGCTATAATTGCAGGGGCATGCGCAACGGAAAATTAACTTTTTTATCAAACATAAATTTATCAAATAAATTTATCCTCTCGATTGAAAAGTAATTCTAACAATCATGTTTATTCAAGTAAATATATATTAAAACAAATATATTAATTTGAATTATACCTTTCGTGCAGTCCGATTATTGTAGGGAATGAAATAATCAATTACTTATCGAAATTCTCAAAACTCATAGGGATCCAAGTATCCCCTCTCTATTAGGTCCACAATATGAAAATGTAACACCAATTAAAATGATTCGCTAGTATCCTTTTAATTGTTAACTAAATACCTAGAGTAAACTTTGCCTTTTGATCCAATTGATGGATTAAGAACAAACTTTCAATAACAATAAAAATTGATTTTTTAAGTTCTTGAAATTTGGATATAAAGAGAATATAAAAAATAGTTTTCTTTAGAGAACAAGAAAATCAAGATTTCAAGAAAACACTTTTCTTTTTTTATTTTTTTCTTTTCTTTCCTTGGAGAGAAAAATAGAAGACTTAACAATATAATTTTTACCAAAAAATTACATATAATTTTCAACCCTCTCCCTTTAAATAGGGGTTGAAAATTTGCTCCTACTCCAACTCTTGGAGAGTTTGTCAATTTTGAACTATTTCAAAGTTTGATCTTGGAATGATTCAAAATATTCCAATAATTCTTCTATTTCTTTCTCTCCAATATATGTGAACTTGTTTGAGACTACATTAGTCATCAAAATTGTCTACATATATTCTTGATATTAATTTGAACTCTTCAAATAATATCAAGATGGATATATATCAAATATATACCTAATATATATATATATATCCTAGTAGTTGATTTTTATTCTATAAAAATTGGTCACTTTATTTATTTAATTATAAATATGTTAATTAAATAAGTCATATTTAATCTCTTCATATTCTATTGAGCTTTTTAAGTGATTCACTTTAATTTTTGGGCTTCGATTTAAAAATTCACAAATCAATCCAATTAATTTAATTTCAAATTAATCAATCCAATTGATTAATTATAATTTACTTCAATTGGGCTTCTTAATCAAATTAGGTCCAATTACTTAATTGAATAATTTAATTTAACAATTAAATTAAATAGAACCCTTAATTAATTATTCAATCAATATTAATTAATTAATTTCCAACCATTAGATAAATTCCAAAATTAGAAATATTACTTTCTATAAAATGTGTGACCCTCTTAGGTTCACTACTAAGCTAGTAGTGGACTTGTAATATTTGCAACTTATGAATAATAATTATTCTAATTAATTAATATGTTTGGAATTAACTCCTTAATTTCAAGAACCTCACTATCCATGAAAACACCTACCAAGTAATCATGACAAACTAGTTTTCGGTGAAATAGCGAGTACCATATACGTACGGTCCTTTCGATAGTTAATCTCCTGATTGAATGTAGGACATAGATTATAAGTCGAAACTCTAAATTATTCAATAGTTGTGATTCCATTTCAAGTTTCAAGGAATCCTAATGAATCACGATTCATCCTGTCTTGGCCAAGATTTTTGAATCATGAACTATGAAAACACAGGAGATTCTCTTATTTGAAAAGATAAGTGTTGAATTCTATGTTCACTATTGACAAACCTCCATGCACACCAGTACAACACCAACATTGTAATACTTGAGCCTCGCGCTACTCACCTAGCCAATATAGTTTATGCATTTCAAGCTACGTATGTATCATTTGTATTTTTAATTGATATTTCATAATGCACTATATTTTATACGATATTTTTAATAATTAAACTTTTAAAGTTGTCACTCGATATTAGTTTTCAAATTCTTTAACTTAATTGGTTAAGTTGGTACTGATACGAGGATTTAGGTGTCAATTATCAGATACCATTAGGATACACGTGAGTGAAAGATGACATCGTTGTGTTTATCGGTGTAGGATAAACTATACAAATAAATTAATTAGGGATAAAATAGTGATAGTAATGGTAATAATAATAATAATAAAAGAAAGTAAGGATACTATCATATTAATTAAGAAGGTGTAAATTCTTACTAGAAAATAAACTTGGGAGCTTATAAATAAATATCAGAAACATTATGTATTAATTATATATATAAAAATATAATATATATATACGTACATATATATATATATAGATATACGAAATATACATATGTAAGTATATGTGTGTAGTATAATATATATATACATACTTACATATATATATATACACGTGTACATAATAAGATTTAGTTTAAGAAATAGGTATACATATGCTATAATATATATTATATTAGAGTTTATTGGTTGTTAAGTAAGTAATAGCTATTTAGCAACACACACCACACACACACACACGACAGGAAAGGAAAGAAAGGAAGAAAAAAAAAGAGAGAGAGAAAATAGAAAGAGTTGCTACAAGAAATTCAATCGTAGAAATTGGAGGAAATTTTTGGGTAAGCCTCTTCTCATTTTTGTACGGATAAAAATATATATTTATGCCGTTTATTTCTAATTTGAAAGAAAGTTTTTTTGATTTAAATTAACTAGTTATCTACTTGTGAGACAATAATTCATATACACCTTTAATTCGAAATTAGTTACAAAGATTTGATTTTGTTATCTTGTATTAATCGGATGAATGAGCTAATTTAATTGAGGGAATAGTTACGGGGAATATAACACATCAATTAGATAATATAAGAATAAATTCGAGAAGAGAAATTAAGGTATTTAAAATTTTTTTGATTGGGTTGAAATATAAATTTTAAGGTTTGATTGTTATTTAATTAAATTTAAGATTTAAAATCCCTTATGAGATTTGATATAGTAAATCTATTGATTAAAAATAAAAATTAATACCCTATACTATTACAAACTATCTTATATCTAAGGTTAGGGAGGATAATCTTATTAACCTTTAGTAGGACATCAAAGGTGGAAGGTAAGTGAAAATCCATTTGCAACTACAATACAAGGACATAATATTTCATGCATTATCTATATTAAAGGTGATTGTTGTGTCTTGATGTGTGTATTGTGAGTATGATACATACCTTATAGTATATATATTACTTGAATGGTGGGACATATGATCTATTGTGTCATTAGACATACCATTCATCAACATCTACATGTCCATATATAACACGTGCTCACAGTTGAGGTTTTGCACACATGACATTATTTTCAGAAAGAAAATATTTCGGTTGGCCACTACTAGTGTACCGAGGCCTGTGTGGTTTATTTATATGATATTTTAGAGCGACACGAGTATTACTTTTTGGAGGATCATAGGGGTTAAAAGGGGGTGTGCCTTTGGTGGTTACGAGAAGGTGGACTACTTGACTGTGCCCTTATTGACGCCACAGGTGGGAAGACGTCTGGCCCTCGGACTGTGTCAATCTATTTATGGCCATATGATTATTGATATTGTTGAGAGCTCTATCCAGTACATAGTAGGTGGGTCAAGGGCCCACTGATGGAAAATGATTTTGAATGAACTATTTTTGATGCATGAGCTTGCATTCTTGTCATGATCTTATAGAAATGCATTGAATATATGTTAAATTATCCCTTCAGCATGCATGATTT